>OY776675.1:158615863-159815863 GCA_963675555.1 Leptura quadrifasciata
GGCACTCAATTTTCTTGACCGCCCCGCTGTCTCCCGCCTCAAAGGATACCTCCATTAACTTTCTCTTGTTTAAGCCTTCACTGAGAGAACTACATCTTTCAAGCCTGCTCACGAGATTGAGCCGGCTATGCTGATCACGCTTGCTGCTAATCGTCTTATTAAGAACGTCATCCCATATGAGATCGATTTCTTTTACACTGCCTCCTGCACTTGTTTCAAATCTGCCATTAGGTGTAACCGACACCCCAGCCTAGTAAACCACCGGAGTTATCTGGCAGTCATTGGATGACGACCCGCAGCACCCTCGCCCCGTGCCGGTACTGAGGTATCCAACGTCTGCACCGTAAACGATTTATCACTTTCCTTGTCCGTCATAGTTATATCAGTTCACGACTATTTATATAAGAGGTTTTTCCCTCTGTGCTATCCTGTTGGTCCGCGGGAGGTATTTTATTTCCCTCCTACCTGCCGGCAGAGCCGGTGAGGGCATTCCCCTATCCGCCACCCGGGGGACGCGGAGGAGGTTACAAGACATATTACTTAAAATGAGATCTAATAGTCTGTTATTAGCATTGAGTACATTATTTTGTTGTTTTAGATTAAAAAAGTTCATAAAATGCAGCATCGAATTATATTTTAGTCTGGGAGTTTTTGAGAAATATTCAGGGATGTGAAAATCGCCGATAATGAGAATGTCGGATCCATACAGGTCATATAGTGATTCAATATTATCAAATAAACACTCATAATCATCACAGGTAGCGTCAGTGGGAATATATAAAACAAAAATAAGAAAATAGTGATTACAAATTTTTAATTCTTACGCCCAGTATATCGATGCCCTTGAGATTATTAAAACCTGGACATAGGGAACGAACGTCAAGTAAATAAGTGTTGTATTTAATTTTAAGTGCCAGTAATACTTCACCTCCTCGCGTTTTATTACAAGCTTGAAAGTCCCTATCAGCGCGAAATACATCATATACATTTATATCCAACAGTTCGAAATTTGACAATCCCGCATGAGCCCATGTCTCGGGGAGAGCAATACAGTCATACTGGTCAAAGGGTGAATTAGTAAATAACTCATTCTTTTTTGTACCTAGTCCACGAACATTCTGATAATAGAACGACATAAAATAAGAGTTCTTAGCCATTGCTTTATCAATGTTTATCAATGTTTTTGTGGATAGCGCATGGTCGGAACTTAAAGGAGCTGATTGCTACCGAATACCTAAAATATTATTCCTGAACTTTGTAAGATTTTGTTGGAGGACGAAGCAATTTTTATTCCATGCTGCATGATTAGTATTAATTACTGAGTCTTTATTAGCCTTATTGAAGGTTAGGCAGTTGATACAACAAAGATCTTGTGATTTACACTCTGAGATGTTATGTTTTTGTGAACAACGCGGACAGATCACATGCTGGAGGGCACATTTATTTGACAGATGGTAAAAACCATTACATTTAAAACAGCGTCTCATTTCAATAGCATCAAAAATATTACAATAGCCATAGCCAACGAATAATTTACCCTGCCCCAATATATTACCATATGTAGACTTATCTACTTGAAGGATAGCCTGAAATTTATTGTTGTTTTTTTTTTTAAATGTGACACAGATACAACCTTACACTCACTGTTAGACACAATAACATTTTTATTCTGTGACATTAGAAAATTATGGACAGTTTCAGCATCTAATTCTTCCGTGACTTCATGCACACGCGGGTGTAGAGTCGCCAACTCCACAACAACATACTTATCAGAGAGTCTTTCAGCAGCTAATTCTTTGAATTTTTGTGAGTTAAGAAACAACTCACAAAAATTCAAAGAATTAGCTGCTGAAAGACTCTCTGATAAGTATGTTGTTGTGGAGTTGGCGACTCTACACCCGCGTGTGCATGAAGTCACGGAAGAATTAGATGCTGAAACTGTCCATAATTTTCTAATGTCACAGAATAAAAATGTTATTGTGTCTAACAGTGAGTGTAAGGTTGTATCTGTGTCACATTTAAAAAAAAAAACAACAATAAATTTCAGGCTATCCTTCAAGTAGATAAGTCTACATATGGTAATATATTGGGGCAGGGTAAATTATTCGTTGGCTATGGCTATTGTAATATTTTTGATGCTATTGAAATGAGACGCTGTTTTAAATGTAATGGTTTTTACCATCTGTCAAATAAATGTGCCCTCCAGCATGTGATCTGTCCGCGTTGTTCACAAAAACATAACATCTCAGAGTGTAAATCACAAGATCTTTGTTGTATCAACTGCCTAACCTTCAATAAGGCTAATAAAGACTCAGTAATTAATACTAATCATGCAGCATGGAATAAAAATTGCTTCGTCCTCCAACAAAATCTTACAAAGTTCAGGAATAATATTTTAGGTATTCGGTAGCAATCAGCTCCTTTAAGTTCCGACCATGCGCTATCCACAAAAACATTGATAAACATTGATAAAGCAATGGCTAAGAACTCTTATTTTATGTCGTTCTATTATCAGAATGTTCGTGGACTAGGTACAAAAAAGAATGAGTTATTTACTAATTCACCCTTTGACCAGTATGACTGTATTGCTCTCCCCGAGACATGGGCTCATGCGGGATTGTCAAATTTCGAACTGTTGGATATAAATGTATATGATGTATTTCGCGCTGATAGGGACTTTCAAGCTTGTAATAAAACGCGAGGAGGTGAAGTATTACTGGCACTTAAAATTAAATACAACACTTATTTACTTGACGTTCGTTCCCTATGTCCAGGTTTTAATAATCTCAAGGGCATCGATATACTGGGCGTAAGAATTAAAAATTTGTAATCACTATTTTCTTATTTTTGTTTTATATATTCCCACTGACGCTACCTGTGATGATTATGAGTGTTTATTTGAT
Source organism: Leptura quadrifasciata (assembly GCA_963675555.1). Taxonomy (NCBI): domain Eukaryota; kingdom Metazoa; phylum Arthropoda; class Insecta; order Coleoptera; family Cerambycidae; genus Leptura; species Leptura quadrifasciata. Next base: position 158,618,767 of record OY776675.1, read on the forward strand.
AATATTGAATCACTATATGACCTGTATGGATCCGACATTCTCATTATCGGCGATTTTCACATCCCTGAATATTTCTCAAAAACTCCCAGACTAAAATATAATTCGATGCTGCATTTTATGAACTTTTTTAATCTAAAACAACAAAATAATGTACTCAATGCTAATAACAGACTATTAGATCTCATTTTAAGTAATATGTCTTGTAACCTCCTCCGCGTCCCCCGGGTGGCGGATAGGGGAATGCCCTCACCGGCTCTGCCGGCAGGTAGGAGGGAAATAAAATACCTCCCGCGGACCAACAGGATAGCACAGAGGGAAAAACCTCTTATATAAATAGTCGTGAACTGATATAACTATGACGGACAAGGAAAGTGATAAATCGTTTACGGTGCAGACGTTGGATACCTCAGTACCGGCACGGGGCGAGGGTGCTGCGGGTCGTCATCCAATGACTGCCAGATAACTCCGGTGGTTTACTAGGCTGGGGTGTCGGTTACACCTAATGGCAGATTTGAAACAAGTGCAGGAGGCAGTGTAAAAGAAATCGATCTCATATGGGATGACGTTCTTAATAAGACGATTAGCAGCAAGCGTGATCAGCATAGCCGGCTCAATCTCGTGAGCAGGCTTGAAAGATGTAGTTCTCTCAGTGAAGGCTTAAACAAGAGAAAGTTAATGGAGGTATCCTTTGAGGCGGGAGACAGCGGGGCGGTCAAGAAAATTGAGTGCCCTGTTGCCTTCAGCATCACTGAATCAATATAAATGCTTTTGAAGCATATTAATGACCTAGAGTGGAAAATCGATAGTAATACGAAGTGTGAGATAAAGGGGATAGCGCTAAGACTGCGCAAGTAGGCCAACGTCCTAGATGGCACATCCGTAAAGGAGTGGTTCACCAGCCATCGATTTGTGTCCAATATGGTGCCCAAGCATGATACTGATACCCAAACTGGCGGGACACCTAAAGAAACACGAGTAGTCGGCATACAAACCATGGCGTGAAGTGCAGCAGGACAACTTAACACCTTAACGGGAATCACCAGTTATGAAGAATGGGTCAGCGCGGCACAGCAATCATGGGACAATTCTTTGTTCCAGAACACCGAGATAAAGGTCGGAAACCTCATCGATACTAATGAGTTCGTCCCCAAAGTGGTGCTGGTGGAACCTGGTGACCGCAACATGGAGAGAAGTATACAGAAAATGTATAAGGACAGATGCTCCGACCTCAGTACTATTACTGAGGCGTTCGAGGTGATTGAACTAATCACCAGGCTGTGGTCGAGGCTTGCACAAGGAGAAGCCGGGAGCACGAGAATTATAAGAATCGCGCTGGACGGTAAGGAGGAGGATATTTGGGGTAACCTTCACAAAGTCAAGGCCGAAACCGGCGAGTACAAATGGGTGGCCATCCACCATCTGAGTTTTGTCAGTACTGAACGCCTTAAAAAGATGGCAGAGGCTGTATTCCACGCCACAGACACCCGGGTGGTGATATATACAAACCAGCAACCCCGCAAAGCCCTCACTAAGCAGGAGAAGAAAAGGGAGTACAATACCTTTGCGCTGATTGCCGAGCAGAGCGGCACAACGTACAAGACGCTTTTGGGTAAAGCAAAGGGTCTACTCAATGATAGTGAGTACACTAAGGCCATACGAGGGCTATACCAAGGATGGTAAGCTGCTTATTACGACTGAGAAAGATAAAGTAGCCTTGGAAGAAATAAATAAGATCTTGACCGAAGGCAACGAAATCAAAACTAGGGTAGTAGGGGCGGAGGAGAATCTGGAGACTTTGCATATCCGAGGATTGGACGCCGACACCGTCGTGGCAGAGGTCATGGAGGCAATCCAATCTAAATTGGGAAACCTTGGATGGGAAGACCGTTAGACTCAGCGAGCCACGCTCCTGCAGGATAAGGAATTTCGGGTAGGACTGGTTAACTGTACGATCGAAAAACGTCTTAGAATCAAGAGGTGCTTTAAATGCTGGTCATCGGAACATGTAGCAGCTGAGTGCGATGGTCCGGATAGATCAAAGTCCTGTTTCAAATGCGGCGGTGAGGGACATAACGCAAAGGATTGCACAAATGAGGAATCCTGCCCGGTCTGTAACAAGGCCGGCCATAAAGCTGGAAGTGGCAAATGTGACAATTTTAGGAGAGCTCTGACTAAGGCCCGCAAGGCTAAACCTGGGTGTCCTAAGTGTGGTGACAAGGACCATGTGGAGGGTAGCTGCAATCATTTTGATGGCGGTCAGAGAAAAAGTGTAGAAGATGGCGGCAGGTGAGGATGGTGCGGGCGATCCTCCCGAAAATTTCTTTAAATGTTGTAAAAACAAGAAGGCTAATCAAATCAGTGTCTGTGTAAAATGTGGAGCAATGTTTCAAAATAGCTGCTCCACAAGAAAAAGTTACACAAGAGTTGATGAAACTAGAGTTATTTGTTGTTTAAAGACCATAACCTATAACTCAAAACATGTGACTAACCTCACTTCCCTAGAAATGGAAAATTACTTACTGAGCGAAATTATACAGCAGATATAAGACAAAAATGGGATATATTTACAGGCAAATAAAAAACTAGAAGAAGAAAAAAGTGAATTGATAGCTAAATTAAAAGAAGCAGAATCGAAAAATAATCTACCAGAAATGAATGGTTATGCAAATGCAGTAAAGCACAAACCAGAACGAGTTCTCGTAGTTAAACCACACAAAGACCAAGCAAGGGAACAAACCAAAAGTGAAATCAAACAAAAAGTAAACCCAGCAGAAATTGGAATTAACATATCAAAGTTCAGACAAGTGTCGAACGGAGCAGTAGTATAGGCTGTGAAAACATAACTGAGAGAGGCTTGTTACAAAATAAGTTAAGACAGGAAATGGGTAACAATTACACTATAGAAGCCCCTGGATTAAAAAACCGAAAATAAAAGTGGTGAATATTAGTGCGGAGGATATAGAGGAAAATGACGAAGACACAATAAAAAAAAATAGTAAAGCACAACAGTGTAAACGAAGGTGAAGAATTTCATATGAAAATAATGAAAAAAATTGAAAATAAATTTTAAAAAGTTACTCTCATTATAGAAACTGATTCTCTAATCCACAAAAATTTAATAACAAGTGAACGATTATGCATAGGCTGGTCAAGAGGCAGGGTGTTTGATCACATCAGTCTTCTACGTTGCTATAAATGTCAAAGTTATAACCATTTCGCCAAAGACTGTAGATCAGAATTAAGCTGCTCAAATTGCTCAGGAAGCCATACTTACAAAGACTGTGATTCTAGAACTCTAAAATGCATAAATTGTACAAAAGCAAATAGCAAATTCAACCTGGGTATCGATGTAGGTCACACAGCTGTGGGTAAAAACTGTCCATTTTATAAGAGAATGTTAAATAATAAATAAAAAAATATCGACTATCAGACACCAACACTATAGCAATTATGAAAAAACAAAAGCTGCAAAATAAAGAGGGTGTACATAAGCTCAAAGTTGCGCACATAAATATTAGATCCATCAGAAATAAAGTATGTCGGGTCAAAAAACTAATTGAAAAAGAAAACTACGATATACTAGCTGTTAGTGAGACATGGCTCACCAATGAAGATTTGAACAACACGCTGAAGATAGGAGGCTACAGCTTAGCTAGAATTGACAGAACACATAGCAGAGGAGGTGGGCTACTCATATACTCTAAGTCAACACTAAAAGGCAAAATCTTAAATGAAATAACTGGAATTGAAGAAGGAATCGGGCAGCTGTGGATTCATTGTATACACAAAGGAAGAGCAATGGCAACTGGGGTGATATACAGACCAAGCATGCAAACATCGTTGGAGAAGGTAGAAAATAGTCTTGCAGATATATCGACAGCATTTGATTACATAATATGCATGGGGGATCTAAACAATAACAAGCTGCAAACAAACACGAACACAGAACAACTAATCTCAATGTTAGACATATTTGACTTGAAACAAATCATAACACACCCTACTCGAATAACAGCAGATACCGAGTCATTCATTGATATATTATGTGTAAATAAAAAAGTGGAATGTAATCGAATCTGGAACCAAAGATGCATCACACACTTATCTGACCATGACATATAATATGCTTTTCTGGAATTTGACCAAGAGGAGATAACTGAACAAAAATTCTGCAGAAATTATAAGAATATCGAAATGGATAAATTCGCTGAAGATGCCAAAAATATGAATTGGGGACGTGTATACCAACTAGAAAATACTGATGACAAAGTAAATTGGCTAAACTCCTGTATCTTATCCCTAATTGACTTTCATGCACCTCTAATACCAAAAAGCAAAACAAAAAAAGACGAAGGCACCCTGGATGACGTACAACCTAAAATGGATACTAAGAGACCGTGACAATGCTCATCGAAAGTATAAAAGAACAATGACAGAAGTAGATAGGCAATATTACTGCCAAATCAGAAACTACACTAACAGAGCCGTCAACGTCGAAAAGAAAAAGTATTATGAACATACGATTGAACAGAACATGAAATTCTAAAGTGACCGGTGAAAATTTCAATGCTAATGTAATAAATGATCATTTCATAAACTGCACCAGACACATCTCTTGTGAAGAAATGCTATATAACTATTACTATCTATGGTATCACAATACATATGATAAAGATATGCTTACAATACTGCAACGATGAACTTAGTCACATTATAAATTACTCCCTGGAAAAAAAAAGTTATTCCACCATTAAAAAAAGAAGATTCTACAGAACTTAAAGACTTAAGACCAATTAGTATCCTTCCACCTGGATCAAAAGTTCTGGAAAGAGTAGTTCATGAACAATTGACAGACTATTTAGAAACACACAATATATTTTTCAAAGCCCATTCAGGTTTCCGTAAACACCACAGCACAACAACGGCACTACTGAAAATACATGATGATATCATAACAGCAACTGACAATAACATGATCACAGTGCTCGTACTATTAAACATGTCAAAAGCATTTGACAGTGTAAGTCATGAGCTATTACTGTCTAAGCTATACTACTATGGAGTTAGAGGAATAATGTGGGAATGGTTCAGAAGCTACCTAACAGAGCGTAAGCAAACTGTTCAGCTTAGCGAGAAAGACACACATATATTTTCAAAACAGTGTACTATTAAATCGGGGGCACCACAAGGATCTATACTTGAGCCCTTACTTTTCAACTTCTTCATTATAGATCTTGAGCAGAAAATTGAATCTTGCTGTATTCATTATTATGCAGATGATTTACAACTCATGTTAAGTTTTAACGTGAGTAAATGCCATGAAGCTTTCCAAAAAATTAGTAATGATCTAAACAACACTTTGCAGTGGACACTTGAAAATGGATTGCAGTTAAATATTAATAAGGCAGATGCAATTCTTTTTGGTAGTGAAAAAAACAGAAACGAGTTACGCAACAATGGTCTCAAACTGATGATGAATAACAATGAGATAAAGTTCAGCGATTATGTTAGGAATCTCGGCCTTATTATGGATGACAAATTAAATTTCACTAAACAAGTGTCAAGTATGTGTCGCTCAGCATATTTAAGTTTAAGAGGTCTGTACCACTTGAAAGTCAACTTACCAAAGGATGCCAAAATCAAACTAAGCGATTCACTAGTACTGTCAAAATTAAATTATTGCGACTCCGTGTATGGTCCCTCCCTCAAAGTAGGAAACACACACAGGATACAGAATGTTCAAAACGCCTGTATATGGTATGCGCAGGATGTTCCCTACAGAGAACACATAAGTCTATATATCAAGCAAGTGGGATGGCTGAACATGAAACAAAGACAGTGGTTACATCTATGCTGTATGGTGCATAATGTGATTGTCTCAAAAAAAACCAGAATACTTATTAAACAAAATCGAGAAACGCGAAGATGTGCACTCAGTAGCAACTAGAAATCGAGACATTACACTAACAGTGCCAGCACATCACACTGAGAATTTCAAGAAGAATTTCACATACCAAGCAACCAAGATATATAACCAACTACCCAACTACCATCCGATCTAAAAATACTGAGTCCAAACAACTTTAAAGCAAAAATAATTCAACTCTTAAAATCGGAACAACTTACCATTAATTATTAGCCGCTGTACTTTGTTCTGTTCTTATTTATTTATATATATATATTTTTTCTATATATGCATTATATGTATTTTTTAACTTATCCGACCCTTCTGTATAGACATTATATGTTTTTAATTTGTGATGATATATTAAGTATTTTGTAAAGATGTATGATCGTACAAAGGTCAGGTTTTACACCAATTCAACAAATTGTCACCTGGCCTATTCTAATTTTACAGAATAAACTGATTTATTATTATTATTATTATTATTATTATATCTTCAAATTAACCTTAACAGGAGCCGGGTAGCCCAGGATCTCCTGTATCAACATAGGGTGGAGTATAACGCTGACGTGCTACTCGTCAGCGAGCCGAACAAGAGGCACGTCACGACAAACAGTGCCTGGATTACTGATCCCTCACAAGATGCGGGCATCAGGGTGTATAATAAATCCGCTAGCAACCCTCGCTACGCAAATGGAATTGCTAGTTGTGTAATTGGCGATGTTACCGTATATTCCTGCTACAGTACCCCTAACTCAAAATCCCTACATGCATGTGACTTGTGCCAAAAAGGACTATGTAGTGAATGTTCATCATTATCATCTACCGAAGACCGATGTATGAATCTGACCAAAAGAAAACTGAAATTTTTCTGTTCAGAATGTGAACTTGAATATGAAAAGTGTCTGAAATTAAATAGAAAACTGATACTAGAAAACCAGAAGCTGCAAAACCAAAATTAAGAACTACCTATCAAAACTAAATTCTACAATAAAGTACTTAAGTAAAGATAATTATACTGAGCTAAGTAGAAAAATAGTTCAGTTGGAAGATACAAATAAAGATCTGCAGGATGAAATTAGAATAAATTTCATCAACATAGTAAAGGACCTCATTAAAAATGAAATGGGACAGCTAAAACAAGAGGTAACAGACCTTAAAGAAAGCAATATAGAATTGGTTAAGCTCTTTACGAATACCCCCCCAGGTGTTAACATAAAACCAGCCACACATTCAGCACTGTTCTAAAGGAAAACCATGACAAAAATAGACCAAATAAAATAACGTTCTTGAAACTCCGTAGTTTGCGTAACCATCACGTCTATAAAAGTATTGAGGGCGTTGTCCAAATCCACACCTTGATCTAAAATTTTATTAGAAGTATTAAACGATTTAATTTCAGCTATTTCTTGTGCTTGTAATATGTAGCTGGCAAACGTTTCCATGTTTACTTTCATTGTTTTATAAAGTAACAGTATTTATTCTAGTACATTCAATATTTTATGTCTAATTTCGTTGAAAAATATAATATAGTCAAGTTTCTCATTATCACTGTGCACTCGGTAAGTTATAATTCTATATTTGAAAGCACTTCGGACAATTTCTATACCATCCGCCAACCGTACACATGAATTTGTTCTATGTTGCAGTGTTCTTTTATGAGACTTCATTTGGTTAGTTGTAGTTAGAATACATCTTTGCTTCTTTACTCAAGGAAATTGACGTTAAGAATGACCACACATTAACTCCTTTCACTATTTTATAGAAAAGGTATGCTACGTCACAAAATATCAAACCTCACCACATTTTATTGTATACGTATTGAACAAATATAGTTTTAGAGGTCAAGTTGCTTGGCAAGAAGGAAGCTTCGTCCTTGAAACCTATGCAAGCCAAGCCCAAGGTCACCGCAAGTGATCGTTCTGAGTAAGAGAAACACTCCGACCTTGAAGCCGAAACCCAACTGACACGGTCAAAGTCAAGGTCACGGAAACTGTTATGCCGGGCTAAGGGGACGCCGTAACCTTGAACACACCGACTACAGGTGTGCGGTCAAGGCCAAGGTGAAGTGGTGGGGGGAGACCGACCTACGGCTAACTTCCTCTACTCGAACATTTTTTGTAAGTACTTTCCTAGGGCTAATTCCAACCAATTTCGTTTTATTGAGCAATAATTACAAAAATAAACTTAAAAAAAGAGATTTCTTCAAATGACTCCGTAGAAAAAATTATAATAAATGCTCCACATGTTGCCCATTTTGATTGACACACATCTCTATGCCCTTTTGAAATGAGTGGGAACCTCAGTTCCTAAAACTGCCGGTGTGATAGATGTAAAAGCAAGATGTAAAAGCAGTTATTATTTTTTCCTTCATATTTTGTACTGTTGTTGGTGTGTCTCTATAAACAATGTCCTTCACGTATCCCCATAAAAAGAAATCCATTTTTGTAAGATCTGGGTATCTAGCAGGCCATTTAGTGGTATCATTTCTTCCAATCCATTGATTAGGGTAGGTATTATTTAAGTGATCTCTAACTGCATTTAAATAATATGGTGGAGCACCATCTTGCTGAAACCACATCCTATTTCGAATTCTTTCAGGGAGATTTACCAATAATTGTGGCAGACAGTTTTTCAAAAAATGAAGATAAATAGCTCCAGTCAATGTACCATCTAAGAAATGTGGCTCTATTATATGTTCTCCAATAATTCCTCCCCAAACGTTTATAGACCATCTGTGTTGGTTATCAACTTGCATAAATAAGTGAGGATTTTCCGAAGCATAATAATGGAAATTGTGCCTAATAACAAATCCATTTTTATGAAAAGTTGTCTCATCACTGAATAAAATAGTATTGAAGAAGTTGACATCATGTTGCATTTCACCTCTGGCCCAATTACAAAATTGTAGGTGCTTTTGAAAATCGTCATCGGATAATTCCTGGTGCATTTGAATATGATATGCATGCAAGTTATTCGTTTTTAAGATTCAACTCACACACCGTCTACTTATTCCTACTAATGAGCTCACTTCTCTTTGACTAACATGGGAATTCTCAACCGTTGCCAGCACCACAGAAAACTTATTTTCTTCGTTCACAACACGATTTATTCTTTCACTTTTTTATATTCGACATTTCCAGTTTCCAGAGATCTATCGAGAAGATTTTGAAAGCTGCTAACATCAGGAATCCTTCTTTCAGGATAACGTTACTGATAAATTCTATTGGCAATTGAACAATTTCTGTCTGACTCGCCCAAAACAAAAGTCATGTCTACAAGTTCCGCTTTATTAAAATTCATATTGTAAAATTCCAAATGTTTTAAATTCAATACAAATTGTAATGACCGATAAGTGTGATAAATGATCTTCTGTACACGATAATTTATACCAAACTGAGGTTTTATTACTTGTCGAATAACGAAAAAAACAAAAAAATGTACAAAAAACATTACAGTAAAGGACCGAATACTATTTACTCATTTCTATGGATTGGAAGAAATGGTCCCACGAAATGGCCTCATTTCAAAATTGCATAAAGACGTATGTCAATCAAAATGGGCAACACGTCGAACACCTATTATAAATTTTTCTAATGAATTATTTGAGGGAACCTCTTTTTTTAAGTTTATTCTTGACTTTGACACTTATTTATTTATAAAACGAAAATGGTTGCAATTAGCCATAGGCAAGCACTTACAAAAAATGTTCGTATTTCATTTCTACATCACATCGTTGAAAAATATACAGGGTGTTCCATTTGAAAAAATTGAGAAATATCAATTTAGAAATTAAAATGATTCAAAAACATTAATTGGATGTCTCGTAACTGGTATTCACATAAGTTTTTCTTAAAACCCATAATTGTGACTGTGGTGATTTTTTTAATATCCATGTGCAGATTGCATCATTTCAACAACAAAAATCATTACATCCAAGTTGGGAGATATTCGATGCTAATATAGGAATGAATAGAGCCTAGAAAGAGGCTTCAAAAAATTTACATAGCATTCCATTTTAAAAGAAGGCACTTGGTCCTGTAATTTCGCCTTGGCTCGCCCTGTATTTTCTAAAATAATTTCCAGTTCCAGAATTTTTTATCTAGTTTACTTGAAATTTTTTTAAAAATGTCTAGCTATCGCTAAAGTTACATCTCCCGTATACCCCTCATGACTCTTTCTTGCACTGCACAAAATTTACACCTTTCTCTCATCTCTTCAGTTCCAGGTCAAACTCGAATGTACTTACCCACTTTGTCCACTTTTCTTTTTATAAATAACTTAAATCTACTACATAAATTTGACCTGTTTTTACAAAGTTCCAAACTTGCTCAATTTTGGTGCCCATTTTCTACCACTAGGTACCCCCTTCACGTTTTATTTGTGAAACTTTTTCTATAAAAGCTATTCATTCATCTATTATGTTTTTACCCATATTTTGTCTGTTTATACTTATTTTTTTCTACTGAATTTTGAAATGTTTATCGGATGATTTAAAATTGCAAATTTTCCTGAACTAGTGTCTATGAAGTATTATGCTGCATTTACGTTTGATATGTTTAAATATTATAAATTATATAAGTTTTGATTACAGTTTTGGTTCAAATTTACTTATTCATAAGTACAATTCTTGATATTTTGTAGTTTTCATCCAAAGGTTTTATAATATTCGCTACAATTTTAAAATGGTACATATTATAGATATGAGTTCAAGTATACTTCTAGAGGATAGAATATTAACACACATTCTGCTGTATAAAGTACTCATTTTACTTCCACGTCCAGTGGAAGTATAGTAACGCAAAAAAAAATAATTTTTTTTTGTTGAAATAGGCTTATAATGTCATGAAACGTCGAGATTTTAAATTTGAGCGAAAAAAAATTCCTGTCTGTCGGTGGTCTGTCTGTCTGTCTGTCTGTAATTTTTTTTTTTTTTTTTTAATTTGGCACACTTATGTATTGTAACGAGGTCTGGAACTAGATTATATTTTGATCTAAATTCGTTGAAGGGTTGGGGGGTAAAAAGCAAGCAAGTAAGAATCCATAAAATTGCAATTTAGGGCATATACGAAAACTCAGTTTCAAAAAAATTTTTCGGAATCGGCCTCCCCCTCCCCTCTCACTATCACCCCCAATACCACCCCCACACTATTATGAAAGGGAGTAAAAAAATTAAAATATGATTTAGCGTGTATACAAGAACGAAACGTCTCAAAAAAGTTTTTTGGCGTTTGGCTCTTCAACCCCCATTGCCACCCCCACCCTATTATTAAATGGAGTAAAAATGAAATTGGGATTTAGTGTGTATACGAGAACCAAGGGATTCTAAATTTTTTTTAGCATCAGCCACCCTCTCCCCCCTCACTATCACCCCCAATACCACCCCCACAATATTATGAAAGAGAGTAAAAAAATTAAAAAGTGATTTAGTGTGTATACAAGAACGAAACGTCACAAACAAATTTTTTGGCGATATCTACCCCCTCTGCCAACCTCATTGCCACCCCCGCCTTATTATTGAAGGGAGTAAAAAATTAAGTTGGGATTTAGTGTATATAAGAAAATCAAGGGCTTCTAATTTGTTTTTACATTAGTCACTCCTCTACCACCCCCATTTTATTATTATTTTAGTGTGCATAAGACTTGGATACAAAATCTAGATGTGGAAGTAGTGTTTCCTTGGGCAGCGGTTTTTAGTATAAGAAACACCAGACTGCAACTGACAACTATTTCCCGAGCTGTGGGCCCCGCCGGACGCTGAATTACGAATTACAAGCCTGGCACGTTAAGTATAATGATCAGATATACGAACAGACGTTTTAAGCGTTCTATTTTAAATTTAAATCTGGGAAAAAAAACGTAATTTTTATAATCAGAGTCATTAAGTATGTGCCCAATGCAACCATTAGACGCGTATTCAAATCATCCGTTATATAAAGAGATCTACAAAGCATATTTACCATTTGAATCATTAACTTTTTAAAACAACTAAAACTTTACTCGTGTTTTGTCAAATGAAAGCAACAAAGGACTAGGCAGAAATCTCCATAAAATTTCAAAACAGGAATAACTCGAATGAATATTTCACGAATGCTTTAAAATAAAGTAAATATTCAGGAAACAAAGAGACAGTTAATTACTCGGGCACAGAAATACTTAGGTCTGTAATAAAGCAAATGTAGATGCATTTTATTCTCGACTTTTGAAGTAATGTTCACTATTTACTCTAATAAAATAATATTAATTGTTCTTTACCTCTTACCCTAACGCCAATAGTGATACATTAAATTTAAACTAGATGAAAACATAGTGTTCGCAAATTATATGAAATTTTAAAAAGAACGTTGTAAAGTACTTAAAATGAACTACTGCAGCCTTGAGTGAAGTAATAATTTTATTTTCTTAAAATAATAATAATATTTCTATATTTTTTAAAGTGCCTAACATCTTAGCTTTACATAGTCTAATATTTATATTATTCCTCTACCTATTATAGATATTACCACCCCCTGATATCACGAGACAAATATAGTTAGTATTTACTGCTATATATATATATATATATATATATATATATATATATAAGTTCGTTCGGTTATACAATCGATTAAATACCGCAAGTGGCTAGTACACGTTAGGTAGGCATGTACGCCACGGATTTATCTGCTATCTGCTAATTTAGCTACCCTTTTCGATCTCTTTCATTTCCTTAGAATGCCCTTTGGAGTCCGAAATGCTGGACAAACCTTCCAGAGATTTATGAACGAGGTTCTTAAAAATTTATCATTCATCTTTGTTTATTTAAACGACATTTTGATTGCTAATAAAGATCAAAATGAACATTTATCGCATTTACGCACTGTTTTTAGATGCCTATGGTATCAACATTAAGCCATCTAAATGTGTTTTTGGCATGCCATCTTTAGATTTTCTTGGGCATCATATTTCCGCCGACGGCATCTCTTCTACCAGTGAACGCGTTGACATTATTGACAATTTTCCCAAACCGTCAATTCTTAAACAACTTCAGCGTTTTATTGGAATGATCAACTACTATCGTTTTATACCTCATTTTGCAGAAATTTTAGTTCCTTTACATATTTTCAATATTATGTTAGTCCACGATAAAATTAATGACAAGTTTTTAGCCAACAGACTGCACTGATAGTTTTCTCAACGCTAAGCAAGCTATAGTGAGCGACAGTTTTATCTCATCCAGACTACAATGATAACGTCACACTTACATTATCTGTAGATTGCTCAAATTTATCTATGGGCCAGTCTTAGAACAGAAATCTGTTAATTTACTGGTAACTACCGCTTTAGCTTTCTTTTCCCGCAAGTTAAAAACGTTATTCCACTTTTGACAGAGGAGTGCTGTCACTTTATACTTTAATCAAACATTTTAGGCATTTATTAGAAGGCCGCATTTTTACCTGTTTTAATGGTCACAAGCCCTCTTTTCACGCATGTTGAAAAGACTCTACGTCAGACTCGCCATTTAGAGTACGTCGTCCAATTCACCAACGATATACGTCATATATTAGTGGTAAAGAAAACATCATTGCGGATACATTATCACCCATAAATGATCTTTCTGCCATCTAATCCCATTCTAATTTTATCCCTACCTTTATTTCCCCTGTAAATTCATACCGCTTCAATTTACAACTTTAAAAGATGCCTAATAAAACGGTTGCGAACTTTCATTTTTAATTACAGAACAAATCCAACCCATGCAGTAAAGTCATATATTCTTTACAACAACTCACTATTCCTAGTTCAACTGATAAAATTTGGTGCGACGTATCTAACTCTAAATGTCTACCTTTCCTACCAAAATCCTTAAGTCGTGCAGTATTTGACATCTTTCATAATTTAACTCATCCAGACATTGGCGCTACTAAAAAACTTGCAACCTCTAATATTCTGGCCCAAAATGAATTGGGAATGAAAACCTGTCTAAATTGCCAAACTTTCAAAATTAATAGGCACACCAAAACTCCCGTTTCAGATTTTGATTTTCCCAAGGGGCGTTTCGGACACATCCACATAGACCTCGTTGGACCGTTCCCAGGTAACACATGACGCCCTCTTATTACACTTAAAGCTTTATAAACAATACATTATGGCAACTTGCACAGAAAATTGGTTATATTGAAGCTTTATTCAACACTAAACTGCTTATAAAGTAACTCGGCCGAATAAGATTGCTGGTAAAATGATTTTACAGCAGAAATATAAAGCTTCTTTATTAAAGCATCATATACAGATACACACCATGTATATTTATAACAGGCGTATAAACCTCTATATAACATTCATACATCCGTTTTACAGCTTAGCAATTTCTCTATATCGGTTTTATAACATTGAGTTTTAAAGGTTTTTGAAGCAAAATTTTACAGCAATGTAGTTATTTAAGTCAAATGCCATTTACGTCAGCCCTAATATAAATTATTTATAAATGCTTTTTACGTATAGTAGAAGGAGCATTTTATAAAGCATTTATTCATCTGAAATTCTGTTTTGGAGCTGCAATCTTCCACCTTTATAGAACTCTTAGACAGCTAAAGTTACTCCATTTCATAACCTCCAATATCAGTTGATTTGCTTTCAAATTTTTCTTGTTGTCTGACTGATGGTACACTGTTAAGTGCACTTGCTTCTCACTCAAAAGTTCCGGGTTCGATTCCCGGTCGTAGCAGTGGAAAATGCTGTGAGAGAGACTTTTTCACTGTACTCGGATATAGGGTGTGTGTCCCTTTTGTCTCTAAATGTATACTGTATAGCCTTCTCTCACACAAGGCTCTTCTAGAGCCTTCCAGGATAAAGGGAGTCGTGTGAATTGCAAAAAGTTCGTTTCGTTATTGATTCTTTGGCCGATTAATTTTTTCTATTGCAGGGAGAATATGTGTAGCGTACTAGCCACTTGATGAGCAACTAAAAATTTTATTTTCAGTAACCATGGATAAAAAAACAATAACAATTATTATTATTATTATAATTTGATATACATGTGATAGATTGAATAAAACCTTACGGTCTACCTATTGTAATCTATTTATTTTATACTTCAGCACAACACCGCACCACAAGTAGCGATATTTTACCCTACATACGAGGTAAGATCACCGCAAATTTAATAACTAATATTCTCTTGTTATTTTTCCGTACCCGCTATCATAATAAACCATTTTTTTCTGCCAGCACATCGCCCCTCCCAACTTGCCCAATATTAATGTTGCGGAAAATAAATTAATTATCTCGGTGCCCTCCGTAATCCCGTAAAATAGTCCGTTCAACTAAATTAATGGCGCTGTTAGTCGTACTTCGAAATCATGTTCATTATTTCAGAATATATCAGACTGCTATTCTTCTTTCACTTGGATGCTTCAATGCTCCTGTTCCGGCAAATAACGTCATTAATTTTCTCTCTGTGAGTATCGTCGATCGTCTTATAGTCTCTCCCGGCGTCTTGACTTATGTGTACAGTGAAATGCAGCACGCCTTGTCGGAGAATAATGTCGGCGTTTAAGGAGTTTCAAAGAATTCATAAATATTTACGGTCCATCTTACAAGTTGTCACAGTTCTGTGGATAGTTCTTTTCACGTTGTTCCTTGTATCTAATGAAAGATAAATGCTGAAGGACGTATTAGAACGAAAAAAACTCTTATGTCAAGATATAAAAATCGGAGAATTTGAATATTTATAAGTTATATATATATTTTCAATTTTTTTTACAAAAATTGAAAATATTAATAAATATTTGACATTCATACATTTGTTATTTTGTTCATTTTACGAAGCCCACATTTCATTTAGTAATTATTTGAGAACTTATACAAGGAAACACAAAAAGTTCAAATCAGTTTTTCTGTAAAATGGTGCGTCATAACTATAAAGACTTTATATACGATAGTAAGGCATCATTAAGTGGGCAAATATTATTATTTACTAATTTATCAAAATATTGTAATTTCTTGCGATTTTAATTAGTTCATTTTGTGTAGTGAATTTTAATCTTTTTTCCATTGATATCTGACAAAGTTAGAGGCATATTACGGTAAACTATCACATTTGATACCCGGTATAGCCACGTTAAACTTTCACGCAGATCAGACATCATGAAATTGAAATACCACCGTTTTCATAAAACTGGTTCACTGTGCCTATTCAGTAGGCATCAAATTGAAATTGTTTGCGTCGATAGTTTGGCATCATTTGTCAAAAATATGCAATGCTGTCAGTACAGTCGCTCAGATTTATAGTGCACTCAAAAAAGGCAACAAAAACTTTATGATTTCATTATTATCGCCGTTGGACCAGTCGGCCTGGTGTCATCGAACAAGCCGACGCACATTAAAAACCTATAAAGGCAAGCTGATCAATTGCGACAGAGCCGCATTTAAAATTCGTATGTATTAGAATGTACATATTAATAATCTAGATCATAACGCGCTGTTAAAATTGAACGACTGAGTTGTTGATCTAAATATTTTGAGTGCGTACCTGGGCGCAATTTTGCGACTAGTTTAACGAGGTCGTAAAATTTAGAGTACACCGTAAATCTGAGCACAACTATACACATCATCAGGTACCTATTTTATGTTTCGTCGAAATCCAATGTCATGAATTTGATGGGAATGTCCGACTAATTATTTATAACATTACACACCATGTACGTGTTACTTAATTCAAAGGAGTATAATGAGTGAACCTAGGGTTACCGAGATCTGCATATTGCTCAGACGGTTCTCATACATACGCACCGGCCAAATCTGTTGCATGTTGTATCATTTTCCGTTCACTGGTCCCCATATAAACGAGAAAAGTAGTAATATTTATACTACTAAAATATGAAAATTAAATTTGTCTCTTCAATATCAACTCGATGCACATCATTGTTATAGAGCCCTAGCAAATGTATTAAAATTCTCACCCTTATATGAAATGCACATAAAATTATTCTCAAAAAATGTCATTTCAGAATTAAAAATTAGCGTGTTTTAGAATCTTACTCACAAATTGTTAATTACGTAGATACTGAATTTATCCGTTACTTATGGACCTAAGTGTACAAAGTCAGTGTGATCTTATATCTGACTCTATTTTCCTACCCTGTTGTTACGTGTTTACAATCTCCAGTAAACACCCTGTATGCAGGTTCAATAAATTGCAACAAGAACTTTCATAAACCACTACTTTATTAATCGGTTAATTACAATAATTAAGTCCTTATACACATTACACACTATTTACAAGTTCCATCTACTGCAGTCTCACTACTATAATTCACAACTTTACTGTTCTTATTCCATATTATCACAATCAATCGTCTGAAGCACTTCTGATGCTTGGCCTCTTATTGCTAAAACCAATGCCATAGCCTTTTCCTCATTACTCCAGTTGTTTGCGCATGCAGCTGCTTCAGACTGTCTCTTATATGACGACGTTCATGAAGTTTGACCGTCAAAGGAGGGCGGTTGTAACCGAGGGCCTGAGAATGCTACTAGCTGGCCCCCTTTTTCCCTCAGCTATCGTTTAAAAAATTTCTAAATATGAGTAACATGATGTTACATGGCCTATGTCCATTTAACAGTTTTATTTAAAAACTAGTGTTTTGTGGATTTTTAGCACGACCTGTATAACATTTTTGGATTCAGTTTTTGTAAGTGAAACTGTTTTCAACTAACAGAATTTTATTTGTATAACCGCTAAACCATTTCACACTGTTTTATGTACTTAATTTTATATCTTAGGAACTCGGTCATATTCTACACTATTATGTATTTCGTTCTACACAGCATCCCAGGAAACAATTAACAATTTGTCTACAAAATTTAGTTACATCAGTTATCTATTTTTCGATTTTTATATTTTTGTTTACTATGGAGTACATATGGTTATTTTCCTTACCTTTTCTCATTCTATATATAGTAAATCCTATAAGAAGTAAATTTATTTACTGAGTTATCAATACGTTTTACTATCTATTTACATCTGTTCATATTTGTGGTTATGTATAAAATAGAAATTACAAACTGTGGCAAAGGCATTGGTATGGAACAAAAACTTTTATTATAGATTCCTTTTATCGATCATATGCCACTATTTGTTGTGAGTGAAGGAGATTGTAAAGTTGCGACCTGCAAGTTGTTGCGCTTAACTCGGCCATTGACAGATGGCCATACCTGTACTATTTCTATATTTTTATAGCTTTCAATTTAATTAGGGAATTAGATTGCTCACATTTTTTTGGTAGCGTTGTTTTCCAGTAAACAGGACAAAAAGTTTACCTTATCAGTAAAACTCACCAGGAAGTCATTTGCTTGCAGCCTTTGTACTGATTCAAACGTATATAATTTTTAACTATGGACTTCAGTAATTGATATTACAATTTTTATATCCCAGTTACAAAGTGTTTAATATACAGGTAATTTCATTATACTCATTAAAAAAATTTAATTAATCTTCAAATTTTGCCTTTGATATAATTTCAATTATTTTTAAAATAAATTTGAATTCAAGGTCAATTCTTTTTAATTTAATAAGTAGTTAAAATACTACATGTACCACATGGTTTTAAAAATATTTTTCTCTTTCCTTTTCATTTTTTTGGCAATTTATAGTTTTTATGAAATCAGCTTTCGTGCAGCTAACTTAAGTATTTCGTGCAGCTAACTTGCTTATATATGTACTTTTAACTTGCTTAAATTTTGTACATGCATTCATGCTTAGACATTTACATGCTTCGATGCTTATATTCTCAGATACTCAAATTCTGAGATACTTCTTCTACATTCCTGCATAGTTTTTGCAGTTTATCTTTCATAGATAAAATTTCGTTATCTTTTCATTAAACCACATAGTTGGTTAATTTTCCTACAACTTTCACCCCATTTTATTGAGAGACGTAAATTGCCAAGGAAACTTTAGGATTCAATTTTACAACAAGAGACAATTGTGGGCCTGGATTGCTGTCCCAGAACCAGTCACCTCAACAATAATCAATCCAGGATACTGGTATAAATTTGTTTTATATATATATTTAAATTTCAATTTGTCTTTCAAACCGATTTGTCTATTTTTCATGTAATATATTTTAACATTCATTTTAAACTATCTTTTTATTTCTCTTACCAACAATTTCAGTCTGATCTATAGAAGACTGGTTATTCGAGAAAAAGAGACAATTTTGCTTATTTTACTATAGATGGTGCCCAATTTGCTATAATTCACAACTTATTACTGTTCTTATTCCATATTATCACTTGCTTGTCTAATATAAAACTGTCCCCAGTGCGTTTAAAGCCACTGCATATATACCCGCGTCGAATTTAATCGATCATTCTAGAATCATCGCGGCGCCTCCGGCTTTTTCTCGCGCGTTCCATGAAGCAGTGGCGTAGGCATGCAACAATATGTAAACTCTGTTGGATTTGTGAGATAAATAAAATAAAATATTTTGTTCCTGAAAACGTACTTCCCGGTCTCCTGTCTTATGGTATTAATCCTCAATATGTTGGTTTTATAGAAACTTAGTCCCTTAAATGGGTTATTTTATTAGGCTTAGTAAACAAACAAATAAATAATACTTTACTTTGTCTCGACCCAAAGGTCATATTTGTTTATTAACCCTCGATCGAAAATACCATTTAAGTTCTATTTAACTTCTTGACTCTTCTGCCCCAATATTTACGTCCAAATAATTATCAGTGCGTACATTTACACAAAGAAAATATCATTAGGGGAATCGGTTAATTATCTACGTTCCTTCTCGTGTCATCATAATTAAAAGATACAAGTAACCCCTAAATATATTTATATTATATACATATTAGTAAACACTTTGGCTTAAGTGGTGTAAATGAGGAATTCAGTTAATTCTGTTAGAAGGTATTTTGTAATTTTGCGGTCGGAATTCGAGGCACCGGATATAATTTATTTTAACGACCGAGAAGGGGGTAATTTATTGAGATCGCAATACATATTGCTGTACACAAAGTGATTATATTTACGACGCCAGGCGAACAACCCCATAATTCATTTAAGTTGTTTATTAATAGGTTTTATCACCAGAATTTGCAGGAAAACGATACAAATGTTAAAGAAATTAGTCAATGCTGTGATCATTAATCAGAAGCATATAATGAAATATATGTTGCTGTTTTACGAGGTTTTGTAAGCTAATAAATATCATGCAGGATATCTTTTATTTATTTCATTTTATAAACCTGACAATTTACGTTCCAAATACAAACCTAAACGTAAACGAAGCAAATCTGTAAGGGTTGAGTAGCCTCAACGTGCACCATTTGTGGGCGAGGAAGACGACAGGGGATAGTTATATGGCAGCAAGTGTTAACTATTTAGTAAAGTAAGTTTTAGAGCGTATATTCATACTGTATCTTTGTAATTGTAGAAAACTCAGAGTAGGATCGCGAGGCTGAAAGTGTTTATTGTTTACACTATTATACGGAAAGAAAGTAAGACGATACACTCGATGTTCGACGGTTATAAGGCTTAGATTAGATAGTCCCAGTTGTCGGCAGAATATCATCTGCCTTCTTTAGGTTCTTGCTGGTATCTGCTTATTTCGAGCAGGAGCTGCAAATAACGTAGATTTATTTAAGAAAAAAAAATGGTGGAAGCTGTTACAAACACGAATAAAGATGTGGTCTCATCTGTGTATGAAAAAATAGAAAAATATTAGAATAATGTATACTAATAGTGGAAGTGATGGCATTCGGATTATTTAACCTCATTACAAACTAGGCAATGCTGGAAAACTAACAATTTGGCTGTAAAAATTGGTGTTATAGTTGGTCTAATACAACTTCAAACCCCACCTTTCAATGGCCAACAGGTATTATATTTTTTTCTTTTAAATAGTTGATGATTAATATGATATAATATAATCTAATACAGGATTTACAAATCACATAGCAATCATTGTATTGGTGAATAATGATGCATTATTGATCATAGATACATGCTTCTAGGGAAGCAACGTTGCAGTTGAAAATATTGATACGATCATGAATGTTATAAGTAGAACACATGGTTTGAAGTGGGAATTTTTTTTATATTTGTTCTGTGCGTGATCAGATTAAATAGATGTCTGGCGTGATCCAGTTCTGTGAGTATGAAAGGCCAGCATATTCATTATAATAGTGCTGTCGGTGATATTATTTATTAATCTGTTAAGAAATATAAGGTAAGAGATTTTATGGCGATCTTCCTCTAACGATATCACTGAAAATCTCCATAATAGTTCCGAATGGGGGTAACCGATAGGTGGATACACCCCATCTACTTCAAATGATGAGTCTTGAAGAACCTTCGTTGAATGTTTTCTAAGTTATCTATATACGTCTTTTAATAAGGCGGTCATGTCAATGACGCATACTCTAGGTTAGACCTCACAATAGAGAAATACAATAGTTTAAGACCAATGGCATTATTGAAATGAAGAGTATTTCTAATAAGAAAACCTAACATCTTATAGGATTTTTCAGTTATTCGATTAATATGGTGAGTGAATGATAGCTTTTCATCAAATAATACACCTAAATCAGTGAATGTTATCTGATCTAGAAAGTACACTGTTTTCAAGCCAGTAATCATATTTTATAACATTTTTCTTAATTTTTATTAATAAGATATTACACTTGAACGGATTGAGGAGCAATTTGTTTTTTACACATCAATTATTTATTATATCTATAGTATGTTGCATAATTAAACAGTCTGCGATGGATGTAATTCTACCAAATATTTTAAGATCGTCAGCATACAAAATACAGTTCAGGTTAATGTCAGTAACAATGTTGTTGATAAATGTAATGAACAAAAGTGGGCCCAAATTAGGCTCCTGTGGGACACCTGAGGTTGGTAAAACTTTGACCGACTTATGGCCACAATATAAAGCATATTGCGTTTTCTTACTAAGGTAGGATGAAATATAATTAACAAAGTCAGTTGAAAATCCAAATATGTGTAATTTTGCAATAAAATACTATGATTCAGCTTGTCGAAGGCGTTCGAGAAGTCTGTATAGATTATGTCAACTTAACTACCATCACCAATCGCATCAGACAAATGTTCTGTTAACCAGAATAAATTGGTAACTGTAGATCGACCTTTATTTATTTGGTAATGCACTCAACAGTCAAGCCCTATTACAGAGTGATATGGTACATTTAATATTTACATTAACCTAAAGTATTTTAAACCTAGCTTAGTATTAACATAATATTAAAAAGCAATGGTTTAAAACAATGAATTTAACATAGTTTTTAGTTTTTTATACTGATGTCAAATATATCACAGTTGGCTTGGATCGTATTATAGTTACTACATATTCTGTGGAGAGGGGAATTGATTTGATAATTTGAACCTGTCAGCTCTAAGTGGAAAGTTCTATAAGTTCTAGTAGGATAGGGGGGGACACTTAAACTTATCATGGACAGGAAACTACTATCGTCTACATTGCCATGTAACAATTTATGTAAGTATACAATATGGCCGTTTTTTCGTCGATTCTCCAGTGTTTTGAGATTTTTTTTTTTATACATTTATTCAACGTCGGCCTATTTCCGCTACTGAGGCCTATCACCGACGCCTGTAGACGAACTACTCCCAACCAGGAATTTTGCCGAACCTCTTCCCTTAAGAAGAGTAGGGATCTTTTACTTGCCTAACATTTAATAGACAAGGAACCGACGGCTTTACATCCCCTCCGAAGGATGGTATATCTCCTATACAACCCTCGCCTAAGGTTGTATAGCTTCCGCGCATACACTGATATACAAGCCGCTGGAAGATGTGTGAGGCGAGGACGCGGTTTCCGTTGGAATGGTCACCCATCCAAGTACTAACTGCGCCTGTCGTTGCTTTACATCGCATACCGAAGTATGTACATAGTAAAGACGCACCTACGCTCGCCCCCGTGTTTTGAGATCATATCTTTCCCTTAATATATCTTTATCTATGTCGAAATCATATAAACCAGTCTCTTTATAATTTAAAAACCTTAAAACTTTATTTTGTATTGTTTCTACGCTATTTTTGTGTATTTGATAAAATGGATTCCAGACAATTGAGATCTTACATACGAAATATATAATCGCCTAATAGCTCCTGTATTGTTAAACATCTTCGTATTGCGTACTATGAATCCATAAATTTTATTGGCCTTATCTATCATGGCGTAAATATGGTTAGTAAATGTGAGCTGGGTGTAAAATGTTAAGCCTAGGTCTCTCATGGTTTCAACCCTAGCCAAATCTGTATCATTTATTTTGTAATGAAATATAATTGGAGTTTTTCTTCTAGTACAGGTCATAATGAAGCATTTATTAATGTTAAGATACAATTTATTTTGAAGTGTCCATTGATATAAATTATTAATGTCATTTTGGAACAGGAAGCAGTCCATATTACTTTCAACTTTAATTTAAATCTTTAAATCATCTGCGAATAATAGATATTTGGAGGCTCTAATTATTTCAGTAAGGCTATTTATGAACATGAGAAATAACAGTGGTCCGAGATTGGAACCCTGAGGGACTCCGGGCAAGGCAAGAAACTGTTTCGATGTATAACCACTTACAGACACATACTGTTTTCTATTATGTAAATATGATGTGAGGAGTTCTATAAGATTCTCATGGAATCCAAATTCATTTTTAAGTTTACAGAGTAGGAAATTATGTGACACCGAGTCAAACGACTTTTGAAAGTCGGTATAAACAACATCCACCTGATTTCCTTCGTGTATTTCTTGGGATATGAACTGAGTGATATTAATCAGGTTACTAGCAGTTGACCTCTGTCTCATAAAGCCATGCTGGTGAATGGATATGCTATTGGAGACTGATCTATAGATATCGCCATAGAAATCGATTCATAAAGTTTTGCTGGGACTGATAGCAATATATATATAGCAATAGGCCTATAATTCTTAATGTCGGTATTATCATCTTTCTTGTGTACTGGGCAAAGACGGACTTCTTTCCAGATTTCAGGAAATACTTTGGTTTTTAAACTTAGGTTAAACAGGTGGCGATACAACCTTTATCGATGTAAGAGGGTAACCTGTCGGGTTCAACTGCTTTGTTTGACTTTAGTCTTTTTACAGCATCTCGTATCTCATTTTGTGTAATAGAGTTTACAACTACTTCATCCATGTGCGGATTTAGTTTTATGTGTGAGTCATCTCCATGGAAATCTACATTGTATACACTTTTAAAGTGACTTGCGAATGCATCTGCAATTGCCTCCCCGCTTTTACATTCTAGGTTATCTAGGTGCGTAGTATTTGGGAAGAAAACTGCCCCTTTTTTGTCCTTCATAAATTGCCAGGATGTCCTTGAATCATCGCTAATATCCTCATGTATTTTATTTATGTACTGTTTGTATGCTTGATCAATATTCTTTTTTAGTTTTGCACTTAGATTACAATATTCATTTTTTAAATCGTTTGATTGAGAGGTTATATTGTTTACTAATTCTGTCCTTTTTTCTTAGATCTTTTATGATTTGGTTGTTAAACCAAACTGGATATTTCTTGGAAGTTTTCGTTTTTGGGATACATTTATCAAATATATTGTATATAATGGAATAGAAATATTCTGCAGCTTCATTTACATCAGAAAACCTTCCAATATCGGTCCAATCCATGTTTCTAAATAGTTCATATAATAGGTTGAAATTCGCCTTTTTATAATTATAGGTAGATTTTAATGGAGACGACAATTGCGTTAATTTATTGATTACTCAAGAGATCTCTATATACAAAGTTGGATGATGTGCATTCTCATCTACTAAACCAAATGGGCTACGTTGGACCTGTATAAAAACTATGTTGAAATTCTGTTACTTAATGTTTCACGTGACAAAATACGTAATTATACAATACCATTTCAAGGACTTTAGCAAAATTATTCAAAATTACAATAGGCCGGTAATTAGTAATTAAGGTTCTATCATCTTTCTTAAAGACGGGTATGATTTTGGACTGTTTCCAACATTGTGGTAATGTTGCGATTTGGAGAGATAGATTGAAAATTAAACATAATGGTTTGGCAAACACCGCGGCACAGTCACGAACTACGAAAGACTGAATATTGTCAGGGCTACTAGTTAGTTTTGGCTTTAACTTCTTCAGTGCTTTAAGAACTTAATCTTCAGTGAAATTACGAACGTTTAATTAAGAATTATTAAATACATTATGCTTATTATCAACTTACATTGTTCCAGTGCAGAGTACGGTTGTTAAAAATATCATTATTATTTTTAATATTTTTGGGAAGATTGGCGACATTTCGTTTCATGGTAACATAGCGCCAGAATTCCGAAGGATTCTGTGCAATATTTTCTCCTACATGCTTGTTGTAATTTCTGTGTGCAGTTTCAATATCAGAATTTACTATACGCCTTAAATCTTTAAACTTTTTAAGACTTTTTTCTTTTCCATCAGATTTATATAGTCGCCATGCTTTGTGTTTTTCTCTTATCTTCCTTACGATTTTATTGTTAAACCAAGGAGGATAACTACGATTAGGTTTGCGTTTTATTTGTTTAATATGGGTTCTAATATTTCATGGAATTTCTCGCATGCTAAGTGAACATAGGAGAATTCGGATAAGTTCCAGTCAATTTCAGAAAAATTTTTTTCATATAGCAAGGGGAAATTAACTTTTCTAAAATTGTAAGTGTAAGATAGATATTTTTTATTGTTATGACTGGTACCATTACTGTGAGCATTAAAATAAATCAGCAGAGCAGGATGATGAGGGTCATACTCTAGGAAGAATATCCTACTACTCTACAGCTGATTGATAAAACGAGTTCAAGTAATTTGTTGTTTGAATTTTTTGTACTTTTGAATTGTTCAATATTTAAAAAGTTATCAAGTATAACGTAAACAAACTACAAAATCTAACAGAAATGACAGCTGACAGTTAAGTACTTCAGTTTAATTACATTCAAACACCAAAGAAAGACATACAACGTAAAATCCGGTATTCAATAGTTTTATTTAAATTTGAAATTGTAAGTACATAAAGTCTGACCAATACATTTCCAATTCCAAAGCTATACAGATATTATTTGAGATGTGGTCTTTCAGCAATACACTCTACCCAATGGACTACTTCCTTCTTAATTGCCATTACCATACAATATAGAGTTAAAGAGGACCTTTTTTAAGTGGACTCCTCGTGAAAATCCCCTTTTGGTCACCGCCCCACCTTAGCTTATTGTACTGGGTTAACGGGCTAACGAAGAAAAAGTCCCAAGTCCATGAAAATTCCATAATAACAGTCATCGGTGAAGTAATTACCCCAGTTTAACTCGTGCCTAAACCAAAATAAGTTGGTAAAATACTCAGCGACCGGTTTATTTATATTCGAACTTAAACAAACTCATTTGTTTGCGCTTCATACAAACACACACACAAAAAAGGCCATCCATTCAATGAAATGGCGTGTACTTTTTAATTTATGCCATTAATTAAACTTTATCGAAGCAAATTAATCTACTTTCAGCTGGAAATTACAAACACACAAGCTGCTATAAAAAGGTCGTTAGGCAGGGAAATAAAATTTTATTCCTATTAGTGTAATAGATTCGAAGCAAATTGTGTCTCCGATAAATGTGCAGAAGTGAATTCAGGTAATTAGATTTTCCATGACAAAAACGTAAATGGAAAATCTCCGCGCCCAATGAACTACGAAGCCCGCCTGGGCAAAATAGAAACAGCTTTTGAAATTAGACGTACCAAATTTAATTAAACTTCTGCAATTTCGTTCACGTCAAAGTATTTTTTTAATAATTCAGTTGAGGTAATTTAAGCTAACTGCGCTGAAGTTTGATAATTGGAAACTGAAAAACAATCACATTTTAGATGAAGAGAATCGCAAGGAGCGCGCTCCCTCGTTCGGCGGTGACAGTTTTGCTTGAATATGCAGCGATTGTTGCGATTAACATAGTTGGCATTGATCTCGCGGGCAATTGACATTCTGAGGGTCATAGTAGAGAGCAAAATATGTCACTCTGTGGGGGTTTTTAAAGTAAAAGCTGCGATCTGTTTTGTTTGATAGCTCATAATTAATTGCGTTTATGTGCAAACTTGGACAAAAATTGTTCTGGGAAAAAGGGCGATATCAAAAATATGTAAGAAAGGAAAAAGCACTGATGCTTATGGCGATTTAAAACTTTAGAATACAAAATTTTACTGCTTACTTCTACATTTTGATATTATGTCCTCCATAGGCGAAAATCACAAAGTGGGCGACACCGACATTTTAACAGTATAACCTTATGTGTAGTGAACAACAAATCAATTTACTATTGAGGTTAAATGGAACCTAATTTTGTTGACGTGATAATTAAGCAACTTTTTAATAAGAAATGCATTAAATAAATAGTTTTACAGGTGAGAAGATGCAAACGTTTAACAAAATCGTAAATCAAGAACGTTTTGTTATGTCTCTTAGTGTTCCAGCTGAGGTGTGTGTGTGTGTGTGTGTGTGTGTGTGTGTGTGTGTCTTACCGGGAACTGAATCGATCGATATAGAGAAAAGTACGCATCAGAAAATTTTTAAAATTTAGATAATTACTAATGTCGGTGTGGCCAATCCAACCAAAATAATTACAGACAGCTGGAACTTCCGCTTATACCGGAAGTCGATACCAACTTGCTTATTTCAAATGGACATGGATATTATAGGGTTTTCGAGAAGAGCATAAAATTCTGAGTCGAAAATATGTAGCATATCCTATACCTAAACCTAGCTGTTTCAGAAATATTTGACATTTTATAGAAAATATGACAGGTGCAATGGTTTGCTAGAACCGTTATAACTTTCATCGTATAAAAGATCCTCATTTGCGTCTTGTCACGTAAAAAGAACACAAGGAGAACTACGTTCTACATCTGAAATAAATTCAATAATATCATACCAAGTGTTCCGTTTTTCGCGTTACATTTTGCCAATTTCAAACCGCGAGATCATGTTTAGGTCAAATGGAACACCCTGTATTTTTTTACGTCAAGTTGTGTAAAATTGAATTCCCTTTTTTCTGATATTACTATTGTGGGGGTTAGAGTTACAACTTTTTGAAATATTTGCGATTTTATTAGAAATTCAGGAATTGTTGTAATCATTTCATCAAAATAACCATGATTAGAAACAATAAGTCATTTTCTTATGTCAAAAAATGCCAGCACGTTTAAATTATACCAACGAAAACTTTTTTAATTTGTTTATTATTTATAGAGAATGTGATAAAGTAATATCAAGAACTTGCAGCACATTTGCTACTCGATATCCACAAAAACGTAAAATAACACTAACACTGTAACATCCGTATTAATCGAATTGAAGATATGGCATGAAGTAAAATAGCAAAGATAAGATCAATTTAAAATATGATTTCATTTTAATTTAATGATTGCTCAAATTTCCGTCCTCGAACCTCGACACATTTTTCGCACCTTCGGATTAGATTAGAGCAGCTTGTCTTAATGACATCATTGGAAATGCATGAAAATATCCCAGAATGACTATTTCAATGTTTTCGTCATCAACAATAGGCTTTTTTCTTTGCATTTTTGCCTTGACAGTCATAATTTTTAAAATTTTCCAGTAAGCGTTTTACAGTGTTTAGTGACGGTTTCCGTTTTTCTGGATATCGAGTAGCAAATATGATGCAAGTTCTTGATATTACTTTATCACATTCTTCATAAATAATAAACAAATTTAAAAAGTCTTCATGGGTATAATTTAAACGTGCTGGCATTTTTTGACATAAGATAATGACTGATTGTTTCTGATCATGGCTATTTTGATGAAATGATTACAACAATTCATGAATTTCTAATAAAATCGCAAGTATTTCAAAAAGTTGTAATTTTAACTCCCACAATGCTAATATCAGAAAAAAGGGAATTCAATTATACACAACTTGACGTGAAAAGTACAGGATGTTCCATTTCACCTAAACAAGTTTTCGCGGTTTGAAGTTAACAAAATGTAATACGAAAAACGGAACACTTGGTATGATGTTATTGAATTTATTTCAGTTGTACAACGTAGTTCTTCTTGTGTTCTTTTTACGTGACAAGAAGCAAATGAGGATCTTTTACACGAAGAAAGTTATAACGGTTCTGGCAAACCATTGCACCTGTCAAATTTTCTATAAAATGTCAAATATCTCTGAAACGGCTAGATTTAGGTATAGGATATGCTACATATTTTCGACTCAGAATTTTATGCTCTTTTCGTATATAATTTTAAAATAAGCAAGTTGGTATCGATTTCTGGTATAAGCGGAAGTGCCAGCTGCTTGTAATTAGTTGGATTGGCCACACCGACATTAGCAATTATCTAAATTTTCAAAATTTTCTGATGCGTACTTTTCTCTATATCGATCGATTCAGTTCCCGGTGAGACACCCTGTATATGCAAGTAGCATTTGTTATAAGTGTTCATTCCAAGTAAATTAATTGCCGATAAATTTAACGAAATATCAACCGATTGGGAAAAATAGTCGTTTATAATTAATGACCTATTTTAAGTATCTGTGATTAGTGTAACTTTTATTTGTATTGTTGGAATGTTTTATAAATCATTAAAAGAATCTTTTTTTTAAATGTAATGAGGATTTGAGGATCTTATTAAATACATAATAAATAAAACATGTGTTATTATTATACTTTCTATTTAATGAAACCGAATGCTCAAGGATTTTTGTAGATAATAAATTGTATTTGTTACAAGAATTATGACATTCCTTTATTTTTTATTGAGATTCTGTCGTACTTCCTTAAAATAAATTAACATTGATAATTTTGTATGATTGCACTCATTTTATATGACTGTTTTGCTATTAAAAATTGTTTAACTTAAATTCTTAGTTACTTTTCTGGAGCTCTCATCAAATTCAGATTAGAGTGAAAATTAGCGGAGAAACTTGCAAGCCATTTTTTAAGATATAAGTTTTCTACTATTCTAATAAATTATCTAAATTCTATGCACGTTATTGCGGGACACCCTATATATTGCACAATAATGACGCATTCGAGCTGAGATGAATAGACTAGGACACCATAAAATATAGGGAAAAACGTCCCGGCGAGACTAGAGTCCCCGTCGAAACGAAATGATACCTCGCCTATTTAGGAAAGAGCTCAACTCGTTCGAATCAAGTTATAATCCAGCCAGTTAGTACGTCACGTCAAATTATATATTTTCGCGAGTGGAACCATTAGTACTTCTTTAAAGTATATTAAATTAAAATAAATGATTATACCAGTGTTTCTGTATGTGTTTCTAATTAAGTAAAGTTTTAGTATCCACTGTCTAGTTAGCTTCCCACTCTGGCCACTGCCTAATTCCCTGTAACAAAACTGCCGAGATTTGCTTCCTCGTTGAGCCAAGTGAAAACACTCCTGTAATCTATCGCCTTCACGCAAAATTCGTTAGGTGAATTTTTTTAGTATTTTAATATTCGTTTTAACATCACGAACATTTTATTTTTTCCCAAAATTCAGATACGACTGAATTGCTGCTGCCGAATAGTTACCTATTCCCTGTCGTTGTTAAGTCAAATATTAATATAAAGAAGTTCAAAACTCTGATTGACTATCTTAAAAAAATATCTCTCATTTTCGTGTAAATCAAGTGTTCTCATTTCAAGGAAGACATAGAAGGTGTAGCTTTCGACCCTGACAAAGACATTAAAAACATTCAAGTGTTAATTAACGTACAATTAAACAAAGTGCCTACCAAGTTCCACAAAACACACATACAGGGTGTAGCAATGACTCCGAACAGCAACTCCAAAAGACAACCTCCAAAGAGGATTCTCTCAACCAAAATAAAATGCACGAATAGCCCCAGGAGCCTCTACTAAGCTCTAACACTCAACGCTCAATCCATTTTTTAAATTTTCTAATACAAGGGAGCTTATGACAACCGTATTCCCGCCTCACATCTTCCAGTGGCTTGTATCAGTGTATGCGCGGAAGGTATACAATCTTAGGCGAGGATTGTGTAGTGGATATACCATCCTTCGTAGGGGATGTAAGGCCGTCGATCCCTTGTCTATTAAATGTTAGGCAAGTAAACGATCCCTACTTTTCGAAAGAGAAAAGGTTTGGCATAATTTCTAGTTGGGGTAGCTCGTCTACTGGCGTCGGTATTAGGCCTTTAGCGGAAAAGATATATAAGATAAGTAAATGTTAGAAAATAAAATATGTTTCATTTTTTCCTACTTAACAAATTAACAGAAATAACTTCACTTGGCAAGTTTTATCAGAAATTAAATTGTGATTTTATTTTCCCTATTGGACGAATACAACCGGGGAGAGAGAAATTTAACAAAAATTAAGAAAAAAACTTGTTTAAAAATATGTTCCACTTCTACTTACCCGACCTATTATTTTCATTAATAGAATCTACCTTTTCAGATAATTCAATTCAAAATTAACTTCACTATTCATGTGATTGAGAAGCCCGTTAATTGAACATACAATAATTACCATTTACTGCTACCACTGCTACTTTTGAATATCAACAAACTGTGTATAAATAAAAACAAACTTTCAAGATACACATTAATTAATTATAACTCGAAGCGTACACAGTCCCATGCTCTGTTAATTCAATTTCGCTGCATTTCCTGAAGGTAATTACTTTGAGTAGACTTCCTTCGGAGTTTGTTAGCCTGGAAATAGATAAAAAGCAAAGACTTACCTGCGTAATTTTATGTGACCAAGACCGTGTAATAATGAGGCTTGCCAGCATTATTACTTAGTTGTCAAAGAACGAGAAGTGAAAAAGTTTTCCATTCTGCCAATAGGAGTGGAAAATAAGGGAATTCCACTGGTCGAACTACAGTCGGACAATTGTGGCCAATTTATATCGTAAAAATGTGTGTATGCATTGTTGAATTTAAATAATTACTTATAGTTCGTGCTGTCAAGTAATAAAATCTTTTGTAAGGGACCTTAGAGGAAGTTTTTAATATTGTTTCCTTTGAATATTTTTCATAAGTAGACACTTTATGTCATGTTACTATTATATTTTATAAAACAAGCTTTTGTTACATTACGGTCTACCTGTCTATCTATATTATAGAAGCACATAATAAACCCCAACTTAGAACAATAGATACCAATCCATTCATTCTTCTAATTAGGCATTATCAGCCTGATATATCGTAGTTCAAATCCACATTGCATTTGATTTAAATGATTGATCAGCTTTGTGCTGACTTACGTAGGATTTAATTTGTCAATCCTGGAATATTCCAATTTTCAAATGAGTCGTCCGGCATATATTTCTCATGAATTAATTTGATTTCTTTATTACTTTGTGATGGTACATAAGAGTATAAAATAAGTAAGAAATAAAAATAACTTCGTAAAATATTTGCCTTGAATCAATAAATAGTTGAAAATTTGCTTTATTTTCAAAGATTGGAGACAGGTATACTAAACATTATAAGTTACGCCACACAGATGTTTCTATCAGACTACGCTGTTTCAAGGAAGGTTGGTTTGTTCAAGTGATTTCAGTGTGCGCTTGGGAGTGTGGTCTCTCATTTGAAGGACATGCAACAAAAGTACTTACATTAATTTAAAATCCTAGAGTTAACAAATGTTTAGAAAATATAAAAATCAACATCTTAACTACCCTAGTTCAAATTACTGAATTTCTAACGTAATACCACATTGATAATAAGCTTAAAATTATATAATAAATAAATCATCAAATCTTGACGATTCCCAGTTCATTTTACCACACAATTGGCCAGCGTTTACCAAGATTTTTATATTTAAACAAATACGACTACCAGCAAATACTCGTGCTGTTATATTCACATGCGTGTAAACATAAAAATATCATAAGAAAAAACATACTTCCACATCCAGATTTTGTATCCAAGTCTTATACTTACACATTAAATCCCAATATAATGTTTTACTCCCTTTAATAATAGGGTGGGGGTGGCGATGGGGGTAGTAGGTGGCTAATGCCAAAAAAATTTTAGAGGCCCTTGGTTCTCTTATACACATCGAATCCGAATTTAGTTTTTTACTCCCTTTAATAATAAGGTTGGGGTGGTAGTAGGGGGTGGCTGATGTCAAAAAAAATTTTGAGACCTTGACTTTTTGTACATGCCCTAAATTGCAATTTTATGGACTCTTACCTTGTCTATTTACCCTTATTTACCCCATTTACCCCCGAACCCTTCAACGGAACTAAATCAAAATATAATCTAGCTCTAGATCTCGTTATAATATATAAGTGTGCCAAAGTCGATATCATAAACGGTTGCAGAGTAAACGTGCCCACAAAAAAGTTACAGACAGATAGACCGACGGACAGAAATTTTTTTGCTCAAATTTAAAATCTCGACGTCTATTTTAACAAAATATTTTTTCTTGCTCTACTCTAACATGCCTTGCGCCTAGGTAAATAAATATTTATTTAATTATTTACCTCCCCATTTTCGTATTTATAGGAAAATTAATTATTGCTGCGTAAAAATCGATGTTTTAGAGGTTTTCTTACTTTTCACCTTTTTATACCTATTTCAATAAATAGTCAACAACTTGTGCCGTACCAGTTTGGAATATTTTGTAAATTACTTGGTTTTTTTATCTCAGATTTTTACCGTAATCTTAGCTTAAAAGACCCAACAATAATCATGTACGTATCTTTACCAAATATAACGAGACAAAAACTACCATGTCAAAATTTCCTTCGGGAGAAAATAAAATATAACATATGTGCATACACATAACTTGCAACAACAACAAAGTAAACATAAATACCAATTCCAATCGTAATTAACATTTCTTACAGAGTCTGCCAAAAGGCTCCTTATTTTTAGTATCTGGAATTTAATTAGACAGACCATCGCTAGGTGGATAATGAGGAACCTACAAAATAAACAGAAAAGAAATTAGTGAAATATTTATTATTAAGAAATACTTAGGTATAGTCGTATTCTGATAATTTAAGAGACCATCTTGCGAGTCTACCAGTGGAATTTTTCAGGAAGCGAATCCAGCATAGCGCGTGGTGGTCGCTCACTATTTTAACAGGCCTACCATAAATTAGTCAACGTAAGTAACTCAATGCCCATATTACCGCTAGCCCCTCCAGTTCTGTATTGGTAAAGTTTCTTTCTGATTTAGAAAGACTCCTACTAATGTAAGCGACGGGGTGTTTTTCCACCTTCATCTTCTTGTATGAGCATTTCTTCAATCCCTGTTGTACTGCCGTCCACCCTTAGTTCGCAACCTTTGTTTAGATTTGGCAGATAAAAGTTTTTACTTCAAACTTTCGAAAGCTTCTTTTTGTGCTTTTTCCCAAATAAAACCAATTTATTTCTATGTAACTGCGTGCAGGGGTCTAGCTATAACAGAATTTTTTTTAATAAACACTCGATAATAATTGCAAAGACCGATGAAACTCTATACATTTTTTACCGTCTTTGGTAATGGAAATTATTTGATGGCTATTAATTTTACTTCATCTGGTGCTACTTCTCTACTATTTACTACATGTTCTAAAATTTTACCTCGGTTTTAACATACACACACTTACTTATTTTTAATGTCAATCCGGCTTCCCTTAGGCGTTTGAGAAACCTGTACGAGGTGTTCCTCAAGTGTGCTTGAAAATACGATTATTTTTTACTGTTTTCGACAAGTTTTCAAGTGAAAATTTCCTAACCCTAAAGGAAAAAATACCAATGATTTAAAGGTTATTTTGTTATCCTGGATACTTTAAAGCATAAAAATTAATCATAGATTGAAGTTTAAGCTATAAACAAGCTATATCTACATGGATTTTTAAAAAGATAGTATTTTATTTAATATTTATGTTTTAATATAGAGTGGAAAAAAAAATGATAAAGCTTAACTTTCAGATGCAATTTATAAGACATAAAAATTGTAAAAATTAAAAGTAAGTATACCATTGGAAAGTTGAATTCTTCCTCTTTAAAATGCTACTTTTTCCTTTTTAATGGGTACAAATTGTCTTTTTATGTGGCGGCGGTCGAAAAATGCTTCATTTCCCTGTGCGACGCGCGTGAAATATTGAGCGAACTGTAGTAATTTCTCATGCTAAGGGAAAAATTTATTTAAAACACTTTTATACTATTTTTTTGTAAAATTTCCCGCTCTTTCACGTGGTGTTATCCGTTATTTTTTTCATTATTTTTCGAGATGTTAGCAAAAAACTGAAAATGGATCGAATTCTTATATTAAAGATTTTTAAGTCATATCACCCAAAAATACATAAAAAATTATACGATAAACGGCCAAAAAGTTAGTGTGTCAAAAATTTAGTAAAATTTTCGAAAAAATGGCATTGAAGCCAAACCAATGGAGCAAGATTTGCCCAAGTTATCCCAAAATCAATTTTCTGTAAAAAAAACGTACATATATAAGAATTCCAGGAGGGGGGGTGGGGGGTGGTGAACGTAATATCACGAAAATTTAAGTCGAGGTTCCTTGAACATTGACAATACAAGGACCATATTTTCGTTGCTTAATTTATAGTTTAAGGGATCGAAAAAAAATTTTAAATCGAAAACTACCCCAAAAGAGGGTTAATTTACCCCTTTTTCGAGTTTAGAACAACGTTCCGATACTTGCAGAAGGTAGACATTCTAGGAATATCTTATTTTTAAGACATCTAACAACTACTCAAAGTTTGGAATCCCTACGAAAAATTGTATAACATTTCGATTACAGTACTCCACTATAAGGCTAATAACTATGAGTTTTAAGGCTAATTACTGTATTATCTTATTCTACGAAATATAAACAGTAACCTAATAAGGCGACATTATGCCAAAGAAATTCTAGTCCTGAGTTATTGCCACACAAAAATACCTATTGACTGGAATATTGATCTTCTTTAAATATATAAATATAACGAATTCAACAAAAATTATCACTAAATCAAGATAAGTGAAAGCAAATATTGTTTGAAAAGATTCAACACCGCTTGATTGATCATTGATTTAAATTATAAGTAATTAATCAGTACATGAAAATGACGTCGATTTCAGTTTCCTCACTGTTACCGAATGGCTTTCCCCAGAGACTTAATTTGATGAAGCCATCTACGAACTACCGATTCTCTAAATGAAATAGACGATCCCGATTTGCCATTAAAATAAATTTCGGTGTAGCATAACAGCTGGAGAAGGGTATTTTATGATGCAGCGGCGGTGCTTTAAAATAGTCTGCCTCGCTAGACTGGAAGAATTTCGTGGATTTACTGCTCACAATTACGTTCGATTTTAATCGATGGCATCAAAGCGGTCGGCGTACGACCGTTAAAAAACTATTACCGTTTCTGCCGCCCCAACACAGTCCATCTGGAACATATTCAATTACTTGCTGATGCTTTGTGGTGTCCTAATTACTCTGAATCGTAAGTGGAAAATGATTTACTAACCTTATTAGTAAACAGAGTAACAGCTAGTAGGGGAAAATATAATACTTCTGGAATATTAGTATAAATATATTTTTTTGCTAATGTTCTTTATTTGTTCTCACTGTATGTGTTTGTTTATATTAAATACTTATAAAGTGGATCCATATAGCAGAAAGTATGAAGTAGAAACTATAACAACTGAAAATTTTTAAAATTGTCCATAATAACATTCGAAGTATACATGAAAATCTGTATGAATTTAAATGCTAAAAATAAAGTAGTTAATACCTCACAAAATGACAAATTAATTAAGTACATTAATTACAAAAAATTAAGAGAAGTTTCTTGGTACAGAAACCTGGGAGTCAGTTTTATTAAATGAAGATTTTGATACTGGAACCAATATATTTGTAGAAATAATGAAAAATAAAATTAGAAAAAGAAAATCTTGGATAACTAATGGCCTACTTAAATCAGTGGACACTAGAGATAAAATATACAAGCAAACACCCAATGACCCTAACAATACACAATTAAAAGCTAAGTATAAAACTTACAGAAATAAAATAAATAATCTAATAAAAATAACAAAAGCACACTATTACTAAAGCAAAATAAATCAAAATAAGAAATGCACAAAGAATCTATGGAAAAATGTCAAAGAAATATACAATCAGGAAACTAAAACAGATCAAAATGCAAATGATATAAAAAATAGTTTTACTGAACATGGAGAAAAAATTGAAGATATAAAGATAATGTCTAATGTATTTAATGATAATTTTATAACGATAGGAAAGAAATTAGCAGAAAAAATAAAAAGTAATCCTAACTATAAACCTGATAAAACTCAACCCTTAAATTATCTCTGTTTAGATAACACTAATAGCAAAGAAACTGAAAATATTATTAAAACCTTAAAAAACAACAAAGCCGCAGGAGTGGATGGTTTGCAGGCAGAAAATCAGTCTCAGTCACATTATAAACAAGGGCGCAGGGTATTATCCTTCCGCTTTCAAGTCATCCATAGTCCTCCCTATATATTCAAGTGGAGATAGAGCAAACCTAAATAATTATAGACCAATATCACTAATCACAAATTTCGCAAAAGTATTTGAGAAGGTGTTAAAACAGAGATTAGATAGTTATATGAGGAAATACAATATAATTTCATGTAAGCGATTTGGTTTCCAAGAAGGAAAGTCCACTCAAGATGCCATCTTGCAACTTACAACCAAGATGTACTCTGCTCTTAATGAAGGTTGCCCATCACTGTGTGTATTTATAGATCTTTCAAAAGCCCTCGACACTGTGAGCCATCCATTGCTTTTGGAGTCTCTAGAAGGGATCGGTGTCAGAAACATAGCATTACAACTTTTCAACAGCTGTTTTACCAATAGAGAACAATGTGTCAGACTAAAGGACATGTTCAGTGATTATAAAATATCTGAGTTCGGCATCCCACAAGGAACTATTACCCACCTTTGATAGCTTAAAAATAAGTGATGAGTTTGAAATTGAACAAAAAGACAACATAAAGTATCTTGGTGTGTTCATAGACCGTCATTTAAGATGGGATAAACATATAGACTATGTTAAAAAAAATTCAAATGCTCATACATAAATTTAAAACGCTCAGGGATATATTACAACTAAATATTATATTATTTATTGGTGGAGTCTCACATCAATTACGGTATTTTAGGATGGGGTAGTGTATCAAAATACATTTAAAAAAATTGTAAACCGTGCAGAAGCCTATACTAAAGATAATACATAAAAAATCTAGGACATACCCTTCAGATCAATTGTACAAAGAAACAACAATAATGGATCCCAGGCAACTATTTTTCATACCGTGCAATATACAACAGCATAAAAATAAACACACTCTGACACAACCTAATCATAATTATAACACAAGACATAACAATTATGTGGTACCATACATGCGAACAACTGTTGGTCAAAAAAGTTACACGTATCTCGGTCCTAAATTATACAACACGCTATCACTGTCCCTAAAATCGACAACTTGAAAACTCCTTTAAATGTCAAGTGAAAAAATACACGCTATCTCTCTCCCGGCAACATGTACTTAGTAATATTAAATATAATTTGTAAAGTTAAACATATATTAAAAAATGTCTGTAATGTATTGATTGTTTTTTTATTGATTTCGGCTTAGTTTGTAAGAAAACCGGCCTAAGTGAACAATTTTTTTTTATTATTATATCTATTACCTTTTATTGTATTTTTCCTTCATGTACAGTGCTGCAAAGCGCTCTTTTGAAGTATTGCAATTTATTTGCATCATTGTACTATTTATTATTTATATGTATTTATATATTGTCTATTTTGTTGTAAATAAACTTTATTATTATTATTATAGATGATTCTGCAAAGAAAAATGCATTGTCCTTCAAAAAGGAACTTGTAATTAATTAATGTTGATAAGTTTATGAGGTTAGAAGGGTTTGATAGTTCTCATGAAAATAACCGTTCCTCTTAAATTACACGTTTATAGCAAGTTTAAAAACGATTTCGATAAAATACCTGTAAAATTTCGCCTATAAAATAACGATCTTTGCAATGTTCACACCGAAAATTCCTCATGAACTTCTCTAACTGTCCAATGAAACGTTAGGTTTTATTGCACATCAGTTGGAATTTGAAGAAAATTTATCTGCATTTTTGTTTCATTTAAATATTACTGCTAGTAAAAGTGTGTGCTTATCGCAGTGCCTTGAGATGCATATTTGTTAGCAACAAGTGCTTTAACGGTAATTTAAAATTCGCGTTCAATGAAGTTTAGCATCATTAACATCGCCTGGAATAATAATGAATGAATAAATAAAATTTAAATCATATATAATTTAAATTTCTGTAAATTTAGATAGAGAGTTTAGATGTATAATAATGAACTGACAATGAAAAACACATTATAAAAGAAAGTATCACCATGTCCGTCTGTCATACATACAGAATGTGCCAATCTCAACCTAGTTGATGACTGATACTGAATCCATTAATGCGGATTTCGTTATTCTTTGAGAAACCCCTGGATTGAAACAGTATCTGATCTCGATTTTAGCTAAGCACGATACTCAAGAAAGTTATTTTTAATTAATACACCTACTCCAATAACTAAAGGCATTAAAGACAACGCCATTAGATTTTCAATTCTTTCTCCCCACAAACAAAGTCTGAAAGGTATTAGGCTATGAATATTTTACAACGAGATCAACCGTTTCACCGTCTGGACTTTCCTCAAGATTCGTAATTTGAAATAGCTAACTGCTGTCATGGAAGATGAGAATATGTTAAGCGGTCTAATCTAACAAACGTTCTGACATAAACGGGATGTAAAGGAATAAAAACAAGGAATGATTGTTTTAGTTGAATATTTCCAATGTAAATTATTTTTTTCAGTAACGAAACATGCTCATCAACTAAAAGCAATTTGGTTGAACTTTTCTATGTGAAATTATTTGCGTGGAGGTTTTAAAATTCTGTCTTAAGTAAATCTTCATATATTATATTGCAACTTAATTAACAATAATACTGACAATAATACTAACAATATTACTTGCCGGAAAGTGGTCTATTATGCAGAAATAGTTAAAAATAGTGATCTAATTAATCGTATTAATTATTATTTTAATAGTGCCATAATTAAATACTTTGAAAGAAAATTCACATATGAATGTTGTTTAATGGAGGAAATAATTTATATACTGCAGAATAAAGCAATGGTGGTAAAAAGGAGTATGTATTAGAATGTGCCTCATTGGGATATAATCTTCTTACTACTACACTATATTGCATAGATTTCTGACCACTGACTTACTACTTTAAAGGAATATACCCACAAGTTGGCCGGTACATAAAAATGTATTTTAGTTTAGCCAATAAAAAAACATTTTTTTTAAAGAGCTTGCTTTTCTAATAGAAAATGAACAAATAAGTCGTACTAAAAAGTAAAAAACAGTTTCTTTGTCACATAATTGTAAGAAAAGCAAGACGCGCGCGCTTTGTATATAAGTATATGTATCGTCTTTATGTACAGTTGATTTCAAGAAAAACAGGTACAACTCTTGTAATCGAAAATCTTAATAGTTTAGTTGTGTGCATATGTTTGTAAATAGGGCTGATCAGGCATGTCGAGAGGGGGGTGGAGAAGAGGTGATTTACCCCGGACCTGGGTTTTTTGGAGGAGACCGATTTTCTTAGTGTTTTTAAACTTACTAAACCCTTCTTTTTAATTTTATTCAAATGGAATTTTAAAAAATAATTAGAAAATAACTTTTTCAAAACATTTTCAAGCCTGCCATATTATTGTTTAAAAGAATAATATTTGTTACCGTTAATTCTACTAATGGTTGTAATTAAAATACTAACTGAATAATGATAATTCTATTTTTAAAATAAGAACACAAAAATACCACTTGAGATTTTAAAAAATGTAAACAATGCAAATTGAACATAAAAATACAATAAAATTAATGAACTTCAACTACGTAATACGGAATTAACTAATATTTTGTCATTGCTCCATTAGCGACTAAAACTGCTGAAGTCTTGCAGGCATGGACAAAAGCAGATTTCTTACGACAAGTTCTCCCAAGCGTCTTCAATTATCCCTTCCAATTCTTGGGCATTATTTGGATGGTTATTTAATTTTCTTATATGTTTCAACCATTAGTCCCCAAACATTTTCAACTGGATTTAAATCC
Source organism: Leptura quadrifasciata (assembly GCA_963675555.1). NCBI lineage: Eukaryota > Metazoa > Arthropoda > Insecta > Coleoptera > Cerambycidae > Leptura > Leptura quadrifasciata. The sequence continues at coordinate 158,659,891 of OY776675.1, forward strand.
GGACTTTTAGATGGCCACGGTATCAACTCTATGTTTTTATTAATAAACCATTACCTGACACGATGGGTCGTATGTATGGAGCAGTTGTCTTGTTGGAAAATAAAATTATTTTCCGGAAACACCTCTATTACTGACGGCAACATAATATTGTCCAATATTTCAATATATTTCATGGAATTGAGATGACCACCACTGTTCCAACACACACCTAACCCATTTAGGCTCATCCAAGCCCAGACATTGACTGAAAACCTTCCTGATATTTGTGGATTGAAAGTATATTTTTCGTCGTATCTAGTGGAAGGAGGCCTATACAGGGTGTTGCATCATGAGAGGGACATAGCTTAATAGGAGGTAGAGAACATCAGTGGTAACCGGAACCTCCCGTAGAAATTTCTCATCGGACCTTCACTACGAAGTTACAGGGTGTTAAATAATTTTTGGCCAAACCTGTTTTTTGTCATAACTTTGACAGGGAATGAAATAACGGATTCATATTTGGTACGGCTAATGTACTAACGAGCCCCAAGAGGTACATGTATAAAAAAAATATATCCAGGTCCGGACTCACTATAATTTATGTTTCTTCTTGGCATCAATAAAACATCACCCTGTATATATTTTTTTGAAATTTCGATACGATACTCGAAAAGAGCAAGAAAAAACAAACAAAATGGCCTATTTCATTTTTTTGTTACACCTTCGTGGTTATTTAAATACGTTGTTAAATGTGCAAGAAAATGGATTACAGAACCCTATTAAATGAGAGGCACGTGAAATAAATAGTTTTATAACTAAAATTTGCAAAAATTCTATTGAGCCTAGGTGGTCTGGGTGAATCCTAATTCCGGCACGTTTCAAAGGACCATTTTCGTAAAAAACTGTGGTCCTAATAAGTAATCGGGTATGAAATAACAAAATTTTTAATCAATCACAGTAGGCTTGTTCAAAGTGATAGATAATAAAAAGAAATCTCCTAAACAGTTGAATAATTGTTTGTTAGTAATTTAATGTGTCAATAATCCGCATTTAGTTAGTGAAAACTTGTGAAAATATTTTAACTATGCCAGTAAAATTTACAAACGTGGAATATGCTGACATAATATTCATCTATGGTTTCTGTAATGGAAATGGTAGGTCGGCGGAAAGAGAATATCGGCTGCGTTTTCCTGGTCGTCGATGCCCTAATCATAAAACCTTTAGTACGGTGTTCCAGTATGCAAGACAACACGGAAAGTTTCCTAATTCTGCAGTTGTGGAGCGTGTTTTACAACAAGGTGTGCAGGAACAAAACAATATTATAAACGTAGTTCAAGAAAACCCAAATATGAGCACTAGACGAATCAGTTTGGCAACTGGTATTCCTCATTGGCGAGTATGGAGAACCCTAAAAAGAGAACGTTACCATCCATATCATATCCAGCAGGTACAGCGTCTTCAACAAGGCGACGATATCCCCCGCCTGGCATTTTGTCATTGGTTGTCTAACCATCGCCCAGTCATTTACAGAACCTTATTTACGGATGAGGCACAATTTACAAGGGATGGAGTAAACAATTCACGAAATAATCATAAATGGGCACAGGAAAACCCACATGCGGTACGCCAACGCCGTTTGCAACACAGGTTTTCTGTAAATGTTTGGGTCGGACTTGTGAATAGACATTTGATAGGGCCACATTTTTTTGAAGAAAGATTGAATGGTGAAATTTACTTTGATTTTCTTCAAAACATTTTACCGAATATGTTAGAAAATATCGGTATAAGAGGCATGTTGTTTCAGCATGGTGGGGCCCCACCACATTTTAACCTTCAAGTAAGAGAACACTTAAACAATGTGTATCCTAATAGATGGATTGGACGCGGGGGTCCACATGAATGGCCACCAAGATCTCCTGATTGTAACCCTTGTGATTACTTTTTATGGGGCCACTTAAAAAACGAGGTTTATAGCATTGAAAGTAGACAACATTTAATCCAGCGCATCGTTACAACCTGCGACGAAATACGGAATAATCCAGAAATGATACGTCGAGCAATTGGTGACCTTTCTAAACGCGCAAGAAAATGCACAGAATGTGGGGGAGGACATTTTGAAAATTTACTTTAGTGTCAATTACGTTTTATTTTTAAACACATTTAGTTATTGTTTTGTTATTTATTGTTAATTGAATGGAAAATATTTTATTTATTTAGATTTTAGTTTGTTCTCTTTTCCAATTTTTATTAAGTATAAAATGTTGATGATTTTTTTGATCAAAGTAACTGGTTGCTTAGGCCTAAATGGTTTAAATTATCTATCACTTTTATTCTTTGAACAAGCCTACTGTGATTGATTAAAAATTTTGTTATTTCATACCCGATTACTTATTAGGACCACAGTTTTTTACCAAAATGGACCTTTAAAACGTGCCGGAATTAGGATTCACCCAGACCACCTAGGCTCAATAGAATTTTTGCAAATTTTAGTTATAAAACTATTTATTTCACGTGCCTCTCATTTAATAAGGTTCTGTAATCCATTTTCTTGCACATTTAACAACGTATTTAAATAACCACGAAGGTGTAACAAAAAAATGAAATAGGCCATTTTGTTTGTTTTTTCTTGCTCTTTTCGAATATCGTATCGAAATTTCAAAAAAATATATACAGGGTGATGTTTTATTGATGCAAAGAAGAAACATAAATTATAGTGAGTCCGGACCTGGATATATTTTTTTTTATACATGTACCTCTTGGGGCTCGTTAGTACATTAGCCGTACCAAATATGAATCCGTTATTTCATTCCCTGTCAAAGTTATGACAAAAAACAGGTTTGGCCAAAAATTATTTAACACCCTGTAACTTCGTAGTGAAGGCCCGATGAGAAATTTCTACGGGAGTTTCCGGTTACCACTGATGTTCTCTACCTCCTATTAAGCTATGTCCCTCTCATGATGCAACACCCTGTATACGCGAACATGTCCATCGTTACAGGATTTAAAAAACCTTTTCGTCAGAAAAGACAACTTGTTCCCGGAAGTTTTCATCATTGATTATATAGTTCAGTGCAAAAATAATCCTACCCTGCTTCTTTTCTTCTGAAACTTTATATTTTTTAGCCGCTGAACAACTCTACAATTTGCTTCCTAGTCTTATTCTTATGTAAGCAGTAGGTACAGAAGCAGGGAAATTTGTCTCTGAAATTGCATTTACTGCAGGGTTTTCTCTTAGGTAATTTATAAGATTTTCATCTTCTTGATTATTGCTCTTTCTGGGCCTATCGGAACCAACTTTACGGGATACCGTTTGGTTAGTTTTCCATTGTTTTTTAACACTCATTATCGTGGTTTTACTCACATTGCATTCAGCAGCAAGTCTTCTTATGGACCAATCATCTTCAATTTTAGAAACAATTCGAAGTTTTTGAATATCTGTTAGATGTCGAACCATTATTAATATCACTCAAAGAATCAATGATTTACATAGCTAAAAGAAAGTGTACCAGTTTTTTTTTAAATCAACTGTACGCATGATTGAAGGTAATATGTGTACGATTCCCCCCTTTCATACTAGCATGCGTACAATCATGCATGGTTGCTTTCTTTGCAATTATGTAACAAAAAAAAAATATTTTTTGCTTTTTAGTACAGCTTGTTTGTCTTTTTTCTGTAAGAGAAGCAAGTTTAATAGTTTAGTTTTTTTAAATTCTTTTACTATCTACTTTTTAGTCATATTTTAATTATTCATAACGTATAGAACCAATTTATATAAATTCATTCATTGAAGCTGGGTTCCGAGGCATAAATCTAACGCCATTCCATTATGTCACCGGAACTAATACCGTACCATTTGTACGAGAAAAAATGGACGTAGAAGTCTGATAAGAAGAAAACCTTTTGTATTCTACGTTTTGCCGGAGGTGCCGGTTGGAGTATATTTAATCAATTTTTCACCTCCGCGCCCCCTGTGTGCAGATATTCGTAAAAGTAACGATGCGCGGTGAAATACTGTATTGCCATCCGATCTTAGTGACCGTGCAAAATTTCATCAATTGATTGTGTCAGGAAGTGTGTTAAATAAAGGATGCGAGATTTGAAGACAAACATGAAAAATACTACATTGTGAGTTAAAGAAAGGCAAGTAATAATGTGGCATTTTTTAATGTTACAATCAATCTCTGGGCGCACTTGTACAGAGAAAATAATGTAGATGCAGCCGCAGCCATACTAATTAATTCACTTAAGAATTCCATGTCATAATGCACAACATATAAAAAAAAATATACATAAAAATACTAAAGGAAAGGAATGGATCACTAACGGTTTAGTAAGATTCATCAATCATAAAAACGAGCTCAGTCTAGCCGTGAGGAGGAATCCTGATAATATCGAATTAAAACAGAACTATAATAACTACAAACAACATCTAAATACGCTCATAAGGAAAACGAAACTGAATTACTATAAGCACTAAATTAATAAGAATATAAATAATAAACAATACCTGTGGAACACTATCAATAAAATAAAAAATTACAACTATAAACAAAATAGACCAAATAAAAAGTAAAGAAGATAAAATTTTAGATTCTAATCATGAAATAGCTAATGAATTCAACGAAACTTTTATCGATATGGGAGAACGATTAGCAACTGATATTAAACCCGGTAAAAACTTTACTCCCAACAAACGAGTCCTGTTGAATTCATTTTACATGCTTCCTACAAACGAAGAAGAAATTCACATTATAATCACTCTAAAAAATAAAAAATCTACAGGTGTCGACAACACATGCGTTAAAATAACTAAGGAAACTGCCAAATCCATTTTAGTACCCTTAACGTACCTTTTTAACTTAATCTTAAAGACCAGCACAGTACCCAAGATTTTCCGTATCATTTGTGATATAACCAATTTATAAAAAAGGTAACAAACTAGTGTGTCAGAACTACAGGCCTATTTCTATAATCACGAACAAGTTATTCGAGAAATTACTGAAATCTCATCTAGTCAAGTATACAAATAAATATGGAATAATTTCTGACAAGCAATACGGTTTTCAGAAAGGTGTCTCTACTCAAGACGCAATCACATATCTAACGGATAGCTACTCTCCGGGCTATGCGTCCCGCCGAGCGCTGAATTACAAGTTACAAGCCTGGCGCAATAATCGCATATTACCCACAAAACGCTAATGCTTCGATTGCAGCAAACGCCAGCCGAAAGATTGATCCTACTGAAAGGAGCTCTCGTGCCAATTGTCCCATACCACTTGCAGACTGCAGTTTCGAACTGTTGGCTCTCGTCAGTGCAAGGTAGGCATGTGACGAACGACACGAGGATTTGGTACATCTCGGTGTTTTTACGATAGCGACATGTAAAATAGTAAGCAGGCGCCATTTAGCACACTTGAACTATGCTAAGCCCAGTCAGGCTATTTATTTTGCGATTGCAACAGACACTGGGCCGCTAGATGGCGCCTGCTCACTATTTTACATATCGCTATCGTAAAAATACCGAGATGTACCAAATAGTCAATAGTCCCCCCCTCTACCACCCCCATTGCCACCCATCACACTATTATTAAAGGGGGTAAAAGAAATTAAGATGTGATTTAGTGTGTATTCAAGAACGAAACCTCTAAAAAATAAATTTAATATTTGCTTATATTAATTTGCTAGGATCTTTTCCTCAACGATGTTTTCGGATTTTCTAATCGTTAATACTTTTTGCAACTGGATACCAAAAATTTATTCCATCACAAGTTACCAAAAGAAAATAAAAACAAATCACCAGGCAGAGATGGCACCTATCCTGCCCTGCTTAGACACCCCCATTGCCACCTCCACCCTATTATTAAAGGGAGTAAAAAATTAAATTGAGATTTGAACCAAGAGCCTCTAAAATTTATTTTGGCATTAGTTACCCCCTCTACCACTCCCCATTTCCACCCCCAGCCTATTGTTTAAGGGACTAAAAAATTAAATTGGGGTTAAGTGTGTATACGAGAACCAAGGACTTCTATTTTTTTTACATTAGCCACCCCCTCTACCACCCTCACTATATTATTAAAGGGAATAAAATATCAAATTGGAATTTAGTGTGCATAAGACTTGAATACAAAATCTGGATGTGGAAGTAGTGATTCCTTGGGCAGCGCCTTAAATTATAATGTAGTATTTAATATTTAAGTTATTTGACACACTAACACTTAATTATTTTAGCGAACAGGCATATAAGAGGCTGATTTGTCCTACTATAATGTTAGTTTGATAATATTAATTTAAATACGAATATGAGTTATAGTACTGTAGTAATTAGGCAAAGCCTTAATGTATATTCTCCAAATCGCGTAGCCCCAAATAATTATCAAATGGAACAAACACATTTCTATTTCTCTCATTAGGCATAATAAGTTTTGTCAGTTGGAAAAGTTAGCACCTTAATCTTGCGGATTACATTTATCCTCACAAGGGATGTTCTCCATATTGCATTTGGGACACTCGACATAATGACGGGCCCGGCCCATTTACTAATTTGCTTAATTAAAATGATAATTTCGTTAAATTTTTCTCTTGGGCGGAGATTTATTCATTCGAAATTTAAAGTTGTCACCCTAATTTGTAATATTAATTACTTGCTGCTATCAGCTGAAATTACATACAGGTTGTGGCGCGTAATAATGTAACAGTGGATGGATAAAAAATGTTTCACCCCTTCTACTCCTTGTCTGAAAGTATGCGCTAAATTCAAAAGATCGATTTTTGTATTATTTCACCGATGTGTTTACAGCTCCGCCTCTGTGTTAAATGATATTATTTAGGGAACAAGTCTGTTTAAATAATTTGCTAAGCTATTTGTAAATTAACGATGATGGTAAGTCCCGTAAACCGTGACGGTTGTTTCATCACGCGAGGTGAAATTGCAATGCTAAAAATGCGAAATGAATTTGAAGTCTAAGAGGTGGGAAGTAATTTCTTGTTTCCTGACAAACTCTGAAAAATTTATGATCGTGAACGTCGGTAGCAGTTTTTTTTATACATTCTTAATTATTCAAATTTAAAAAATGTTTTAATAGAAACCGTCAACAGTACTTATGATCTAAACAAGTGAATATAAATAATGTTGGTTCCCGAGAGCAGTATTCCAAGGTAAAATGTGTTTTGATTCATAGATCCCAGCTGTTGTGGAAATTAGCTCTCTATAAGAAACTTATTGAAGCTGATTTGGTTCCAGTGATTTTTTTAAATATACTGGCCCGCGGGATAGGCAGTGTAAGAATTTTCTTTTTAAATTGATTTTTGAACAATTTAGGCGGCGCGCGCGTGCGAAATCTTTGTTTAATTCTCAAGTTTGAGTTCAATCGTGTACCTGTAAAAAAGTCAAACAAATCACAAAGTCATCTTTTTAAAAAAAATTACAAAAATTAGGGCATGTTCGCCATGTTCATTATATTCGCGAACATACCCTCGTACCCATAATCATAATCGCTTTATTAATGTTAGTTGCCATAATACAAAGGTTAAGGTAAGTCACAAAATGTATATACAGGGTGTTGCATCATGAGAGGGACATAGCTTAATAGGAGGTAGAGAACATCAGTGGTAACCGGAACCTCCCATAGAAATGTCTCATTGGGCCTTCATTACGAAGTTACAGGGTGTTAAATAATTTTTGGCCAAACCTGTTTTTTGTCATAACTTTGACAGGGAATGAAATAACGGATTCATATTTGGTACGGCTAATGTACTAACGAGCCCCAAGAGGTACATGTATAAAAAAAATATATCCAGGTCCGGACTCACTATAATTTATGTTTCTTCTTTGCATCAATAAAACATCACCCTGTATATATTTTTTTGAAATTTCGATACGATATTCGAAAAGAGCAAGAAAAAACAAACAAAATGGCCTATTTCATTTTTTTGTTACACCTTCGTGGTTATTTAAATACGTTGTTAAATGTGCAAGAAAATGGATTACAGATCCCTATTAAATGAGAGGCACGTGAAATAAATAGTTTTATAACTAAAATTTGCAAAAATTCTATTGAGCCTAGGTGGTCTGGGTGAATCCTAATTCCGGCACGTTTTAAAGGTCCATTTTGGTAAAAAACTGTGGTCCTAATAAGTAATCGGGTATGAAATAACAAAATTTTTAATCAATCACAGTAGGCTTGTTCAAAGAATAAAAGTGACAGATAATTTAAACCATTTAGGCCTAAGCAACCAGTTACTTTGATCAAGAAAATCATCAACATTTTATACTTAATAAAAATTGGAAAAGAGAACAAACTAAAATCTAAATAAATAAAATATTTTCCATTCAATTAACAATAAATAACAAAACAATAACTAAATGTGTTTAAAAATAAAACGTAATTGACACTAAAGTAAATTTTCAAAATGTCCTCCCCCACATTCTGTGCATTTTCTTGCGCGTTTAGAAAGGTCACCAATTGCTCGACGTATCATTTCTGGATTATTCCGTATTTCGCGCTGGATTAAATGTTGTCTACTTTCAATTTCAATGCTATAAACCTCGTTTTTTAAGTGGCCCCATAAAAAGTAATCACAAGGGTTACAATCAGGAGATCTTGGTGGCCATTCATGTGGACCCCCGCGTCCAATCCATCTATTAGGATACACATTGTTTAAGTGTTCTCTTACTTAAAGGTTAAAATGTGGTGGGGAACCATCATGCTGAAACAACAACATTTTCTAACATATTCGGTAAAATGTTTTGAAGAAAATCAAAGTAAATTTCACCATTCAATCTTTCTTCAAAAAAATGTGGCCCTATCAAATGTCTATTCACAAGTCCGACCCAAACATTTACAGAAAACCTGTGTCGCGAACGGCGTTGGCGTACCGCATGTGGGTTTTCCTGTGCCCATTTATGATTATTTCGTGAATTGTTTACTCCATCCCTTGTAAATTGTGCCTCATCCGTAAATAAGGTTCTGTAAATGACTGGGCGATGGTTAGACAACCAATGACAAAATGCCAGGCGGGGGATATCGTCGCCTTGTTGAAGACGCTGTACCTGCTGGATATGATATGGATGGTAACGTTCTCTTTTTAGGGTTCTCCATACTCGCCAATGAGGAATACCAGTTGCCAAACTGATTCGTCTAGTGCTCATATTTGGGTTTTCTTGAACTACGTTTATAATATTGTTTTGTTCCTGCACAACTTGTTGTAAAACACGCTCCACAACTGCAGAAGAAGGAAACTTTCCGTGTTGTCTTGCATACTGGAACACCGTACTAAAGGTTTTATGATTAGGGCATCGACGACCAGGAAAACGCAGCCGATATTCTCTTTCCGACGACCTACCATTTCCATTACAGAAACCATAGATGAATATTATGTTAGCATATTCCACGTTTGTAAATTTTACTGGCATATTTAAAATATTTTCACAAGTTTTCATTAACTAAATGCGGATTATTGACACATTAAATTACTAACAAACAATTATTCAACTGCTTAGGAGATTTCTTTTTATTATCTGTCACTTTGAACAAGCCTACTGTGATTGATTAAAAATTTTGTTATTTCATACCCGATTACTTATTAGGACCACAGTTTTTTTTACCAAAATGGACCTTTAAAACGTGCCGGAATTAGGATTCACCCAGACCACCTAGGCTCAATAGAATTTTTGCAAATTTTAGTTATAAAACTATTTATTTCACGTGCCTCTCATTTAATAGGGTTCTGTAATCCATTTTCTTGCACATTTAACAACGTATTTAAATAACCACGAAGGTGTAACAAAAAAATGAAATAGGCCATTTTGTTTGTTTTTTCTTGCTCTTTTCGAATATCGTATCGAAATTTCAAAAAAATATATACAGGGCGATGTTTTATTGATGCAAAGAAGAAACATAAATTATAGTGAGTCCGGACCTGGATATTTTTTTTTTATACATGTACCTCTTGGGGCTCGTTAGTACATTAGCCGTACCAAATATGAATCCGTTATTTCATTCCCTGTCAAAGTTATGACAAAAAACAGGTTTGGCCAAAAATTATTTAACACCCTGTAACTTCGTAATGAAGGCCCAATGAGACATTTCTATGGGAGGTTCCGGTTACCACTGATGTTCTCTATCTCCTATTAAGCTATGTCCCTCTCATGATGCAACACCCTGTATAAGTTATATTGTATAAAAATAAAAAGAGTAAAATGAAACATACATTAAAATTATGGATAGTCAAAATTGAACATTTTTTGGTGACATATTTAATTTTTTTGTTATGCCAATATATGTTGTCTTTTGGGTTTTAGGATAGTTTCAAATTCTCCCAAGGTGTAGAACAATTGTAATTGAAAGTAACTTTGCTCTTATAGGACCTTGCACAAAACCTAAGGGAAAATGGGTCCCAGTCGAATTGGATGAAAATTTGGTATAATGGTATAGCATCGCCACATGCTCCGCGAAATCAATAATCCTATGAACCTGTTTTCGTCATGTTTGACCCCCTGTAACTCGAAAACTGGCCATTTTTCTATCTCGCTTCTTTAAGTGTTTTGATCAGGACATCATAAACTACATTATACCAGATTTTTATCCAATTCGACTGGGACCCAATTTTCTTTAAGTTTAGTACGGGGTCCTTTGATGCGATATCATTATATTTAGCTGGTGGTAAATTACAGAAGATCGATTCGACGATTCAACTCATTTTTGTACGTGTTATCTCCGTTTGATGCAGTTCCATAATATGCATTTTCGGATGAACCTAACTAGACATGTATACTTCGGCCGAAAATTCGAGTCAGTAACGCAAAAAATAAGCGGCACTCTCGGATAGTAGCTCTTATGTGATACTAAAACAGCACCTCGTTCTACCATATAATCCCATTCAATCGAGAGAAATATATTAAGTTTTATCCGCCTACTAGTAATGGAAACTACGACTACCACAAACAATTTTAATGACCTACTCGACCGCATAGAGTAAATGATTTAATGTGCCGCCTTTATACCTAATAAATTGCTCGACTTACTATTCAGTCGTAAAGAAACTTGGAGAGAAAGAAAGAAATCGTATATCCCAGGAACTCAGTGGCGTCACATACGTACTTATGTAGGTATATATAAAATAATAATATTTCATAAAATAAAAAATAAATATAATTAAATTTGATGTTTATAAAAATTTTAACCATGCCAGTTGTTCTTATTGCCCAGCAAAGACCAACGTGGAGGCGTGAGCATATTCCTTGCCTGGAAAGGATAGTGACGGGGTTGTTAATTAGGGAGTAACAGATTAAAAAAGAAAATAAATAGATTTACAACTTAAAAATAAATAACTGTTCTAACAACATAAATAAACTTTATTGTTAAAATAGAATAAAAAATAATATAATAAAAAACAAAACTTACCAACAATAATTTTCCACAATAAATAATTCATAATATCACAATCACTACATGACACTATCACAGATTATCACTCACTCACCACTGTGACTATCACTGCTGGCTCTTACATTTATTATTATTGGCTCAATCACTGCCTCAATCCGAATATCCGTATCCCATATTTTTTCTTCAACTTTTTTAACGTGCCTTATGCATTTTTGCCAGTAATCAGCTGTAACTCTTTTTAATGCACTAGATAGAAGGCCTTTTACATGTTCTAATTTAAAAGTTCTATTTTCTCTTGCAACATTCCCTTTACTTCAGCCCAAGTAAACTCAATGGGATTGAGTTCACAGTGGTAAGGCAGCAGCCGTAATACCTCTAGCATTAGCCATTTCATCCACAATATATTTCTTATATATCCCTAGGGTTTGCAGTTCGGCTTTCGACGAAGTACGATCGAATATGATACCTTTATCATCTAACCATTCTTGAATTTGCGCTTTTCGCCATGCACTGGTTGGTCTTTTTCAGTAATCGACTGCGGTACGGGGCGTTATCCATAATAACTACAGATCCGGATTCAATCTTAGCGAGAATTTTTGCAAACCATTCCTCTAAAATATCCACATTCATGTCCTTATAATAATCGCCACTTTTTTTCGACACGAACGATAGAAGTCCATCTTCCACGAATACTGAATCACTGCCTATGTGCGTTATTATTAAGTGTTTTCCTTTTCCTGTTGGCATTCTTAATCCTGTTGACCAATCTTCCATATGCCCTTGATGAACACTTTTTACATTTCTATCTTGCCAAGATTGCATTACAGTATGTCCTTCATTTAACCACATCTCATCTAAACAATAGCATTTTCTTCCTCTATCACGGGCAGCTCTAATTGCCCGAATATAATTCCTTCGCCAAAAAATAATATCATTTCTCTCAAGTAGGAGGCCATTTCTCTTTCTTTTTTGCAAATACAAAGTTCATATCATGCAAACATGTTTTTTTACGTCGATTTGCCCATTTTGGGTATATGTTCATCATCATTCAGGGACTGTAAAATTTTCCTATCAGTAGGAATTTCATTATCATAGAAGAATTTATGAACTTTACGTCGAATTCCATTTTTCTGGAATTTGTCTAATATTATTTTTTTTCTTCCAGATTTCGCTTTAGGTTTCTGACCATACCCTTCATTTTTTCTTCTCTTAAAATTCTGCAAATGGTCCTGTTGATCCTGATTTCTGTACCATGGAATGATCTTTCTTCTCCTTAAAGCATAATGGAGACTTTGTAGGGGCATGAACTTTTACCACTTCTTTTGAACAACCGGGAACCGCTTCCATTTTTGCACATTAAAAAATAGTACGATATCCCACACTTATTTTCACTAAAAAACTAACAAAATAAAACTTTAAGGCACTGTGATACAACAAGTACGTAATTTATAAACAAAAATTAATGCCGCCCAATTCATAAACAATTCACACTATGAATATTTCACACGAAATAAAATTTTCAGGCGCTATGTGTTACCTCCTTTCCCTTGTTATTTATTTTTGGGAAATAATTGAGGCAACATATGCGGACGACTAGCTGGTTTAAGTCGGAGCAGAGAGCCGTGGGTCCAGAGTATTCGTAAGAGTGAAGAAACTTACCCTTTTTGATATGTACAGCAGAAGCGACAGATTTCTGTTTATTTCGAAAATAGGAGGCAAAGAAAAATTGAAGTTAAATTGGGCACCATCTATAGTAAAAATAAGTAGAATTGTCTCTTTTTCTCGAATAACCAGTCTACTACAGATCAGACTGAAATTGTTGGTAAGAGAAATAAAAAGATAGTTTAAAATAGATGTTAAAATATATTACATGAATAATAGATAAATCGGTTTTTAAAGACTAATTGAAATTAAAAAAATATGTATATATAACAAATTTATAACAGGATCCTAGATTGACTATTGTTGAGGTGACTGGTTCTGGGACAGCAATCCAAGCCCATAATTGTCTCTTGTTGCGAGAATGAATTCTAAAGGTTTCCTTGGCAATTTACGTCTCTTAATGAAATGGAGTGAAAATCGTAGGAAAATTAACCGACTAGGTGGTTTATGAAAAGTTAACGAAATTTTATCTATATGAAAGATAAGCTGTGCAAAAGGTATGCAGGAATGAAGAAGCTATGCAGAAACGTATACAGAAATGTATAAGTATATATATGCATAAACATATAAGTACATAAGTACATATAAATATATAGAAATATATAAGTATATAAAAGCATATATAAGCAGATAGGAATATAAGTATACAAGTATCTAAGAATTTAAGCTGATTTCATAAACTATAAATTGCCAAAAAATGAAAAAGAAAGAAAATATTTTAAAACCATGTGGTACATATAGTATTTTAAATTAACAAGAATTGACCTTGAATTTAAATTTATTTTAAAAGTAATTGAAATTACATCAAAGACAAAAACTGAAGATTAATTAAATTTTAAATGAGTAATAAATGAAATTTACCTGGATGTTATTGTTAACGCGGATATAAAAATGTAGTATCAATTACTGAAGTCCATAGTTAAAATTTATATACGTTCGAATCAGTACAAGGGCTGCAAGCAAATGATTTCCTGGTGAGTTTTACTGATAAGATAAACTTTTTTGTCCTACTTACTGGAAAATAATGCTACCAAATAAACTTGAGAAATCTAATCCCCTAATTAAATTGAAAGCTATAAAAATATAGAAATAGTACAGGTATGGCCATCTGTCAATAGTTGCGTTAAGCGCGACAACTTGCAGATCGCAAATTCTACAATTTGCTTTACTCGCAACTAAAATAGTGGCATATAATCGATAAAAGAAATCTATAATAAAAGTTTTTATTACTTCCATACCACAGCTGATTTTCCTTTGCCTCAGTTTGTAATTTCTGTTTTGTACATAACCAACAATATGAACAGCTGTAAATAAATCGTAAAACGTATTGTGAGAACTCAGTAAATATATTACATCTTATAGAATATACTATATATACCTAGTAATGAGAAAAGGTAAGGAAAATAACCATATGTACTTACATAGTAAATAAAAATATATAAATTGAAATATAGGTATCTGATGTAAATAAATGTTGTAGACAATTATTTCCTGGGATGATACTGTATAGAACGGAAATACATAATAGTGTAAAAAAACATAACTGAGTTCCTAAGATATAAAAATATGTAGGTACATAAAATAATGTGAAATGATTTAGGTTATACAAGTAAATTATGTTAGTTGAAAACAGTTTCACTTACAAAAACTGAATCAAAATGTTACACAGATCGTGCTAAATATAAACAAGACACTAGTTTTTATATAAAACTGTTAAATGGACATAGGCCATGTAATAAATTCTACAAAATATTTTAAGATCGTCAGCATATAAAAGACAGTTCAGGGTAATGTCAGTAACAATGTCGTTGATAAAAATAATGAACAAAATTGTGCCGAAATTAAACCCTTGTGGAACACCTGGGGTTGGTAAAACTTCGACCGACTTATGGCCACCATATAAAATATATTGAATTCTGTTGTTAAGAGAGGAAGGAAAATAATTAACAAGGTCAGCTGAAAATCCAAATATGTCTAATTCTTGCAATAAGATAGTTCAGCTTGTCGAGGGCGAGAAGTCTGTATAGATTATGTCAACTTGACTACCACCATCAATCGCATCAGCAAATCTATTAAGTAGAATAAGTTGATAACTATAGATCGTCCTTTATAAAAACCATGTTGAAATTCTATTATTTGATGTTTCCCGTGGAGAATACGTAATCATACAATGGAATTTCAAGGACTTTAGCAAAATTATTCAAAGTTACAATGGGCTGGTAATTAGTAATTAAGGTTCTATCACCTTTCTTAAAGACGGGTATGATTTAGAACTGTTAACATTGTGGAAATGTTAAGGTTTGGAGAGATAGATTGAATGGTTTGGCAAACACTACCAAAGACGGAATATTGTCATGGCCACTAGTTAGTATTGGCTTTCACTTCTTCAGTGCTTTAAGAACTTCACCTTCAGTGAAATTACGAACGCTTAAGTAAGAGTTATTAAATACATTATGTTCATTATCAACATTACATTGGTCCAGTGCAGAGTACGATTGTTGAAAATATGCAGTAAATGAGTTGCTAATTACTTGGAGATCGGAAATAATACCATTATATTTAATATTTTTGGTAAGATTGGCGTTTGATAAAACGAGATCGAGTAAATTGTTGTTTGAATTTTTTATACTATTGAACTGTTCAAGATTTAAAAAGTTTTGGAAATATAAAATGACTTGGGTAGCTGGAGACATATCATTAAAATGAAGAGAATAATAGCCCGGCAAAGTCACGGATAATAAACACCACAGAAATTAGACAACCCCCAATTCCAGAAGCAAGGGCTTGTGCGGAAGGGAGTTACACATTGAAAAAACGCGGACATACAACCATTTCCTCCAACAGTGCCGGAGCCAGGATTCGAACCCGGTGGTGCGATGTCCGTGCGATTAATGGTGATTGCCACCTTGCGCCTTAACCCACTCGGCTATCGACCATAATAATTATGATATCTGAAATATTATAATAAAGAAATTCAGATATGAGGGTATAGACAAGCATTGTTTTTATACACTGATGAAAAGAAATATGAATAATGTTTCATAACTTAGAACTTTTTCACAGTTAACAGTTTACGCTAATTATTCTCTTATGTAAGTACCTATTACGGAATTATAAAGTTTTTAAAGCTAATTCCTATGAAAGTATTCGTGAAACTTTTGTTAACTTTTCAATCTTCTTAACGTCTCTACACTAACTACCGGCATGGAATATCCCAATAGTTCATTACAAAAAGTAGATGATGCACTGTACTATTTTGTATTTTAATGAAATGCAACAAAAGTTAAATTGCAGCTTCATTAAAACATGAAAGTTTGAGTGTATTATTGAGCTCCTCAATTTGCTGTGTGTAAAATTATACTGGAAAAATAAACAAGGCACTGGCTGATAGAGGTTTGCTTTCTATATTAGCAGAATTTATTAAAATTACAAATTTATTTGATTTGGCATTAATTGAGAAATAAATGACAGTAGACATTTTTTGGTAACGTCAGCAAAAGCACCTTAAAAATTGTCCTAACATTGTTCTTATTAAAACATCACCAGTCATCAAATTAGGCAGATACGGAAAGTTTTTTAAAATGCACTTTTTCAGTTTTTTTAATATATTTTGGAAACGAATATAGCTAGGCCACATTTAAAAATTGGATCGAAACGGTCACAAAATTCTTCAAAAAAGTCCTCATTTAACCGTTTCTCTATCTCTAATAATAACAGAGATAGTAATGCATGCACCCCCAATTTGGGACACTGTGTAGATAATATTCAACGAGAATTCTTAAAATACTCACCATTTAAAGTTGATGGGATATATCCATCTATTGGTTACCCTCATTCGGAACTATTATCGAGATTCTCAGTAGTATTGCCGTAAAGTCTCTTACCTTACATTTGTTTACAGATTTATACATAATATCAGTGACAGCACTATTATAATGAATTATTCTACCTTTTCATGCCCACAGAACTGGATCACGCCTGCAACGCTATTCTTGACTGTTCGCATTTTTAAAAGTTACACGCATACCACCATAATGCGAATGAAAATTCATACTAGATATTCTTGATCATTCGCAAGACATTCGAGTATTTGCAGCGAGTGGATTTTGACAATCGGTAAATGTGCGAACGATGATATAACCTAACTTTTTACTTCAAAATCTTTAAATTTATTATGTTCGTGATATGATATAAATCAGAAAGTCTCTTGTGTTGTAATTTGTTGATAATGGGCGATTTACAATATATTGCGAACACTGAAAATATGGAAAATGTGTTTATTTTATAAGGCCCTCCTCCAGTTTTCTACGTTGGCCATCTTTTTGAGTAAATTCATTAGAAAATTTACCAGACGCGAGTTTTGAATTTTTCTTTATAAACTCAAATATAACCTACAACAAACTAACAATCAAGAAATGTCAGTCGACAATGCTGTCCTGTCATCCTTAACAGAGTGAAATTAGATATTATTCGAAACTGAGATGTTGCCAAGTGCTATTTAACGTGCGATTAATTTCGTTCGTGTACATATGCGAAGTGCAGTCGAGAATACCATCTGTTGAAAGTGTTCGCAAATACATCACTCGCATTAACACGTATACGCGCAACTGCGAAGGATGTCAAGAATAGCGCTGCAGGCAGATCTATTTAAACTGATCACGCCCAGAACAAACAAATTCCCCATTTCAAATCATGTGGTCTACTTATAATAACATTCATGATCGTATCGATATTTTCAACTGTATTTCATCATTATTCAGTAATTCGGTGATTGTTATATGTTTTGTAAAGCCTGTATTAGATTATACTATATCATATTAATCATCTTAGTTATTATATATTGTATTAGTTATTATATATCTTAGTTAAGTGTTAAATTGTCTGTGTGTATGCATAGTAACGTTTAAGTGTAGCTATATTCATATTCTTCTATTCTTGTAATCTTTGTTCCCTGTCCAGTAATGGGTCCTTTGACCTGTTAGATAGTGTATGTAAAATAAAAATAATAAAATAAGGAACATTAAATAACAACTACTTCTAGTACATTTAACACATTGCATATTATTCATTGACATATGTAAATAGTGTGTAATACAATAAAACTCAATAGAGAACTATTTATTCTATGTGGCAGCTACTACACGATATGTGTAAGTTTTTGTTTTCTTATCCGTTCGTCGTCGGCGTCGGTACGAAATGAGCACGGTCAAACAAAGAGTGTAAGGTACCTTGATTTTCAGCGCATTTATAACAAGACAATTTATTTCAATATTTGTACATTTCTATATGCAACTCTCTGAAAATCATCATAATGCGACAAGAATTCCCCGAACCAACTTTAATATTAACAATGCCCTCGTGATCGCCAACACGCGTTTCAGATGTATTTTTATATTTATCTTATATATTTCTAATAAGAGGTGAAAGTGGTGATCGCCCTAGAGAACAATATACGAAAGATGCGAGTTGAAAGGGGTTGTTTGTCCCCTCCTGTTAGCGGCGTTGGATCGTTGCGGTGACACTACAATTTGCGAAGCCTTCCTAGACCTCGGTCGTTGAGGGAGGTCATCTGAGAAAAGGCCTTATCAGATAAAGCCGAGCCAATGGGGTTAGCACTTCATCTCGCTGGGGACGTGAGACGAATCCACCAGTGCACTACGCTTTGAATTACCCAACAGAAAAATATATCAGTATTATGGTTGTTTATGTACAGATGTGACATCGTAGGTAGCTTCATCAAAATTTAGATTCCGTTCGTTGAATTTTTACGCAATAAGCGGCCATTGCCTTAAGAATAGAAATGTACTAATATTTTTATTGATTATAAAAATAAAAATTACACCGTGTTGTTTTAACTTATATAGTCCACGCAAATTAGAGATTTTAGAAGAAGAAATTTATAAAGAAATAATATTTGAGATGTGTACTCTTGATAGGGTTAGGAATAGATATCTGAAACGATCCCACCCCATTCAGGAACGGAATGTCCCTTTTTTGCAAAAAAACAACCCTGACGGGGACTTAACGCTGATTTTTCACTTTTATCTTATAAACCGTTCGTTGAAAGAGAAAAAAGTATAGAAAATAAAAATATTGTCGTTAAATTCTGTATAAAAATTGTCCTATTGACCTTGTAGCTTATCCCCACCTATTTCGCAGTAACAGCGTCCAGGCTAAGGGATAGTTCGAAGCGTACAGATAAAAATCAATGTTACACGAAGTTTCACAGCAAATATCTCAAAACCGGTTACTTTAACTAAAAAAATGCCCAAGGATGAATTTATGGAACGTAATTTTCTCTATAAGATGCATGTCTAGCGGGTTTTGACGTGAAGTGAATTTTATTTTTTGTCCACAAAGATGTTTTTTTTAATTTGACCTCGTTTCCACACCACCCTTGAGGCAGACCTCTCGGTTGGTTTTTTAAAAGTGGTTTCCCCTGTAAGCCTATTCCGCTAAAATTGCATCTAATTTTACTCATTAGAGGGTTTTTCATCGATGAACTGTTCCTCAAATTTGGAATTTAAACATCCACATTGTTGAGCAGCGCAATCCAACTACACAACTGCTTCGTTTTCCGCAACCCTTTTTTGCAGCTGCAGGATAGTATCTGAAGGGTAGAAATTGGTGCTGGTAACTCGTTGGTATAAAGGGGTGCTAAGACATTCCCCACTTTCTTCCAACCCTATTCCGTCGGTTCCAAGTTTTCTCTTCGCCAAGATTGAATTTAATATATAGCCGTAATATTTTGAAGCTGATTATATTTATCGTCCTGTCGAGCTTTGTTAACGGCTATTAAATTCACCAAGCCTCTTTCTACACACACATCAATTTCCCCTTCTTGAAGCGTCTTTTCGCAAATGAAACAATCACCTATTGTCTCCATATCTACAGAAACACTTTCACGTAGATTTAAATTTATGTAGTAATAACGTATCTGCATATATATTTCAGCACACCTTCACCGTATTTCCTAAACTTTTTCTATCGTACTATTACGCACACGTTTACTCCATAACTGAACGTTTGAAGGACAAGGCACTCTCAGGCATAACAAAGAGACTATTCTGACCTGTGGCTTTTTCCTTCTCTTACATATTACAATGCTTCAAGTATCTGTTCCTGAGTTCGTCTAGAATTCATGATTTACATAAATTAGTGAGGTGCATATTTGACGTATAATTAGAAAACGTATCGTTATGGAACAAATCACTTTCGTTAAAACCCGCTAGACATGCATCTTGTAGAGAAAATTCCGCTCTATAAATTCATTCTTGGGCATTTTTATCATTAAAGTACGAGTACTCTTCAGCTCGTGTCCTGCAGCTGCAGTGTTGTATTGAATGTTAGTAACTGGAAGGTAATGGGAACATTACGCGCTTGCGATTAAAATGGGGAAATAATTGTTCTGAGATCGCCACGTTCTGGAGACGTTCTCACAACTTGCTTGGCTACGTGAAGGTGACGGCACGACGTAGTAGCCGCGACTGTCGCAAATGGGACTGTAGCGTCACTTTAAATTAAGGTAAAGTTGTGACTACCACAAATTGGTCAATAATTTAAATTTGTTTATAGTGTATGTTGTTGACATATTACGTCTAATTAATGTAGTCTAATCAATTCATCTTACATTAAACAATATGCCTTCTTAAAAATCTAAGACAATCGATAAAAATACATTTATTATTATTATTCCATTTCCGCTAAGGCGAACATCTCGCTTTACGGGCCGTTGCCGGGATATTTTCTCCATAGCTGCGAACCGTCTTGTACATAATACCGACCATTAAAGGTGTTTAAGACGCTAAAGCGTAATACAGCCGTTTCATCCCAGTAAAACTATTCGTAGAATGAAAAATAAGCCGTAAAATAAATTCTGATTATCATCGTATCCTTAAGTATACCTTCCACGTATCTTGAGAACATAATGAGGGCAAGTCTCGAACAGAATCGCACTAAAAGCCGAACATTATCTCAACCTTGGAGCTCAGATATGACAATAAAATATGATTATTCCACCATCCGGTTTATTTTTCGGCTACAGAGGGCGTCAGTTTGTTTGTCGATGCTAGCGGATACGGGCTTCTTTGTAACGAAATGAGATACCAGATTTAATTTTGATAGTAAACAACACCGTCCATACTGTTTAAGTTGCGAAAGTAGTTTTCTAACAATTTTATTTCAATTCATTTTCGTTACAGTGTAATAACTTGACTTGTACATGGCATCTCAGAACAACAGAAAAAGAACTACTAACAGTATTATTAGACCTCAGTGGTTCAATGCTTGTATGTTTGGATTTGAGACCAGTCTTAAGTTCAACTCGTAGTTCTTTTTAATGTTTCATTACTTGGATATTCACCCTCCTCTCGCCCAACGGAGTTTGGGAAGCTGGTTTCCACATTGGTATAAATGGAGTTGTGTCACATATTCCACAAGGTTATTGTCGTTTACCGCAGTCGTTTTTCTTGACCAGCCAGAACACTACCCTACTCATATTTTAGTTTCTATCTACTTTTGTTTTAAGTTTTGAATCGCACCTTGTTGCAATTAACTTCATCTGTTATGCATTGTTGACACCAGTCTTGTCCTAGTTTAGCGATAATATACCTTTTTTCTCCTTCGCATAACATGTGGGAAAGCATAATGAAGTAATAAATAAAAATATATTTTAACTCAATATGACAATGACACCGACAGTAAGACAATAATATCGTGGTTGATGCGCCGTCACTAAATAGAACAATATTTACGAGGAAATCAGTCGATTACTTATTTTCGGCCGTAACAGTAGGTACGTGTATATTTTGATAGACTACTGCCCTATTTCATCACTCAACTACCGGTACTTTTTTTCATATTTTTGGAAATATTTTTCGAATAGTTATTTCCGTATGAATTAATGATACATGCTTTTCTTCTTTGGACAGGTATTGCAAATTCAATTGAAACGTTTTATTTTCATAATGCGCTTTTAAGAATAATTATTTTGCTCATTTTTACTTATTGTTTCACCGCCCCTTAATAAATAATTTCCTATTTTTCTTTAATCCTACCAGTTAATATGTTTTGTACCTATTAAAAAGTTATTTAATTTGGAGTATTGCACCGTTGGCATGCAATATAGTTTGCATACCAACAATTTCTCAAATTATATAAAGATTCCTAGCGCACTCAGAATTAAATTCTTGAGTTTAATTAATACAATAGTTCAATTACAATGCACTTGTAAGAATGCGATTAATTAAATCCTGATACAAGGGCATCTCAATTAGACAAGTTAGGTATTCGATGGAATTGGTATGACTTTCCAGATTATTATCAAAGTTTATAAGGGCATTATTATTAAATTGTTGCGAATCTCGTTTACGAGAGTTTGCTTATCGCTCGAAACATTATGCGCATATCTGTTTGCATTGGTAACGCGAACCGAGAATTTCTGTATTGTTTTTGCAGCAATATGCTAATGCAATGTTTCCAATGAAATTCCGTGTAGGTAAAATAATTTTTATAGCGGTGCGAATATCCTTCTGCATAGCTAATTCACCTCGATCACGTGTATGTGCCTGTTTTAATTTTATACTCAATTCGATTCCAATTGTGTTACGAATTTTATTAAAAACGTTGTACATGACAGTTGCAACTGTTGTGCCATTTTGCAATAAAAGAAAAATTCCGATTTCTGTGAAACGTCTGTTCATGTGCTATTAAAAGTAAATCTCTTCAGGCGCATATCCTGTCCTGCATCGGACAATTTGTTCCTAAAGAGCGCCGAAAATTAAATTCTTTACAGAAATGAAAATTTTCCGAGCAGAAGGACATAAAATAATTGCTGCGATAGAAGAGTTTTTGAAAGGTGATGCAGCCATATGTGCCACATTGTTTAGAGCACTTACAGCTATTTTCTTTATTTTTACTACTCTAGCAACTACTCGTAGAACATTGTAGAGATGCGTTGCAATAGTACAGTTAAATTGCAAATGAAACTATGTGAGTTTGTACACCTACTAAACTCAACAATCAAAAAAATGTTCTAATTACTAAAATTTGCAGAGATAAAGTACAATTTTAATAACCTAAAACCAGCAATAGGTCTGTCCACAAAAAAAATTAATAGACATTAAAAGTGTGCAAAATAAAGATTTTTACCTAATAATAACAATATTGGAACTGTGGTTGAAAAAAGTCAATCCGAACAGCAGCAGCGGCGGTAGAAATTGCTTGTTTTATTTCAGTCAGATAAACGCGTATGACGTCACAAGCTTGCAGGCTGGGCAGGTGCCAGATCATCTGTACGCTGCGTTAGGTTTATTCCGTGTCGTTTTCGTTAGAACAAAGTTTGAATTCACGCCAGTAACAGTACCTTTACTATTTAGAACGTCAAATAGAGTTTATTGTTGTCAAATATGGAGGAGGGTGTCCCGAAAGGAGATTCACATAATTTGCCGAACGTATACGTGATTATGGTAACCGATTTCTCACGCCAAATACTGATTTTAACCAATCTCAATCCAGTGGTGTCAAAGCTAGTCGGTAAGTTCAATAATTAAAATGTATGTTTTTCTAGTAATAGGTATTTATGAATTATGAGACGTCATCCTGTACCTACAACATTAGAAAAATTTAAAGAACCGGCACCTACCACAATACTTTGTTACTGGAAAAAATCAATTTTATCGCAGATGCGATCTACAGTCCGAAAATATTGGAAGAGCATTAAAAAAAATCCTATTAACATTCCAAATACCGACGGTTTCCTCAATGATGTTTTAAAAACGACAATGCAAAAAAATTACGTATGTGCATTACATTTACATAACAATCCAGTAAGTGATAGTAAGTTGTCCGTCCATCACTACTAGAACATTTTATCAAAAGTGATCTTAACCAAACGGCAGATGATTTTATTTATTATTGTAAAACTCCTTTAATCAATATCAAAAACCAAATCGAAACTGCCAGCAAACTTAACCACCCACAAGGCGAGGACCAAATTTACTCTCTTCAATTTTTTTATCTTCTGGTGTGACATTACCCTCACTACTGTCATCGGTTAGTTCCCATTCATTATCTGTGTCTGAGGTTTCCGTTGTACCTGTGTTTGAATCAAATATTTGATAGATTTGCACAGTAACTCTTCAACTTTTCTTATCCAGCTCCTCTTTTACTATTTAATTGAGTTGTTTTGTGTACTGCTTTATCTGCTTGACAGTCATATATATGAGGCATCACATCACATTGCATGCATGCCTTTACTCTGCTAAGTTTATATTCCACATAATTTTCCATGCCTTGCTCAAGCTAAAAAAAAACAAAATTTCCATTATATGTATTAATCTTCAATAACGGCTACCTACTTGTCTCTTGTCTAGATGTAACTTACATTATACGCAACAATGCAAAGTTGATCTCGAAGAAACTTTTTTTAATGTCGAATCTTCCTACTGCCGCAAACCATTTTTTCTTTTAACTAGTTGCTTTGGATCGCTTATAAATATTTTTGTTGGCATCTTTATTATTGTGTTTGCACATCCAGGTACAAAACACCACTTTCTTGCTACTATACTTCTTTCAAAGCACAGATAAATATGACTATGACAAATATCTGCAAAAATATCCGGCCCGTCATAGCTCATGATAGTCGAAAAAATAACCACATCAATTCACTATAACAACAGCTAGAGTAACGCAGCGCATATTGCGTAGCAAGCATGTGACGTCACCCGCGTAGCCTCGAGCCAATGGAGCGTTTTCTATTACAAATAACGAAGAAACTTTTTTTTTTTTTTTTTTATACATTTATTTAACGTCGGCCTATTTCCGCTACTGAGGCCTAACACCGACGCCTGTAGACGAGCTACCCCCAACCAGGAATTTTGCCGAACCTCTTCCCTTAAGAAGAGTAGGGATCTTTTACTTGCCTAACATTTAATAGACAAGGGACCGACGGCTTTACATCCCCTCCGAAGGATGGTATATCTCCTATACAACCCTCGCCTAAGGTTGTATAGCTTCCGCGCATACACTGATATACAAGCCGCTGGAAGATGTGTGAGGCGAGAACGCGGTTTCCGTTGGAATGGTCACCAATCCAAGTACTAACCGCGCCTGTCGTTGCTTTACATCGCATACCGAAGTATGTACATAGTAAAGACGCACCTACGCTCGCCCCGAAAACGAAGAAACTAAATGACTGCTTTTTAAAAATCTTTGTAGGGGTTTATAACACCCATAAATCTATCATTTCTAATTAAAAACTAAATTCTATGGACAGACCTATTCTATTTATTATTTTGTTTACTGAAGTTAATTTGTACAGTACCCAACATTTACATTGGATTGGGTCGCTATATTCCTATGACCTCCATTAAATACAATATTCTTAAGACCAATAGCTTGGATTTCTATTAACTTGCTATTTAATATTTTGTGTAACGAAAGTTAGTACTTTGCACAGTCCTAAATGGTAATATTGCATTTGATCGACATTGTTTTGAATTCCTTGTAAAACATATTTATATCTAATTTTTTAATTTTTTTTTTTGGGAAACTAAAGTTGGTGATTTGTTGGTGTTGAGTTGGAACTGGTATGGACATCAGCATTTATCATAGTAATATCTTCTGATATTGTGGTTTTGTTATGATTAAACTTCCTGGTAATAGTTTCAATCAAGTCTTTGATGCTCCACGTCCAGTTGTAAGGCTTTATTAACTGGCTATTACAGTGTGCCGTAATTTTAATGAGTTGTTCGCCAACTCTTTTTTGGTCAGATTAGATACAGCTGTCACTTTCGCGAACGCTTTTTCCTTAGTTTGAGATAAACTTAATTTATATATTAAATATGTAAATAAAATTTATATTAGAGATAACAAATATTTCGTTTGAATACACTGACATTAACCCATCTATACCGTACTAAAGTATTTTCAAATAAGCCGTTGTGGCTTTCGTGTTCTATCGGGTATCAAAACTGACAATTCTGCCTCGAGAAACAACTTCACATAAGTGGAATATGCATGTTTCTAATGCACTTTTCTAACGGGAAAAGTCGATAAACTACAGTCTGAGATCTCATATTGCCAACCACATAGCATTAGCTTTTATATTGTAAAGATAAGTTGCAGTTTTTTATGCGGGTGTTGATATTTTGAAATGGTTTTATTAAGAGACAGTTTAAGTTAACGATTGCAATTTCCTGAGAAGTACGTACTATATGAACAAATGAACAATAAAGTGCAAACCTCATGCAATGTGGATAAGGGATGTTACTCTATTTTTAATTATTTTGATTAATATCCTCCTCCTCCGACACAAGGCTCTTCTAGAGCCTTCCGGGATATAGGGGGTCGTAATTACTTGTGGTGTTACTTGTGGTTAATTAATTGGATGGAATCTGCTGTAGGTTCTTGATGAAACATATTCAATAGAGTAATTATAAATATTCAAAAGAATAGTTACAATACGCACTTGGTTTATTGTTTCAGTAGTTTTTTTTCAGATTTCTCTGACACATGTTTCGGTCTTGCGACCATTATCAAAGAGTCTTAAAAACTGACTTGAATTAACTTTATTCTTTTTAATTGTGTTAATGTTTTATTATAGCAAAGATTTGAACAACTTATTGAATTATTTTATCGTTTTATTCAATCATACTTCTCCACGGCAAGTATAATGCTTGTTAAAAAAAATTATTGGTTTAAAAAAAATGTTTTTATAATTACTAATGTAGTACCAATGAATAAATATGGCATATGATATATCGTTGAAAAGGGAGGAAAATACTCTATTTAATGCGCCGGTTCCCGCCCATTTCAAAATAATTTTTTTAACAGCCTGAAGAGTAAATCTCAAAATACAGCGGTTTTGAAAAAAAAAATTAAATAAAATCTTGTTGAAACACTCTATTTTGTAAAAAAAAAATTTCGCCTTAGAATTTTTCTCGTATCTCTTCAAATAACGAAGATATTTGACCTAGACGTTTTCCGCATTTTCGATATTTTCCGCCATAACTCTTAAAGTAGGCCATGGATTTCAAATGTCTTTAAAAACATTTTGTAGGCTATATAAATCGGCACAATTTTCGTTCAAAATAATTTTTATGTACGACCGATATTAAGTGAGATATTCTCGAGGGCCCTGATAAAATGGACAGCCTGTATAGTTTCAGTACACTGCGTATTAAAGAAAAGTTTTTTTAATTTGCATCATTATGGAGGTTGTTTTTGTGATATTGCAAATAATTCTATTATAGTACTAAATTGCTTAAGTTGTCATATTAAAAAGTAGAGGTGTGTGACTTTTATAATATAACCTCAAGCAATATTTGCCCAAAATCATAATACCAGGATGAAAATTAATTTATCAATATAAGGATAAGTAATTTCGTGAACATATCCCGTTCTATCGATGATCTAAGGTCAATTTAGATGAGAGCATTTACACACGAAGCGAAAGTCGATTCCTTATATCGATTACGATTCAATTTTAGCCAGACAGAGCCAGTAATAGATATTTTACATGTTCGATAACGTCCGTTTGAAATATAATCACAACCCATTTCTGTCTCGTCAAGATTATCTCGCGTTTAACCAAATACAAAGCTTGGATTTTCCGCAAATTTATCAATTTTCGATGCTCGGCACTCACCGTTAATCAGTATCGATTTTTAGTTGGGAGGCCTTAGGCTGGCTGAGCCACATACATACACATTATCAAAATGGCATATCAATCCGGGACACGTCACGAGCAATACTTCGCCATAGAGCACCAGAGTGTGTCTAAAGGGTAGAAAGCGTAATTTACATCCAGAGGCGTAGCCGAAGGATGCTTGTAAATGATATATGTTGGCGGTGCTAATGTGTTGTATATTTTTCAATTTATATTCTCGCTGTATTTTAATTTGGATGGGAATTATTCAGTGTGGCGTGACAATTAAACGACTGTTCTGCATCAGTGAATCTGTTTTTTTTTCTGCATTTTTTTTTAAAGCCGCTTATGAAAAATAGGATGAAATATTAAAGCCATATGTAATGAAAAAATTAGTGGACATTCTAGGAAGAACGCTTTAATTTTCTCTGATACTTAACAATCTAGCTGCCATCTTGAAGTAATACATGAAGTGAAACATGTAATTATTATTAGTATATTAGTCACCATCCCGGCTAAAACCCTAAACGTTTTCCGAATACAATTTATTATAGTCCTAGTAGAGAATTAATATTTATTTTGTCCCTGTTAGTTGAGTAAATTGGTACTAAAAATGGAAGAAACTGTATATATAAATATAAATTCAAAATGTTTTTTAAGCACTACCAATACTTATGTTTGTCCTTAAAATTTAAAAACGTGGTTTAAGCCTCAAAGAAATTTGAAAGGCAACAAGAAAAAACTTGGATAAAAATATACCGAAATATTTTAAAATAATGTGCTCTGAAGCCCAAGCAAATCACTAATAAGGTCAAATTTTATATAAATACAAACGGCAAACATTTTATTTTTAAGTTATATAACATCTATAAATGATGTGTTAAATTTAAGTCATTATTAAGTCTTTTGGGCACTGTAAGTTTTATGTTTTAGTGCAATAGTAAAAACTTTTTTCAAAACAGAATATTGTACGTGATTATAGCGACTGCATTAATTGCTCTGGAGCAATCTAATGTAAATTAACTGAATTTATTATTATTCCTCAAAAAGACCGATCCGACGACCCCTCGCAAGCCCAAGACTTAGAAACCGTAAATTGGAGTGGTTTTCCTTGATAGGGGTAGTACGCAAACCATCACCATCATTTTTTGTACCTCGTTAAATGGACTATGATTTTAAAGTAAGTTTTGCGATAGATACGTTAAAGCTAATATGTTCCTAGACGTCGCCAAAGCGTTCGACAGGGTCTGGCACGACGGTCTCCTAGCTAAAATGATGAGTATAGGTTACCCCATCGAACTCGTCAAACTAGTGAGATCCTACCTACACTGCAGACAGCTAAGGGTGAAAATCTCGGACCAACTCTCCACCTACAGGACCGTGGAGGCTGGAGTTCCACAGGGATCCACCGCACCTGTTTGCCATCTATGCCTCGGACCTCCCCCGGACCGACCACACAGCCCTAGCCCTGTATGCAGACGACACCGCCCTGATTGCCAGATCCTGGAAGGCCAGAAACGCAACCAGAGAACTCCAGGAAGCGGCCACACTGCTGGAAGAATGGTGCACGAAGTAGAAAGTCGCAGTCAACGCCGACAAGAGCCAAGCCATCCTCTTCAGACGAGTGCGGAAAGAAATTCCCACAGGACACGTCTCCATGAACGGCGAGGACATCCAATGGCACGACACCGTCAAATACCTTGGCCTGGTCATGGACAGAAGCCTAACGTGGAGACAAAACACGGACGCCATCACAGCAAAGGCCCGACGTACGAGAGCCCTCATCTACCCAATGACGGGAAATGGGAGCCGACTCAACTTGAGGAACAAGCTCACGCTTATCAAGACCCTCATCAGGCCGCAGCTGACGTACGCCTCGGTAGCGTGGAGCTACCAGGCGAAGTCCTATATAAAGAGAATCCAGGCAGTGGAGAACATCGCCCTCAGGACGGTAGTTGACGCCCCATGGTACGTGAGAACCGCAGACATCGTCAAAGACCTGGAGTACACCACGGTCACTGAAGTCATCCGGGAACGAGCGAAGAAGCTGTACGCCCAAGCCGAGGAGCATGGGAACCCGCTGATCAGACAGGCCACTGATGATGACCCCGCCGACGCCCCGAGGCACAAGCGACCGAGGGTTCAGCTACTGGACAACGGGTAAGTATAACCTTTATTTTCCGCTAACCGATCTGTTTCAGATACGCCAGGACGGACCACCACTACCAGAGACATGACGTTTTCCTACCTGCTCCGTGGAGACCGAAAGTGCTAAAAGAAGCACTTAGGTCTCCACACTCCCGAGCTACACAGCTCATCCTTACCTTTCCGACGATCCGGAGTAGGATATCAATTGAT
This sequence comes from Leptura quadrifasciata, assembly GCA_963675555.1. Classification (NCBI taxonomy): domain Eukaryota; kingdom Metazoa; phylum Arthropoda; class Insecta; order Coleoptera; family Cerambycidae; genus Leptura; species Leptura quadrifasciata. The sequence goes on from OY776675.1 coordinate 158,689,924, forward strand.
GTCAGTCCCAGCCAAAACCTCCTAAACCCAACTCGACCGATGACTACCCCCGGGGGTGACAAGCTGGCGAAGAAAGAAAACATCAAGACAAGAAGGGCGCCAGAAGAGACCTCAGCCAGCGAGGTTCAACAGCCAGGACCAGGGGAGGTCCGCAGGAAATACCACGACACATCGCACATTTGTGAGCTGGGTCTGGTAGAAGTACGCGGGCCCACCTATCACGAAGGCCGGTCCAGGTCTACAGAGATAATCTAGGTACAAAGAGTAATAGTCCTACTCGGCCCTAGTTATCGAAACCGACATCCAACCAATGGATATTGGCGCGCGCGTTAAAGCTAATATGCATATATAGGAATTATTTTCAACGTCCTTTACTGTATGGTTACTTAAATGTATTTAATATTATATTATATTATTAGATTTTGTAATAATCATATGAAAATATGATGTACTCAACTATAACGAAATGTCTGATGCATTAAATGCATTCCCCTACGTCTGCTATTATTACATATTATTACGTGCGGTCGAAGGCAGTTGTAAATCATTAATATAATAATAAACGTTTCTAAAATAATATAACAAGTAAATAAATTTAAACAAAATTTTCTGTTGCTTTAACTTCACTACGTATACGTGTCATTTTTACGGCTGCAATTTATTGTGTGTTTGTATATGTATTTCTTCAAACTTATCCTTGTAATTTGATCTCAAACAAGATTTCACAGCCCTAGTATTGAATTAAGGCCTTGTGACCGATCAGATACAAATTGCCAAATTTAGTGTCTCATTTATTTCGGAGCCGGGTCACGACTTATGCCTGGAAAAGATATACGGCGTTGTTTGACAAATATTGATTATCTAGTTATACCCTAAACTAAAAAAAAATTCATTTAAGACGCTTTTAGATATTCGTTCATTCCGTTTTAAACTTGTTCTTAATAATGTGCAGGTGCCGGTTGTACATCAATCTAAAAGGATAAAACGTGTTGAAATTATGTGAGAAATAAAACAGAAATAAGAATCCTTTAGCAACTTTTAACAGGTTTAACGGATGGGAAGATCAATAGCTACGTGTACTTGGAGTTATACTCTCGTCATGAAACTGATATAAAATAGTTCAGTTAGAACGTTTTAAACTTTCACAGATAGCCGGTACCGAAAATCGTTCGTGCTCGAATCCATCACTGAACGCTAAAATGTATAAAATCTCGATTTGAGATCTTTACCATTAGAGCACGATGAATCAGAATGAAAAAATACGGGGACACAGCGACATGGCACGGAGGATTTGACCTAGCAAGGGTCGTATTAAATACTAGGTTATTCCTTACATCAATTTCATCATTATCACATGCAATTATTTATTGTGTATAAACAACAAATTTGTCAATAAAAATATTTATTTGTGCACAGCATTCTATTAAAAGCGTTTTCTTTATTTTCAGGTACGTAAAGTTGACTACATAGAGGCATGCATGATTAAAATCAAGTAAGTAATTGTACAATAATTACATATGTTGTTCAGACTAGTCAGTATGTCTATCCTCAACTGACCAAAATGAATATAAGAAAACAACAGGTTGATACAAAAGGTTTAAGTTTTATTTATAAAATAGGTTGGTAATAGGGAATCCGACAAACAAGAAAAATATATTAATATTGGCATATTTTCATCTTTTGATTTCTATTACGATTGACGTTGTCCCATGAGCAAATAAATTATACATAATCACTGTTCGCCTCGACTAAGTATTTTTTATTAAAAATCGCGTTGTTCCAAAAGCGAGTAAGTTTTAACTGTGTATTAATCGAATTTTAAGTGTACGACCAGTTTGACCTGCATAAAAGGCATACAGATCGGGACATATCAGCTTATAAACAGATATTCTCAGATCATTAGTCTTACTTTTGGCATTAAACAAAAGATGCGAGAAACTACATACATACTCTGCCACAAATTTACACTTAACAAGCCTTGATACATAAATAACTACTCAGTCCTTCCCGTATTTAGACCGGTTCACAAAGAATTTAAATAACAACAATAAAGTCACAGGCACTTAATGTCATTAATCATATTAAGAGCAGTAGCGTTGCATTTTAAGAGTCTATGCATGCAATATTTAACCCTCAGTGACAGTTGCAGCGGGCAACATTCGAGCCTTTAGTGACCGATACAATTATATCATGGTAGATGATATAAGCGGTGTACTCCTCGTTCATAACACTGCAACTGTTTTTACAGGGCGGACAAATCGACAGATATTTGCTACTTAGAATACACACAAAAATGCGATTGGATTGTTCAACAAACAAAGACTCCGGTTTTAGACAAATAATCGTAGAGAACTCAGTCACCAATGTTGTTTCTGCTCTACGACACTAACTTAAAAGAGCTGCATGAAACCTACATCAGATCATCAAACACTGAGAGTTGAATTGATGGTCAAGGACATTGAAACAGAAAAAATATATGATCGTAAGAAACCTTAATAAAAGAAATATTGATAAAATAATAGCAGATCTAATCGAGAGAAGCTGGGATTACATTTGTACTAACTAAACACGTTATATCAAATTTCATGGAGAATATTATGTCATCGATTAATAAAATATTCCCCGAAAAGAGAATTTTAATGAAAATTGATGAAAATAAAGTCCGCACGGTATCCCCCAAGGATGTGTTTTGGGACCTCCTCTTTTCATCATATATGTGAATGACATTCATTGTGTCTTTTAAAAACGTTTTGTTAAGTACTTTTAGTTTGTTGTCTGTGGAGCATGGTATAAAAAATTCAAGTTTAGTCCTATTATATAAAATAATTAATGGGAAAGTTCCCACCTACTCGTAAATATGAAATAAACGCCAAGGTATTCATAATTATAATATAAGATCGAAAAATTATTATCTTTCTTACAATGTTCGGTATATCACGGAGGACTTCGTCTTTTCAATGCTCTCCAAATCATATAAGAAGCTCCAAATGTAAAGGTAATGCTAATATAATATATAAATAAAAAGAAATGTCAGTGATGATGTCTTTAAAATTATTCTTTATTATTTTAACGTATTTTCGTCTCACTTATAGGGCTACCACTTCATTCTCTTGCTAGCTTTAAAAGCGTTTATTAGGTTTAATTTCTTCCATTCAGTTTGACTTGCCTTTCCAATTTTTTAGTGCTTTAAAATTTATGCGCTCTATGTCCTGCAACTGTTTTCTCGTTCTTCTTCTTAATCTTTTTCCCATTAGTTTCCATGTTTTAACCATTTTTTGAACTCGTAAAATTTGATCTATTCCCTAAAAGTCTAAGCCCAGTTATTTGAAATTTTATAAATTGTCCTATGTTCTAACTCATAATGGTTAACAAATCATGCTTCGTTTTAATTCTCCAGTCACACCATTTTTGCAGATTTCAATATTCGATTATTCAGTGCATGTTTAAAAGTATACTTTTTATATCCAACTTCTAAGCTTTTTATAGAGGCAAATTGCGTGTCGCCCTGTAAAATGTGTTTCCCATTCAAAGAGTCCGTAGTTCAAGCCACTCTTTAGTGTCGCCTACAAGTGTCAATGTGCATAACGCCATCATAATCCCACCCTCAAAACGGCCCATTTGAGGCCTAAGAGGACTATATAGAAGTGGCATAACATTCGGTGATATTTAGAGCTCTCATAGGCGCTACTTATCCTAATTTAGAGGGTGTTATATGTACTCTATTTAATGTAATTAGCATCAGATAACAAAGATACCATTCGTGAAATATAGTGAGTGCTCTGGTTACTTTTTATATTTATATATCATCATATGAAATAAATGTGAGATGGCAAAAACTTGTCTTGACAGTATAAAAATAAAGCACGTTTGTTAGAAAAATGTGCCCTTTTGACAACAAAAACAACCCTTAAATAAATTTAAATAACATTATACCAAGATTAACTAAATGAATGATTTAAACAAAATACGTATCAAGTTTTCATTTCAGTGTACTGTATGGGAATTGAATCTATAAAAAATGTGGACGAGTGATTTTATACTGACGAAGAAACTGAGTATTAGAAATACAATAGACTTTGCGAGAAATCAAGCCCACATCAAAATCAAATCATACTTTGTTCACATTAGCATACAATAAGTTTTACAAAAATTCAAATATTGTGTATTAAATAAAGTTAATACTTATATTAATAAATAAATAAATGCAAAAGGTCGTGCCCTCCAAATTTATTCCTAATGAGAATCGGAGAACATCATTGTGCTTGCATGGCCCTTTAAAATAATTTGGGACATGTTCTTACTGTACTATTTGTAAAAATTATTAAAATATTATCTTATAGTTGGAAATAATTAAAATTAATCAATTTATAAAATTTATAATTCATAACTTGACAGCATACGTTCCATTTTTTATTATGTTATAATAATTAGAATAGGGCTATGAAAAGGTGGTAGTTAGTTTTTATAAAATTTTTACATTCTATTTTAAATTTATTTATTTTGGTTGCAATCAGTCTAATTTTGAGAATCGGGGTATTATAAAACTAAGGGGCAAAATATACCTCCGAGTGTATGATTTTGTTTGAAATGGAACTTTTAGTCATTTGTTAATTATCTTTCCAGTGTCATAATTATGGATGACAGATTGATATGAATGTTGATTTTTAACTGTAAAATTTAAACAGCTATAGACGTAGAGACTTCTAATATTCATTATTGGTTCGTTAGTGAAGTACATTGTATCTTTCTTACCAAAATTATTTTTATTATATTACTTTGAAACACAGCAAATTATGTAATGAATTGTTATATAATCCACCACAAATTACAATGCAATATTTTAATAAAGACTCGACTAAGGCGTTGTATAAAACTATTAACAATTTATTATTTATGGCGGATCTTAACTGATAAAATTTATGAAATAGTTTACGAATATTTGTTGCTATAAAATTACTATGATCGTTCCATCTCAGATGTTGATCAATAATTAGTAGATTTTACCCTTTTTATTTCAGGTAAGTTGCAATTACTGATATTGCAGTATTTTTTGTGGATTTTTAGTGTATTTTGAACATGTTGATCAGCAGCTGAGGTTGATATTTAAATTTAATAAATTGAAATATAGCCTATTTTGTATCGACTAGAGACCTGCTTCAGCTTTCCCGTGTACCTCTGTCAAATTTGCTCGTACAAATAAAATAGCGGTGTCATCTACATATGAGATTACAGTTTCATTATTTGGTATGTTTCCAATTTATATATAATAATAATACAGTACCCTGCGGTACACCCATTGAGACTGTCTATCAAATAATGATCTGTGGCGTACTGTGTCAAACTCAACCTTGATAAACTATTGTTCCAATTTTTCTCGAGTGCTCTCCAATTTGTCTCGACCACATTTGGCGTTAATAATCAAAAACTAAATCCCTCGACCTAAAGTTCTCGGGCTTTAGTCAGATTATTAACGCCAAACATGGTCTCGTCATATTCCTGATATTCCTCGTTTCCAAAGAATTTCAAATATTGCGATTGGTTAATAAATTCGATTTGACACATGAAACAAATAATCTTCCATATCTGTTTATAATAAAATATTCAATATTCTTTCCTATTATTTGGGTTTTCTACCACGTGTATTATTATCCTCTTCAAAACAAATCATCGAATCTACAAAATAATAGAATTATTGGAAAAAAGCCTCTGCGCCCGTGACGTTTACACCAAAGGAAAAGTCAGAGGTTATGTTTTGCAAATAATATAAATCGGAATAAACACAGAAAGAATGTATTTTGGCTGACGTTTCTCTTTCCGTTTTCAAAGCTTTTTTTGGAAAAACTCTCATTTTGCTGTGTATGTCAAATACACAACTTTAAGATTCTGTTTTTGTTATTTCCATAGATACTTACTACTTACACAGAACATAGAACTGATGATATTTTCTTTTAGATAATGTTGAGTTTGTTAAGTTCTTCTTTTAACATTGGTAGCCAGGTTGTACAAATATCTACAGAACAATTCTATACGCACTTATCTTCATTTAATAAGATTATTGCTGATTCTTTAATTTTTCTTTTTTTGGTATTTGTTTCTTTTGTTAAAATTTTTGCCGAGTCCCAGTTTATTCTATGTCCGTTTTCCCAAGCATGTTCACAAATCTTTGATTTCTGAATTTCATTCTTTCTAATGTAATTCTTGTGCTCATCCAACCTCACACTGAGAGGTCTGGATGACTCACCCACATAACATTTATCACATTCGCACGGGATATTGTAAATACAGTTTTTTGGATTCTGCTCCCGGTTTATCGGTTTTGTTTTTGTTAAAATAGATCTTAAAGTGTTCCCCGCTTGAAATATCGTCTTAACATCAAATTTGTCACCTATACGGCGTAGCTTTTCCGATAGTCCGTATACATAAGGAATTATTGCTGTATAAAGACGTTCAGGTTTTTGTCGTACCTGATTGTCCCTATTTTCAACATTTATGAAAACTCTATCAACAAAGGCTTCAGGATATTGATTTTGTACTAGAACCTCTTTGATACATTTTTTCTCGTTATTTAATATTTCATTATTATATGAAATTATTTTGGCCCTATCGTATAAACATTTTACAACACCCCTTTTAACATTTATTGACTGATTTGAGTTAAAATTTAGATATCTATTAGTATGTGTTGGTTTTCTATAAGCGCTTGTTTCAATTGTATTATTTACCCTTCTAATTAAAACATCTAAAAACGGTAGTTCGTTCCTACTTTCTACTTCTAATGTGAATTTAATAGACGATTCCTTACTATTTATATTTTCTAAAAAACTATCTAGTAAGTCGACACCATGAGGCCAAATTGCAAAGATGTCGTCAACATATCTCCACCAGACAACCGGTTTGTTTATACAATTTTGAACATGTGTGTTCTCAAAGTTCTCCATAAATATGTTGCTTAAAATTGGTGATAATGCAGACCCCATAGCTATACCAAAATCCTGCTGATAGTACTCATTGTCCAATTGAAAATAGGTTGTTTTTATACACAGTGTTAAGAGTTCCATTATGCTATTTACACTTAATTTAGTTCTAGTTTCCAAATTATTATCATTTAGCAACCTGTCTTTAACTATTTTTAAGGTTTCATCTACCGGAACATTAGTAAAAAGACTAACTACATCAAAACGAACCATCAGGTGTGATTCATGAATATCGTTTTCATAAATTTTTTCTATAAAATGTTTACTATTTTTAATATATGAATCGGTATTTCCAGATAATGGATCAATAATTTTAAGTAAAAATTTTGCCAAATTATGACATGAAGAATTAATAGAACAAACAATTGGTCTTAAAGGAATATTTTGTTTATGTGTCTTTATCTATAATGACTGTGGCATTACTTTTGTCTGCTGGCAATATTTTTATACTTTCGCGTTCATCGCAAAATACATTCTTTCTGTGTTTATTCCGATTTATATTATTTGCAAAACATAACCTCTGACTTTTCCTTTGGCGTAAACTTCTCGGGCGCATAGGCTTTTTTCCAATAATTCTATTATTTTGTAGATTCGGTGATTTGTTTTGAAGAGGATAATAATATATGTGGTAGAAAACCCAAATAATAGGAAAGAATATTCGTAGAATGCCACAAATAACTTTCAGACAATATTTAAATATTCAATTTATTTCTATATTGTTTGTATTGACTGATGGCTTCCTCATGTGGTAGTACTTACGATAATACAATTTTATTTCCAGAAATGAATTTTCAAAGGAACATAATTTCTTATGTAAGATGTAAATCTTACGTGTAACCAGTCATTACGCCCCAAGGAGATATTCATATATAAATAAACTTCGTTTTCTTAAAGTCTGCATTTTTTATGTTGGTTTTCGGCAATGGCTCGAGTAAAACGCTTCAAGTATTTGATGTAATTGGGGTGAACAAACATCCTGAATAAAAGTTCCTTGAAAGCGTCATTTCTCTATAGTGCGAAACACCCACAACCACAGACAGTGTATTACACATTTATATAGGGATTACACGTCGAGCGCAACACCCCCGGATGTCGTACAGCTTTATTATCATACAAAAATATACATAACTGGAAAATGCGCTGAATAATAATGAACACACATACACGCGCTTTTCGACGCGCTCCGAAAGGCATAACGAACGACGCTACGGCAGGTCTTTTGTGTAAAGCCGAGGAGAGAAAGAAGAAAAATTATGTATATTGCATTGCTTTGATTTGAGAAGTTGAGGCTGAGGGCACAGAGCCATTACGAAGGGCTCTTTGTTTGATTCATTCCTATTATTACGCTCATGCCAGGTCTTTCTTTACAAATTGGATGGTTTATTTTATTGTTTTCGAATCCACCCGATGAAAGGCATGCGAAGTGATTGTTTTTTGGGTCAGATATTTTTGCAAGTGTGAGCGTGTGTAATGATGAAGCATGTTAAAAATTGATAGACCTCGTTCCCCGTAAATTAATGCGGGGTAATACAGTTGTTAAGATTATAGTCCAAGAGCCTGGCAGGATTTATTTACTCCACCGGATTTGCATTTTTTAATCCAGATGTACACATTCGTTTCACTCCATCGTTTGGGAGTTTATGACCATCTTCACAAAAAATTTAAAAAGAACAAAAATGGTCGAAAAATTCAAAACCTAACATCTCTACGATAAGAGGGAATGTTTCACCAATGTTGTAAGTCAAATAGAACGGTGAAAGGTGACGGACGAAATATAATTCTTCCAATTCTTTCGCCAAATATTAATATTCCTTTTCCTAAATGGTACGTCTTTAACATGCTTTAAGTTCAAAGCACATTTTTTTACAATTCCCAAGAATGTCTTTTCTTTGACTCTCCATTACTTTGCTCCACTTTCATCTAAACAAAATGCAATATAAGTATGAAAGAATATTTTAAAATCTACAATTGAAAAAAAAATCAATTTTTGTCATTAGGGGCCAAGCAAAAGCTTCACTTCTGTGTTTGCCGCACATGTAAGAATATCAATTACAATATTAATTTCCGAAGATAACCAAGTAGAAATCCTTGGCTTTCTTTAGACGCTATTGAAAAAAAAATCATGCGTAAATATTCGAGATACGGTACGCCGCGTGCCGGATTAAATGCAATTCAAGCAGGTGACGCCAGCGCCATTATTCTGTGAAGCCCCAATCATAAATAGGCTTCGTCGTTAGGCGACTCCAGCACCGCCTAACGGCGGCGATGCACAATATTTACTACTAAATTTCCAAACATGCAATTTCAAACGTTTATTAAGTTAAATCGGAATAACCACAGAAATAATGTATTTTGCTGACATTTCGGAAAGTAGTCTCTTTCCGTTTTTAAAGTTTTTTTTGGAAGAACTCTTATTTTGCTGTGTATGTCAAATACACAGCTTTAAGATTCTGTTTATGTTATTTCCATAAATACTTACTACTTACATAGAACTGATGTTATTTTCTTTTAGATAATGTTGAGTTTGTTAAGTTCTTCTTTTAACAATGGTAGCCAGGTTGTACAAATATCTACAGAACAATTCGATATGCACTTATTTTCATTTAATAAGATTATTGCTGATTCTTTAATTTTTCTTTTTTTGGTATCTGCTTCTTTTGTTAAAATTTTTGCCGAGTCCTAGTTTATTCTATGTCCGTTTTCAAAAGCATGTTCACAAATCTTTGATTTCTGAATTTCATTCTTTCTAATGTAATTCTTGTGCTCATCCAAGCCCACACTGAAAGGTCTGGATGACCCACCCACATAACATTTATCACATTCGCACAGGATATTGTAAATACAGTTTTTTGAATTCTGCTCCCTGTTTATCGGTTTTGTTTTTGTTAAAATAGATCTTAAAGTGTTCCCCGTTTGAAATATCGTCCTAACATCAAATTTGTCACCTATATGACGTAGCTTCTCCGATAGTCCGTATACATGAGGAATTAAGGAAAAGGCTTCAGGGTATTGAGTTTGTACTAGAACCTCTTTGATAAATTTTTTCTCGTTATTTAATATTTCATTATTAGATGAAATTATTTTGGCCCTATTGTATAAACATTTTACAACACCCCTTTTAACATTTATTGACTGAGTTGAGTTTTGGAAAATATAAATAGTAAGGAACCGTCTATTAAATTCACATTAGAAGTAGAAAGTAGGAATGAACTACCGTTTTTAGATATTTTAATTAGAAGGGTAAATAATACAATTGAAACAAGCGTTTATAGAAAACCAACACATACTAATAGATATCTAAATTTTAACTCAAATCAGTCAATAAATGTTAAAAGGGGTGTTTTAAATTATTTATACGAGAGGGCCAAAATAATTTCATCTAATAATGAAATATTAAATAACTAGAAAAAATTTATCACAGAGGTTCTAGTACAAAATCAATACCCTGAAGCCTTTGTTGATAGAGTTTTCGTAAATGTTGAAAATAGGGACAATCAGCTACGACAAAAACCTGAACGTCATTACAGCAATAATTCCTTATGTATACGGACTATCGGAGAAGCTACGCCGTATAGGTGACAAATTTGATGTTAGGACGATATTTCAAACGGGGAGCACTTTAAGATCTATTTTAACAAAAACAAAACCGGTAAACAGGGAGCAAAATTCAAAAAACTGCAGTTACAATATCCCGTGCGAATGTGATAAATGTTATGTGGGTGAGTCATCCAGACCTTTCAGTGTGAGGTTGGATGAGCACAAGATTTACATTAGAAAGAATGAAATTCAGAAATCAAAGATTTGTGAACATGCTTGTGAAAACGGACATAGAATAAACTGGGACTCGGCAAAAATTTTAACAAAAGAAGCAGATACTAAAAAAAGAAAAATTAAAGAATCAGTAATAATCTTATTAGATGAAGACAAGTGCGTATCGAATTGTTCTGTAGATATTTGTACAACCTGGCTACCGATGTTAAAAGAAGAACTTAACAATCTCAACATTATTAAAAGAAAATATCAACAGTTCTATGTTCTGTGTAAGTAGTAAGTATCTATGGAAATAACATAAACAGAATCTTAAAGCTGTGTATTTGACATACACAGCAAAATAAGAGTTCTTCCAAAAAAACTTTGAAAACGGAAAGAGATTGCTTTCCGAAAGGTCAGCAAAATACATTATTTCTGTGTTTATTCCGATTTATATTATTTGCAAAACATAACCTCTGACTATTTTGGCGTAAACTTCACGGGCGCGGAGGCTTTTTTCTAATAATTCTATTATTTTGTAGATTCAGTGATTTGTTTTTGAAGAGGACAATAATACATGTGGTAAAGAACCCAAATAATGGGAAAAAATATTTACTCAAACTTGTCTTAATTTCATATATAATAATAATAATAATAAAAATCTTTATTGTGTTAAGTACAGATATGTAAATATGCATGCAGAACACAAAGGGCACACTGTTCGTTATAAACGTTCTTCCACAGGACCAGACAGAGATATAATATCTATATAAAATATAAAAAATCTAACTTACATATACAATAATTTCTTAAGTATACTACTATAAAAACACTTCTGATAAGTCATTGAATACTTAAAACATTAAAAAACAAGCAAGGTAAATAGTCACGTAAAAATAAAAATACAAATACATATAAAAATTAAAATACAAACACATAAATTGCAATCTAATGTGAATCACTGACTTGCTGAGATGTTATCACCTGTCTGTATTTAGCTTTAAAAATATGTGGTGCATTATAACTAGCTAGTAGATTTGAGTATATGGAATTATTTAAACAATCAACTGAAACATAACTAAAGGAACATTTAAATTTGGAAGTTTTGTGTTGGTATATGTTAAATAAGGCATTATTTCTTAAATTTAAACTATGTATGTTTCTTCTAAGGATTAACAACTCATATAAGTATTCTGGGCATTTATATACAAAGATTTTCATAAGGAACACTCCAAGTAAATAACGGTATCTACACTTAACTTTCAGATGCTTATGATCATTATATAAAGGTGTTAGCTTATAGTTCCGTCATAATTTTCATTGTATCGGAACTCCTTATTAAGGGAATTATATTTCATTGTAAATATTCTCTATTGAAAATTTAATTATATATAACTGAACATTTCAAATTTTATTTTTTCTTCATTCTTGGTTTAAAAAAAACAATCTGATACATTTCAAGTATTATTTTCTCTAATTTTGCAAATATTTTTTAATGAATTTTTGTACATTCCTTTACAAATAAGATCAGTTCTTATTTTTAGTTTATATAGTTCACTGAAGAATTTTAGTGGGAATTTATTTCAGTAATTGGAAAATTATCTTAATATAGTATCTTGATATTTGTTGATCATTGTTGGATCAAAGTAAATGCTTTTGATTACATTCTGGTTGTAATTTTGTTATTATTTTTTACTCGCAATATTTGCTTTGTTGTCCGGTTGGCAACACGAACTGTACATATTTTCTCATTCTTTTGTTTCTTTCAAAAGATATTTGACGGGTAATATTTATGTTTCTATGCACGAATCCACGAAGAGGGTTCAACCTAAGAAGACGAAGGTTTTCTTTATATGAGATCTGACAGCAATACACTTTCTGTCCGCAATAATCATCTTGTCTGGAGGATTAAAGGTCACCAATACCTATATTTGGAGAATATTACAGGACAGACATTAGCTAATGTGCCACCATCTTGTCCGGAAAACCTTGGAAGATTATTCTTACCACCTCACCAGCATAGGAAAGGTGTATGTTCGTCTGTCTTTAAATTGTCTTCGAACTCAAGAGGACATAGCCAATAAATTTACCAGTTCTTTATTTTCTGTAAACGTTAAGCTTGTTTTGCTTACCGAAAATATTTCGTGCTTTTCATCATTTTTCACCAGCGTTAAATTTCATTCGCTAATGCTTCGATTACAACAAACGCCAGCAGAAAGACTAATCCTACTTAAAGGAGCTCTCGTGCCAGTCATCCCACACCACTTGCACTTCTGGTTACGTTCCTTATAGTAAAATTATGATTTTATAGAGGAGTTTGCGACTAAAATATTATGTTTTAATTTCCCACCAAGTACACTAGTTACACTTCATAACTTACGTGTATTCATATTCATTTACTGAGTATAGTAGGTTGATTTAGTATGTTTACATTTACCGTGCTGAGAATTGACAACAGCCCCTAAGGCACTCATCAGCATTTCCTTATTTCTTTCACTAATGAATTCAAAATATATTCCATGTCCCAGGCGAAGATCTCGAATAATACACGCACCGAAGGGTTATTCTAATTGTAATAGCAGGGTCTGGTATAATCATCAGAACGACATCATAAAAGTTAAAGTACATAAACTTACCTACCAAATATGAAACGTTGAGCACCTATTAAAGTCGAAGTATAATATCATACAATTAAAGAGTAGATAAAAGACGCGCATTTATGGATATGGCGTGAGATATTAAATTTCTAACACATCGTACGTTCGGCGGAGTTTATCTACAGGCGCAGTCGACGCTAATAAATTTATATACAGTGTAAATTTAATATGAGTGCCTCGCAGTTGATAAGTGTATTTTTAAACATCTCCATTGTTGCAAAATTATATTGTCATGGCTTCGCAAGGGTCAGAAATTTCATTTGCGTAAATCACTTTTCTCGTGGCAATTTTAATTCAGTCTGATGATTTACTGTTTTAGATATTTTGGTATTATTTGAATAGGTAGTAAAATATCGCGGAATAAATATCCCTAAAATTTTAAAAATATATATAAAGTTACTTATAAGACTCGTTAAGATATTTGTTTACTGTGAATCATAAAATAAATGTTTGTGGTAGCGAAACATGCCGTTGACCACAGAAAATGGCGGAGGTTCCGGGGATAATGCTAGATAATTGTAATGGCAAGATTATTTGTTCATTTTTAGGACAGATAACTTTCCCATTTATTTCTTTGTTGAAAAAACGATATGCAAAAAACATAGCCAAATTTAATGCTGGTAAATTTAAGTGTTTTAAAGTGGCCAGGAAGTTTATTACAATATTAATATTTATTATATCAACAATATTGATGATAAAATTGATTTTGTTACTGACAACATTTTACAATTATTTAATAAGCATGTACGCATGAAATCTATAAACTGTTCTAAAAGAAGCTATGCTCCGTGGATGACGGATAATATTACATTTATACAGAAACTACGTAACAAAGCTGTGACAAAATTCAAACAAACTGTGCAAAATGGTCATTGGTCTTATTATAAACAACTCCTAATTTTAACTAATACTGACATTAATGCTGAATAGAAGGATTATTTAAGATGTAAATTTAGTAATTGTAATACAGAAGATAAATGAAGTGAATTAAAAACTAAATATTTATAAAAACCGACATATCAAAATACCTGAAGGGTTAAATAATAAATCAATGATGTTTTAAATTAATTCTTCAAATAATTATGAGACACCTAAAGATGAGTTAATTAATTCTTATAATACCAATGTTAAAGAAAGTATAGATGTTTTTTCTTTTAAACAGATATCAGATTTAGACGTTATTAAAATAATTCAAAACATAAAATCAAAATCATACAGATATAATAAATTAAATTCAACATTAATACATTTATGCTGTCCTTATACAGGGTGTTTCACCGGGAACTGAATCGATCGATATAGAGAAAAGCACGCATCAGAAAATTTTGAAAATTTAGATAATTACTAATGTCGGTGTGGCCAATCCAACTAAAATAATTACAAGCAGCTGGCACTTCCGCTTATACTGGAAGTCGATACCAACTTGCTTATTTCAAATGAACACATTATATATTTTAGGGTTTTCGAAAAGAGCATAAAATTCTGAGTCGAAAATATGTAGCATATCCTATACCTAAACCTAGCCGTTTCAGAGATATTTGACATTTTGTAGAAAATTTGACAGGTGCAACGGTTTGCAAGAACCGTTATAACTTTCTTCGTGTAAAAGATCCTCATTTGCCTCTTGTCACGTAAAAAGAACACAAGGAGAACTACGTTTTACAACTGAAATAAATTCAATAATATCATACCAAGTGTTCCGTTTTTCGCGTTATATTTTGTCAACTTCAAACCGCGAAAACTTGTTTAGGTCAAATGGAACACCCTGTATTCTTTTACGTCAAGTTGTGTAAAATTGAATTCCCTTTTTTCTGATATTAGCATTGTAGGGGTTAAAGTTACAACTTTTTGAAATATTTGCGACTTTATTAGAAATTCATGAATTGTTGTAATCATTTCATCAAAATAGCCATGATTAGAAACAATCAGTCATTATCTTATGTCAAAAAATGCCAGCACGTTTAAATTATACCAACGAAAACTTTTTAAATTTGTTTATTATTCATGGAGAATGTGATAAAGTAATATCAAGAACTTGCAGCACATTTGCTACTCGACCGTCACCAAACACTGTAAAACGCTTACTGTAAAATTTTAAAAATTATGGTTCTGTCAAGGCAAAAATGCAAAGAAAAAAGCCTATTGTTGATGACGAAAACATTGAAATAGTCATTCTGGGATATTTTCATGCATTTCCAAGGATATCCACAAAAACGCAAAATAACACTAACGCTGTAACATGCGTATTAATCGAATTGAAGATATGGCATGAACTGAAATAGCCGAGATAAGATCAATTTAAAATATGGTTTCATTTTAATTTAATAATTGCTCAAAATTCCGCCCTCGAACCTCGACACATTTTTCGCACCTTCGGATTAGTTCCTCATGGGTAGCTCTTCTAATTGAATCCTGTGATATGCTTTGAAATGCATTTCTTACTCTTTGCATACTATCTTCAATGGTGTTAATGGGCTCTCATAAACTTTATTTTTAATAGTTCCCCAAATGAAATAATCTGGAACTGATAAATCCATTGATCATAAAAAGTTTCTTGTAAATAATTATTAATTAAATATGTGTTATATGGGGGAGCACCGTCGTGCTGATAAAAATGTTTCTATGTTCGGCGAGAGGTAAATTTTCTAAATAGTTATTATTCAAATTTTGTAAGATAGTCAGATATCTTTCACCTTAAAGACAGAGCCATAATTTTTAAAAATTTTCCTGTATGCGTTTTACAGTGTTTGGTGACGGTTTCCGTTTTCTGGATATCGAGTAGCAAATGTGCTGCAAGTTCTTGATATTACTTTATCACATTCTCCATAAATAATAAACAAATTTAAAAAGTCTTCATGGGTGTAATTTAAACGTGCTGGCATTTTTTGACATAAGATAATGACTGATTGTTTCTAATCATTGCTATTTTGATGAAATGATTACAACAATTCATGAATTTCTAATAAAATCGCAAGTATTTTAAAAAGTTGTAACTTTAACCCCCACAATGCTATCAGAAAAAAGGGAATTCAATTTTACACAACTTGACGTAAAAAATACAGGGTTTTCCATTTAACCTAAACAAGTTTTCGCGGTTTGAAGTTGACAAAATGTAACGCGAAAAACGGAACACTTGGTATGATATTATTGAATTTATTTCAGTTGTAGAACGTAGTTCTCCTTGTGTTCTTTTTATGTGACAAGAAGCAAAGTTATAACGGTTCTTGCAAACCGTTGCACCTGTCAAATTTTCTATAAAATGTCAAATATCTCTGAAACTGCTAGGTTTAGGTATAGGATATGCTACATATTTTCGAATTTTATGCTCTTTTCGAAAACCCTAAAATATATAGGGCGTTCCATTTGAAATAAGCAAGTTGGTATCGACTTCCGGTATAAGCGGAAGTGCCAGCTGCTTGTAATTATTTTAGTTGGATTGGTCATACCGACATTAGTAATTATCTAAATTTTCAAAATTTTCTGATGTGTACTTTTCTCTATATCGATCGATTAAGTTCCCGGTGAGACGCCCTGTATAGTTCCATTTTTAGCATATATTTTTAACGAGTGTATACGTAGAAACTACTTTCCTAAAATCTGGAAAGGGCTTTTACTATTTCCTCTGTCTAAAAGTAATCAATCTAATCCATTAAGCCACCTAAGATCTATTAGTATTTTACCTGTCATCAAAAATTTTTGAACAAAATTTAGAGTTACAAGTTAGAGAATTTTTAAATATTAATAATATTCTACCTTTAAGACAGTCTGGATTTAGATCTAGTTTCAGTTGCGCTACGACCCTTGCTGACGTAACTGATGACATCGTTGGAGCTATCGATAGTAATAAAATCAGTGTCTTAGTATTATTAGACTATACTAAAGCTTTTGATATGATAAATCGCTAATTATTTTTCAATTTTGCCTTTTTGTGGCCTTGAACAAGCTAACGCCAAAAAATTTTTTGAGACGCTTCGTTCTTGTACATACACTAAATCACATTTTATTTTTTACTCCCTTTCACAATAGTGTGGGGGTGGCTGATGTTAAAAAAATTTTTGAGACCTTGACTTTTCATACATGCCCTAAATTGCAATTTTGTGGACTCTTACTTGCTTGCTTACTTTGCCTATTTACCCTTATTTATCCCCCGACCCCCCCCCCCCAACGGAATTAGATAAAAAATCTATCTAATCTAGTTCCAGATCTCATTATAATACATAAGTGTACCAAGTTTCAAGCCAATATCATAAACGGTTCCAGAGTAAACGTGCGCACAAAAAAAGTTACAGACAGACCGACCGACAGACAGGAAATTTTTTTTCGCTCAAATTATAAATCTTGACGTTTCATGACATTTTAAGCCTATTTCAACAAAAAAAAATATTTTTTTTGCTAGAAAGAAAGTGACATTGGCTCAGTACTTATATGTTACATTAGCATTTTTTAGACAAAGCTTTTAACTTTGGCAGCTTAAGAATTTTCTAAGAGCTAGTATTCCTAATGCATTCATTAATAATTTCGGTAAAAAGAATAATAATAATGATATATTTAATTCAGTATCACACTTTTATCTTAATATTAGAAGCATTTTTACCCTTGGTTTTTTTTAAATTATAGATTACACCGAAAAAATTATTGTAAAATATTTCAGCAAAATTGAATCTCTTGTCAGAATGGCTAGGAGTGGAATTATTAAAGAAAATTGGTGACATTTTCATTAGAAAGTACCATCTAAAGAGCACGCCATTTTTCAAAAACACAAATTAATTGCTCATCGATAAATTAGAAACAAATATAGAACCATTTATATGGAATTAACCTAACAATAGGTGTTATAAATCGAAAATCAGCCATGTATTTTATAATAAAATGCGCTAGTATTGGTTAATTAACCTAACTCATTATTTAATTGTTTTGTTTTAATTTAGCAAAACCAATTTAATAATAAAACTCTCGTAAAATCAAACAAAATACCGGAAATACGGAACATTATTATACAATTCTACTGTATCCAAAATTATATTTAAAAAGTAATTTAATAATAATTGAAAAACAAATGTATGAAAATAAGATGGGGGTTAACATACACATTTAACTCTTTATGTTTTAAAACAAAAAAGGGACGGTCCAGCCGTTGGTATCAATGTTTTCGGAGATGCTGATTAAGGGATGGGATTTGAAATAATAATAATAATAAGGTGGAAATGTACACAGTAATCAGTTTTAATTCTAGTAAAATTAAAAAAAAAAGAAAAGGAAGTACGACATTTTAATTGTGACTTTGTTAGAGAAAGTGAGCTATTTTTGTTGTAGTGTTCCAATTTGGTAGAAATTGTGTGTCTAGCATAATGTCCTGAGGCTAATTTATTATTTAAATTGTATATCATATCTTCTAAAAAAGGTCCATATACAATCCAAGTTTGTCTTTCAACAATATGGCTTCTAGATAGAAATGTTTTCAACTTAAACCTGAAGGTTATTTGGTTATTTTTACGGGTTTTTAAATGTAGAGAATTTGAATCGCATCTTCATACTAAAAAAATATCCAACTATGCCTCACATGCTGTACTTAAATCCTTGTTATGCCATAAAACGGTGGTGTCAAAATGTATAATGCTCCCAGGGATATTATAGTTCTCAAGCCATTGAACTTGACCGCTTACAGACCCTTGTAGAATACCACAATTTATCATTACTTTATTAGTGTATTTATCTAAAGATCTGGTCGATAGCCCAGTGGGTTAAGGCGCGAGGTGGCAATCGCGATTAATCTCACGGACATTGCACCACCGGGTTCGAATCCTGGCTCCGGCACTGTCGGAGGAAATGGTTGTATGTCGGCGTTTTTTAAATGTGTAACCCCCTTCCGCACAAGCCCTATCTTCTTGAATTGGGGGTTGTCTAATTTCTGTGTTGTTTATTTATCAACATGAATTACAAAAAATCATAAAAAATACAACCTTACTCTCATTTTCCTTTTAAAGAAACCTCTTGTAAACATGCAAGAATATTATTGTTGTTGGTTATTTTATAACTTTGAAGCGAAAACTATTACTATTCTGTATAAATTTAAGAAAGTTAATATCTCTTCTGGAAGAAGTTAGCACTTGGGAAATAATTTGATATTAAATGCCAAACAAATGGTATTGATAAATTTTCATATACAGAAGCCCCTCACGCACAATATGACATTATATGACGATATAAGTCCATCTGAGATTATTAAACTACTTGAAACCTATATTGGCTGTAAACTATCATACGATCTTCAAATAAATCGTACTTACAATCTATTAAACAAGGCTTACTTTGTCGTATTCGCACATATCCTATAACATAATTTGTTGGGAAACCCTACTATCAGTGATACAGTTTTTATGTCACAAAAGACTTATTCGTCTAATATTTAAGTTGAACTCTAGGGAAGCTGTAAAAATGTGTTTAAAAATAAAAAAATTTGACGGTTCCATGCATATTTATATTTAAATGTTTAATGTACACCAAGAATAATATGGACTTATTCTCTACATTAAAAGAAAACCACGCATATGATTCTGATGATGAGACCTACTCAGCATACCAAAACACCGTACAACATGTTTTTAAAAAATCTCCATGCTATAATTGTATACTATTATACATATAATAGTTTATCAGATGAGATGAGAAATATTCGAAGTTATTTTAAGTTTAAAAGGCAATAATAGATATTCTGCAAATAGGAGCATTCTGTACTATACGCGACTTTTTAAATAGAGAACCTTAGGGCTACAAATATAACTACTGCTTTGAACGCATTTGAATTCATGTGTTTACATGTTTGAGTAGTTACTACTTACAAATATCTATTATTTTATTTATATATAGAATCTATATGTATATATTTATGTAACAAGTTTATATGTTGTTTGTCACAAAATAAGTTTGTTTTATATTAATTACATTATATCATGACTTGCCATATATACTAAATGTATCGAAAATGGTTAATACATTATTATCTTTGTAGTTTTTACAGAACTCTGTAGCTTGCGGAAATCTTTTATCCGTGCATACAAAGTATAGCGTTTGTTTGGATAACGCAGTATAATGATTTCCAATTATTCAGTTTATCCACAATTTCCATTCATTCATAGTATCTGTTTAGCTCTATCGTCGAACCAGAAATTAATCAAGATAAATGACACCACCCAATTACACAACAAGTAATACAGATTCGATATTGCATTGCCCTGAATAACTAAGTGTGAGGACTAATAAACGTCGTTCATCTGGCGCCGGCAGCCCGCCGTGCAGTGCCATGGAACCCTTTGAATATTCAGCAAATATAACGCAGTTTATATCTCCCGCCGTACACATCGTCCCGTTCGTAATTAACAATGCGATATTTGCGTTTAAAGTTTCGCCTGATAAGCTTTGGGCCTACACACAGAATACTTTGCGATATAATGGAAATTAATTATCTGTAGAATATCATGCCATTGTGTTGTAGTTCTTCTCCTTCATTTGAAATGTTACAGTAAAAGTGTATGTAATTCCCCTGTCACCTTCAAACTCGCATTCCGTGCGAGATGGAATGTGATCCTGTGAGCTAGTAGTCACGAAACACTGAATTTGACTATGTTTCGCCAAACAAGTGGGCGTCATCTGGAAAATTTAAGTAAATGTAAAGATAGTTTTAAGTATCTGACAATGATTCTAACTTGATTGGCGAAACTCACATCGAATGTGATGCGCTAGTGCAAGATTTATAGCATAAGAGATTAAATATGATATTAACGAACGCTTGTCTCCAATTTTTTTACAACACCGATCCGAAAGAGAAAAATCGTCCTTTTTTAGTTAAAATTAAAATTCTGTAATAGACATATTTTTAAACTAATGGTAACTGTTGTAACTGTTTTGCTTATAACGAAAAATATTCTATTTTATTCAATAGTGATTAAAGAAAATTTGACAACTGTTAAAAGTGGCATTTTATCTTGCTAAGGAGATCATACGAGCAAAATAAATTCAATTTCATTACTTATATCGTACAACATTTTTGCTAGAACTATATTTTTCTGTATTTTAATAAAAATAATAATTTCAAAAATGAAGTAAATTTCGTTTGTTAGTTTTGACTGTTTACTAGAAAACCTTAACTGTTTACAAGAATCGCATATTTTATGGTGCTGAAACAACTGTATTTTTTTCATATCACTTCTAAAATAAATCCATTTTCTAAGTTAAATTTACTAGCTCTATGAAGTTAGCACTAGCACTTTAAAATTTTGAAATCGTTTTGGCCCCATTAATTGTAGCTTTTTTGTTGGTAATTTGTTGCGGTGAGAAAAAATTTGTAGCTCTTTATTTAAAAAAGTATAACCCATGGTAATGCTAATTTCACAGTGAAGATACCATTACCACTCACATAAATCGCTTTAAAAAGTGCACCAGCATTTTCTTATCATAAAAATAATTTGTAGAGAATTTGTTGCACACGATTAATAGCAAAGAATTAACTAACATAATGTTTTTTCTAATAACTTCTGATAATACGAACTTGATAATCAAGATTATCATAAGCATTAAAACTTATGAAAAATCGCCTTTAATAATAATTTATCGATCAAAAAAATTTTTAAATATTTTTTAAAAAGGACCTGAAGAAACAGAGAGCTTTAAAAATGTGAGCTATCGCGACTGAACGATTCCGGGCGCATCGTATAGAAAATGAAACACAAAATGTGCAAGACAACTAAGGAAGGAAATTTGCAGATAACAGGTTTCAAAAGATTTTGGGAACTAAACGTGGACTACTGTAATTTATATCGAAAAGTAGTAGCAGTTTACTCATAAAAACAGGCGTTACCTAAGGAACGAAGAAGCACAAATCGCTAGAATTCTAAGGTTGTCATAAAAAAAGAAAGATTTCTCGAGAATAGTTTATGTTGAAACTATATTAGAGAAAATTTCAACAAATTCGTACGCGACACGCAACAAAGTCTCGAACTGAAAAACACATGAAAAAGTGCATCTGCAACGGTTTTTACAGGTGGTAGTGCCAGATTGCACTGGAAATTCAAGATTTCATTAAACTTTGCAAACACTTTTTTCGCAACAAATTAGGTCTCGGTGCAACAAATTTATACACCACACGCTACAAATCCTCGAAGTGAGAAACAGATGAAAAAATGCATTTGCAATGATTTTTGGCGGTGGTAGTTCCAAGTTGCGCTGCAATATCAATTTTTGCAAAAACTTGTTTCGTAACAAATTATTACTCTTCACAACAAATTCTTACATCACACGTTTGCGAAAACTTGTTTCTCCACAAATTATGACTCGGCACAACAAATTCTTACATCACACGCTAAATACGTTGAATTAAAAAACACATGAAAACATGTACTTCCAACCATTTTCGTAGGTGGTAATGCCAGGTTGCGCTGAAAATTCAACGCTTTTATCGGTTTTGCGAAAAATTTGTTTCGCAACAAATTATGACTCGGCGCAATAAATTTGTACACTACACGCTACAAATCATCGAAGTGAAAAACGCATGAAAACATGTGCATTTGCAACGGTTTTTGACGCTGGTAGTGCCAGGTTGCGCTGAAAATTTAACGTTTTATCGATTTTTGCAAAAACTTGTTTCTCAACAAATTATGACTCGGCACAACAAATTCTTACATCACACGCTAAATACGTTGAATTCAAAAACACATGAAAACATGTACTTCCAACCATTTTCGTAGGTGGTAATGCCAGGTTGCGCTGAAAATTAAACGTTTTATCGATTTTTGCGAAAACTCGTTTCACAAACAAATTATGACTTTCGCAACAAATTTGTACTCCACACGCTACAAATCATCGAAGTGAAAAACACTTGAAAAAATGCATTTACAAGCATTTTTGTAGGTGGTAGTGCCAGGTTATGGTGGAATGCAGCGTATTATCAATTTTCGCGAAAACTTATTTCGTGACAAATTATTACTCGGCACAACAAATTCGTACAGTTTCAACATAATAAACTATTTTCGCGAAATCTTTCTATGACAACCTTAGAATTCTAGCGATTTGTGCTTTTTCGTTCCTTAGATAACATTTTTGAGTAAAATGTTTATGCAATAAAATGGAACGTCTGTTTTTATGAGTAAACTGCTACTACTTTTCAATATAAATTGCAGTAGTCCAAGTTTTGTTCCCAAAATATTTTGAAACTTGTTATCTGCAAATTTCCTTCCTTACTTGTCTTGTACATTTTGTGTTTCATTTTCTATACGATATACCCGAAATCGTTCAGTTGCGATTGTTCACTTTTTGTAAAGCTATCTGTTTTTTCAGGACCTTTTTTAAAAAATATTTAAACATTTTTTTCATCGTTCTTATTTATAAATTATTATTGAAAGCGATTTTTTCATAAGTTTTAATGCTATCTTGATTATTAAGGTCATATTACCAGAAGTTATTAGAAAAAACATTATTTTTATTAATTTTTTGCTATTAATCGTGTGCAACAAATTATTTTTATGATAAGAAAGCGATTATGATTTAAAGCGATTTCTGTGAGTGGTAATGCTATCTTCACTGTGAAGTTAGCATTACCATGGGTTATTTTTAAAAATAAATAGCTACAAATTTTTTCTCTCTGCAACAAATTCGCAACCAAAAAGCTACAATTAATGGGGTCAAAACGATTTCAAAATTTTAAAGTGGCAGTGCTAACTTCACAGAGCTAAATTTACTTTATTATCAAGCTTCAATACTATTCTATTTCTAATTCGCGTTACCAGAATTAAATACTCATTCTTATTGACAGCAGAAAAATATTTATATACATGAGAAGTAAAATTTTAAACAGTTAAAAGTAGAATACCAAGGCCGATTGTAGGCCAACCCCACCACTTTTCGTGATTTCATACGGGGCGTGGCCTAATAAGAGTGGCGAGCGTAGCACCGGTCTTAGCTCTCTACTAATAAAGTATTTATTTCACATTTTCCAATTAATATTCCATATCGTTCTTGATTTCATTTCACCCTATGTTGAAAGACCCTTCTGGAAATTTTAGTAAAATATTTCAACATAATATTGCGAGTATCTTGCAAAGCTCTGTTCAAACAGACTTAAAATGTACATTTTCAACTAATAACATCAAATCAGTTTTAATATGGCTAATATTCCATCACTCATAGGATACGTCGAAATTTAATATAGACTCCGTAATTTTTTTTTGTGCCAGGTAAATCGATATGAAAATAAAACTGATACGCTTTTCCTCTCTTGTGGTTATTTTATAACCCTCTCCAATTCATGTTAATCTCGTACTTATTTGAGTCACAATAGCACTCTTGGGCTTCTTCTATGTATATTAGAAAGCCCACATAAACGATTAGATATATGTTACAATACACACGATAAAAGAATGCTTATTGTTTATTGCCTCAACCGGCATTTTATATAACCACAACGTTGCGTGCCTTTATCCATTTCTGGCATAGTATATCTAATTTTTCAGTTCATAGGCTCTTACTTTGAGTATCTGTTTATTGGAATATAAATCGTCGTTAATGAGTCCATAGCATTTTTGTAATCAGAAACGGTGACAATGTATCGAGCGTTTCAGTTAGGGGACACAATGGACTGTTATTTTATTTACGGGTGTATAAAAACCATCAGAATTTAGAATGCGGCCATAATTAAATGAATAAAACGAATTTTAACAGCTGCCCTAGAGCACTGTCGACTGATTAGAATAGTTCTGCAAACTGTTTATATATCAGTTGTTCCTAGTTTTTAACTAAGACGAAAGTGTTAATCAAACTAGTCGTGTTCTGCATATGACATTAATAGGGGTGAACGGAAACTTTCCGCCAACTCACGAGTTGCAAGGAAATTCTGTAATGTTCATACGACATTATTAAAATGCCAAGATGCATTATTGTATGTAGATGTTCAAAATCAGCGAATGGAATTATAGGGGAATATATTATTATTTTATATTTGTACTTAAATAATAAATGCGTTTCAACTAAATATGATTTGCGAAATGACAAGACATTCATTTGATTAGAAACTCACGAAGTACACAGATAGCTCAGGTCAGATAGCAAAGAAGAAAAATTGCTCGGTGCAATTTGTGAACGTGATAATTAGGAGAAAAATAGTGGGAATTAGATGTATATGTCTTGGAAGACAAATTTTATTTGGAATCTGTTTAAAAAATGGACATGAAAGTGCCGAAAACAGGTTGTCCTCGTTTGCGATGTGAGAGAAATTTTTTTTATATTCAAAAAATACTACGAATTGACTCGTAAAAAGACAAAAAAAAATGAGTGTTTAACAATTAAAATCGGTCACAACTTTTCGCACAAAAAATTAAAAACCGCTAAATATGGCCATTTTTTGCCATTTAATTACAGGGACCGTATTTATCGTAGGAAGTTGTTTCGGAGCTTAAATTGTAGCTTTTATTGGTACCTACCTACTCTAAAAATTTCATGCAAAAATATTAATAGACCAGGGCCAATCCTGTTTAAGGCAATAAAAATGCTTAGCAGTATACGAATGGTCGGAAAATGTAGTTAATGGTGTAAATAATTAAGGAAAAATCGTCCAGACTGAGTAAAAGTTCGGGAAGGGGGGGTTGGGGTGGTAATATATACGTTTTTAGGGGTACTCGTTTTTTGCGATTTGCGGCTAAACTATGCATCCTGTCGAAAAATATTGAATGTAAAAGTTGTAGATAATGAAAAAACCTAAAACTTTCTGATTGAACATTATTGACCATAACCTCAAAATTATCGCGAAAAATGCAAAAAACCGTTTTCTCGGTTTTTAATTTATAACTATCGCAAAAATGTTTATATTTTCATGAAAATTGGTGAAAATGTTCTGTTTTATATTTCAAACAAGCCCAAATTTTTTCAAATCGAAATATTTAATTTACGATGTTTTATGAAGAGAATAAAAAAAGAAGACCTAATTTTCAATCGAAAAATTTGGTTAGCAAATTTTCGATTAATGAACTTTACTAGTGCTCATTTTTTTCGTTGAAATCTCAACTTTATTATAGAATTAAAATATAATATTGTTTATATACAAAAGTATCGTTAAAAAGCGAAAAACCGAAAAAACTACTTTTTAAAAATCGAGTTTTCGGTGAAAATCATGAATTTCTTTTTCTTTATTGTAAATAAACGTTTACATTCATAAAAAGCGTTAATTCTCATACAATACTATGTTATACAAGTAATGTACATGTACCTAAATGAGGCGAGACTTACAATTGATCCATTACTATTATTTCAGAGAATTTCGAGAAATATCAGCAGCACAGATGATATGAAAAATTATTTACAGTACGAGGAGCTTGCTCCATTTCCTGTCATTGTTTACAGAGAATGGCTTCAGAAAAAATGTTACGTCACATTTATATACAGAATTTGCGAGCATCGATTCGTTACCAACTTCATAAACTTTCATAAAACACCGTAAATTAAATATTTCACTTTGAAAAAAATTGGGCTTGTTTGAAATATAAAAAAGAACATTTTCACCAATTTTCATGAAAATATAAACATTTTTGCGATAGTTATAAATTAAAAACCGAAAAAACGGTTTTTTGCATTTTTCTCGATAATTTTGAGGTTATGGTCAATAATGATCAATCAGAAAGTTTTAAATTTTTTCATTATCTACAACTTTTACATTCAACGTTTTTCGATAGGATGCATAGTTTAGCCGCAAATCACAAAAAACGAGTACCAACCCCTAAAAACGTATATATTACCACCCCAACCCCCTTCCTGAACTTTTACTCAGTCTGGACGATTTTTCCTTAATTATATACACCATTAACTACATTTTCCGACCATTCGTATACTGCTAAGAATTTATCGTCAATTACGATATTTTAAACGGTTTGGCCCTGGTCTATAATAGCTTTTAGCGGAAATAGCGAAAATGTAAAGAAAAGTGTTTCCGAAAAACGGCGTAGAAGTGGTCAAAAATGGTCATAGAACGATTTTCCAAAAAGCTACTTGTTGCTGATGAAATTCTCTACAACCTTATTATCTTTAAATTTTTGTAAGGCTTCGTTATCTATTCGTTACCTTAAAAATGTGTTTGATAATCGGGCTATTTCTGAATTTTGGACGTTCGGGCGCTCGAGCGGAGGGGAATCTGCCACGCTCGATTGCAATTTTCACTACTTTAATTACTTCCATGTCCAGTGGAAGTATAGTAACGCAAAAAAAATATTTTTTTTTGTTGAAATAGGCTTAAAATGTCATGAAACGTCGAGATTTTAAAGTTGAGCGAAAAAAATTTCCCGCCTGTCTGTCGGTCGGTCTGTCTGTAACTTTTTTTTGTGCGCACGTTTACTCTGGAACCGTTTATGACATTGACTTGAAATTTGGTACGCTTATGTATTATAACGAGATCTGGAACTAGATTATATATTTTGATCTAATTCCGTTGGGAGGTTCGGGGGGTAAATGGGGTTAAAAAAAATGCGATTTAGTGTGTGTACAAGAACAAAACGTCTCAAAAAATTTTTTGGCGTTAGCCAGCCCCTCTACCACCCCCATTGCCACCCCCACCCTATTATTAAAGGAAGTAAAAATTAAATTG
Organism: Leptura quadrifasciata; assembly: GCA_963675555.1. Lineage (NCBI taxonomy): Eukaryota > Metazoa > Arthropoda > Insecta > Coleoptera > Cerambycidae > Leptura > Leptura quadrifasciata. The sequence continues at coordinate 158,717,922 of OY776675.1, forward strand.
AGATTTAGTGTGCGTACGATAACCAAGGGCCTCTAAAATATATTTCGGCATTAGTCACCACCTCTACCACTCCCATTGCCACCCCACCCTATTGTTTATTGAAAATTAAATCGGGATTTAGTGCGTATACGAGAACCAAGGACCTCCAAATTTTTTTTGACATTAGCCGACCCCTCTGCCACCCCCATTGCTACCCCCAACCTATTATTAAAGGGAGTAAAATATTATATTGGAATTTAGTGTGTATAAGACTTGGATACAAAATCTGGATGTGGAAGTAGTGATTCCTTAGACAGAGGTTTTTTGTTAGTACTTATCGCAGCTCATAATGACTCCCATTTCTTTCAAGATCCCTCACAAAAATAATTACAGACATAATTATTTTTCACGTCATGCAAAAAAATAATTAAGCAATTAAATAGTTGCATCTCTTCTAAGTATTCTTTATGTGTGTAATTTTAATTTACGTATTTAATGAACGTATATCATATTTTTAACTGTCTCATTAGAGTAGGTATGAAGTTGTTTGTCAGTTATGTATTTCGTAAGGTATTTATATTTACTACATAAACAAGCCTCAAAAGCAGGTTTATTTCCAATTAGTGCTTTCGTCTCCAGACGCGCAACAACCTCTTGGGTAACGATGAACGATCCTTATTTAATCTAGTGCTGTAAGAATTATATTTTATTATTTGCGAATGTTTCTTTGAAATTCTGTTTATTCCTTACGGGCCTGTTCCACCCGCTGAATTTACGTCCAGTGCTAACAACAGTCAAATCACCAAAACTATAGCATGTTTATTATCAAAGATCAACGTCAAAGACAAGGACAAATTTAAGTTGTCATATTGATATCAACCATATAATGAAATAGTGACAATAATTGTAGCATTGAAATTTTCCCTACAAATTATTTATAACCGATAACACTTTTAAAAAATGTTAGAAATTGATTATTTATTATTCTTAATTACATATTGTTTTATTTTACATCATTAGTTATTTTTATAATATCGATAAATATTGGAACATGGATAGAGTCTTGTTAGTATTTTATATACGACATGCCTCTCACACGTTTGGAAAAGAATGCCGCCATAGCAATAGCTCTATTGGATCACATTTTAAAAACAAAATTAAGGATACGTGCAAACAAAAATGTTCGATCGAATTATATGAAAGATTCGAGTTTCGTATAATGATATTTGAAACATATTTTTTTTCTCCGTATACATACAATATAGCATGCCTGGCAACTTTATTTCTAAATAATATATGACTTGCCACTGGCAATCAGGCATGGTAGAAATATAAAAAGTAAATTAATATAGTTCATGTATTGATAAAGCATTCAATCGGGATTTGGAGATTAATTTTCTTTGTTATATTAAAATTGTAAAATGTTAGATATGGATAAAATTGTGAAATTTATTTCGTGAGTCCAAACAAAATTAATAATAAATTGAAACCGCCTACGCTTCGAAATAATAGAAAAGTAAGAGTGCTGAAAGTGCATATATTTCACTTGTTTTACATGTACTAATCTACCTGTTAAAAGATGTAACAAGGGACAAGGCCTTATTTTATTACCATTAGGTAATTAGCCAAAGTAGTGTTAATGAACTTAATGAACAATTGAGAGTGGAAATAGAAAGAGAGAACAATGGTGTAATTTTGGCTATGTTTGTCCAATAGGTGCACAACTTTTTAATGCATATTCGAAAAATAGAACAATTAAATTTTTCGGCAAAATTAAATATATTACCTTTCAAATACTTCAAAAACGGTAATATTAATACTTTTAGATCAATAATGTTTGAGAAGACTAAGTCGATTATGCTACCGCCACCGGTGCCGTTTGATTCAATCGTTCTTGACGGGCAGATCCCTGCACGTTAGAGTGAATGACCAACTTTCAACACGACGGGAGTCCCGCAAGGATCGTGCGTGTCGCCAAAGTAGTACAACCTGTACGTCTCCGACATCCCAGAGTTCCCGAGTACGAAGCTGGCCAAATACGCCGATGACACGGCCATATATGCTCATTCGCACAATGCACAAGCTGCGAATATGCTGCTGAAGGCGTACATGGTTCGTGCGTGCTACGGCTTATTACGATCAGTGGAAGATTCAGGTGAACGCTAAAAAATCGGAGGCGATAGTCTTCACGCGCCGATTCACCAGTCTTGATCTGGGAAAACAAAATTCCTACCAAGAATTGCGTGAAGTACTAGGGGGTGAGCTGGCCTTCTACTCCCTGTCCAGGAATCTGTATCCGCTTATGGTCAGGGGTAGCACACTTAACCGACATAATAAAAAACTGTTGTACACGATGATCATCATCACATACGCCAGTGTGGTGCAGCATACCAACCACGACAATGAAAAATCTAAAAATGCTTGAGGACAAATTTTTGCGCTTCATATCAAATTCTGGAAGGTACACCTCCCTCAGAGGCCCATACAGGTTTTACAATGACATAACCCCGATAACGGATTACGTCCAGCAGATCTCTCAAAACTTCTTACTCTTCCAAGCTGGGCGATAGTTCGCTAAGAAATAACATAAATTAGGCAGCATAATATCCCATTTCGGATTAAATATCTCTTACAGTACCAGACGTTACCAATTTTCCGGCAACTTCCGCTTACCCTATCCTTCCATACCATTCGTATCTTTAAATCTTTCCAGTCACCCTCTTCCTTCTTGTTTGTAACCTTTTTTGTCGCGTTTGCGATTGTTCTCTTGTTTTTCTTTGTGTACATTTTTGTCTATAAATTCATTTCTCATTGCAAACTTTTTACAAAATTAAATCTTTCTGGAATCAGAATTTCTTAAATCAAAGTTTTGGTCAGCCTTTACGCAGCCCAGCATTGACGTATCTCATATAAAGCGCTTCGTTCGATTGAGGCACCAGCGTTAGATACCAAATTTAAAAGTGTAAGTGCGCGAGTTCCTAGTTAATGTGTAATTTTCATCACACACCACTTGCAGACTGCAGTTTCGAGCTGTTGGCTCTCGTCAGTGCAAGGTAGGGATGTGACGACCGGCACGAGGATCCTTTGACTATTTGGTACATCCGGGTATTTTTACAATAGCGACATGTAAAATAGTCAGCAGCGGTCCAGTGTCTGTTGCAATCGAAAAATAAATAGCCTGACTGGGCTCAGCATAGTTCAGATGTGCTTTTAGAGGGCGGAATATTAAACATAATATTTTTAGTCGCAAACTCCTCTATAAAATCCTTATTTTACTATAAGGAACGTAACCAAACTGCAACCAACAGCTACTCTCCGGGCTATGTGCCCCGCCGAGCGCTGAATTACAAGTTACCAGTCTGGCGTGTTAAGTGTAATAATTGCATATTACCATCAAAACGCTAATGCTTCGATTGCAACAAACACCAGCCGAAAGACTGATCCTACTTAAAGGTTGCGACTAAAAATATTATGTTTAATATTCCGCCCTCTAAAAGCACATTTGAACTATGCTAAGCCCAGTCAGGCTATTTACTGCAACAGACACTGGACCGCTAGATGGGGCCTGCTGGTTATTTTACATGTCGCTATTGTAAAAATACCGGGATGTACCAAATAGTCAAAGGATCCTCGTGCCGGTCGTCACATCCCTACCTTGCACTGACGAGAGCCAACAGCTCGAAACTGCAGTCTGCAAGTGGTGTGTAACGACTGGCAAGAGAGCTCCTTTAAGTAGGATCAGTCTTTCGGGTGGTGTTTGTTGCAATCGAAGCATTAGCGTTTTGATGGTAATATGCAATTATTACACTTAACGCGCCAGACTTGTAACTTGTAATTTAGCGCTCGGCGGGGCACATAGCCCGGAGAGTAGCTGTTGGTTGCAGTCTGGTTACGTTCCTTATAGTAAAATAAGGATTTTATAGAGGAGTTTGCGCCTAAAAATATTATGTTTAAGGTTTTTTTTGTCGTCTTTAACCGAGCCCTACTCCGCTCAATCCTGCAATCTGCCACTGCGTCAATGCAAGTAGTTTTGATTTAATTGGTGTCATTTGAATGAATATATAAGTACAAAGTACAACTAAACAATTTTGAGTCTATATTATAAAAAAATTTTGTCAGTAACATCTTTATTCTTTAAGGAACTTAATTGATAACAAAATAATAAAAATATGGGTACACCATGGACTTAAAATATACACATTTGGAACATCCTTCAGTTACGTTATTCTAATTGTATGTCATCCTCCATACTAAAACCTTCGATACCGTTGAGTGACAGCCTAATGAAATATTGGTTCGTACCACATGCCTTTATTTAGATTTGATTTCAATAACATTATGTTAGTGGGATCTTTAATATATCTGTGTTAACATATAACTTTTGATTCGTACAAATCCTCCCTTAAAAAGTTGTATATGGTGTAAATTAGTCCTAAATTGGTTTTACCCCTATCTTAACGTTGTAAGGAAAGTCAAGGGTTAACGCCCGATATTTCTGTTCTTCAGTTTTATCGCCAACCGTCCCATAAGGACGAGAAGTCTACCACTTTATGTGTATGTGGGACCTCCAGACGTCGCACTGGGGTGAAAACCGAACAGTTTAATTTTACTCAAAATCTAATTTAAGTTAATAGAGACTTGCCGGGATCAAATTATCGTGTTTCATGTACGGTAATAAGTTTATGGTGGCGACTAAGAGAATTTCGAACATTTTAGGGATTGGATCCCATGTAAATATTTGAATACTGCCAACAGGATTAAACTGTTTACCTTAATCGCCTTTCGCTTTCGAAGTTTAACTCCATACGTATAGCAAATACCTTCGACGGCCGATTCCTTTAAAAATGCCGTCCCAGGAGAGTAAAAGAAAATCGTGATCGGTTGTGAAGGACCAATCAATGTTATGGAGGTAAAACAAGTGGATTCGTTTCACTGCTGTATTGTGTGAGGAAATTCGATGTATAATGGACAGAGCAGTGGGCGTGTTTGGAATTTTAGAAATCAGGCTCATATAATTTTCGCAACCTGACACATTAAAGACGAATTTTTGCTGCTGAAAGAACCATTTCATAATATCTTTTAGACATAATTTTTTGCCTCATTTGTTCTAGTTATATATTATTTTATATGGAGTAAGTAAAAAAGGTATTTTTGATATCGATACATTCGTGCCGCGGATGTCAGGGGGGGGGGGGAGGTGGAAACGACATATTAAATGTATGGGAAAATGGTGTTTCGAAGATAACTCGGCGGATTTGATTTAACGAAAAAAATTCTTCAGTTCAAAAATGAAGACATGATGAAAATAAGGAAATTTTGTTTCCAACCTCATCGACGTCAAACCATTAATTCATCCAAAGTGCAAAAATTATTATTTTTTTTAATAGATGGAGGGGAGGGACAGGCGGGAAAACAAAAATATTTCACACACTGAAAACTCCCCGTGCAATTGACCTACCGCGATCAGATCGACGTACATTTTTTTATTTGCTACAAGATAGCATTCGCATAAAATGATTTTTTTGCAAATAAGCGCTTGGTGCGTGAAATAAAAATAGCACTTTTTCTAACAGTTTTGTTTCGCCACGAAGGGAAAGTTCATTTTCCTCTCGGCCTCTCCGAGATTTTCTTACCTGCCATTGTTTTCATAGACACGCGCCGGCTGGTGCGGTATCCCCAGAAAGCAGAAATAAGCGACAGCCGAGCTGTAAGAGCGGATTGAGAATCAGATCGATGATGATCACGATGTATTAAAAATCAACCAGCCGCCGCATGAAAACTGACAGCACAATTTTTTTTTTTTTTTCATTTTCGAGCGTTCAAAATTCAAGAAGCGAAAAGAATTTTTCAAGTCGGTTCATAATCGAGCGATATACGGGCGATCGAGCATTCAAAAGAATTTCAGAGCACGCCGTTCACGCATGTGTGAGTTCGAGAGGAGAGAAAGAGAGTGAGAGAGAGAGTAGACCCCGCCCCTGCCCGCTCAACTATCTCGCTCGCCTGTTTTCATTCAGTTTTCTCTTTCGTAACCCGCACGCAAGGAATGTATAGGTGGCACGGACTTTCGATACGTCGAAATAAAAAAAAAATGTTTTCCCGAAATTTTCATCCCGCCCGAGCCCTCCACTTCTCTCCGTTCTCCCGCTATACAGCAAAAACTTTACCATCCTCTATCTCCCTTCCTAATCATTTTGTTGCGAGCTGGCTGGGCGGAGAATTTTCCCCCCACCCGTTCCCTTCGTGCCAAAAAAGCTATTTGAAAAAACAAGCAATTTTTATTTCGCGCACCAAACTTTTGTTTGCGAAAAAGTCATTTTATGCGAATGCTATCTTGTAGCAAATAAAAAATGTACGTCGCTCTGTCGCCATAGGTCAATTGTAGGAGGAGTTATCAGCATGTGAAATATTTTCGTTTTCCCCCTCTTCCTCTCCTCCTAATTATTCCACCATCCCCAGTCTCCGTCCCAACAAAATATCTGCCAATTCCCTTCTATTAAAAAAAAAATTAGTCCTCAATTCCAATCTTTCATGACAAAAAATTAATTCAATTTTTTAAATTTTTTGCAGCTTGGACGTCGACGAGGTTGGGAATGAAATTTACTTATTTTCACGAGCTCTTCAATTTTGGTCTGAAGATTCTTTTTCGTCAGATCAAAAGTCGCCGAGTTATCTTCGAAAAACCATTTTCCCATACATTTAATATGCCGATTCCCCCTACCTTCCTTTTACAGCATCGGCACAAATGTGTCGAAATGTAGGGGGGGAGGGGGCAACTCTATTTATTGACAAAAAAATCACAATCGGACATTTCCTTATTCGAGCCTGGTTTTTCTTCTTCTAGTACTTTTACTGTCGCTGTCGTTTGTCGTAAGAATCATGTTTTTGATGTTTAAAGAAAAAATATTTTATAATATAAGATAATTTTCATTATTTTATTTTATTTATATTTTCTACTGTCTTATTTATATTAACGTCCTGGTGGAGTTTAACCGCACACGCATACACAAATATTCTCTGCGGCATTGTCATCTGCTGTAGCTGAGACTAGAAATCAGGAGTAATATAGCGACTAGCTGTGCTCTCACATGTAACCCCGTCTAGTTTACTGCCGCCATCTCGGTAACACATTAGAAATGCTACTAAAGAGTCATATCCTAGCCAGGATTCGAACCCGGGACCTCTTGGCTTAACAATTAAGCAATGAGCCACCGAATCAATGAATTTAGGTTATTTCATTTTACTAGACAATCATTATATTTCAATCCAGGCTTCTCAGTCTTAATAAAAAGTATTTTCAGGATCCTTTTGACAACAATACAAGTGTCTCATCTAAAAACAGGATAATACGGAGGCATTGGATCACCTTAGCTCTAATCTACGTATTTTAAGATTTTTCCAGCTTACTGGTAGTAACCTGAATACAAAAACAGTATGTAGGAATATAATAATATTCTTATATGGGATACTCATATACAGAGGTTCATAATACTATATGATTGGTTATTTTTCCAACTATTTTTTCAACTCAATTTTTTAAAAGCTGTGGAACTATTTTTAGTTGATGATTCTGTAATTTTTTTCGATCACACAAAAAATATCTTTACAATAAACATTTTTGATCTCTTCAATATGTTTGACAGCTTTCACTGTCTACGGTTTATGAATGAAAAATTGGTTTTTAATTATTAATTTGTATATGCAATTTTTATTAAATAAAACCGCCAGTGACATAGAAAAACAACACATCTATTGCGTTAGCACCTACTTTTAATATTAGTGTATCGAGAGCTCAATATTTGTCACTATTTTTGTTTCATAACGCATTAACAAAAAATTTAGTGATGATATGTTATAGTTACAATGTCCTCCTAATATTTTTTGGTGCTAAAAGGTTTTACAAAAGATATTATTGTCCATATCCATCCTATTGCATATTCCAGGGGAATTGCTAGAGACCACACAGTGAGTCAAGTAGTGTTTAACAAATAACTTGTCGGCTATTATTGTTGATAGCAATGCTGCAGTTGTTCCATTATGTTGTTTGTATTGTTTTTATAGTAAACTATTTAGTTTTCGACTTCAATAATTTTACCATAACTATGATAATTTGTTGTATCAATAAATTCATGGCTACCTTGACACTTTTTCGACTGTCTATTACATGGTTGTGGGGATTTAAGTAAAATTGTGCGTTTTTATTTAATGGCTTAGGGTACTGGCAAAAAGTAATCATTTTTCCAAAATAAATATGTCACTGTATTAAACACTCAAACTAGGAAATAATAAAATAATTTTTCCGTCGAACGTGTATTAACGAGTTTGATTAATGTATGCAAAATCGTTTATTAATAACCCCTATTAATGCATGTTTTCACTATTAATAAACGATTTTAGTATAAACATACATAAAAATCAAGTATCCAAATTAGGACGTCATGTCATCAATATATCTGTCATTGTTAAGCTTATAATTTATGAAATCTGTGTTATATAAATATTTACAAACACAAATCAGATGATATTAATTAATGAATAATTGAATTAATTGTATTTGGTTTAATCAAATGAAAATTTAAAATCAATGAATGATTTCACTATTAATAACGATTTCAGTATAAACATCCAAAAATACATAAAATGAAATATCCAAATCAAGACGCCGTGTCATCAATATATCTGTCACTGTAAATTTAATGAATAATTGAATTTGTATATGAATAAAAATTTAAAATCAGATTTTCTCCATTCTACCACAAATACAGTCGACGAAAAAATTTTGTAACTAACTCGTATATTAAAAGGCGATTAATAATTTCGACGATTATGCACTCGCTAAGCTCGCGCGTTAAAATATCTCGATTATTAATCGCCGTTATTAATACACTTGTTCGTTAAATAACTATAAAAACTCATTTCATACTATTTCCTCAACAATTTCGATTGTCAAAATTCTTCACCCTTCTTGAAATAAGTGCAGAGTGTTAATGTACAGGCTCATCCTGTTTGTAAAAAAACTTAGGTCGAAAAATGGAATTAAAGGTAAGTGCTTTCTACTTTTCAAATCGAATTTGCATTACCTGTTTCGAAAAAACAATCAATACAAAGTTAATATTTAACAACACTACGTTGTTAACCTTGTTATTCAAACACGAAAATGTATTATTATATGAAATTACCACACGTCGATACAATAAGTACGACAAATAAATTTGACCTGATCTATGATTAAAGGGGAGAACTGGGAACTGAATTATTTATCCATAATGATATACAAAAAGGGAAGCGATTAGTCGAAGTATATATTTCTACATTTTACAAAATTCTGTCTTAAATTATACATACACACGCCCAGCCTACTCTGATGAAGTTGAAAAGTATCAACTCCTTTTTGACGTACAAAAATAAATCTTTCGACAGTTGTGGAATCAGCAAACTATACGCACTTATTTATGAAATAAATCTTTAATCCTAGGGGAGCACATCGTGATTTTCAGCAAATACCCGTAGGCAATAAGCTGAAAGCCAAACGGTCACAAATTGCGTGATGCGTTTGTTTTATTCCGGTGCTTTATCATGATTGGCTCATTGCTCTGTCGACGGTTAAATATGGCCAGTGCTTGCCGTACTTTTGCACTTTCCCGATAATGGCGGGCATATTTTTCATGCTGTCATATCTGTTCGCTTTTAAATTAGGAAATATCATGACAGACTATTGTGATAGGAATATGGTTCGGGGGCATTTATAAATAAACAAGCAATACTTTGTTTATGATGGATGATAATGGATGTCTGGGTCGGGGTGAAACGTGGACCGGGGACAATGTACATTTCAATTATTTATTTAAAGGTACAACTGCCCAGACAGATAAAAATTCAATTAAGGGGCAGCAAGACACAAGTAATAAAGATAAGAACAATATATATATATATATATATATATATATATATATATATATATATATATATATATATATGAAGTGTTATTGTGCTTCCGGATGCTCTCCCTCGTCGATGGTCGACTCCTCCAGGAGTCACGGTTGTTTGAACGACGTTTCGGCAGAATCTCATCTGCCATCTTCAGGTTCTCACTGAAAGCTGCCTACTGCTGCTCGTCGTTGCTCGAACTGAACTGACGTTCTCTGCGTTGTGCGGCTCCTTATATAGGCTGTGATCTAGGGCGCGCCTGCGTCACTGGCTACGTGTCACTGGACCCCTACTATTTGTGGGAGGCGTAGCGGGCGGCTGAGCCAACCCGACAAGTGGCCTCGCTGAAACGTCACGCTCCACGTGACTTCTCGTTGGTGGTTGGGCATCCTCGTGTCCAATCGTTGCCGTAGAATACCGAAGTTCTCTCTGATTGGTCAGCGCTCGGCTCTGACTACTCGTGATAGGTCCATTTCGGGCAGGTTGCTGTGTTTCTTCACTATTGGTCAATGCTTGAACGTACTTCCTCGTAATTGGTTCGTCCATGGTGGATCGTCGTGTGTTTTCTGTTACGTATCTTCCTACAAGAGCGGGCTTCCAAGAACTAGGTAATCTCTGCGCAGAGATTACCTAACTTCTTGGATATTTTAAGGGAGTCGGAAGATATTATAGAAAAACTGAAATTACCTTTTAAAGGGTATATGTTCCTTATATCTATTTTCGGAAATAAGTTTGTATAAAAGACTACCATTAATTTTGGACCACCATGTATATCTACAACATGCCGATGTGAAATATGTACAGATTGACTTAATGATCAGGTATTTAATAAGCTTCCTACATCACAATTTCAACGACACAGTCCACTACGAAAGGCATACATTAATGAAATCTCCATAAATATTCAACAAACTGAGTTTAACCCTACGTTATAGTTCAGACACTTTACTTGAATCCAGCGCCAGGACCACATGTAGTTGTCAACTTGGCTGAATATAATCGTTTTATTTATGGTTAAGCCCTAAACCTGGAATGTTCTATTCCGGTCTGGTGTTTAACACCTCTCATCGATCTACTCTGAATATAAAGGAAACCCCGTCATGTTAAATTTCCTAGAAAATCTTTAATATGCTATGGATGCAAATAATTTTCACTTCGGTTGAATTATTGGCCAGATACGGGGCAAGTCTAGATAGCTACTAGAGCTACTAGTTTTCTCTAATAAAAACTAACCATGAATCAAAGACGAATTCTTGACCGCATCATTCGTAACGAAAATACACAGGAGCGAATTATGCAATAAATATTTATAAGTATATTATAGTTTTTATCGGTACAGTATTATACAATGTGTCCACGGTAAAGCGGTATTTTAAATAAAATGTTTTAATATTTCGCACAGAAAAGGCACTACCTGATGCTATTTTTATTTTTAAGCTGTTACCAGCGCCCTCTATAAATATCCAACATACTAAAAATAGTTTTTGAGTGAAACAAGAACAGAATACAAAAAATTGTGTTTGTAATCCAAAAAAGTTGTCATTTACACTATAATACCGTTTTTCCGTGGACACATTGTAAGCGGGCTATTTTTGAGAAATTAATATCTTCTATAACGCCAAAATATTTGTACACTACACTAAGATACATTACTCGACGCGCGTTTCGCTAACCATGGTAGCATCATCAGGAAATAATTAAAACTGTAAACCAACCTTATTCATCTCCTGAGGATGTTGCCAATTTAACCATGCCTTGCACCCAATAGTATGTTAATGAGGTGAATGAGGGGTTGGATTTGGCAATAGTTTAACTGAAAATAGTCTTAATTTTTTAAAAGTCAGTTTGTAAATCTACAAAAATTAAACTTTATTAATTAAGATAGCTAGTTTTAATGATTTTTTAGACTTGGAAGTGAAACTTACATTTGCTTTATTTTTTATAAAAAATATGTTTTAGTTTTTACTGAAAATAAAAAATGGTTTCGAAACTATGTTTGTTAATCCCTTCGTCTGTGGCCACAAAAATTGTGACTGCTTTTACTTATTTTCAGGTCCATGGTTAATTAGCAAATTAAGACGGAGCGACAAAAATATACACATTTAAACATTTTTAACTCAACTGCTTTAAAAATTGGTTTAAACTTACTCCTTTCTAGACTTAACGCAATTGGAATGTCAGAAGCCTTGTTATCGTTGATCGAGTCCTATTTATTCAATAGAAAGCAATTTGTTGAATATGGTGGATTTAACTCTCAGATCATCATCGTAACATCTGGAGTTCCTCAAGAGTCCAACCTAGGGCCACTATTATTCTTGGTGTTTATAAATGACCTATCCCTAAGTATGTGCTCCACACATCTACTTTTTGCAGACGACTTGAAAATCAATTCAGAAATAAGCAAACTTGACGACTGTTCTTTTTTATAAAATGTACTAGACCCGCTTAATGAATTGTGCGAAAGCAACTTCTTAAAGTTAAACATACCTAAATGTAAAGTCATGTCTCTTTACAACAAGAAAAAACCAGTCCTATTCGCATATACAATTAATAATACAATACTAGAAAGATGTTCAAACTTTAAGGATCGTGGAGTAACATTCGACTTCAGTCTCAGTATTTCTGGTCATATTAGCGTCGTTGTTACTTCAGCATCTAAAGTACTGGGATATTCTGTTAGGAATTGGGGTATCAGATAGCCTTGGTAATTAATGTGTAAACAGCCATCTCTTTATTTTATCATTTTATTTAATATTTAGAAAACCAAAAGCCGCACATCCACCAAACCTTAAATCATTATAATTGATGAGAAAGTTGAAAATTTGAAAATTTAAAAATATACAGGGTCATAGATTTAAAAACTACCGATGACGTCATATCTCGAAAAAAAAAAAAATGGGTAGCTATTGGAAATCAAAGTACGTCAGTAAATGGAATAAAAATACTACAAAAACTTTTGTTAAGGATATTTTTATTCGAATTTATAGTTTAGCAAAAAATCAGGTGTTTCCACACATTTGTCCAACCCTGTATATGTGTCACATTGTTATTTATTGTTTTCTGTAGTTGAGTGTAAACCTGTTGGAAATAAACATATTATTATTATAAAAGATCTGTTTTTCGAGAATTTCAGTTCCGGCTTGGATATTGACAAGAAACAAAATGGCACACAATTTGAACATTTAATTTAATTATTTATTTTTGTTTGTACATAGATATAAGTAGTAAAGATTTTTCTCTATAATTTCACCATGTAACTTTTTTTTTTATACACTTTATTTAACGTCGGCCTTTTTCCGCTACTGAGGCCTAACACCGACGCCTGTAGACGAGCTACCCCCAACCAGGAATTTTGCCGAACCTCTTCCCTTAAGAAGAGTAGGGATCTTTTACTTGCCTAACATTTAATAGACAAGGGACCGACGGCTTTACATCCCCTCCGAAGGATGGTATATCTCCTATACAACCCTCGCCTAAGGTTGTATGGCTTCCGCGCATACACTGATATACAAGCCGCTGGAAGATGTGTGAGGCGAGGACGCGGTTTCCATTGGAATGGTCACCCATCCAACTACTAACTGCGCCTGTCATTGCTTTACATCGTATACCGAAGATGTTTGTAGAAAAATAAATTTACATTAAAAGCCGCTGCCCAAGAAATCACTACTTCCACATCCAGATTTTTTATCCAAGTTTTATACGCACTAAATCCTAAAATACTTTATTCCCTTTAATAATAGAGTAGGGGTGGTAGAGGGATGGCTAATGTAAAAAAAAAAAAATTTTAGAAGCCCTTGGTTCTCGTATACACACTAAATCTCAAGTTAAATTTTTATTCCCTTAAACAATAGGGTGGGGGTGTTAATGGGGTTAACTAATTCCAAAATAAATTTTTGAGGCCCTTGGTTTTTTTAGACGTTTCGTTTTTGTATACGCACTAAATCACATTTTAATTTTTTTTTAGTCCCTTTCATAATAGTGTGGGGGTGATGCCAAAAAAAAATTTTGAGACCTTAACTTTTCGTACATGCCCTAAATTGCATTTTTATGGACCCTTACCTGCGTGCTTTGCCTATTTACCCTTATTTACCCCATTTACCTCTGAACCCTTCAACGAATTAGATAAAAACATAATGTAGTTCTAGATCTCGTTATAATACATAATTGTGTCAAATTTCAACTCAATATCATAAACGGTTTCAGATTAAACGTGCGCACAAAAAAGTTAGACAGACCGACAGACAGAAATATTTTTTTTTCGCTCAAATTTAAAATCTCGACGTTTCATGACATTTTAAGCCTATTTCAACAAAACAAAAATAACATTTTGTTGCGTTACTATACTTCCTTGGACGTGGAAGTAAAATTGAGAAATTTATTTTTATTTTATTATACAACCACTCAACTGGTGTTAACCCAAGTACAGAATGGAAGCAAAAATAAATACATTATACACTTTACATAGCATTTCGATATTATATAGACATAAACATATTGTGATATATTTATTATAAGTGACAATAAAAAATATAAGATCAACACGAACATAAAAAAATACAATTTATCACAATAATGCATTTAGTTTTTTATTATTCCAGCCCTTACGTGCTTATTACATAAACGTTCATTTTAATATCGACTCCCAAGGCGTCGAAACCTCGGTCACATTCCCGCAAATAACTTTGTGATGCAAATTGCATCAAACGACTTTGGGAAGCATCGGTACGCCTAATTCAGAATTGTAATATTGTGTACCTACATTAAAGTTTATAGTTTGAGGTCATCTCAAGTATATTCGTCCTCGCTAATACCCCATAATGCCTTGTAAACTACGTATGCTGTAAGTTGTAAAGGAACAATTAGCGGGAACTGCATTAATTAATTTTGTGCTGGCCTTTTGCCCCATGAATATTTAGGAGATTTATAACGACGCCGTCGTTACTTATCGCTCGACTTGTGTGTTATATTGTTTTCTTGGTTTTAATGCTGAATCGCTAATCTCGACTTGCCTTGCAGCAGAATACCGATTTGGCACAGCCCTAATTACTTAGTTGAGGAATCACACTGGCGTTTGACGATGAATTTTCCATCATTGTTTCTGTGATTAACAGGTATATCTCTGTAAATGAATATTCTATGTTTATGAATAACAAGTAGGGACAAAATACTTTTTATATATTCTTAGTTGTTCTTCTTACAAAAATATGCACAGAGCGTATATTATTTACAACATATATACATATATTTTAAAGTATAGCATTTTGATCTCGATTTTGATTTAGTTCTTATAACTGAGATTACTTCAAACTAACAGAATTTTCTTTGTATAACTGCTAAATTTCTTCATATTATTTTATATAGTTATTTTTGTATCCTAGGAACTAAGTTATATTTTTTTTAACATTAAATTATGTATCTTTATTATTATTACTTTAAATCGCCTATTGTCTACCAAGCCTGCAAAACATTTACATTCAATTAAATTCCGTTTGTTTACTTTGCCTACTCTGTATCATATGTAGTTATTTTTCTTACCTCTAAAACTTCTTACAGGCACACCTGTAATATAAAATGCAATGTATTGACTGGATCATCACAATATGGTTTGAAAACGATTTACTTTATTTATTTGGACAGTTCGTACTTATTCCTTATTAGGTTATGTATGCAATTTAATGTCAAACTATTATTGATTAAAGATTTCTTTAACCGATTATATATCGGTTCTGTAATTTGGTTGAGAAAGGAAACCCAACTAGAAAAGGAATCCGATTATGTTATAGTTGAGACTACCAATTCCCGGCGCATAAAAAACGCAACAAAAACTTTACGACCTCATTAAAATACCATCATTCTTTGTGCTGCCTCGACCTCAAATTGACTCGTTTACCTTTATACGTTTTTAATGTGCGTCGGGCTGTTTGATAACAGGTATGCCGTATGACCCACGGCGGTAATAACTATATCGTAAAGTTTTTGTTGCGTTTTTTTTAGTGCCGGGAAGTGCTGACTTGGACTATACACTCCTATATTAATTAATTGAATCACTCATCGACAGATGGCAAAGCTAGTAATTTTTTATTTATATTTTAAATAATATGCAAAGGTACTTTTAACTTTTTAAAGTTTATATGCAATTTAAATTGTACTATAAAAAACTTTACCTTATTAATTAATCATCCCAAGTTCCCTTCTAAATCTAAACTGATTGATATCTACGAACTTTTTGATTGTGAGATCCTCGAGTAATTAATATTACATTCATAGTCCACACTTCTTTGTCTTTGAACATCAAACAGGTAAATTTTATTAATTAATTATTTCAATTTCATTCATTTTAAATTTTTATTAATGTGCTTCCACCTTTTCAAATAAATTAAATTCAATTTCTTTAATTTTATGTAACTAAAATTCTACATGCGACCACAGGGTAATAATAGTACATTATACACTAAGGGAGAAAAACGTCTTATTTTCCTGAGGTGTAATTTGAGGCCCGAGGGCGAAGCCCGAGGGCAACAAATACATCGAGGGAAAAATGGCGGTCTCTCCCGAGGTGTATATACTATTTTTTCCACGATCGGGAGTAGAAACATTTATTTCATAAATAAAGAATTATAATAAATTGGAGCGAAATTACAATATTTAGAAGCCTTTGGGATATTTCCATTCAACGTATCATGGCAACAGATATTTGTTTACAAATACAATGTAGTTAAAACTCCCCTAGGGAAATTATTGTCTTATTTCGTCCCTAGGGAGTAAATGCTTTACTTCTGTCACAATTTTGATGCCATAGAAATAGATTTTAACTCCCGGTTGTGGAAAAAATATTTTTTCTATTCTCTTTTGACAATGTAGTTCTAATCAGCCAATATATTGGAAGCATATAGCAAGCATATATTGCAATAGCAACGTCTTTGACTTTAGCAAACATTAACATTTGTAGCTAGTATATAGCAAGAATTTGCATCTAGGAAATATGCATTAGTATTTTGCACATTAACATTAACTACTTTTGTGGTATATTTGAGCAACTTTACTTAACTACATATACCTTTGTAATAATATTAAATATATTATTTAAATCAAACTATTAGGTTTGATCCCATCCCTAAGACGCTCAATTCTTTGATTTTCTTTATTAATTAATACCTGATGGTTAAATAAATTGCCAAAAACATCTTGATTCGCTGCCGAGACAATAAGAATCTGGACTGCTGTACCAGGACGTTCCCTTCCAGCTTCACACACGCCTATTGTGTGATCATAGGACATTGGTATTATATCTATTTTTTTATATGAAATTCCATACTATTTTTTTTTTTCGATTCAAAATTTATTACATATTTTAATAACTTTGTACTACATTTTAAGATTTACTTTTAAATTCCAGTTTTACAAAATTACTTCCTAAATTTAACTTGTAAACTTCAATTATATTTTATTGTTGATTTTAACAATTATTTCATTTCCTCATCAATAAATTTCAGTCTTATGTATAGGAGACTAGTTTTAAGGGAAAAAGAGACAAATATACGCATTTTTCATTATAGATAGTGCCCACTTATCATAAATATATCATTGCCCCAAATAAAATAAAAGGGTAAGTTTCATCTCTCTTGAAAGTTCTCAGAACCTACGACTCGTTGCTCCGGCTTAAATCAGCTAGTCGTTCGCGTTCGTTACATTGTTTATTTGCCATACTAAGAAAAGGGTAATAAACAGGTAACATTATACAATGTAAATTTTGCAAGGTACTAGCCAGAGCATAATTAATACTTATATGGCCTTGTTACAAGAGTTCGCACAAACCAATGTATGCAATCTACATCATCTTTACCTTTTTTATTTACTCGTTTATTTATTTGGATACAGTATAATAAAATAAATCTACAATAAAAACTCACATTCAAACCATTAACGCAAAAATAAGGAAAACAGTGCCAAAATTTTACTTTCTGAAGGAACACTGGTTCCATCTTCCACACTAAGAATAATTTATTTTGCACTTGTTCACTCAGTACTAAATTATGAAATTTCGGTGTGGGGTGGGGTGTATAAGAGTTACAAAAGATGTCTTGTTGTGTCTCAGAAATTATTGGTTCGTTTAATAAACAAAGTGAACCGTTTAACGCCTTCCAAGCCTCTTTTTACATAGAATAATATATTAAATATCGACGAAATGTATTGCAGCTCAGTAGGTAGAACTATGTATAAATACGCCACTTTTTTTAAAATAGAAAAGCGACTAAATGCCAGAGGAAGTTTGTTACATATTACACCATTTGTTAAAAAAACTTTAACCCAAAAATCATTTGTAAACTTGGCTCCTAAAATATACAATGATATTCCAGTAACAATAAAACTCAAGCTTACAAAAAGTTCTCCAGGTCACTAAACAAATACTTTCAAGGTAAAGAACTGAACTATCTATTGGAAACTAGGATATAATCTATTAGATAGTAATGATTAAGGTAGTTTTCTGTATAAGTCAAGGTAGTTAAGGCTACAGTAGTAGTTAGGGAATCTAGTTTAGTAATAATTATTAGTAAAGCAGCCACACAACAGGTAGCAGCCTGGTGGAGCTGTATTGGCACTATTCAGTAATATATTGGCAGCTATAGTGGAGTTTGTAAAAGTTGAGTGGTTAAACTCAGAGAGTAGCGGACGGTCTGGAATATTATTAAATAGTAGTGAATTATCCACGCACAGACTTCAGCCTTGTGGTTTTTTGTTATAATTTATAATATTCCTTAGGTAATTCTCTATTCTTCTTAATAACATTAGTAAATTACTTCGAGTTGTAGACTGTAAGGATTACGCCAATGAAATGCAATATAATAATGTAAATAAATTCTATAATAATTTATTCATCATTTTTCTATAAGACTGCGATACTACCGGGATAAGCTCACTCAAGCAATTAACCAGTTTTCCAAGCTATTTGTAACTAACTTGCCGCTTCCGGTGCCTTTTTTGGTCCCTTTCAATAATACACTAGTCAGCTTAAGCCGAAAAGCCAGACATTTATCACCTGTTCAAAGACCTTAATCAGAAGTTCTCCTCATTAATTTTTAATTTCATATAAACTTCCCCATTAGTACTTGTTCGAGGAAACATCCTTACTAATTTATTTCTGGCCCATGTTCTTTATATTGGGGTCCTCTCCGAGATAATCTCTGTGGATTCCACTATATAAGTATAGTCCTTGTCCTTTCCCAACTCGGATTCTGCGGGGACCATTTAGTATCTCCCGAATCATCTCTTTAAAACCCCAAGATACTGAATAATGTAGGGTTAATTAAGGAGTATATTCATCTCGAGAACAAATAGCTTTAATTAAATTATTTCGAAATAGTATGTGCAATTATTGTTCAAATTAGGGATACTTCGTTTACCTTATTTGCGGGATCTTTATAGACAAAGCATTTATATAAGTAAATTAGAATGACATAACAAAGGACATACGTCGTTGTTTGTGGCTGTGTTCTGTAACAAAATTATAAATGTTGGAGTTATTCACTGGGATGGATTTAAATAAATTACTTGACATTTTTAAACAAGAATCCAGTAGCAAAGACGAGTACCTTCTGAGCTGATGCAGAGGGCCAAGGAGTAATTGCAGGAGGCAAATTCGGAGGTCGTATTACTGAGTCTTCCGCAGGGATCGGTTTTAGGCCCTTTACTATTCATATTGTATGTCAATGAACTACCAGCAGAGTTAGAGATAGATGCAAGGAATTGTCAAAAAACTGTTATGACCATTATCTACTTACTGTGGATCAATCGTTAAAGAATAACCCAAAATAATTTTGGAAATACATAAGTAATAAGAGATCTTCTAGTAATTTACCAAGTACTATGTTTTATGAGAATAAAATTGGTTGCAATGGTGAGGAAATTGAGAATCTCCTAGCGGATTATTTTGGTACTGTTTATGCAAGTAATCAACCAAATGGTCTTATTGATCCTGTTGATAGTTTCGGCAGTTTCTATGTTCCTTGCCCGGACTTATCTATTATCAGTGACTACGATAAAATCTTTAAAATACCCAATAAATTTACAGTGGGGCCGGATGGTATTCCCAATAGTTTGCTAAAGAACTGTGTATGTTCCTTAACTATGCCATTGACTATTCTCTTTAACAAGTCTTTAGCTATAGGCATCTTTCCTGATTGTTGGAAAGAAAGTTATATCAGTCTATAAATCAGGGGATAAGGGTAACGTTCAAAATTACCGTGGTGTATGCATTCAATCATATATTCCTAAATTATTTGACATCCTTATAAACGACCAGCTCAGTTGGTCATGTAAACCGCTGATAATTAATGAACAGCATGGTTTTTGTCACGGCAAGTCCACAGTAACCAACTTGTTGATTTACCCAATACAAATTTTAGAGGCTTTGGAAAATAGATGTCAAGCAGATGCAGTGGACACTGATTTCTTCAAGGCCTTTGACAGGGTGTGCCATGATATACTATTTGGCAAACTGTCTAACTTGGGGTTTTGTGGGAGACTCATAAAATGGGTAAGGAGTTTTTTGAATGGACGTAAATAAACAGTTAAGCTGGGGAACTTTTGCTCACATGAAATCGAAGTTTTGTCAGGGGTACTTCAAGGGTCCCACTGTGCTCCTCTTTTATTTAGTTTGTGAATGATATCGGTGTAGCTATTAAGAGCTGTCAATATCTTTTATTTGCGGATGATCTCGAATTATTTAGAACTATTATTAGCAATTGTTTATATTTGAACATAGGCAAATGTTGTTACATAACTTTCTTTAAACATCTAAGGAATTTAACACTTCTTACTTTATCCAAAACTCTGCCCTTAAATCTGTGACTTCAGTGAAAGATTTGGGAGTTACTTTACATGTTAACCTTAA
Organism: Leptura quadrifasciata; assembly: GCA_963675555.1. Classification (NCBI taxonomy): domain Eukaryota; kingdom Metazoa; phylum Arthropoda; class Insecta; order Coleoptera; family Cerambycidae; genus Leptura; species Leptura quadrifasciata. The sequence continues at coordinate 158,738,716 of OY776675.1, forward strand.
TTTTGTGGATCACATCAATAACGTGTCAGTCGTTTCCTCAAAAATGTTGGGGTTTCTCACAAGAAACTGTAGTGAATTATCTATCTCCTCAATTAAAAGTGTGTATCATTCGCTTGTTAGATCACGTTTGGACTAGGCTTCTATGGTTCGGCCTCCACTTTACTCTGTCCACATAAAAACTCTTGAGCAGTTTCAAAACAAATTTCTCAGGTTTTGCGCATTTAAAGTGAATTGTCCAATAAGCAACCATTATTATAATGATATTTTGTCACAACTCAATATGTCTTCTCTGATAGCTCGCAGAATTGTAACTGACCTCTGTTTTATGTTTAAGTTGGTAAATGGTTACATATCGTGTCCTGAGTTGCTGGCTCTTATTAAATTTAACATCCCCTTCGCCTTTTGACAGAACCCTACAAGTTATTAATCATTACAATTTGGATTTATTTGACTTGTCATTAAATTTAAAAATTTAAAAACAAGATTAAGTCTCTTCCATTGTGTTATTTTTAAATATTAATTCATATTGTTGTTTTATTTGTATTTTTTGTTAGTGGTTTAGTTTGTAGTATTTTTTCGCTTGTTTGTACTTAATTGTCTCTATTGTTTATTTTTATATATTTTTATTACTATTGTAATGGGGGTTTTCCCGTATAACAAATAAATATAATATTTATTAGTGTATAAAACAGAAATTGTTCTACACAAGTCAAACATATTACATAAAGAGTATAAATATATATAAAAAAACAAAAAAGAAATATTTTGTCAAAAAAACAAAACATTGAATTATAACTTATACTAAGTCAATAATACAGGAAATACATACATAAAAAATATATATACTAAAAAAATTGGGTAAAATATAGATAAAAGGTTCAAAACTGTGGGTGCAGCGAAGTCTTAATAAACAACACATATAATTAAGGGTACCTAATCGAACCAGTACTTATTTAAAGAAAGAAATCATCAGCCTTATAACAATTTTTTTCCAGTATTATTTTTTTCAATTTTAATTTAAAAACATGTAAATTCGGAGAAAGTTTTATCTCCTCGCTTAGAGCATTAAAAAATTTGCAACCATTGTAGTAAAAGCTTCTTTGGTACAAAGCTGTTCGGTGAGATTGAGGCTGTAATAATCCTTTAATCCTTGTATTGTAGTTATGGCAGACTTGATTGGCAAAAAACCTATGCTGATTCTTGTAAACAAATGTAAGACCTCCAGGATATAGATACCTGCTACAGTTAATATTTTCAAGTTTTTGAAAGTAGTACGACAGCTCTCACGAAAGCCTAAGCCAGCAATAATTCGTATAGCATACTTCTGCAAAATGAATACTCGACTTATATGCACACTATTGCCCCAGTTCGTTATACCATATCTCAAATGTGAGTGGAAATTTGCATAATAGAGGCTCATGAGTATATCACGACTGCAGTGTAATGACATAAACCTCAAATCGTAACAGTTGCTTCGCAATTTATTACACAAAATATCTCTATGGTTTTCCCAATCCAAGTATCTGTCAAATGTTATGCCTAGCATTTTGACCGATTCACAGAAAGTTATATCACTTCCATTAAAAATTGATATATCCAGATTTCTGTGTAAAGTAAACAATTATTTTTATTTAAATTAAGCTCGTTTTCCTTAGACCAATGAACTACCTGTGAGTACGCTAACTCTGCGGAGTTTTTAATAATATTTAAGTCATTATCAATGATTAAAATATTTGTATCATCCACATAACAGACACAGCAAATATTTGGCATTTTATTTAAATATGTTATTAAATCATTAGCAAAAATATTAAAAAATAGAGGCCCCAAAACAGATCCCTGAGGAACTACATGCGTTATGTTACATACAGCAGTGGTTATGTCATAGTTTAATAATAAATAATAACTAGGACTACAATATAAAATATAATAGGTCCTTGTCATAAGTTTGCTAGTTTACGTAATGAAATCAATTCTGATTTTTGTTAGCTCGTTTTTAAGAATTGTCTAAAATAAGAATGAGGATATTTAACGCACTATTTGACCTTGGTAACGCACCCTTAAATTAAAAATGTATGTAAATACTTCTACATTTATGACCTCAGTGTAACATTTTCACGAAATCTTTAATTTCCATAATATCAGATATAAACATCGTACGGCCCACATCTCGTCTATTGGCTTCATTTGTTACCCCCTAATGAACTTGGTTGATGCGCGTCTAGCCGGGATCGGCAGTCGTCTCTATTCACCCCTAGGAAACTTCATCTTCTTAACCTGTCTAAATTAAACAGGCTCTTCAAACATCATTATCGCGCATCTGCGAAGCACCAACTAATACCAGCAACATGCGAACAAAATTGATACTTTAAGGGGAATGCCAATTCGGCCGTCAATCAAAATTATCTCGACTTGGAAATTACCGAACAATCCATGGTACGTGGGTCCACGGTCGTCAATTAATTTAAATTACCGCTCACCCGTAAGATTGATGAGAGAAAACCGCTTGAATATAATCAGAATTCGAGGAAACAGGAGTAGAGTGGAGTATGTTTAATATTAGAAATTAAGGGCGCGGGTAAAGTACAGTTATATAATATGGGGGTAGTTGAGAAGTGGTATCTGTATTAAAATTACCATAATGCTGACGTTAATTGTCGAATGGTTTATACAAACAATGGAGGGCTCGACAAAGGCGGCATGAATAATGCGGATACTTTCCTTAATCATAAAATACGTCGCGCGAATGGATATCCTGCAATTAGACCAGCTGAATTGGGTGCAATGTCAGAAAAATTCAACGCAGGCATTTTTACGTTTAGAACAGGCAGTAATTAACCATAGTAGGCAATGAGTTAGAGAATTTGTCTACCATAACTGTAATGCCTGACAGTCGTCCAACAATAAAAAATTGAGACCATCAGCATATAGCTGTTAACACTCAATTGATTTAGTTAGATCATTAAATAAACAGTAAAAAAAGCAGCTGTACTAATATAACTAGGTTTAAGAGAACCGTATAGAACACAGAAATGTTTCCAATAATGGATTTTTTAATCGCAATATTCATTACAAATGGACTTGAAAATACACACTGGCATAGACCGTCTGGATTTAAAAATCGTTTTTCAATAAATGTATGGATAGGTATTTTAGGCACCAATTTAATAGGTCCTTATTATTATGATGGTCGCCTCAGTGGTCAAAGTTACCTAAAATGAATTTAATGAATTCCTAGCTGACCTACTTTTAGAGAATCGACACAACTTTCAATATTTTCAACAAGATTGAGCTCCTCCCCACAATTCCCAGATTTGCCTAGATTATTTAGACGAAATTTTACCTCAACATTGGATAGGTACCAATGGATTTATTCGATGGCCCCCCTCGTTCTCCAGATATAACCCTAATGGATTTTTTTCTATGGGGCTATATTAAAGATAAGGTGTTTTCTGCGACACCGCAAAATTAAAAGCTCGAATTCAATAAGTATGTATTACAGTTACCCCCGAAATGCTGAGTAATGTTTTAAATGCAGTGCCTCGCCGCGCTCGATTGTGCATAAGAAATCGCGGTGGACACTTTGAACACTTGATATGATATCTTAAAAATTGTTTTGAGGATTAGATAAATATTAATTTTCTGTGTGCTATATTCTTTTTATATTAATTTGTTTTTGTTACCTGAATTTACTTTATTCTTCTTAATTGCGTTAATGTTATATTATAGCAAAGATTTGTACAACTTATTGAATTATTTTATCGTTATATTTAATCATACTTCTCCACGACAAGTATAATGCTTGTTAAAAAAAATTATTGGTTTGAAAAAAATGTTTTTATAATTACTAACGTAGTATACCAATGAATGAATATGGCCGTTTCAAAATAATTTTTTTAACAGTCTGAAGAGTAAATATCAAAATAGAGCGGTTTTGAAAAAAATTAGATAAAACCTCTTTGGAACACTCTGTTTTGCAAAAAATTTTCGCCTTACAATTTTTCTCGTATCTTCAAATAACGTAGATATTTGGCCTAGACGTTTTCCGCATTTCCGCCATAACTCTTAAAGTAGGCCATGGATTTCAAATGTCTTTAAACCATTTTGTAGGTTATATAAATCGGCACAATTTTCATAAAAGTATTTTTTTTGTACGACCGATATTAAGTGAGATATTCTCGAGTGCCCTGATAAAATGGACAGCCTGTATATATGTACGTTTTTTTACCAAAAATTGATTTTTGGATAACTTGGGTAAATCTTGTCTAAATCAGATGAAATTTTGGATGACGGTGACACACAATACCTACAAATAACCTGCTATATTTCAAGTCAAAAGCTCCATTAGTTTGGCTACAATGATATTTTTTGGATAATCTTACGAAATTTTAGAACGCTGTAACTTTTTGGCTACTTATCGTACGACAATATTCTCTCCATCAAAATGTACATTTTTTTATGTACTTTTGGATGATATGACTCAAAAAATCTGTAATATAAAAATTTGATCCATTTTCGGCCATTACGGTATACATGTACTTGCGCGCAGTGATTTTCCGTTGCACAAGGTACATATAACCATATAGATTTGTATATGTAAATATAACTCGTGTACTCTAGAAAATGTTCGAAAAAATGCACAGAAGAATATCTGATTTAACGGAGGAATGGTAGAAATGGTAAAAGACACAAATCACATTTTATTTACATTGAAAATATTAGATTGGATTTATTTATCTACATGTAAAAATGTTTTAAGCTGATTTCTTTTTTTTACGGACTTTGATGCTACCTCTGTATTTGTCGCTTTCCTGTGCTCCTTATGCTGAATGTACTCGAAATACTACTGTAAGAGCTACCCGCTTCTGAATCCGTCACAGCATTGAATATTTCGTCGGTTTCACTGTCGCTATAGTAATATAAATCGCTGTCAGCCTCGCCCATCATATCGTTCACTTCGTCGTCCTCGTTTTCGTAGTCGGAATTATAATCATCATCATCATCATCATCATCGATAAATCTTGTGTTCTCATCTGGCATGTCATCAGTAAGTTCATAGACTGGTGACCCACTGACCTCTTCAGAATTTTGGCAGGCTGCATTCCGGATTTTTAACAAATCTTCTGGAACGAGTGGTTTGTCTGTAGTTTTTGGCGTCAGTCCATTTTCCATTTTACACCAGCCGAAATCAATTGCATCCTTAGTTCTTTCACAATACCATCGACGAATTTGATAAAATGTTCTTAAGCTGTGATAATCAGCTGCACCCTCGTTTGGTGGTAGAGGGACAGCTTGACATCAATTGCAACATTTTTTTTTACTCAGTTTTACGAAATATTCATACCTTAGTAAACCTAATATTTTCTTATTTTTGATAAGTTGTGTCGTACCCAGTAAATGCATGGAGAAATCCAATTATACACGCAAGATCAGCGTATTTGGAAGACTTTTGAGTGAATAATTTAATTTTTTACGTTTTGCCATGTGCTGGTTTTTCAAAATGAATATTTTGTACGAATGTGTCTTTCACACCCAAGCACCTTTAAGTAAAATGACCAGATGATTGATATCTTCTCCAACGAGTATGATGTTTCTATCTTCTCTGCTCTCTTTTCTTTAGTTAAAGCGACGTCAATTATATCAGGATCAGCATCGTCGTCGCATTTTTTATATCTGATGCAATGTTCGTCGAATTTGGAGCAAAATAATTCAATAAAAGTTACTTTATTGTGAGAGTTGGATAAGAAGTTATAGTTATATGTACCTTGTGCAACGGAAAATCACTGCGTGCAAGTACATGTATACCGTAAATGACCCAAAATGGATCGAATTTTTATATTAAAGATTTTTTGAGTCATACCACCCAAAAGTACATAAATAAATTACATTTTGATGGGGAGAAAATTGCCGTACGATAAACGACCAAAAAGTTACAGCGTTTTAAAAGCCAAACTAATAGAGCTTTTTACTTGATATGATGGCAGGCTGTTTGTAGGTATTATGAGCCACCTTCACCCATTCGGCCAAGTTATCCCAAAACCAATTTTTAGTAAAAAAAAAACGTACATATATATGAACTACAGGAGGGGGTGGGGCGAACTTAACATCACGAAAATTTAAGTCGAGGTTCCTTGAACATTTACAATAAAGGGACTACATTTCGTTGCCTAATTTACAGTTTAAGGGTCCAAAAAAATTTAAAATCTAAAATTACCATAATTACTGAATTTTTCGAGTTTAAAACAACGTTTCGACACTTGCAGAAGGTAGACATTCTAGGAATATCTTATTTTTAAGACAACAAACAACTACCCAAAGTTTGGAAACTCTACGAGAAATTGAATTATTCTCCGCTATTTTCCGTTTACCATACTCCACTATAACGTTTTCCATAATATATATCGTCATGGCACTAATAAGCCTAGATAAGAAAAATTATAAAAAAGAGTAGTAGGTATTAAGATTTTTCAATAGTCAGCTTGAGCCGTTTGCAAAATCAACAAATTTAAATTTTAAAATAATGCCAATCTCTGTATTTTATAGTTTTAAATACCTGTATACTGTGATCTAGTAAGATCATAACGTTATTGTGCTTTGTAACACATTCGATAAAAGAAAAACAAACAGTAAATCGCCTACTCTACATTTTCAGATATTTATCGTCATGTCTGTTTTATTATAGAAGACAATCGTTGGCATATCATTCAGAAAGCAAGCTATTTATGGGATAAATGGCACATAAATTTTGCATCCAACCAAAATGGAATTCACTAAAAGCAATTCTTTCACTGAGATATCCTTTCATATCTGCTGCGATTTACTCTGGCGTACCCTAACAAATCAAAAATAAATTGGTCCTGTCCCCTGTTTACTTGTATAATTCTGCAAATATGCCTTCGATTTAGAATAAAAGGAAGCGATGACGGCTGCGTATGTTATTTTCTCAGGTTCTTCGGTAAAAAATTGGCACTCGATGTTTGCGAAACACCGCAGTCTATCTTTGAGTTCGTCATTTCAACTAAAACTATTAATTATATACATTGAACATGACAGGTTCAACTTCAATACGAATTGACAGGGAAAACATGAGTGCCTTACTGATCCACTTATATAGGGGGTTTCGGTTAAAGTAATCCACCCCTAATAATAATAATAATAATGATAATATTTATTCACCATATGAGATACATATAGTACATATGGTAGGTCGCTATACAACTAGAACAATGCATGCATGTGTAGAATAACAAAAAAGTTATAAACAAACCGACAAACAATTTTTAAAAACCGCTGCCCAAGGAGTCACTAGTTCCACATCCAGATTTTGTATCAAAGTCTTATATACACTAAATCCCAATATTTTATTCCCTTTAATAATAGAGTGGGGATGGCAATGGAGGTGGTAGAGGGATGGCTAATGTAAAAAATTTTTTAGAAACCCTTGGTTCTCGTGTATACTCTAAGTAGCAATTTAGTTTTTATTCCCTTAAACAATTAGGTGGGGGTGGCAATGGGTGTGGTAGAGGGGGGTATTTAATGCCAAATAAATTTTAGAAGCCCTTGGTTTTCGTACACACACTAATTATAATATAATTTTTTACTCCCTTTAATAATAGGGTGGGGGTGGTATTGGGGGTGATAGTGGCGGGGTGGCAGCTGATGCCAAAAATCCTTAACCTTATTTGCAGAATTAGATCAAAATATAATCTAGTTCCAGGTCTCTTTATAATACACAAGTGTACCAAATTTCAAGTCAATATCATAAACGGTTCCAGAGTAAATGTGCACACAAAACAGTTACAAACAGACCGACAGACAGAAATTTTTTTCGCTCAAATTTAAAATCTCGACGTTCATGACATTTCAAGCCTATTTGAATAAAAAACATTTTTTTTTCGTTACTACTCTCAACACCAATTACTCGAAAACTAAAAGAGGTAGTAAATTTCTGTAAATGGCAGATAATTGGTGTGATCAAGTGCTATATTTCGACTTATAATAAATACCGGCGTCTTTGACGTTTTAGGCGTCGCGACGACCGGAACAAAATTTTCGATGGCAGGAGTTTGGAAAATAAAAGGTACCAATAGTACTTTTCTTTCTAAAGTTTTTTTATTATTAATTTTTTTTTATTTTTTCGTTCGTATCGGAGTTATCTGACATTAAAAGTGTGAATACCCTTTATTAAAATTTGCCAATTTAATAAATTGTCGGCATCAGACTGTGACTATTCTGTTAACCTAAATTTTAACTGTCAAAACAGTTGTCAATAGTTAAAAACAGTATTAATTTTTTATTTTGGGGTTTGTTTTCATGTAGGTTTTTAATATCTGATTAACTTTTTGGAAAAGAAATGGATCAGTACACAAAACGAGAAAACCTAGACCATGTGTTGGTTTACGGTGAGTGTAAGCGAAATGCGTGGCAAACGAAAAGTGTTTATTATAAGTAAAATATAGCACTTGATCACACCAATTAACTGCCATTTACAGAAATTTACTACCTCTTTCAGTTTTCTAGTAATTGGCGTTGGGAGTTTTAAGTGGAACACTCTGTATATTTACACTGGACGTGGAAGTAATATAATAATGACTAACAGTCATAGTCAAGATACGAATACATGAATAAGTATGAGACACTAGTTATAATTGTTAGTTTATGCTCCTCTGTTTAAAAACTCAGTGACTGTGTAAAATGCCTTTTCCAATAACAACTTTTTTCACTGCTTTTTCATAATTTAGTATTTGCCAAACCACAATTTGGTAACAATAAACTGTTCTATTACCTAAAAATTATAAATCGACTTTACTAGTTGGGCTCCTAAGTTCGACTGTATTGCAACACTAATAGGAAAAGCAGCAAACCACTTCATTTATTACGCGTAGCAATATGACTCTAACTCCTTTAGGCACTAATATATATCTTATTAGCTAAGTAGATACCAAGATAATACATGCTGAGAAACTGGCATGCAGAGATGCCTCCCAAATTGTATTTGAAACACTCATCCACTTCATGGTGGAACAACAACCTACAACTATGAGTTATGTTGAGTTTATTGGCAGTCGGAAATTTACGAAATTTCTCCCGAGCCATTTTATTTGCATGTCAGTATGTACTTTCAGTACTGAACAGTTCATTCAATAAAATTTAAAAAAACTGGATGCCATTCACTTGGCCGTTAGTGAAACGTTGCTGGAAATAGTTCATGGTGTATTGTTCTGCTCTATTTGTACTTTGTTCGGATGTATTCCCTCTCCATATGGAGCTGTAATTCATGAATATTTCGCACCTAAAATTTCGCCAATTCTCATAAAAGGACAGCCAAAGTCAAAAGTTAAACTGTGGGTCTATGAGAAGCGCTTTAGGAGTCATTACATTAAATTGCGCGTTCAAACCGAGAGGAAATCAATGATCTTTATGCCAATTCCTATTGCCTGCTGTGGCCAACATTCCAAATTTAAAGTCTGGTTCGCATAAACAGATCGTCTGTTACTATTTCTGTTACGTTATTCCAGCTTTAGTATTAGGGAAACTCAGTATTCCTGGATTGATATGAATGTAAAATCAGTAATTTGTTTTATAAATAGTACTTTATGCCGAACTTGTGCTTGTTAATCTTCGTTCGAATTATAATTCAATTATACTAGTATAATTCATATCACTAGTGATCTGATAGATATGTGATAGTTATCTAATTCATGTATCTTTAACCATATTTAAAATACCCCACCGTAAATTGTTTTCCAAAGGCTCTGAAAAACACCCTTTAACTGTTCTTTTGACAGAAAAGTCACAGACATAAATGTTATTTTTAAACAATAATATAATGATAATAATAATATTTATTTGCTTATTTAGTGTGTACAATTTTATATACACAATTATATCAAGAAATAAAAAAGCAAACAAATAGGATAAAACCACAAAAAATGAAGTTTGTCTGTAGCTATTCTTACTGCATTTCCTTGCTTCTCCATTGCTTAGACATTTATAATAAAACTATCTGTGAAGAATTCAAAAATTATTCTAATTTTATAATATACTTATTGACTTATTTATATTTACGGCGTTACATTGAAGTTAAAAATATTATATCTAATTTAACACATACTAAACTAGTCAGACATCACGTTACTCCCATATACATTATACATACAAGCATCCGTATACACAATCGTAATATAACCATTCCCTTTTCAAGTACACATACATTTAACTTATTTTTTATATCTTTTTTTTTATTAACCATTGTTTTTAATATCAATTAGCTGATGAGCGTATACTCTATTTAAGTTCAATAACGATTTTTTTTACTCTGCTTTTGAGTAATTGTATGGAATTTATGTTTTTTATTTCATTTGGAATTATATTATATATACATGGCCCAGGTAAATGAAACATCTTTGCGTAGTAGTTTTAGTCGCCTTTGGAATCTTAATTGAGCCTTTGATATATCGGGCTTTATGCCTATGATTATTTATTTGTTTGCTTTTGCCTCTTTTTTGTTATAGGACTATGATATAACAATAGAGCTGTTTGATACCTAGAATATTAGCTAGTTTATATAGAGAGTCGTAGATTATTTCTATTTTATATTTAATTTTAATAATCCCTTTTTACATTTTCATTTGGGAATTGTACGCCCCTCCCCCCAAGCTATTATTCCATATCGTAGTTGGGATTCTACAAAAGCGTAGTACAATGTATGCAATTGCTTGATATCTAGGATTTTCCTAAAATATTTAAATTTGGCAAGTAGGCTTACGATTTTCCGTCTTAATTTATTCATATGTTTAGGTATCCGATTTTAAATGACAGTCTACAGTTATGCCCAAATACTTAATTTCATTAACTGGCTTGATTTCAAAGTTTTCTTCAATTTTAAGTGAAGGGAGCGTACCTATTCTGTTGATTGAAAACAGCACGTATTTGGTAGCATTTATTTTATTGTTAGGATTTTTTAATCGAACCAACATTTGATCTCCCTGGAATCATTTTTAGCTTTTCTCAATATAGCTTCCCAAGTAATGTCCGTGTACAGTACAGCCGTATCATCCGCAAAACTAATTATCAGGCCTATGTAACGTCGCTAAAACAAATTATTCAGATAAATATTGAACAGTAAGGGCCCGAGTACTGTTCCTTGCGGCACCCCGTATTCAACTTCTCTTATTTTACTAAGGCTTTTATGTGTTACTACTTGTTGCGTTCTTTCAGGTAAATAACTTTCCATAAGTCAGCGCTGTACTTCGGAAGCCTATTTGCTCGAGAGCCTTGAGTAGTTTGGAATGGCTAACAGTATCAAAAGCTTTGGCCAGATCTACAAATATACATATTGTTGGCTTACTTTCTTCCCTAGCTTTATATAATATTGTTTTTAAAAAGCCAATTGCATCTTCAGTAGATCTGGCTTGTGTAAAACCATATTAAGCGTCATTCAATATTTCATACTTTTCTAAATAGCTAGGTACTCTTATTATCATAATTTTTTCAACAATTTTTGCTATATTAAAAAGTATCGAAATTGGTCGATAATTTAAACACTCCAGTTTATGTCCACTTTTGAATAAAGGTTTGATTAACGCCATTTTAAGTGCTCTAGGAAATATTGATGAGGATATAACCAAATATGCTTTAGTAAAACGTTACTGTGGAAAAAGATATAGGGTGTCAAAGTTCAAATAATTTTTTCGTTTTTTTACAATAACTCAACAGCCTCTTGACTAATCTTCTCCAAATTTGCTATAGGAACTTTTTTTATTTTAAGAAACAATAATTTATGTAGCGGAGGTAGATTGATCCCATGTGAGTAGTAATTCATTTTTGGTGGGAAAAAAGAATCATATCTCACAAAATTCTTTTTATTGTGTTACCGGTTTCGTGAACAAAAACTTACTTCACATCTTCAGACACAAGACTACACAATTTAAAAAAGGGGTATTAGTGACTGCATGTTGTCAATATATAGTTAAAATAAGTTAATAGAAACTTAATAGAAAACATAAGGTAACAGTACTAAAATCTTATGTATAAAAATTAATATATCTAAAAAAGGGGAAAGTTATAACAAAAACTACTATCTAAATAAATAGTAAAGAGTTATTGGTATTGGAATTTTGAAAACTGTATATAAATCAAATTACTAGGTATCGAAAATTATTGGTAGCGTATGAAATATCTGGCTAGGTATAGTTTAAATATATGATAAAATAGGATACTTACATTTTTTAAATAAACAAGGATTATTAAAGTATTCAATGTTTTTCAACATAGTCATGTAATTTGTAACAAGAGGAAAAGTTTGTAAAAATAGTCTAATAAATAAAAATAGTTATAAAAATTTTTTGTAACGTTAAAATTAATTTGCACAACCGACTATCTTGCGACCAATAAATAGAATAAAATGACAAGAAATGATCTATAAAATTTAAAATGTTAGATAAAAAAGATAAAAGAACAAAAGAATGGTGCCCTCTACCGGTTTAGTCTTGAAATGCTAGAGTACTGTTGTACAGAAGACAAAGTAAAAACAATCGATCTATATGGAGTATACCTAGGGAAATATAGGTGGCGGTATATGACCGAAGACAAGTAGTGTAAGCAAACTTAATAAAAATAGATTGAAAAATTACTAAGAATATCGACTATGTCAGGACATTTATTGTTTATACTGATCCATCTGCGTGGGAAAGTATCATCAAGATAATTCCTGACTTCAATGGAGAAATTAGGGGGAGCTCCATCTAGCATTCTGTTCCGTATGACTAGCATGAAAGTCTGTAATATATCAGTAAGAGTATTTTGAAGAAAAACAGATAAAACTATTTTTAATAGTCCACCCTGTATTATTAATTATAAAACATCGGTTTGGTAATATGGCCTAATATTGTTTTCAGTGTACTCAAGTTTATTCCGTCAATCTCGGATGCTTTATGAGGTTTTAAATTTAAGATAATTTGTTTTTGATAGGCAAATAGAATTTTGCATTTTCCGTTCATGACCTATTGCTTTCCTTTTTCTTTTATGGTTTTTGCCAAATTCTTGCCTATATCTATAAATAAATTTACAAACGAATTAGCCTCGGAATTAGCAATGTCCTTTTCATTTGAAATAATTTCATTGTTTATATTTTTTAATTCTTTTCATCGTTTTTCCTGAACTTAAACTTTTTATAGTGTTCCATAGTACCTTTGAATTTTTTTTTTTTCGCTTTTATTTCGCTATTTTTATAATAACTTGAATACTATCGAATATTACTAGTATTTTGCAGATTTCTTGGATTTTTCTTGTAAAGTAAGGATACATAAGTTGTAGAAATACGCAAAATACTCAAAATGGTGAAAGAAAAACATCTGACGATTATTGATCCCGAGGCTTGCTTTTGTTTACGAGTTAAATTTTTTACTTGCCACGTGGAAAAAGTATGTCTAGTGCCCCGTGTGGGCGCATTAAAGTGTCTGGGCGACCCTCCTGCAAATTGCTACGATAAAGTTTTCCACAATTTCGACCATTTAGGCTGCCGTTAAACTTGGTCCGGCGACGACGGAAACTTTGATTGTAAAGTTGTTCCCCCACGTCCCGTCGGTCAGCCGGACAAAGTTACCGAGAGGCCAAAAGGGCCACAAATGTAAGGTGCCAGAACAATTGGACAACGACACAATATTGAGGCTGTATTGTCCTGCCCTGTCGAGTGCTAAAACGTCCGCGCCAACCTGAATAACACCCACATGAATAGATGTCCCCTAAGGCCGGAGAGTTTGGTTTTAGTTTTACTGATGCGGACGACTGAACTGGCCTAACCGGCGAGGTGAGAAGCCGGTTAAGTATTTATTGTGTCTGAGAGGTTCGAGGGTTTTCCGAATTAATTATTTAAGGTGGTGTCCTGGTCGAACCCCACAGGACTACAGAGGATCACAGTAGCTTAGCTTTAATAGACAAAACTTGTGATTATTGCCGCAATGTATTAATTATTTAGAATATAGTTTCACTGCCTTAATCTAGACAAACTTTCTTTGCTGAAACGTGAACAAAAAGAGTTGAAAAGTCAATAAATTTACAGCAAAGATCTTTTACTTTTATTCATTTAATTTATAATCGACATAAAAATGTCATTTTTATTCCGCCTAAAATAAGAAAACAGTTGATTCAATTTATTGCAGGTATCTGAAGGTTGTAAGTCGTGGGGGGGGGGGTTTAGTAAATGATAAATACGTATAGACGTACAGCCAGATTTACTCTATTTTTTTTGTAAACAACGTCCAAAGTCGGAAAACTCAGTTTTCGGCCTGTAGAATCCCCCAATTACGTTTTAGAGAAAAGTTGCATTAGTAAAAGTTGTAGGTATTAAAATGACCTTTAATTGCATTTTATATGAGTTAAAATCGATAAATAAATTGTACATATAATGGCGAAAAACCCTCTTTTTGCACTATTTTAAAAATGTTAATAACTTTTGTAACAATGGCAGTAATGACACATAACATCTTGGTAACAAGGCCATTATGGGCCTTTATAAGTGTGTGAAATGTCAGGAAGATCGGTTTGATAGTTTATGAATAATTCCATTTGTTTATCCCAGAAAGTGTCTGTTTAAACAATCGTCATAAGCAAGATAATGGATCTAGAGATGTTTAACAAAGTGGAATGGATTTTTGTACAAAAAAAATTGTTGTTAAAAAGTCCGTTTAAAAGGTGGATGTTTTTTGCTTATAAACAAATATAAACACTTTGTTATTATTATGATAAACGCTTCTACTTAGGCGCATGGAAAAGCCGTTTGAAGAGCACGTATTTAAAAAAAATTACCCTCTACGCCCAATAGCAGTCAAGATAGCAACTTTTAAAAAAATCATCTCGGCTTCTAGACAACGTAGTACCCTCGTTTTTTAAAAATCTAGTGTAACTCGACAAAATATTAACAACTGACTAATTAGTTCAAATGTGCTTTTAGAGGGCGGAATATTAAACATAATATTTTTAGTCGCAAACTCCTCTATAAATCCTTATTTTACTATAAGGAACCTAACCAGACTGCAACCAACAGCTACTCTCCGGGCTATGTGCCCCAGTGGTGTGTGACGACTGACAAGGGAGCTCCTTTAAGTAGGATCAGTCTTTCGGCTGGTGTTTGTTGCAATCGAAGCATTAGCGTTTTGATGGTAATATGCAATTATTACACTTAACGCGCCAGGCTTGTAACTTGTAATTCAGCGCTCGGCGGGGCACATAGCCCGGAGAGTAGCTGTTGGTTGCAGTCTGGTTAGGTTCCTTATAGTAAAATAAGGATTTATAGAGGAGTTTGCGACTAAAAATATTATGTTTAACTGACTAATTGTCATTGCCTTGGAAAATTGAGAAATGTCGGAAAAATCTACATGTTTTATTACCCATACCTTATTTTCAACGTAAATGCCAAAATTTTGCAATAAATCTTTTACTTTTGCTTCAATTTTGTTCTAAACTATTTATTGTTTATTAAAAAAGTCTAGTCTATTTAATTTTATCAGAGAACAGAATGTTTTATTGTGCCCGAATTATAATTTATGTTTTTGAAACTAAAACGCGTGCAAAATCGAGCCATTAAAGCACTAGTGCTTTAAAGTTGCTTAGGAAACAACCAATTTTAAACAATGATAAATGCACCATTAGACCAAGGCCAATCCTGTTTAAGGCAATAAAAATTCTTAGCAGTATACGAATGGTCGGAAAATATAGTTAATGGTGTAAATAATTAAGGAAAACTCGTCCAGACTGAGTAAAAGTTCGGGAAGGGGGGTTGGAGTAGTAATATATACGTTTTTAGGGGTTGGTACTCGTATTTTGCGATTTGCGGCTAAACTATGCATCCTATCGAAAAATATTGAATGTAAAAGTTGTAGATAATGAAAAAATCTAAAACTTTCTAATTGATCATTATTGACCATAACCCCAAAATTATCGAGAAAATGCAAAAAACCGTTTTTTAATTTATAACTATCGCAAAAATGTTTATATTTTCATGAAAATTGGTGAAAATGTTCTCTTTTGTGTTTCAAACAAGCCCAAATTTTTTCAAAGCGAAATATTTAATTTTCGATGTTTTATGAAGAAAATAAAAAAAAGACCTAATTTTCAATCGAAAAATTTGGTTAGCAAATTTTCGATTAATGAACTTTACTAGTGCTCATTTTTTTCGTTGAAATCTCAACTTTAATATAGAATTAAAATATAATATTGTTTGTACACAAAAACATCGTTAAAATAGCCAAAAACTTAAAAATCATGAATTTCTTTTTCTTTATTGTAAATAAACGTTTACATTCATAAAAAGCGTTAATTCTCATACAATACTATGTTATACAAGTAATGTACATGTACCTAAGTCCCGAAAACATTATTTAAACTGCAATTAAATAGGTAAAAATTCAAAAAACACAAAGGCTGTGAACTGAGAAAATTTGTTAATTATTTCTTGTGATTCGTAAGTATTTACAAATTATCACGTCAAAGTCTTATATTTGATTATAAAATACAAAAATTAAAAGTAAAATAATTTTATTGAAATCTTTTTTTCTTCGTGGGCAATTCTTCATCGCCAGAATCGATCAAACTTTCGATTTCTTCACGTTCAGTTTCTATATCTTCAATTTCTTGGAGTTCGTCTGGATTGTCCAGTTCAGTATCATTATTTTTATTATTATTTATTAGACAGTGGGTACTGTCTTCGTCTTCGATGTCCTCGAGATTACAATTTTATTCGTACAACGATTTTTCGGCATTAGAACATTTATCAGAACTGTGGCAATTTGAGCACAAATTTGTGCACTTTAAGTCATGCTTGCGACACCCACATTTGTTATTACCGCATCCTGTTTCGCAGCTGCAGCAGATAATTTTCAATAAATTTCCAGGAATTAATTCTTGTTCTGTAAAAATAGGTACGATGCCATTAACGTGCTGTTTCCATCCCCAATCTGTAGTTGTTAATTGATTACCAAGCCAACTTTGTATTTGAAAATACACCCTGTAACAATGTTGCTTAGCTGCCCCTTCAGTTGGAGGTAATTTTTTTAAATGAAATGAGGATTTAACAGTAGCCGTTCGGTAGAGTTCAAATCTTTTGTAAATAGAAGCTATTACTTTTAATCCATTTTCGGTAATCGTTTGTTTGTCTGCATTTGTATTGTAAAAAATTTCTGCAAGATTAGGTAAATGTTTATCGGCCAATAATTATTTTATAATTGTTTTTTTCCTTTCCCAGCAAAACTGGAAGTTGTATCGCAGCCAGAAAAACAATGCAAAAATGCTACAATATGTTTATGTGACTTATGTTTAAAACTATTAGAGGTGTAATAAGTATCATTAATATTTCCTGAATCAGGTTTGTGGAAATAGATATTCAATTCATGTGAACTGAATTGATTTAAAAAAACTAAAAAATCTATGTCTTGACCAACAACTACCACTAGTTTATCGGATCTTCTTCTTCATATAACTATTTTTTGCGTAGTTGTTTTGTACATAATGTAAATATTTTTGTGTTATTTCATTAATTGTATCGTTTTTTTGCCAGATTACTTTGTGTAAGAGAAACCCGCCATCAACAACGTGTACAATATTGCTCGAAGTTGGTAACGAATCGATGCTCGCAAATTCTGTATATAAATGTGACTTAACATTTTTTCTGAATCCATTCTCTGTAAACAACGACACAGGAAATGGAGCAAGCTCGTACTGTAAATAATTTTTCATATCATCTGTGCTGCTGATATTTCGCGAAATTCTCTGAAATAATAGTAATGGATCAATTGTAACAGTCTCGCCTCAGTTAGGTACATGTATATTACTTGTATAACATAGTATTGTATGAGAATTAACGCTTTTTATGAATGTAAACGTTTATTTACAATCGCCGAAAACTCGATTTTTAAAATGTAGTTTTTTCGGTTTTTCGCTTTTTTAACGATATTTTTGTATATAAACAATATTATATTTTAATTCTATATTAAAGTTGAGATTTCAACGAAAAAAAATGAGCACTAGTAAAGTTCATTAATCGAAAATTTGCTAACCAAATTTTTCGATTGAAAATTAGGTCTTCTTTTTTTATTTTCTTCATAAAACATCGTAAATTAAATATTTCGCATTGAAAAAATTTGGGCTTGTTTGAAACACAAAAAAGAACATTTTCACCAATTTTTATGAAAATATAAACATTTTTGCGACAGTTCTAAATTAAAAACCGAAAAAACGGTTTTTTGCATTTTTCTCGATAATTTTGAGGTTATGGTCAATAATGATTAATCAGAAAGTTTTAGATTTTTTCATTATCTACAACTTTTACATTCAACATTTTTTGATAGGATGCATAGTTTCGCCGCAAATTGCAAAAAACGAGTACCAACCCCTAAAAACGTATATATTACCACCCCAACCCCCCCCCCCTTCCCGAACTTTTACTCAGTCTGGACGATTTTTCCTTAATTATTTACACCATTAACTACATTTTCCGACCATTTGTACTGCTAAGAATTTATCGTCTATTACGATATTTTAAACGGTTTGGCCCTGGTCTACATCTCTATGTTACCGATTTAAAATGATCGCAGATTACCTTATAAAATGAATCTATATTAATTAATTTTTCTATTTTACTTCCACGTTGAAATAGACTTAAAACGTCATGAAACGTCGAGATTTTAAATTTGAGTGAAAAAAATTCTGCCTGTCGGTCTGTAACTTATTTGTGCTCACGTTTACTCTGAAACCGTTTATGTTATTGACTTTAAATTTGCTACACTTATGTATTCTAACGAGATCTAGAACTAGATTATATTTTGATCTAATTTCGTTGAAGGGTTCGGGGGTAAATGGGGTGAATAAGGGTGAATAGGCAAAGCAAGCAAGTAAGAGTCCATAAAATTGGAATTTAGGGCATCTACGAAAAGTCAAGGTATCAAAAAATTTTTGGCATCAACCACCCCCCACTATCACCCCCAATTGAATTGGGATTTAGTGTGTATACGAGAAAAAGGGCCTCTAAAATTGTTTCGTATTAGCCACCCCCTCTACCATCCCCATCCTATTATTAAAGGGAGTAAAAAATTAAGTTGGGATTTAGTGTGTGTACGAGAACCAAGAACCTTTAACATTTATTTTGGCATTAGCCACCCCCTCTACCACCCCCATCCTATTGTTAAAGGGAGTGAAAAATTAAGTTGGGATTTAGTGTGTATACGAGAAACAAGGACCTCTAAAATTTTTTCGTATTAGCCACCCCATCTACCATCCCCATCCTATTATTAAAGGGAGTAAAAAATTAAGTTTTGATTTAGTGTGTGTACGAGAACCAAGAACCTTTAACATTTATTTTGGCATTAGCCATCCCCTCTACCACTCCCCATTGCCACCCTCACCCTATCATTAAAGGGAGTAAAATAACATTGGGATTTACTGTGTATAAGACTTGCATACCAAAATCTGGATTTGGAAGTAGTGATTTCTTGGGCAGTGGTTTTTACTTTGCGGTGCGGATATAATAAAAAATAGCGTATAATATACTTGTATTATAATATACTATTTTTCCAAATTTAGTTTTACTTAGCAAAATAAAATAATTTTAAATACTTATACAATTATGTAGATTTTTTTGTAATACATTTATTACTAATAATTTTTATTAACAATATTATTTAATAATAATTCGATGCAAATAAAATAAATATATAAAGAAAATAAATATAGTGCACAGGAAATCAAGAATCAGTAATTATTATGTTTAATTTTATTCCGTACAAACAAATGACTGCTTCATTAATCTATCAAATATTTAGATTATAAAAAATAAATAGTTTAGAACAAAATTGAAGCAAAAATGCAAAATTTTTAGCATTCACATAAAGTATGGGTAATAAAACATGTAGATTTTCCCGGCATTTCCCAATTTTTCAGGGCAATGGAAATTAGCCAGTTAATATTTCGCCGAGATACCCCAAATTAAAAAAAAAAATGAAGGTTCTACTTTGTCTAGAAGCCGAGACACTGTAAAATTTTGATGCGCGCTCCAATTTAAAGTTTCGTTCTCAAAAAGTCGCCGCCTGAAAACGGAGCTCGGGCTGCTCTCCTCGCCTCTTCAACACAGCGCTCTTGCAAGATTACCTTACTTTCAAGGGCTAGGACTTCATACTCATTACAAATTGTATACTTATCAATTGAATCATAAAATATAGGTCTTCATTGAAAATCTGTGAAATTTCAACTCTTAATGTTTGTAAATAATAGAGATATGATTTTTTTTAAGTTGCTATCTTCACTGCTATTGGTCGTAGAGGGTTAATTTTTTAAAAAATACGTGTTTTTCAAACGGCTTTAAAAAATAACAAAGTTATTCTATTTGTTTATAAGCAAAAAAAAACACCGTTTAAACGGACTTTTTAACAACAATTTTTTAAACAAATAGTTCATTTTTTCACCTTACCTTGTAGTTCAACATCGTGTTGTTCCGCGGTCACATCACGATACAAAATTGAAATTAAAATTAACTACCCAAAATGTAAAACAAAAAATTGGACATATAAGCAGTGGAATAAGGTGCTGCATTAAAAATTACAAGAATAAAACTCGTATCGAAAAAAGTCGAGAAGCTGCAGATATAATAAAATCAAGCAGTTCCTATAGTAAGGCAAAAACATATTTATATCTGCTAGATATTCAAGCAATACAGTTGCATATTGCACTATTTACATTTCCATCACTAGAAAGTGTAACATTGGTTTTATAAATAATTTTTTTATAACCACTGCAACATTGGCCTTCACTATGACCTGATCATTAATAAGGCTAAAGTGCATAGTAATATGTTGGAGTCTTTAGATGCTTTAAACAACCTATAACCTAATAATGATGTTTTACATTTTCTTCAGTTGCTTGCTCTTCATAATATACTATATTACTTTCGTTGAAATTTTGCAACGTTTTTGACCATAGCACCCCTTTGGCATTTTAACTAGAACTTGTCAAATCAGTCGTACATTAGTGTTTTTAAGTTTAAATCGTAAGGTCAGAGACAGGCTTACAACTTAATAGCGTGAATTTATAAAAAAATAACTAGGGACTTGATGATTAGAATGAAAGTTGCTGTACCAGTTAGGTGCGAGTATCATAGAGCATAATTTAAAATATGAGATTACCACAGTTTATTAATGTTGGCAGTACCTAAAAATTATTAATTTATATAGGGATGGCAACAATGGAAACGTATACATTAATTATTACGTGCATATGGTCTGTTATTGAAAATATGTAAAAACATTTTGTTAGTTTCTCATTAACAGCCAATCAGCCAAAAAGATTTCGTATTTACTGCTCTTTGGGTCAACTCAGAAAAACTTTTATAACTTGTCAGAATTTAGAAAAAACAATTGAAAAAAGCTCTCCATATCCTCTATTATGATTCGCACATAGCCATTGGTGGAAGAAATATCAAAACCGCATGGTAGAAACCAAAGTATCAACTTTTACATATTTAAGGCAATGTTTTGTATCCACAAGATGTCATGTATTTCGTTGGTTACTTCGGTAAATCATAACGAGCAAACCTTATATCCTTTTAAGTCGATGTTTTGCTAAATTTTATTGTCTCTTCAGGAATAATGAGGTGGTACGTTATCAGTCAATAGACTCAGAAATCATATTATTAACAATTTAAGAACGTATATACAAACAAATTTATTTATTTCAAAAAACGATTGGTTGCTTTGAAAATTCGTATTCGTTTGTGTTAAAAGCTATCGAAGCCGTTAGATATTCCTACTCCCGATGTGAACGACTGATGAGCCTATCTAAGCAGCTATCTAATTTCCATATTGTTGTTTTCTCTTCTTGATACGAAAAGTAAATCAATATTTTAATAGATTTCGAATATCTTATACACATATATCATGTAAATATAAAGATAAGGAACACAAACAAAAGTAAGGAACATGTGACCCTTTTTGATCAGTCTGACATAAATGATATCGTGATGTAGATAAACAGAACTGCTGACATGGATTGCTTGATTGATCAATACAGAATATAGACTGGAATTGCTATTTTTGGGGACAGGCCTATATATAGTAAGGGCTATGTGACATCTAAATTGCAGCGCGAGTTATTTGAAAAGGAACAATAACAATAATAATAATAAATC
Organism: Leptura quadrifasciata; assembly: GCA_963675555.1. NCBI lineage: Eukaryota > Metazoa > Arthropoda > Insecta > Coleoptera > Cerambycidae > Leptura > Leptura quadrifasciata. The sequence continues at coordinate 158,760,887 of OY776675.1, forward strand.
TTTTTATTTCCCAAAGTAAGCAAATTGAACACAAAATGTATATCTTATAAATACAAGCATATAAAATTTACATTTATATAATTATAACTAAACAACAATCTGTTGTGGGATCAATAGCCCCTTCCTTCTGATAGAATAACTCGCTCTGCACACGCACTTGAAAATGCTGAAGGGTAAGAGCAGCTGCGCTACGAAGTCTTAAACGATCTGCAAAACGACAAGGATTAGCACTCAATATTTTGAATCGTAATTATCATCGCATTCCGAAAGGTTTATTCTTCCATCTCTCAAATTTAAGTCGTATAAAAACTTCTACCTCAAGATTTTGGAACACGCGTTGAATTTTATGAACGTTTCAAAGGGCTATTTGCTGAAAACCCGAATATCGTTGATTGCTTATTGATGTCAGGTGAAGTTCATTTTCATCTTTCCGGATATGTTAACAAACAGAATGTTCCCTACCGGGTAATGGAAAATCCTCTGCAATTGCATGAGGAATCGCTTCATAGCGTTTTCGCTATGAAGCGATTCCTCATGCAAAAGGTTACTGTGCGGTGTACAGTATTCACAACGTTATCAACAGATATTGCGTAACTTTGAACATCAACTTCGTAATGTTGGTGTGGACATTCGAAAAAGATCAGTTCATAACTCCCAAACCATCAGCTTTACAAAAAAAAGTTATAGGACCAAAATGAAAAATAATACATTTTTCTAAAATAGTTGTGTTATGCGCATATGTGCTACAAGCAAGCGTCCGTGAGATAAAATAAAATTTACTAATTATGTTGCCGAAAGAGTATTATTATTTTACAATACATTGCTCATAGTAATTTAATTGTTTTACTGAATGTCAAATTTAAATGGTCAATAACACTATGCAAACTAAAACCGTCATATGGCCAAACTTAAAGATAATATACTTTTCTACATACAATAGTTTCCTATGCACATATGTGCTACGTACAGGCGTTCTGAGATTATATTGTTACGTGTTTACAATCTCCAATAAACACCCTATATGTAGGTTCAATAATTACAACAAGAATCTTCACAAACCACTGATTTATTAATCACTTAATTACAATACTTAAGTCCTTATACACATTAGTACACAGGAATTTCAAGTTCCATCTACTATAGTCTCACTACTATAATTCACAACTTGATACTGTTTCTTATTTCATCTTATTACTTGCTTGTCTAATATAAAAGTATCCCAGTGCGCCGATCCAGTCCCTATATATATATATATATATATATATATATATATATATATATATCTGCGTCGAATGTAGTAAAACATTCCAGAATGTTCCGGCCTAACATTCCCGACTTTTCTGGTGCCGTTCTCGAATTTTCTATGATTCCAGTGGCGTAGTCGTTCATGTGACACTGCCCCCTCCTTAAGCCTGAACGTCCCGGTCAGCCAATTCAGAGTGCCCGACATATATTGACAATCTATCTAAGTGCACGATTTTCATCTTGGACTTCTTATTACGTTGAATTCGATATACAACGTCGTTAATCCGGGTTAATCCCAAGGTGAGCGAGATTTCGAGAATTATTCTTCACTCCGCTGTGGGTTGTACAGCCAATCCAAATCCCCCACCTTGAATCCCACCGAACTGACGTTATGGTCGTATCCAGTCTTCATTTGGTCACCACTCCCTGTAGGTGAGCCCTTGGCAGCCACATCCCCACAAACCTTGCAACTGCGACACCAAGCATCTACGTCCTGACGGCTATTTATCCAGTAGAATCGGTCCCGTACCCTAGCCAAGGTCTTATTCTTGCCAAAATGCTCTCCGAATATTTCATCGTGCACTTCCCGAAGTACTTTTGGTACTCGGTACCTGGGTATCAGCAACCGCATGGTAACCTCCTTCCCATCTGATCTCTCCCATGCTCTCCATAATAGTGCATTTTTAAGCCTTAGGGACTCCTATTGCGCCCAAAAGCTTTCAACTCCACACTTTTATTCGACACATCCTTCCATTCTGGTCGTGCGCCTTTTTCTTTCAGTATAAGTCCAATTCCGTCATCTCTCAGTTGTTCCTTCCTTATAACTTCTTTTGTCCAGTCCTTCAGAACCGCGATCTTAACTGCCTTCAATAAACGCGTCAACTGCCAATTGTTCCTGGAACTGCCTTGGTGCATTCGAGTAAGCCAAGTGTGCCAGTCTATCTACTACAACCTCAAATTCTTGCAAACTCTCCCCAGCTTTCTGTATACGTGATTTCGAGTCCGATATATAATAATAATAATATAATAAACACCACATAAATTAGACAAGCCCCAATTCCAGAAGCCAGGGCTTGTGCGGAAGGGGGTTACACATTGAAAAAACGCGGACATACAACCATTTCCTCCGACAGTGCCAGTGCCGGAGCCAGGATTCGAACCCGGTGGTGCGATGTCCGTGTGATTAACCGCGATTGCCACCTCACGCCCTAACCCACTCGGCTATCGACCAGACATAATATAAGATATAATTGAACAAAGTGTTGGTCACCATATCTCAAGTCTAATGCAGCCTCTAAAACTTTAAAATCTTGTTGCTGCGCCACTGGAATCGTCTGAAGCACTTCTGATGCTTGGCCTTTTAATGCTAAACCCAATGCCATAGCATTTTCCTCGTTATTCCAGTTGTTTGCGCAAGCAGCTGCCAACTGTCTCTTATATGTCGTCTATGAAGTTTGACCGTCAAAGGAGGGCGGTTGTAACCGAGGGCCTGATGATACTACTGACTGGCCATCTCTTTCCCTCAACTGCCGCTTAAGTCGTTCTACTTCTTCTTCGACCATATTTACCTTCCCTTTGACTTCACTTACTTCTTCCGTAATGTCACTTACTTCAGCCATCATGTTGCCCACGTCCTCTTTAATTTTGCTTTTGAGGTCTTCAGTGGCTGAAAAGATAGCGTCTTGTTGCACCTGTATAACTTTCCTTAATTCTTCCTGACATCGCTTTTCTTGTTCGTCTTTTTCCGCCTGGCATCCTTTTCTTGTTCGTCCTTTTCTGCCTGACGATTTCTTTCTTTTTCTTCTTCGCGTCTCTCGTGTTGTTTTTCTTCCTGACGTCGCTTTCTTGTTCGTCTTTTTCTGCCTGACGCTTTCTTTCTTTTTCTTTTTCGTGTCTCTCTTGTTCTTCTTTTTGGTCTAGCATAATACGTCTTGTTTCCATCCAAAAAGTTCTTAAGACAGCACTAAGAAATCTTATTTAACGTCTATATCAGGTATAAGTCAAATATTCCCACAAATCCGGAGTAGAATGTTCTAGAAATTTTCTCAAAATACCACAAATAGGTCCTATTCAATGTTTATACCGCTTTCCAACCGACAGAACCCAGTTAACTACACTAATCTCCAATGGAATGTTCTGGAACTTTTCTCAAAATGTCACAATAGGTCTTATTTGATGTTTATATCACTTTCCAGTTGAAATCACTTCGATATCTGCAGTGGTTTCCAAATAGAACACTATGGAACTTTATAGAATGTTCTGGAAATTTCTTCACACTAGCACGAATAAGTCTTGTCTAATGTCTATATCACTTTCCAGATCAAAACGCTTCAATATCTCCAGTGGTTTCCAAATAGAACACTATGGAACTTTCTACAATTCTTCAGAAATCTTGTTGTAATTCCGCTTACACCAGTGGCTACGTGTTTTTCCAGTAAACACCCTGTATGTAGGTTCAATAATTACAACAAGAATATTCACAAATCACTGATTTATTAATCATTTAATTACAATAATTAAGTCCTTATACACACTAATTACAAGTTCCATCTACTATAGCCTCACTACTATAATTCACAACTTGATACTGTTTCTTATTTCATCTTATTACTTGCTTGTCTAATATAAAAGTGTCCCAGTGCGCCGATCCAGTCCCTATATATACTCGCGTCGAATGTAGTAGAATATTCCAGAATGTTCCGGTCTAACATTCGCGACTTTTCTGGCGCCGTTCTCGAATTTTCTGATTCCAGTAGTGTAGTCGTGCATATTATGGTCTCTTGTATGCAAATACATAAATAAAACACATCTGTCTGCTACAGAATTATTTATTAATATAAGATAATTAGTATAGAATTAGTCGTCACACCCATAGCTTCAGCTTCATCACTGACTATTTCCATGCACATTGTCGCAGATTTCTTCTTCTCCAAGGCAAGCACATATCACTGTGCATGGAAGTTGGCTCATAACACATTTACAGGGCGGTGCACATCTTCCACGACTGCAGCTAGGGTTAGGTTTAAATATCAGTTTTCACTGTACCTAATACATTTTGTGTTTTTGTTTGTATATTTTGATACAATAAACATTTTCTATTCTATTCTATTCTATTTGAAAATGTTAAAATCTATTGTCACCGAACTTATACACATATGCAAACTAACTAACCAATCAACTAACTAACTAACTAACTAACATTGTAAGTTTAATAAAAGCTTTTAATAAAAATTAAATTTCCGTGTTTCCTCAAGAACTTTGCGTTTAATTTTTTAATAAAACTTTAGTCGTTAATAAAATCAACTGAATTTAAAATGTATGTATACTTTCATTCTGCCGGCCCGTTATAGTAACGATTTCTCTATTTCTTTCATGGAGAAAATTTATTTATTTATTTATTTACATACACAAACCCAACAGAATTTACATTCCATTTACAGGGCCGGAAACTAACATACATATATATTATCAAAACTTGCGATATAAATTAAAACTAAAATACACGTTAATATTATGGCCTACTATAACCTAAATCTTAATACTAATATAATTATTGCAAAATTCTACAAATGAATTAGGTGAACATATGACCATTTAATATATACATATTTATCTATACACGCACATATACAATTATATTCAATAATAAAGGAAAAGTGAATAGGGAAAAAGCATTAAATAAGAAAAGAGAAACAAACAAAAACTGTTAATCTAAGAGAACCTTGACTTAATTTGACTTAACCTAGTGTTAAAATATAGTGGTGAAAGCATTAAAGCATTTGTGTGTGTATAGAAAAGTAAAACAAGGATATAGATCAGGCTGACCTGGTAGTGCTCTAAAGTTGATTTGTTCAAGTAATTGCGGACAGTCGATCATGTTGTTTAGAAGTTTGTATAAAAGTGTAACACTTTCCATCTCTCTCCGGTGCGTCATAGAATTGTATGAAAAACGATTCAGTAGTAATGAGTGATCATAAACTATAGGGGGATATTGATGATCGATTGTAAATGCCAGGAATTTTAAGAAACGTCTTTGAATGCCTTCAATATTGTTAATATGTACGTCGTAGTGGGGGTTCCATATCACGCTCGCGTATTCTAGTCGGGGTCGCACCAAGGTATTATATAGAGTTTTTATGGTACGCATATTTTGAAAATCTCGAGCATTTCGTATGAGAAACCTTAACATTTTAAAAGATGATGTCACTGTGCTGCTTATGTGTTCTCTAAACGATAGATGTGAGTCAAATGTTACTCCTAGATCTTTAAAGCTATCATGACGTGTCAGATTTGCCTCATTAATAATATACTCATACTGTGTTTTATTTAATTTACTCGTAGATGATACTACATTGCATTTATTTATGTTCAGAGACAATCTGAATTTCTTACACCACTCGTAAATTGTGCTTAAGTCTGTCTGCAGCTTTTCGCAGTCTGATTCGTCGTTGATCTTATAGTATATCTTCAAGTCGTCAGCATATAAGAGAGATTTACAACTGAGATCGATGACGATATCGTTAATGATAATGATAAACAGTAAAGGGCTTAAGACCGACCCTTGTGGAACTCCTGATTGAGATATAAATTCGATAGACCTATGGCCATGATATTGTACAAACTGACTTCTATTAACCAGATAGGGTTCAAGAAAAAGTTATTAGACTAAGGTTAAAACCAAACGAGATTAATTTCATTAGCAAAACACCATGGTCCAACCTATCAAAGGCCTTAGAGAAGTCCATATAAATAACATCGACTTGTCCGCCGTCATCCATAACTTCAGCTAAGTGTTGCGTTATACAAAGTAGGTTTGTTGTTGTCGATCGTTGACAGACAAAACCATGTTGGTTGTTGCATATACGTTGATGAATCTGGGGATAAAGTGCAGTATGCATGACGATTTCAAATACTTTGCCAAAGTTATTTATGATTGTAATAGGGCGGTAATTTTCTATATTCGATTTGTTGCCTTTTTTGTGTATGGGACAAATTATAGATGCTTTCCATTTATCAGGATATGCACAAGTGTGTGAGGACAGGTTAAAAATATGTGCCAGCGGCGCAGCCAATATACCTGAGCAGTATTTTAAGAAGAAAGCTGGTAAACCATCGGGTCCGGCCGTAAATTTTGGTTTAATTTTTTTGAAGGCATTAATCACATCCATCTCAGTTATCTTAGGCATTGCTATATTAATATTATCACTAGTTACTGCCGACAAGTTTATATTGCGACTTGAGGGGATATACGCAGAACTAAAGAAGTCAGCAAAAGAATTCGCTATATCTTCGGGATTATCTAAGATACTGTCATTATTAGTGAAGGCATTCGACATTGAACTGGAATTTTTTTTACTGTTGACATATGCCCAGAAACTTTTTGGATTTGAGGACAGACTGTTTTCAATTGAGTGTAAGTAATTTTTGTAAGATGTGTCGATATCTCTTTTCAACTTCGCTCTTAAAAGTTTAAAGTTCTCAAGATTGACAGTGTTACTAGATTTTTTTATAGATACGCGAAGCCATCTATTTATACCGGTAATTATATGTTTTGTGAACCAGGGAGGAAATGTGGTGGCTTCACCGAGAATATTATTATCATTACTTTGGTGTAAAGATTTCTTGGACTAAAACAATAGAATCAATGAATTCCTGTAAAATAAAATATTGTGATGATTTGTGAGTTATTTTCTTCATTGATTCGATAAGTTCGAATATACATGGTGAGTAATACGTATTTATGATAATTTTCAGTCGAATCAAGTTGAATTAAAAATTGCATTTTGATTTCTAGCTTTGTCTTTGAAACAGTCCCAATATAAAGTTCGGTACTCTTAATTTCCATTACAAATTTTGCCACAGTTAATAGATTTGTGGGGTGCCCTAACCGCGCTGTGCTCAACTCGAATGGTGTGACAAATTGAGCAATTACATCCTCGCATATGCGATTGTGATTGTCAATTATTGTTTTATAGACCATTTTAATTTCAACCACCAGCTAACGAACTTCCTCCACTTCTTTCATCACATATGAAGGGAAGTCAATTTGCCACGTAATATAATAATTTAAGGGTGTAATAACTGTACATGCTTTATACACATGTATGGGGTAGGTTGAAGCTAGGGTAGGGGTGAATTTTTGAGTTAAAAAGCAATGAGTGGAATTATAATTTCTAATTTCTACTTCTGATTGTTTAATATTGTTCTGCGCAAGACATATAATAATCTTTTTTTTTTCATTTTTTTCAAGTGTTCCACTGCACCTTAAAACTACACGTGAATCAACGACTAAATGTCCATCAAATGCAGTTTGCTCTTCGCTTCCGTATTTGCGAAGAGTGTAGCGATGGAAAAATTGGTGTCAACTAATTACGCAGAAGCAAGGTTCCATGCATAACGTTTACGCAACTCAGGTCCCTCGTCTCGTGTAATGAAGAGTCTCCTCAAATATTTACACTGTAATTCAATATAAAGTATAAAAACCAGCTAAAAGCGACGACAATCCCAAAGTCCCACTTATTCCAAACAACCAGAAATGGATTACGGCTGGTTTTTAACCCTCGTATTCTAACAGCCATGAACAAAATGTTAGCGACACAAAGTGTACACATAACTACACAATTGGTTTGTTTATGTAAGCCTGTAGCCAAAATGGGATATATAATTGTTTTCTCCAGATTGCCATTAAATTTTAAACATCCCATTTGAATCTTGAATCTTGCAATTGTGTAGGGATGGCGATATAACGCAAAGTTGTTCTAGAATGCAGGAGAGTTTGCTCGAAATTAATTTTTCACACACGATGTCTGATCACAATACTCTATCTGGGATATGGTTTACCTGTTAGGGGTGTGTGATATGTCAGATTTTATATAAATTTAATACAAAATACATAATGACCAATTAATTAATAATAATAATAATAATGTTTATTTACGAAAGGAGACTTACAAGGATTTAAAAAATTAATTACTAGTATGTAAGCATAAATAAACATAGAGAAGTCCACTGAGATAAATCTGTGCGTGGACGAATTAAAACAATGATAATACAATAACATATATGAATAAATATACAGTAATGTAAGAAAGGATATAATAAAGGTAAGTAATAATAATAATAAGTAATAATGAATAATAAGTAATAATAGGAATAGGACTAACTAGATAGTATAACATTGCCAAAATACTTCAGATCATTTAAATCATTTAAAAAAGAGAAAATAAAAGAATATATATCTATGCTTTTTTTTCTGGTACTGCTGCATTTATATTAAAGAACTGAGTTATTTCATTTCATTAATTATCATAATTAATTATGGACGTTAGTTTACATGCCACACTTTATTGATCGGGCAAGGAATATGATAATTAGATTAGTCTATGGATTACGGTTCTAGGCGTTGCTATGATCCAATCGCTCAGTTTTTTCTTAAATAATTTAATAGAGTTTAGTACTTTTAAATAATTCGGTATAGCATTATAAACCTTGGGACATAGAAAAGTGAAGCTTTTTTGGCCTATTGTTTTTTCCATTTTCGGTATTGCGATAGAATTTGATTTGAATCTAGTGTTATGAGAGTGGTCAACTATTTGGTTTTTGCAAATATGATTCTTTTGATATAATATCAGAGTTTGGCAAAACAACTGTCTTATGTCCAAAATTCCTGTTCCTAGATACAAGTCACAACTGGGAAATAGGTAAGGTTTATTGAATATAACTTTCAAAATCCATCTTTGCATTATCTCTAGCTGTTTTAGGTGGCAGTTCAATACACCTCCCCAAATGAGGATACCGTACTGTAAGTGAGTTTGAACCAGGGCGTAGTACATTGTTTTAAGGTGATTGATATCAAATATATTTCTAAGGTATTTAAATTTTGGAATTAGACCACGTAACTTTCGTACTATATTACTTACACGGGTATCCCATTTCAGGTGGCTATCAATAACAATTCCTAGGTATTTAATTGTTTTTGCAGATTCTAGTTCTATGACGACGTCATTATAATTGAGAATAAATTTATTATAATGAGGGAGATTGTTAACGTAACTGGTAAAAGGTAAGTATTTTGTTTTCTTAATATTTATGGTAAGTAATTTTGAGGCAAAAAAGTCTAGTAATATAGGAAATTCTTGTTGTATAATTTCTTTTAAACTTGACCAACTTTTATCTTTATAGAATAAAGCCGTGTCGTCGGCAAAGCTTACTATATGTCCAGTGATAGGGATATTAAATATTTCATTTACATAAATGTTAAATAATAGTGGACCCAGTATGGTGCCCTGAGGAACTCCAAAGAGAACGTTTCTTGAGCTGCTGACTATATTGTCAATTTTAACACATTGTCTTCTGTCTTGCAAGTAACTTTTTAGCAGTTCATATGCTGTCCCTCTGAAACCAATATTTTCGAGGGTATCTAACAAATCAGGGTGGCTGACCGTATCAAAGGCTTTAGCAAGGTCGACAAAGATGCAAATTGCAGGTTCTGAGTTGTCTAAGGCTGCGTAAACCCTTGACATTAACACTGCCATTGCATCTTGAGTCGACTTTCCCTCCCGAAAGCCGTATTGGCTATTAGACAATATATTATATTTGTTTATGTAGCTTAACATTCTCTTTTTAATTAATTTTTCATATTTTGATAGACATGACAATAATGAAATAGGTCTATAGTTTTGAAGGTCCAGGCGGTCTCCAGATTTGAATATCGGTTTAATAATAGCTGTTTTGAATGCCTTCGGAAAAGTGCCACTGCTGAGGGATTTATTAAAAATGTATACTAAGGGTGCAGCTAAAAACTCCACACATTCTTTGACTGTTTCGGCCCTCAGGGTATCTAGCCCCGGAGCCTTGTTAGGTTTTAATTCCATTATAATTTGTGTAACTTCTTGCACATTTGTTTGCTCTAAGAAGGTTGAGTTTGATATGTGTGCTTTCGGGAATTTTTTTTTGGCCGGCTTAATCTTTTTTGCTAGGTTACCGCCGATTTCTGTAAAGAAGGTATTGAAATTTTCGGTAATTGTTTTTTTATCCTGTACAATTTGTCCATTTTCAAGTTTTATTTTATTAATAGCTGTATTATAAGATATATTTTCAATACTTTTAACATAACGCCACATAGTTTTTGGACAATATTTATTTTTGTCTATTTGCGCCTTATAATAGTCTTCTTTAACTTTTTTTATGAGTTCTTGTACCATATTTCTGTAGTTCTTATATTCCCGCTGTATATTAGTGTTATTAGGATTTAATTTCAGTTTTTTATAAATAGAATTTTTGCGATTTATAGAATTGATTAGACCATTTGTAGTCCAAGGATTTCTTTTGACTTTGTTTCTTTTAATTTTAATTGTTTTAGTACAGAGCGCAACATTGTGATTTAATTTGTTAAGGAATAACTCTGTCTGTAGTATACAAATCCAACCAGTTAATTGAATTTAGTTTGTTTCTTAACTCATTATAATTTATATAGTTTTTTGTGTATTTAGCTATATCAGGAGTTTCTTTATTTTCAGGCAAAATGTATTTGAGAATGATTGGATAATGGTCTGTTATCTGATACTGCAGAACTATCGGTACAAAATATTCTCTTTGTATTTTTGTTCTAAGAAATATGTGATCTATGCACGTATTGCTTGAAGCTTGGACCCTAGTATATTCATTTATGTAAGATTCATAGCCTAATTCGGTTAATACATTCAGATACTCTTGAGAAAAGTTACTGTTATTATCGAGTATATCAATATTTATATCTCCAACAATCATGTCTATATCGTGACGCATATTATTCGTTCGTAGAAAGTTATACAGATTATAATTAAAGGTATACGCGCATTGAGAAGGTGGCCTATAAATGCATAATATTTGTATAGTTTTATGATTAAATACTAAATTTAATTTAATTGCTTTAGAGTTACCTATACTAATAATATCATAGGTGTAATTAATTCTATTTTTAATGTAAATAATAACACCATCGCATTTGTTAATGTCTCCAGCGTTGTAGAGTATATCGAAACCGAGTATATTAAACATATCTAAGCAATCGAGTTGCCATGACTCTGTTAGTATAATACAATCATAGGAATAATCAAATTCATTTAATAATAACTGTAATTCATTTTATTTAGACTTCTGATATTATTATGAAGCAGAGTAAAAGTAAGGAATTCTGATTTATTTATTTCATTTTTACATAGTGGTATGCTGTCCATTGTAATAGTATTAATTTTTGGAATGTTATACTCTCTAATATATGGGTCCATAGTACACATATGTTTTATATACCACAGCGAAAAATAGAAGGTAATTACATAAAAATATATTACGGAGACGTAACTTAACTAATTAATAATATAGTTGGTTTAAAAATTGCAAGTTCAATATTTCAATTATTTCAATCCTTTCGGAATTATTAAAATATCATACTTGTCCTGACTTTTGCTATATTTTTTAAATTGTACCTTAAGTTATATAGCTTTTAGAAGTGTTTGTTCAATTTATTTATACATCGTCTCTATGTATGATGTTTATACAGTATATCCCACTTCGTACTAAGCCACCCCTATAACTTGGCTATTTGTATTTGTATTTGTATATATTTTTTACAGCACATAATACCCATAATGAACTACCTTTGGAAGGTAGTTACACTTAGGTGTTACTCAGTCTCTATTTCAAAGCCAACTGTGATGTTTTTAAAATGAGAATTTTGCAAAAGTAACATTAGCGATTGAGATAGAGGAAAAATGTATTTGGAAAAGTCGTTCAGAAAAATTATGTAAATTCAAATATGAAGTTTCATTTGAAGATATCGATTTTTAGTTTTTTTTTAATATTGCAAAATTTGTGGTTTGGGTTAGTTTAGAGCAGGATGGCGGGGGTTCCGCAATTTTTTTCCTCAGCAACCCCCTTAAATTGGCCAAAAACCACCCCCAAAGTGCCCTTTTCCGTGAACCCGTTTATTTTTCCCTGTTATTCCCTCGAGTAGAACGGAAAGTCCCTCGAGGGATTTGAACTCAGCCACCCCTACACCAGGCTTCCCCAGGGGTTGATTTTTTTGTGATATTTTACAGGTGTTTCTGTGAGGAAGGTGGCAGATGACCATTGTTGTGTAACCATCTCTGGGGGTGCTGCCACCCTTCAAAGGCGCGGAATTTTTTTTTTTTGGGAAAAAAATAATATTTTGTAGGAGGCGTTTCTTTGAGAAAAGTGGTAGATGACCAGGGTTGTATAACCAACCCCGGGGGTTGTTTTCATCCTTCTAAAGGGTGGGAAAAAATAATGTTTTGTAGTAGACCTTCCTCAATGAAACGCCTCCTACAAACATTTTTTTTTTTTTTAAATTCCACCCCTTTCAAGGGTAAAAACAACCCCCGGGGATGGTTACTCAACCCTGGTTGCCTGCAATTTTCCTCACAGAAACACCTCCTGTAAAATATCACTTTTTTCCACAAAAAAATATCAATTTTCCAACCCCCTAGAGGGGTGGAAGTCTGGTGTAGAGGTGACTGAGGTCAAATCCCTCGAGGGACCTTCCGTTCTACTCGAGGAAATAACAGTTAGTCGAAAAACTGGGAAAATAAACGGGTTCACAGAAAAGGGCATCTTGGGGGTGGTTTTTGCCAATTTGAAGAGGTTGCCGAGGAAAAAAATTGTGGAACCCCCACCATGGTGTTCAGCGACCTCGAGAACGGGGGGGGAGGGTATCTAGATTGGCGCTCTGGCAAAAAGGTACCCCTTCCGACTTCTGACTTCGACTATATAGGGATGACTCATTTTGCAAAATGTATATAATTTTCAACGAATGAAGCATCCGAAATACGATGGACACTTTGAAAGTATACTCCGGACGTTTTAGCTGTAAAATTGACCTCTGTGCTAAATTCGTTCCTTACGATTTTTTTTTTGTGTTTATTTGGACGTCTTCAATGACACTTGGTAGTTACGCCACGATACACTTGGAGGGTTTCGTGAAAACCGTGGATTCGCGATTAACTCAGTTTTGATTATCCAAACGGGAACAACACCTATTATAAAAATTGTTCATCTGTAAATTCTCTAACTTAAATGTTCTACAATTTTTTTTCGTATGCCTAAACGTTTTGAAGATACGACGCGAACTAAGTGAAAAATGCATTTAGTTTATTTTTTTTTATATTTTTTAAATATTTATGTTATATTGGACAGCACAGAATTGTTGAGACGTTCAAACATGGTTAAAGACACTGATCCTGAGCAGTAGGGCTGGATTAGGAAGAATGATATTTTGCAGTTAATACCAACGCAGTTACCACCAAGACTAGACATATTGTTAAATTCAATTTTTTGCTACTATACGAAGGGTTGTGCAGGAAAATGTGGCCGTAAGAAAGTAGGACTGAATTGTTCAAAGGCTTGTGGACATTGTCACGGTCACTCCTGCTTGAATACCGCACCTATAATTGCTATGAATGAGGAAATGGACTACGTAGAATCTTATCAGAATGAAAGTACTGCCAACGATTTGTCATTGGACATCAACGTTTCAGATACCGAAGAAGTCGGAAATATTGACTAATTTAAGATCCATGGATTAGGGGTCCTGGGGAAACTATGCAAGGAAAAGCGTGTCGAGCATTCTACCTCTAAGGTGGTGCGGAAAGGAATGCATTTTTTGACTTATTCACTGTAAATAAATATAAATAAAATGTATAAGATATTCTAGTGGAGAATAAACATCACCGAGAATATTCATTCTAAGACATAGAAAGCAAGATAATTTCAAAATATGTGATACGAAAGAGGTTTGGCGGAACTAAATGCATTTTTCACTTAGGCGTACGAAAAAAATACCTTTAAGATAGGAAATTTACAGATGTACAACCTTTATAATAGGTGTTGTTTCCGTTTGGGCCATAAACACTGAGTTAATCGCGAATCCGCGGTTTCCGCGACATTCCAACGCGGTTTTCACGAAATCCTCCAGGTGTATCATGGCGTAACTACCAAATGTTATTCAAGACATCCAAATAAAGAAAAATCGTAGGGCACGAATTTGGCAGCAAAAGTCTAAAACGCCTGGATTACTGTTCACAAAAAACAATTGCAACAATATCGCGATAATCACGAGTGAGATCTTTGAGTTAAAAAGTCCTGCATCGGCAGGCAATCATCCTCGGACCTGTTTCGAGCTTTATGCGTGGATTAAACCCACCGCACCTGTCGATGCGGCTTCTATTTTCTTTCTTAGGATGATCTTAAAAGAGCCAATGCTTATTTCTTGGTAAGGGACGAAAAATCTGAACTCTGGCTTACTTGCCCCCCCTTTGAAAAGAGGCTACTTTTTTGAGTGCGTTCATTGATTGTGATTTACTCAATAACCATGCACTATTTGAAAAAATTCACTTAATCTTTTAATGGGCAAATTTTGAATTTTGATAACATGCTTATCTCTGAACTAAATTTAATAAGCGAGGGCTGGAAATATCGCGCTTGAAAAGTATCAAAAATTTGTATACTTGACAATATCGCCAAAAATCGATCGATTTCGAGAAAAATGCGAAAAATGTGCATTGGTTTTCATTGCGAGTGAATTTGAGGTGGAACGCCCAAAGATATTTGCTTGAACTTTCTGCTGTTTTTTAGTACCTGAAATATGGAAAGTAAAAAACAAAATCCCCAAGAATCTTTTTTAATACCAAAAAAAATGGATATTGAGAAACATTGTATTTGCTATCAAACCGTACAATAATAAAAACATCACTTCATTAATAGTAGTTACAAATCCTTTCAATCGTTTTTATTGAAAGGTTTGTAAACTGACAATTTACCCACTATGTGTATCTAATCAAGTTTCTCTATAAATTACTCATAAAATTCTGATATGAATTGTACACCTCTTTGTTTTGCGGGTTATTCAGTAGTGAACAAACCACTACCGTCTATTAATCATTAGACCACAGATTTCTGGTGAAGTATCCAGTTCCTGCACTAAGTACAATTAGACGTTATCTGGATACATTGTGCGCCGATTGTTCAGATTTTATACTTATTTTAAATATCTCCTTCTTAATATGTCAAGGAAAAATAAAGAAAACTTCCTCGCTGCACTCCGTAATTATAATCTGGGGAACTTAGATCTTAGAGGAAAGCGAACGTGAATATGAAAACGCTCATGGTAGAATAAGTTGCATGTAATAAAGATGAGGATTTTGTTCAGTTACCAACATAATTAAGTGAATTCTCAATTACGTAATTTGCACTAATAAGTTACTTTCATATGTATCTGTAATAAACAAAGTTCCCAGGTTATATCCGAGAAAATTAACGTTTGCCGTATACGTCAACTGCACCTCTCTGTGCATCCTAGATAGTCCCCAAGAATAGCCTTTATATACACAAAACTCCGTATTTAAGTTTTAGTAATATAATATGTTCGCGACACTTTTGTTGCAGTTTCCATTTATTAGCATGAAATACGCTGGGGAAATTTCTCCTTATAAAATATAAAGTAAGTTTTATGTCGCTGACTGATATTGTACAAGATCTTCGTACGACACATTTGGAACACGTTTCGTTACAAATACCCACAGTTTTGACGACATTTTTAGAACTGAATTAAATGAGAGCTTGCTGTAAGGCGGTATCAAATTGATTTCCCATACTTGCTAAATAAACAGATATTCTCTATGAGTTAAATAAAATTGGAAACTGACACAAAGCTTGATGATTTCTCTAATAAAATGTTTCTTTGAATTTAGAAAACAGTGTCAGTTTCCAACTTACTGAACAATTGTGCGATAGAAATCAGAATGATCTCAAATTATTTGCTATCACATTGAATAATTATTTTAACTCATACATACGCAAACGCAGCGATCATTGATTTTTTTCAATTTATATTCATACTGTGTACTCCAATGAAAACGACACACCGATTTTTACAAAAAACGAAAAAATACGTCAAAAAGAAATAATAGAGAGACAAACTTTCTCATGGATAGAATAGGAATAGCTCCATAGCTCCATCCCCCTCACTCGCAGAGCCTCCCCTACAATTTTTTTAAACGGAACACCATATTTTTTTAGGTTATTAGTTCCCCTAACAACTAGTGGCGTTAAGTGTTGACATTCTTGAACAATCCTTTATCGTAAGTCATCTAGAGAGCATAAACTTGAGTTGCATAGAATTTCGTCTTCAATACTCCCACAAAGGAAATCTAAAAGACTCAAATTTGTTGACCGAGGTGGCCACTTCATCATCAAACCTCTGCTACCTATCCAACGACCAGGGAATGTAGTCACAGCAAAATGTGGGGGTGCTCCCTCTTATGAAATGCAAGGAGATTTTCAGAAAGAGTGTCCTCGTTTTCTAATATTTTAGTAATTAGTGGATCAATTGCATTCCAAATAAGATTCTCCATTTAGGTTTCTGCCAAGGGTCCATAAATATGATCTAGGATACTACAGCTAACATTCAATTGTTGAGGTCTTTAGGTATGAAAGTCAGCTTTACTCAATCAAACAATAATTGACGTGGGAGACAAAGAAAGTTAAATCTTAAATAAATTTAATTCATGAACATTCAATACATAATTATTATTATTATTATTAGCCGTTACTCGAGTCCGAGTATAAAAATGTTACAGTCGATAGATTGTGTACAATAAAAAACAAATAAAAGGTGTAGTCTATTGTAATTCCCACTCATCTACGGTGCACACGACTATGGCTATAGAGGCCAATTCTTGAGAGCACATGTCGACCGCAGTCAGGACAAACATAGACCTGCTTAGGCCTTGGATTCGGCCTTCTTGCAGCAACATTTCCTTGATAGCTGGCCACAACCCCTCGCCATTCGGTTCTGTCCGCTGCAAGTTGTTCCCATTGCTCGTCTGCAATACCGCAGGATTTTAGATTTTCATGGAGAGCGTCTTTGAACCTCTTTCGTTGACCGCCACGCCTTCTTCTACCGCTTAGCAATTCACCATAAAGCGTACATTTAGGAAGGCGGTTATCATGCATACGATGAACGTGACCTGCCCATCTTAGGCGTGCTCTTGACATAAGCACCTCAATTGGAAGGCTGTTTGCTCTCCTGAGTACTTCCACGTTTGATATGTGATGGAACCAACGGATTTTCATCATACTTCTGAGGTGTCTTTGCTGAAAACGTTCTAATTCTTTCACATGACGACGGTAAGTGACATAATAAGGGCTACATAGATAACTAAATCACAGTTTGCTCAACATATCACATATCACTTTTCTGTTGTGCCGCACGACTTTACGTAATTCTGCAGGTGTTATTTGTAGGCAAACTTCTCTTATTCTATCCTGTAGTTGTTCTGCGTTTTGAGGTCACGCTTTGTATACTAAATATTTAATACGCTCCCAAAATTAAAAGTCTTTTGGTTTTAGATCCGAAGACCGGGGTGGCCATTCTTGAAGAGGACTTCTTGGACCTATCCATTTCAGGGAGAAATGTGTGTTAAGCCAATTACGAACAACGTTCGCATTATGACCTGGTGCTCCGTCCAACTGCAGTATTCAATGCTGAATTATTTGAAGAGGCATGACCAAAAAATTCATATCAATAAGAAAATTTCCTTGTGCCCGAAAACAATAATCTAGCCTTCTCAAATTGTTGCCTTCACACAAAGTATGTAGGTACTTCGATTTCAATCTGTTTCTTTTTAGGCACCTCCAAACTTTAGTTTTGTCAATGTTTAAATGACGTGCTACATTTCTGATACTGGCATGAGGATCTTGCCTAATTGCTGGAATTATCAGTTCGTCATAGGAATATCTAACATTATGGTTTATAACATAATTTCTTGGGTCTAGGTTTTCGAACGTTACTGGTATCGTTACAGTACGAAAGAAGAAATAAGAATTAGATTAATTTTGTGCGCCTGCTTTTAAACAGCTGCTGTGAAAGGCATTGTAGTAATTTTAATTGTAACAGGTTAGCTGATTTATCTACATTTAACGAGTGTGCATGTGTAAATTTGTATTTAACAGTTGTTTTCGAAACGTAGCCGGAAATAATTTTAAAAGCAAAAATCAAGGTGATGTATGTCGCATAGCCCCAGTGACAGCGACCTATTTGTTATCTACTCTTTGTCCTGTTGTCTGCAGCAGAAAATCGAGCTTCCTTGTTTCGGTCTTATTGGACGGGAGACCTGACATCCATTATAGTTTCTTTTCTCTTGTGGCCTGCTCGGCTTAAGCATTGTTTTAATGGCGTCAAAGATGGATTTTCATGTTTTGTATCAAGTCGGAAATTTGTAAAATTTCACTGGTTGTGCAAAAAATAGGTTACTCCAGTTTATTGTATTATGAAAGTGGGCTAGAGTAGAGTCGCAAATTAAAATTGCTGCATAAATATCTTCCTGGTAGTATTTCAGATTCAAAACAACTGGAGTGTATTATTTAACCTTGTTTCTTTCGTACTTGACAGCAGAGTTTTTATGAATTAAAATTCTTTTTCTACATACTAGATGCAGGTTCATTGTAGTTCTGCGTTTGGTATTACATTAACAAAAAAATTATTTTATAATGTATGTAGTCGAATACTTTATTGAGTTTATGAGTTACACAACAAGTATTCTTGATCCTTTAACATATATTTGTGTGTATATACTTAGTATTTAGATTGATCATCACTATTATATGACATATGTATTGATTTAGAATTTTGTATTTTCGTAATTTTCCTACCGGGTTGGAGTTTCTCTATTTGGTAGCGTATCACTAAATAAATAAGTAAATAAATATTATCACATACTGTAAAGTTATATAGTACCTTTCCATATCTGTACAAAGGAATTTACACACTATAAACATATTAAATCAAAATTCATCAGCACTTGCGAAATATATTTTAGATCATAAGCATAACTATCAGTCTTTGATATCTTTCTGAAAAGGACGAGTCGGAGAGTCGATACAGGAGCAGGTGTTATGCACCCGACTTTACAATATATTGAGAAAAGAAATCTATTATAATAGTAACCAACAATCCACAGCATGAGCATAGTTTCTCTTGACATTATGTCCATTTTGCTTGCTCTAAAAAGTTGAATACCCCGTCACTAATAATTACGCTTGTAACTCATTTCATTCCGCAGCCGTATTTTATATACACCGCCATTTCCCTTTACAAATCGCTTTGTTACCTCTAATAGTTCTTACCCGTGTTTTAATAAAAGCGTATCTGTTACGTTTTGTGTGAAACTTCAGCCTTCCCTCACTATAATAATAATTAACGGAGCCTGTCTGTGTAGCACTTCATTTGACGACTACAGCTTTGTCAGTTTTGCTCTGGAAATATTGTATACGCATTCATGTCTGAAAAAAAATGTT
Organism: Leptura quadrifasciata; assembly: GCA_963675555.1. NCBI lineage: Eukaryota > Metazoa > Arthropoda > Insecta > Coleoptera > Cerambycidae > Leptura > Leptura quadrifasciata. Next base: position 158,780,483 of record OY776675.1, read on the forward strand.
TTCAAGAAGGAGCACTGGGTATAGGTAAGCTCCCTTTGAGAGATTTTTTTTCTGCTACTACATTACAGTCTATCTTTTAAAGTAGCAAAACAATAAATAAGTCAATGTAACTGAGACTCTATTGATAATTAAGACCGTATAGATGCAATTTATGTAGACGTCTCGAAGGAACTGTAGCTTTGGGGATAATGGGTCTAACGGATTCAAAGTCCATTTACTGCGAAGTAATTTTTAATTGTAAATCGTTTCCAAGAAGTGGTTCGGAATCTACTAAAAATTGTAAGGTTCCATCTCCTTCGCTCAGACAGGCCTAGATCTCCTAGACTTTAAGAGGGTCATTGACAGATAGATGGATGGTTTATTCCAAAAGATCATATTACAATAATATAGGAAAAGTCAGAGGAAATTACTCTGAAATAAATGGATACATTTCAAACATATCACAGAACAATAATATATTTATTATAGTCTAGTATACTTTAACTTGGCGTGTGTATGTATGAGTTAATATTTCCGTACGATTTCATTTTCTCCCGTATTGTACACAAAGTTAAAGCAATAGGCCAGAAACATTGTCTACGTGGACAATATTTCTGGATCTTCGTGTACAAGAGAAAATGAAATCGTACGGAAATATTAACTCATACATACACACGCCAAGTTAAAGTATACTAGACTATATTAGATTTATCCATAGATTTGAAATAATAAAACAGATGCAAAAATTATCTGCTACAAGATTAAAAGATGTGTATAAGAATGATGCATATAAGAAAATTTAAAATTACCTAAAAGTAAAACAGTAAGGAGTTATCTAACACAAACATAATTTTAATATGATATAACTAATTTAACGACGCGACGTACAATACATATGATACAGTATACAAACTATAAATAATTCGGGTTCATATATTCTGAAATGCTGTAAAACACATCATCACGTAACATACTATTCTAGATTTTAATGATTTTAGGTCGCTTATATACCTGATTTCTTGGCTTAATCTATTATATAATTTAATTCCTACATATTTCATACATAGTTAAACTGTGCGATGGAATTGACAGCGAATGGTTTTGTGCATGGTTTCATATTGATGGAATTCTCCATTAGTTATAAACTTATTTCAGTTCGATTTGATGTATAATAGAATTTCTAAAATATATATGCAGGGTAATGTAAGCATCGTAATTTTTAAAAATATGTCCTGCATGATGTTCGATTTGATATACCTACTATTAGTGGAGTCAAATTAGCTCAGAAATGCGCTGTTTCGGAATAATTACGCGAAGCTTGGATTTCCTTGATAGACCTTGATAGATAGATAGACTTTTTGATGGACTTTTTGTCTTCTATTATATAAGTAGGATATTGTTTGAAAGTTATTTGCGGCATTCTACGAATATTCTTTCCTATTATTTGGGTTTTCTACCACATGTATTACTATTCTCTTCAAAAACAAATCACTGAATCTACAAAATAATAGAATTATTGGGAAAAAGCCTCTGCGCCCGTGACGTTTACGCCAAAGGAATAGTCAGAGGTTATGTTTTGCAAATAATATAAATCGGAATAAACACAGAAATAATGTATTTTGCTGACGTTTCGGAAAGTAAACGACTTTGAAAACGGAAAGAGATTAAAGGTCTCAACATTTTTTTTTGCATATTCCTCGGACAAATGCTTTGATATTTTCTTCACTTTATATTATATCCAGCAATTATGATAATATTACGAGTGATACTGATTGTAGTTTGAATATGTCGCCTTGTATCATTTTCAGAAGGAGAACATATTTATTCAATTTCCTTTTGTTTGTACTTTAAGTTGGTTACGCTTTTAAATATTCTAGTTAGCACTGTTATTAGTTTATTTGCTCTAGTAGATACACGCCATGCTTGAGCTCGCATGTCCGCAGTCCCTCTGAAGAGCATCACTTTAATTATACCGCAGGTAAATTAGGCAAATTTAGAGCTAAAAGCGCACCATTCTTCTATTGCTAAACTAATTAAAATTTACCAGCCCGCTCCGTCGTTTTGTTTCTCTTATTTCTGTGCGCAATTATAATTCGGTGTGTGGTAGGGCCGCTCCTGCTAGGGGGCCGTCGGCTTTTCATGGAATTACAAAAGAAACTCGTTGCTGTAATGTGCACCTTGACTGCCTAATGTTATGTTTTTGCCGTTAAGTTTTGAGGGCCCGGTCGTTAGCGGAGACGATGATGTTTTTGTTAAAATCGGGATTTCTATAGCAGGCGTAATTAAGTTTACAGTCATCCTGGCGGTGTTCTTGTTACGAAAAGTATTTCTGGAATATACAGTGTCTCAGTTTGCTTGGTTGCACTACGGAAAATATTTATTTTCAATTCAAATGAACTCGTGTGTACATTTGTCCCTCGAGTCTGAAAACGTGGTGTTTTGTGATTTTTTCTTTCTAAAATACTTTTTTAGGAGTTTTTAATCCATCAGTGTACCGTATGTTTTGTCTCGATGCCTTTACATATGTCTTATTCCTGGATATCTTGAAGAGTTTCTGTCATATTCTGGAAACTGACATTGTCAGCAGAGTTCGCTCTAAGGAGTAGGCAGATTGAGACCTTAGAGACGGATCGTGGTGAGATCTGGGGAGTAGGCAGATTGAGACCCCGGAATCGATCCAGTCCCACGAACTCCTATCATTATTTTCTTTGATAATTTTTACTTGACCCACTTTTTCTCTTGAAAATGGCTCCAAAAAGGGAGCCGAAACGTCGAGACATTAACAATCTCAGACGCGGTTCCACCCGAGAATCTAGTATTTTTCATATATATATATATATATATATATATATATATATAATGCATAAATAGCTATTTATGCCATCAGTTACGAAATGCCTAATTTTGTGTAACGCGTGAGATTTTTGCGGAACGAACGAAGTGAGTTTCGCAAAAATTCACAAGTTACACAAAATTTCATTTCGTAACGTATTGCATACAAGATTTTTTCTAATTTTGAAGAAAGTAATAAAAAAATTAAATTTAATATAATTGATAAAAATTTGGAAAACATAAATTTAGTTTGTTGCTGTTACTTCATGTTAGTTGTCAGTTTGACATTTTGTAAAAAAGTCTAGACGGAAGGTTTTTAGTGAGATTGATATATTTTTAGTTTTATTTTTTAAAAATGAGTAATTCAAGTTCTGAAGAGCTACCAAGCGATATTGAAGAGGCAGCAGGTAATGCTCTATTATCAGTAATTCCCAAAAAGTCAAAGGCAGTTTATGATTTGGCATACGAAAAATTTGTTACGTGGTGTGATGAGAAGAAAATTAAACATGTTAATGAGAAAGTTTTACTTGCATATTTTGAGGGTAAGAAAGATCTAAAAGTTTCCACATTATGGACACTTTACTCAATGTTAAGGTCTGAACTAAATCTGAAAAGGAATATTGATATTACAAAATATACAAATTTGGTAGCATATATTAAAAGTCAAGCGGACGGGTACAGTGCTAAAAAGTCAAAAGTTTTTATTAAAGAAGATTTTGCCAAATTTTTAGTGGACGCTGATGACAAAGAATACTTAATGGCTAAGGTTGCAATGATAATTGGAATGGCAGGAGCATGCAGAAAAGCAGAATTAACATTTCTTCCAGTTGAAAATGTTATAGACGAAGGAAGCTATTTTCATGTTGATATCCCACCTTCAAAAACAAAAGTTATACGGCAGTTTGCAATTACCACTGGAGACATTGAAAATACGAATCTTGTTGAAATATTAAGAAAATATATTAAGTTGCGTCCCCAGGTTCTTAAACACAACAGATTTTTTGTAAAATATGCGAATGGAAAATGTACCAGAAATCCTGTTGGAATTAACACATTTAGCAGTCTGCCAAAAGTTATTGCACAATTTCTTCGTCTTTCAAACCCTGTTCTATATACTGGCCACTGCTTTAGAAGAAGCTCTGCCACTTTTCTAGCAGACAGTGGCGCTGATATTTTAAAATTAAAGAGGCACGGAGGTTGGAAATCTAGCTCTGTTGCGGAGGGATATGTCGAAAATTCTATGAATAATAAGAAACTTATAGCGCAAGAAATATTTGGTGAAACATCTAAAGCAATGTGCGCCACTTCCCAAATAACAGCAAGTTCGAGCAATGAAAAAAATATGTCGTCGGGAATTAATTTGAATAATTGCAATAATTGTGTTATCAATATTTATAATAATTAATTAATTTATAATTTATGTTTTTAACTTGTATTATAACAGTTTAATAAATAGAATAATTCTTTTTGTCACTAATTTTGAAATACATTTTTCGTCACCAATTGCATAAAATTTTACTTTATGCAACTAGTTACAAAAAGTAAGACGTTTCATAATGTCAATCAGTTTTAAAAAGTGTCACTTTATATGTCAAAATTAGAAAAAGGAATTTTTGAAGCTGGGACGTCCTGGTACTGCAGTACAGATCCAACTGTTTCAGAACAATCGAATCTAGATATTTTTGGCAATTTATTTTCGCTAGGCAACGAGGCAACATTTGATTTTAAAGGAAATTTGAATGGAAAGATCTCAGAATAACTGCTAGTATTGTCGAATAAAAAATCCGAAAAAAAATAATAAGCTTCAATTGAAGTTGCAGAAAGTTAAATAAAATTAAAGTTGCTAATGCTTTCAATACACTTTCAATATATTGTGTTCAATATATAAATTTTCAACATATAATGTTCAATATATAAATGCTAATTAGAACTAAATTGCCAAAAGAGAATAGAAAAAAATATTGTATTACCATGTGGTCACATGTAAAATTTTAGTTACATAAAATCGTAGAAATTGAATTTAATTTATTTAATAAAAGAGAAAATACATTAATAATATAATTGAAAATTATTAAAAACGAAATAATAAATAAAATTTACCTGATGGTGTTCTTTAACACAATGAAATGAGGATTTAATTGTAATAGTAATTATTGGGGGATCTCACAATCGAAAAGTTCTATGGTGTTAATCAGATCAGATTTGGAAGGTAAATGGCATCATCGGATGATTAATTAATAAGACTAACTTTTTTATTTTTACTACAGTACCAATGTACAAACTTTAAACATATATTTTTACTTAACAAAATGAAAACTAATATTTTACGAGAGTCGCCATCTGTTGATGAGCGACTCAATTAATATAGGAGTGTACCATAATCAGATCAATTTTCTAATTAGGTTTCCTTTGTCAACCAAATTACTGATAGGTATAGAATCGATGAATGGAATCTTTAATCAATAATAGTTTGACATTAAATTGCATACCAGACGTCAGATAGTTCCAAGTTAATAAAGTGAATTGTTTTCAAACTGTATTGTGAAGATCCAGTAAATACATTACATTATATAAGATACACTATATAACAGGTGTGAATGAAAGAAATTTTAGAGGTAAGAAAAATAATTACATGTTGTACACAGTTAACAAAGTAAACATGAAAATTTAAATGCATGTAAATGTTTTTGCAGGCTTGGTAGACAATAGATCTGTAGTACTATAACAGAAATACATATTACATAAATTAGCGTAAAAATAAGTGACTGAGTTCCTAAGATATAAAAATAATTATATATGAAACAACGTGAAGTAATTTAGCATTTTTATAAGGAAAATTCTGTTAGTTTGAAGTAGTCTCACTTGCAAAAACTAAATCGAAGTGCTATCAGATCGTTCTAAACATAAACAAATACCAGTTATTTGTATAAAGTTGTTAAATGGGCACATTCCATGTAACAGTTTGATAAAATCTATAAAATTTTACTTTTGCGCACATTACTTCATAATCAATTTTATCAAATGCTTTCGAATAATCCAACAAGACCAAAGTAGTGAGCATATCCCTATCCCTAGCCTTGATTATCTGAAACATGACAAAGCGAAGACGCAGTGCTATGTACAATTGTTCAGATCTAAAATCTGACTAATATGTATTTAAAATATCATTATTATCAACATAAAAAAATACATTATTTCCGCTCAAAATGTGTATGAAGATTCTAGAACACTGACAGGTGTTGATTTCTTTTAATATCATAATATATTCTATGTGTATATTCTTCATTTGGAATGTAAATTTACTGGATTTGCAAAATAAAATAAAAAAAATTATCATTTAATCAAAAACTATCCTTCGCCGAGTCCACCCTGTATTGTTCGGTAATTTACAACAGAACGCCGTGCATCACACACTTCAAAGTTTAAATATTTGTATTAGGGAACATTTAATATCACCCAAGAGGACGTTAATCATAGAACGGTAGTGTAACCACTTCAATTTTCTTAGACCTGAGTTTCCTTCGCCGTCTACAGCCAATAAACACTTCATCATAAATTCACCGGTTCGGGCCTCTGTAGACGGGCACAATGGTTGGCGGGAGAGAAATAAAATTAAAATGCTTAGCACTTCCTCACTTTAATTTAATAAGAACGGAAACGTAATTGCCAGCGGGGCACCAGACTTAACTAATTATTTTATCAAATGAATCACAAAAGCGCGCCGCAGTCGATAGTCTTTTGTTTTTTTTATTGCCGGGCACCGTTGTTTTGGTACGTGACGATGTTGCGGAAAAAGAATTTTTTCCTTTATGAAATTGCGTGGACGGCTCCAAATTGGACTGATGGCGTGTTTCAAAGCATACGGGGTAGAAAAGCAACTTTTGAACGACAGTCTTGTTATATCGATATATATGAAAAGTGGAGCATCACATCAGCAGTCTTTTAAGCAACCATCAACCACCATCACTAGATTTTTTCGATTTTGAAACAATTACAAAAAATAAAGACATTACATTCCAGAAATGAAATGTCGCTGAAAGCTCATTATTTTAAAGTATGCTTTTTATGTAACTGTCCACAGATAAAAAATGTTTGTTAATTTTATATTTTCAAAGATTTATAAAATAGATGTTTAAAGGAAGTTTATTTCTTTAGAAAAGTTGAAAATCAAACTTAAAAAATCACATTCCACTGAATAAAACAATTCTAAAGTTATGCACAGGCACTAGACAAGTAAATTATCATCTTCGTCATCAGACATAATTTCAGTACCTTCTTCAGAATTGATGCACAATAGTCTTTGACACTCTCGACATATGGTAGAGCATTTTAATCTAGATCACATTCACATCTATTGGTACAGTTAGATTTACAAGTGCACAAAATGAGTGTTAATAACTCTGGCGGAGCAGGGTTTCTGGCCATACACACTGGTGTTAAGTTGTCTCCCTTTCGTATCCATCCCCAGTCAGCAGGGTTAATCTTATTACCTTTCCATTGCTGAACCTGTAGGTAGATACGATATGAATGATGAGCTGCTGCATCACTAGTTGGAGGCAAAGATGCAAGGTTAAACGTTTTGCCGACTGTCTGTTTGGAAATCAGACAATTGTGTCTGTACCACCATAGATCATCTAAGGTAGTACTTCTTGATCGTCCATATAAGCGAAGTAAAAATTCTTCTCCTGCAGCAGCTACCTCTTCCTTGGTCGAAGAAGGATTGTTAAACACTTTCATGCCTTCCCTGTCACTGTCTTTTAGTAGTAGCTTCAATGTGTTTAGTTTACCTTTCTTGAATATGGCAGAGGTGGTATTTGTGGCATTCTACGAATATTTTTTCCTATTATTTGGGTTTTCTACACATGTACTATTATCCTCTTCAAAACAAATCACCGAATCTACAAAATAATAGAATTATTGGAAAAAACCTCTGCGCCCGTGACGTTTACGCCAAAGGAAAAGTCAGAGGTTATGTTTTGCAAATAATATAAATCGGAATAAACATGTGTCACAGCCACTCACAGCGTGTGCAAACAGAAGCACCTCCCTACTTTCGCCTGGCATGTTTTGCTGTCGAAGTATATCAAACACGGTTTTTTGTGTTTTAGCATCAGAAGCAGGGCACAGGAATAGAACCTTTCCAGTTTTGGAAGCAAACGAAGTTAGCAGAACAAGCAAATCTGTGTCTTGGCTAACAACAAGACTGTGATACCGCTATGTGCCTTCTCTAATGCTGTTGAAACAATTAGAGTATCGGCATCCGACTCGGTCAACCGCACCTGTATGTTTGATGATAAGCAGTGCCTTGCAAGCAACTCTAGAAAAGTTTTTTTTGTTTTTATTGTTGCTCAAAAATTCGGCCTGCGTTGTTGTCGTCACGGTATTTTCTTGTAGCTGAATTATAGCAGAGGTTCTTGTAGCAGCTCTCCTTTGCTCTTCACAGCATTTTGTTGTACGTAATCAGGATATTCATCAAGCAGTGAACTTCTTCTCTATAGGTGCCATAAAACACTGTGCAGGAGATGTCTATTATTTTGCTCCTCAGCATTTTTTTTATGTCGGAGCTCTCATTTATGAAATTTAGACAGATAAAGGAAGACGCACATGGTGTTGACCTATTTTTCAACAGTCAAAAATGAAATTTCTGGCGAAACGGCAAGTTATATTTAAAAAATGATAAGAACAAAAGTGTAGACAATTTGATGAGAAATATTTTTCATTTGAAACATTTTTTTATAACATGTATAGTTTCCGAGATAAGTGTGAAAAATGGGTTTTCGGCCGACATTTTCCAAGATGGCGGCCGTAGCACAACTTTTCGATACATAAGTTGTATGACTATATGTGTACCAAATCTCTTGCTTGTACGAGTTTTTTTACCTAATTTTCATAAAATGACTACATTAACGTTTTGTTCCCAAAATCTTTCGAAACCTGTTATCTGCAAATTTCCTTCCTTACCGCAGCTGCAAATTTTGTGTTTCATTTTTGTATACGATGCACCCGGAATCGTTCAGTCGCGATTGTTTAATTTTTTAAAGCTATCTATTTTTGCCGGTCCCAATTTTTTTGATCTTTCTTTATTAATCATTATTAAAAGCGTTTTCCCATAAATTTTAATGCTATCTTGATTACCAAGTTCATATGATCAGAAGTTATTAGAAAAAACATTTTTAAATTAATTTTTTGCAATTAATCGTGTGCAACAAATTCGCAACAAATTATTTTTATGATAAGAAAATGTTTGTGCACTTTTTAAAGCGATTTCTGTGAGTGGCAATGCTATCTATCTTCACTGTGAAGTTAGCATTACCACTGTTCATTTTTTTTTTAAATAAATAGAGCTACAAATGTGTTCTTGTTCTCACCGCAACAAATTCGCAACAATAAAGCTACAATTAATGAGGCCAGAAAGATTTCAATATTTTAAACTCATAGTGCTAATTAATACAGATTTTCATCACTCCTCTGTCGTCTATCAGTTTAATCCTCACATTATAATTTTCCACTCTTTTTACAGTTCTCCTATATGTCTTGTCTTTTACCAGTTGTCATATAAGTATTCAGTTTTTATGTGTTTACTGTAAATAAATACTTTCCGTGATAAAACTTTATGCCACTCATCAATTTACATTTCCTATGCAAAAGTTTTGCCAGAGTCCAGTTACTTGATTATCAAAATTCGTCTATTTATGTAAATAAACCAATTTCTTGTCAGCTGTGGCCTATTTAAGGGCAGTTATATGAAATTATTAGGACCATAAAAAATATTGTGTTTCAAGCGAATGCCACAGCGGGATTTGTCGTTGCCAATTTTTTCCCTCTAAGTAGATAGAATTTCCTGTTGTATTATTAACAGGCTACTTTTAAGAAGACCTTTTCCTCCCATTTTATTTCTTTATAAACGATAAAGTGGCCGTTCGGTCAGGGCATAAACAGCCCCTGCTTAAATATTCCAGAGAAAATGATTGTGTTTGTGATGTTGCCGGATTTTATGAGGTAGGACGCTATATCGTATATGTTTATTGTCAAATATCTCTTTTATTAATATGAAAATTTAATAAGCTTGACCCCTGGTTCATTTTACGGCTGATTTATGCTTATGAAAATAACTTTCAAGCTCCTCGTTACATTTTAGATTGTAACTTTAATAATAAGTTTAATAGTATCGTACTATTTGCCATATTACGGTATTTATATAGGTCGTCTCAAAAATGTATTACCTCAAATTCAGGAACAATTATATACGGACTGGCCAAGGACGTACTAGTATTTTTCTTCACGTTCATAGAAATTATACGCTATGTATTTATAATGGTTCGATTGTCTCGTGTAGTGGCTCGATTGTCTCGTGGTACGGTGCGATCTCTCATTGTACGAGGGCGAGTCAAATTCGAATGTACATCACCCATAGATAGATAGATATATAGATATCTTTATTTATTCCAATTTGCCGACACTGGATGGGACAGGTCAAAATAGTGTTATATGTCCCACGCCCTCTTACGAAGAGACTTCTAATCCCTAGTAGAAAAATAAAAAGAGGCCTGTCTAATTAGCTATCAGTAAAACAGCGCCATCTCTGGGCCAACTGATAAGTGAGAATAACTGCCACGGATATATAAGAAGCGGATTCAACTCACGGAGTTCAGTTATATTTTAGATGACATGTGATCAGATAAGATAATAGCCCGGAAGGCAGGAGTATTTTTACCTAGTCATTGCATGCCGGCTTATTTTAACAGACATAGAGATACTATGTAGCTAATAACCGAAACGATCGTCAGCTGCTCCAGTAGGGGCGGAGGCGCTTGTGGGTGTGTGGAACTTATCGAAAAAAAATATTTTTAAAATTATATCAGGGAAGCTGATTTTTCAGAAATAAATTATTGATATCAGGTAGTATCCAAAAAAAAATATTCAGCTGCATCGTGGAGGGGGAACTGTACGTCAGCTGGTTCTATGAAAATATTATTACTAATCTCTATGTGTTGGACAAAGTCGCTTTATGGAGCTGTATAACTCCATGAATTAGTCTTGAAATTTGGCCACAAATAAAGGAGATACAGGGGTGTCTTCACGAGAAGTGAAACAAACATTTTTTTTTTGAAAATTTTCCGATTTTCACCAAATTTTATAAGGGGACATATGTCGTGATTCTGAACAACTTTTATTAACAAAATTTTTTTCTATTTCTAAGCCTACTATGATTTCTCGAAAATTCCGATTTTCTTTTTATCGCAGTAGGCCGGCGTTTTAGATCTAGACGACATTTATGTGTCATGTAAAGTCGCCTTATAGAGTTGTATATCTGATAAAAATTAAAAATGAATTCGGCCACACATAAAGGAGATACAGGGGTGTCTTCACGAGAAGTGAAACACACTGTACAAGGAATATCATAATCAATCTGTATTTAAATTAGGTTAACGATATTAAACTAAACTTAAAATATGTCATAATGGACTTTTAATGTAGGTAATTTATCCTGTTTTATTAAACTGTAAAATATTGGCTTTTAGAAAAAGTTGTTTTTATTATCTAAAACTATTTTATTTGATATATGATGTTTACATTATCTCATTTTTTACTGCTAATCGATTTATAAAGAAAATTTTTATATTTTAAGTATAATTTTTAGTCTGTTGATGTTAATAACACTGTATGTATAATAATATTTTGTTATGTTATCTTTTATTTGTATAGATAGCAAACTAATAACTGTAACCAGTTGTGAATCATAGTAGTGAGTCTATAGTAGAAGTTATATTTAGTGTGTTATTATAAGGATTATTGTATTGTAATTTAGTGATTTAATAAATCAGTGGTTAGTGAGAATTACAATATGAAAGGCAATTTCAGCAAAGTCTAAAAGAATGGCTCACTATTTTTATAAAACCAGTTTAGGGTTTGAAAATGAAGCAGCTGACACTTCAACTCAGGAGTGAAACGGCAACTAACCGTGTTACCTCTATCACAACCCCGTTACTCTTCAGCCACCGCCGATCACACATTAAAAATCAGCAAATTTCCATAATCGGGATTCGAACAAGAAGGCCACCGAGGCGATTTCCAGAACCAAACATTATTTTAATATTTTATTAACTATTCGAACATCGTATTGAAGGTCAAAAGTATAATATTTAAAGTTTGGTATCCAAACTGGCGTTTGGTCTAGGTATGTGTGACTCGAATGACATTTTCTGTATCTAGAATCTTCGAAGTTCCCGCACGCTTTATAAAACTTTTTATATTTTAAATTATATCTAGTTCATTAGCACCTGATGCAAAGTTCTATTCATAATTCACTGTTTGGATTAGACAATCATTATCAAGGCTATTAAGAGATTTTTTAATTAAAAGCTTCCCCATATCAGGTGCTTCATTATTACCTTATTTTCAGACAAAAAGTTTTTATTAATTACCTGGGGAAAAAGCAAATTAAAAGTAAACTTGCGATGTTAGTAACAGACAAAGATATCAAATGTGCAGCTATCGGCTCAACGGCGTGCCGAATACATCTGCAGAGGCAATTTAGAGACTATCTCTCTGTCGCAAAAAATATTCAATTTGTAGTTTTATATGTCTAAATACTGTAAAATATTATAGTGGTTGAAGTTATTCGGGTGTTTATATATTTCAATGACTATTCTGCATCTTTTCGGTGTTTGTCAAATGGAAAGTTTCTTGTAAATATTGGGCAACCGCTGGCGCTGCACAATCAATCAATCAATCAATCAATAAGACTTTATTTCTTAGTTTAATATAAAAAAGTACCTCCCCCAGAACCCACACCGGGTCCGACCGTGCAACCCACGTGCTAATGTGGTGGCAGATTGCATGGCCGGGCGGAGTGGTACTGGTTCGGCTAAAAAGAAAATTAAAAAAACTAAACCTAGGCTCCTTCCGTCGCAGACGGATTATAAAAGGTGTTAAAATTAGGAACATATTTAAAGAACAAACTTAGCAAAACTGAATAAAAACTACATACTAAATTAAAACACTTGCGCACTGATCACTTTTAATTTCATATCTGACGCTAGCACCTCAATTTGAACAAGGCGCCCTCCGCGAGATAAGTCAATGCTAGTCTGCGCATGGCTGGCCTAAACTTTGATCTTAAAAAATTTGGGTTGTATATGTTTCAATTTTCTAAAGAATTGTGAAGCGAAATGAATTTAGAGACAAAAATGTACAAAAAGAAAACAACAAACGCGACAAAAAGGATACGAACAGAAAGGAAGAGGGGGACAGGAAAGATTTAAAGGTACAAAAGGTATGAAATGTCAGTAAAGGTGGATAGGGTAAGCGGAAGTTATAGTTGTTGAAGTTTGGCTACAGGGGTTGCCGGAAAATCGGTAACGTCTGGTACGGTAAAGGGTGTTTAATCCGAAATGGGGCATTATGCTGTCTAATTTGTGTTATGTGTCTTGTTAGCGGACTATCGCCCTGCTTGAAGGAGTAGAAATTTTGGGAGATCTGCTGGACCTAATCCGCTATCGGGGTTATGTCGTTGCAACGTGCGTATAGGTCTCTGAGGGAGGTGTACCTTCCAGAATTAGAAATGAGGCGCATAAATTTGTGCTCGAGCACTTTTAGTTTTTCATTGTCGTGGCCGGTATGCTGCACCACACCGGCGCCGCGTATGTGATGGACGGCCTGATCACCATTGTGTACAACAATTTTTTATTTTGTCAGTTGACCCCTGACCATAAGCGGATACAGACTGCTAGATAGGGAATAGACCGTCCGTACAGTCTCATTTATGCTGGCGCTGCACCGATTTGATCAAATTTCTATTTTTGAGTAGATAATGTGTTTCTTGAGCCTCTTTCTATACGCCGTCGAGTCTCTCTAATGTAAATTTGTCCGCCCAACATGGGACACTATTTATTTTTGGTATTTATAGTTTCTCTTTCTGCAATCTCTACTTATATATCTCTTTTAATCCATTTATCGTTTGGCAATAGTTACATATACGTAGGAGTTGCTTCCAAGAGAACATTATTCTGCAGTATCCAATAATACCCTACGTGTGTGCCAAGTAACACCATCAACTAGCACTAGCACCAATTATATGTTATTCAAATTACGTATTCTAAATTCTTGAACGGAGAAATTTTGTAGCATCTTCGGACTATTAATTCGAGAAAAACGTACAGGTACAATTTTTCTGCAGAGAGTCTACCATTTAGGATAAACTACAGACCTGTAACATTAGTACCGAAAAATGGAGTGGAGTGGTGGGGGTTGTTTGAAGTGTCGCAATATACTACATCGATGTGTTACTTCAGGTTTGTGTCTTGCTGCAGACTCACTCGCCTTCTGGAGGCTTTACCATTTTAACGAAGAATTTTCCTACTGCTATTAAAATGGGTACGACACATTCTTTGCAATTTAACCATCAAACGCTCATCTTTAAAAAAATTCTCAATAGCAAAAGGAAATTTTGGAACAAAAATGTGCATAATAATAAGCCCTTATATAACATGCAAATTGACTACGAGATAAAGTAAAATGAGTTATTCAAGTGGGGACGCTAAATACGCCATTCCAAACAAATCACAGGATTTCGCATCGCATTGAATTTAGTTGCATAACTTATTTACCTATTATTAGTAATAAAATTGAGGTATATTTGAAACCTATTGAAAAGTCATTTTACAAAACATGTTATAAAAAATATTTTCGCCTATTTTTGCCAGTATACGTTATTTTGTGACCAATTTTTCAAAATGGCCTCCATACATTCGGACAATAAATATTGTGCGAATATAATGCACCTCTGAAATATTAATATTTCTTGAAACTCTAACATTTCATTATATCAAATATTAAACCAGTACATTATGCAAGTTGAAAGTATTTGAAGTTTAGCCTATCAATTTCTCTCCGTTGGCGCTCGACGATCTTCGCCACTGATTAAAACAAAAGCAAAACAATTACGAAGTTGTGGCCCATGCATACAGATTCTCATTAATTTCAGAAAATGAAAACATCGTCCGAAATAATTGCTATGAGCGTTTTCTTCCCGGAACAGTACAGGCAATTACTTAGTTTTCCAGAAAAGCATAACGGCTAGATACTAATGTACTTTGCGGATATAAATCTTCAAGATAAAGAAGCAATTACAAGAATTGCATTGCCATTTGCTATGCATTATTTAACTGAAATTAAATTTACATCGTTCAAATAATTAGCAAAGCTGATGGGCGCATAAAAGTGATATGAAATGGGATCATTTGTTGAAATAGTACATGCCAAACATACAGAGTCCAATAAAATTATCTGGCAACTTTGGGAAATATGCCAGAAAGTTTTTCACGTGTAAAAATGAAATTAAAATTTTAAAAAACGCTCCACCAAAATTCTGATAGGAAAAAATTGGCGAGATGCAAAGCCAAATTAGGTAACTACAAACATAATCGATACAATTATATGTATATTATATAAATTAAATATAATACTCTTTTTCAATACAAAAACTATATAAATAAATCATCTATTGATTCGCGTTGAATTGCATAGACTGTCGTCTTCAAATTCCCGTACAAAAAAGTTGAAAGGAGTCAAATCTGGTGACTGAGGTGACCACGCCGGTATAGGAACTCTTCTACCTACCTATCCAACGACCAGGAAATGTTTTTTTTATATATATATACATTTATTTAACGTCGGCCTATTTCCGCTACTGAGGCCTAACACCGACGCCTGTAGACGAGCTACCCCCAACCAGGAATTTTGCCGAACCTCTTCCCTTAAGAAGAGTAGGGATATTTTACTTGCCTAACATTTAATAGACAAGGGACCGACGGCTTTACATCCCCTCCGAAGGATGGTATATCTCCTATACAACCCTCGCCTAAGGTTGTATAGCTTCCGCGCATACACTGATATACAAGCCGCTGGAAGATGTGTGAGGCGAGAACGCGGTTTCCGTTGGAATGGTCACCATCCAAGTACTAACTGCGCCTGTCGTTGCTTTACATCGCATACCGAAGTATGTACATAGTAAAGACGCACCTACGCTCGCTCCATACCAGGAAATGTATCATTAAGAAATTGACGGACAATTATATCAAAATGTGAGGGACGAGGGTGCTCCGTCTTATCGAAATGTAGGATTTTAAGAAAGAGTTCCGTCGTTTTAATAATCTATATAACCAAATTTATTTAGGATGAATTGTTTTCATTGGAATGCACTGTATATGCATTGCTGGACATTGTACTTATATGCAGAGTGAGCATTTGGATCGAGGGCCACTTTTCAAAAAATGAGCACTTTCTTCATGATTTTACTTACAGAATGTGCGAGTAACACACCATAATATTTTTTAACAGTTATTGTTCGTTGGAAATTTGAAAAATGTCTTTTAAATCTCAAAAATATAAATCTGCATGTCTGATTTATATTATAACTCGTTTATTCTTCAAAACATATTCATTGCTGTCCTTTAGGTTCACGTAAATAAACAAATAAATCAGTAGGTAATTTATTGGAAGAAACTTAATAAAATAGTTTAATTTTTATGGCTTACCATTAGTTCAGCCATTAATCTTATATCTCTTACAAAACTATATAGCAACATTAACAGAATGTCACAAATAAAGTAGTGATATATAGTTTTTAATGGCATTTTAATTTATTGCAGGAACATCATAGATTTTATTAGTGCTGCAAAAGTTTTGAGTGTTTTTCAATGTGTAGTCCACAGTCTGAGAAGAAAATTGTACAGTATAATTCAAACGTTAGTTGATTTTCTTTTTGGAACCCATTAAATGTCTGACAAATATAATTGTACTAGTTTTATCTTGACCAATAGATTTTATTTAGTATATACATGGTTAAATATTTATAGAAAGCCAACCCACACGACCGCTACCTCAATGCAAAACCACCATTTACCACAAATAAATTCCGTTATCAACACTCTTGTAAACGGATCCCTCACACTAATAAACAATCACATCTGACAATCTGAACTAAGAACATTAGAAGAAGCCCTTCTACAAAACAGTTACGATAAAATTCTTCTGCACATCAGAAAGCCTGTCTCCCTATCATACGTCAAAGATAGTTCAAATGTGCTTTTAGAGGGCGGAATATTAAAACATAATATTTTTAGTCGCAAACTCCTCTATAAAATCCTTATTTTACTATAAGGAACGTAACCAGACTGCAACCAAAAGCTACTCTCCAGGCTATGTGCCCCGCCGAGTGCTGAAATACAAGTTAAAAGCCTGGTGCGTTAAATGTAATAATTGCATATTACCAACAAAACTTTAATGCTTCGATTACAACAAACACCAACCGAAAGACTGATCCTACTTAATATTCCGCCCTCTAAAAACACATTTGAACTATGCTAGGCCCAGTCAGGCTATTTATTTTTCGATTTCAACAGACACTGGACCGCTAGATGGCACCTGCTGACTATTTTGCATGTCGCTATCCTAACGATACTGAGATGTACCAAATAGTCCAAGGATCCTCGTGTCGGTCGTCACATGCCTACCTTGCACTGACGAGAGCCAACAGCTCGAAACTGCAGTCTGCAAGTGGTGTGGGACGACTGGCACGAGAGCTCCTTTAAGTAGGATCAGTCTTTCGACTGGTGTTTGTTGCAATCGAAGCATTAGCGTTTTGTTGGTAATATGCAATTATTACACTTAACGCGTCAGGCTTGTAACTTGTAATTCAGCGCTCGGCGGGGCATATAGCCCGGCTAGTAGCTGTTCGTTGCAGTCTGGTTACGTTCCTTATAGTAAAATGAGGATTTTATAGAGGAGCTTGCGACTAAAAATATTGTTTTAATACATCAAAAATTTCCAGTTTAATTAAAGCATCAAAAGGTCAAGTATCTATCGACTTGCACAGTGCTTACGAAATATCTTACTCAGACTGTCGGCACCGTCTTGAAACTAGTAAATATACTAGAGAAGGAATTTTATGCAAATACTTTTGTACATTTCTTCATAGCGTTTTCCTTCGCTACGTAGTAGCAAACTCAAAGGTTACGAAATATGTTCTAAGAATCCCTTTTTTATACATTTATTTAACGTCGGCCTATTTCCGCTACTGAGGCCTAATACCGACGCCTGTAGACGAGCTGCCCCCAACCAGGAATTTTGCCGAACCTCTTCCCTTAAGAAGAGTAGGAAACTTTTACTTGCCTAACATTTAATAGACAAGGGACCGACGGCTTTACATCCCCTCCGAAGGATGGTATATCTCCTATACAACCCTCGCCTAAGGTTGTATAGCTTCCGCACATACACTGATATACAAGCCGCTGGAAGATGTGTGAGGCGAGGACGCGGTTTCCGTTGGAATGGTCACCCATCCAACTACTAACTGCGCCTGTCGTTGCTTTACATCGCATACCGAAGTATGTACATAGTAAAGACGCACCTACGCTCGCCCCCCTAAGAATTTTTAGAGCATCAAAAATTCATTTCCGAAATCCGATTCCATTATTTTTATTTGCCATCTTTCTCCCGTTAAAACTATTGTTTTGTACTTATTTAGTTATTTATTTACACTGCTCTACAGCTTACAACAATCCAATTAAAAAGTAGGAAGTAGTCCCGCAAAATTATAAATAATATACATAAATACCACATATAACATATATAACAACGGACATAATAACAATATAGTGAATACATAATAAAATTCACAGAAGTAGAAATAAAGAATTTGTACATTACGTCAATAGTAGTGATTTTAATGTTTTAGGGCTGGTGTGAAAAATATCAATACTTATTATATAGTAGGCTATTATGATTAAGGTTTTTATTGATGTCATTTACAAATATATTGAAGAACAGGGGTCCTAGAATTGATCCTTGTGGAACTCCAGATATTTTGTTTAACGATTCTTAACGCATTGTGATGTAAATGTTCCTTAAGTAAAACGTCAATTGCCTTTCCGATCTCACAATCATTTTTTGCAATTATCAGGTCCAGGATTCGATTATTTTAGTTTTTCACCTAGTTAAATGGTTCCAAGTCAACTATTAGTAATATTTTTGCTTTACAACTATTAACTGAATTCTCTTTAAGCTGAGTCGTATTTGCTCACTTTTGCTTTCCACAGACAACATTTAGAATGATATACGGACATTCACAGTTCGGCCCGTCCACTAAATATCCAAACTCAGTTTGTTGAACAAATCGGTATACTCAGGCGAACAGTAGCATTCAGCGACGGCTTCGGTAATTGAACTTGTCCGGATCCAGACTCCCAACCAACGGAAAATATCGTAAAGGAGCCAAAGTTTTCAGCGTCCTCTATAACATTAAGGCTAGTTACTTCGCTGTGCAACATTAAACACTATTACTTTTTCTCCTTTTATGTTGTATGCTCTAATAAATTGTCTCTGGCAACGTCGGTAATCTCGCTTTATTGTTAAAAGTTGTATGTTCAAATCGTGTACACTAATAAACTACGTGACTTTTACAGGGAGAGGTGCAGTTTACAGCTGAAATTCAAATGAACTTTCATATATCAAAAAGTTGCGAACGCTTCAGCGTTGTAACTATTTAAGGTGTGTTTACGATTCTTCCGTTCGCTGCTGCCCGAGGAGCGATATACGCGGAGACGTAATTCGTGTGACAAATCTGTGTGTTTCAAACACGACGATTGTAAATGGCGCCTCGCCCTGCATCCTGAGTTGGCCGTTACAGGCTGCAGTAAATTCGAAATAGTTGTAGCTTTTCCTTCCGATTAAGAATAGACTTTCATGTACTGGAACCGTCCATTTTATCAGCCAATAAAAGTTTATCTCTTTAATAACAGTATAAAGTAAAAAAAATTATATAAAATATATTTTTGAAAAAAGCTTTTATTTAAATGCTCTAAAAAGTAGAATATAAGCTTTGAAGTAAATCAAACTCATCATTTTGTTACATTATATAATTTTTTTACGATATAAAATCTTGTCAGGAGATTTTCCTGTATAAAGGAGATTGCTCGCGACAAGCTTTTATATCATAAAAAAATTATATATTGTAACAAAATGATGGGTTTGATTTCCTTCAAAGTTTATTTTCTGCTTTTTAGAACATTTAAATTAAAGCCTTTTAAAAATATTTTTTTATATAATTTTATTTTTTACTTTTTAGTCTTTTGATATACTGTAATCCCCAGATATCGATTTTGAGACTAATCGGACCATAAATAGTAAAGTCGACCGCCATCTTAAACTAACTTTTTAACTAGAAATTCGTAATCCCCGACCCCGAAAACCCCCAGATATCTATTTTGATCGATTTGGATCTAAATGACAAAAGTCGTTAGCCATTTTGAATTTCTGAATTTTTACTAAAAATTTTTAATCCGCGACCTAGAAAACCCCCAGATATCGATTTTGAGTTGAATCGGATCTTAAACGGTAAAGTCGTCAGCCATCTTGAAGTCGCCATCTTCAACTAAATTTTTGACTAGAAATTCGTAATTGGCAAACCTGAAAACCTCTAGATATCGATTTTGATAGATTTGGACCATAAATGACAAAAGTCGTCCGCCATATTGGCGCCGCCATTTTGAATTTCAAAATTACAGTCTATTTTTACTCTTCTTCGCTGATGATATCCACAATTTCTGAATTTTTAATTCAATTTCAAATTATTAATCCTTGTTTTTATTTTTTCTCCTTCACTCCCTAATTTTCACTTGTTCTCTTTTTTTCCTTTGAATTTGTTTTTCCAATTTTACAACCTCTCTTTTATCTGTTGTTTTTTTTCTATCTCGCTAAATATCAAAGTACCCAAAATAAACAAAACAAAACACCATATGAATTTTGATTAATTTCATTCCAAACATAACCTAACTTAAACTTCTTTGTCTTTCTCCAGGAAAACATTTACCAACTAATAAAATTTCCTACTTAAAAGAAATGTCATAATGACTTAAATGTCAGAAATTATTTCAACTACAACTTAATAACCACTAACATAGATGTCAGTATCAAACTTACTGTTGACATCAAATAATAATAATAATAATATAATAATATTTATTTTCCTTTCAGACACAGTACATTATGTATAGGAATCGTCTAATATACTTATTATCTAAGTTATAAAAAATTCATTCATAGTGTAATAACACTGGTGTATTAAAAACATTTTTAAATATTTTTTAAAATGGTTGAGGTCTTTCAATTGCTTCAAGTCGTCAGGCAAATGATTATATACATTGAGACCTATATAAGTAGGCGAATTTGTTGTTATCTTATACTTACAAAAAGGTATGTGAAAATTTTTTGCTTGCCTTGTGTTGAAATCGTGGTAGTCTTTATTTATAGTGAACTTTTTTTTGTTAATAAAAACGTATAAACATAATTCGAAAATAAATACTCCCACGAGCGTCAAAATGCCATATTCTTTGAATAAATTCCTGCATGTATGGTTACTTGGAATTCCACCAATGCATCTCAATATGCGTTTTTGTGCAACAAACACGTCTGGAGATAGTGTGGAGTTGCCCCAAAAGCAAACCCCATATCTAAGTCTTGAACCTACCTGCGCATGATACAGACCTATGAGTTGATCAGTTAAGAGAACTGTTTTTAAATTCCTAAACAAATAACTCAACGAATTTAATTTGGCTACAAGATTATTACAATGTTCCTTCCAACTCAAACATTCATCAATTGTTAAGCCTAAAAATTTGATTGTTTCTTTCTTTGAGAGAGAAACATCTTTTACCTTAATATTTAATTTTAAACAGTTCTTTTGCCAATTGTGAAATCTAATATAATGCGTTTTCTGCGGATTGAGAAACAATGAATTAAAACAATACCAGCTACCAATATTACATATAACATCATTACATTTAGCCTCTAATATATCATCGGATTTGTCAGATAGAAGTAAGGACTTGTCGTCTGCATACATGACAAAAAATGCGTCTGAAGTAAGGGTATCAAGTTCATTAGTATATAACAAAAATAATAAAGGGCCCAATATTGAGCCCTGTGGAACTCCCATATTAACTTCCTTACATTCTGATTGAACTATATTTACAGCACCATTTGATAAGTGACTTATACTGACATATTGGGTTCGATGTCTTAAAAATGAGGAAATCCAATCTAATGCGATTCCCCTTATACCATATGAGTATAGTTTACGCAATAAAATAGCGTGATAAAAACTTAAAAACTATTAAAACAACTCTAAACAAATATTAACATTCTAAAACACATACCTTTCGGATCTTTAGCTAATTTAAATAAATTTTGAAAACCATCTAAAGGAAACAAACAAATTCAAACCCTGATTCAGCAAATAACACAAACATGCAATCTTCGTAATCGTCCAATATGCGAATACATAGCATCCCCCCCCCCCCAAATTATAAGCTTTTACTTATGTAAAACTGTTTAATTTTATTCAATTAATTTGCAAAATACTGTATTTGTCATCAGTTTTGTTGTGTTTTCTTTGTGTGTTTTAATTTTTCAATGTGTATGGATAAATCATTTCTATGTTTTCATTATTCATGTGTTTTAGTTCATACGTATTTTCATTTAAAACCCTGTTTATCATATATGGTCCTTCATATGGAAATTGAAATCTTGTGTTTTTCTTATGGAAGATGTGTGAGGCGAGAACGCGGTTTCCGTTGGAATGGTCACCAATCCAAGTACTAACTGCGCCTGTCGTTGCTTTACATCGCATACCGAAGTATGTACATAGTAAAGACGCACCTACGCTCGCCCCCTATATGGAGATTCCAGTAAATAAATATTCATTGCGTTTTTCTATAGTTAGCACATTTGTAGTTGGGTTTACAGATCTTTCTTTATAACAATACAGCTTACTAGCATTTCAAGCTAGTCGGGTGGCGGAATTTTTTTTTAATCAAAACTATTTTCTTTTAGCTATAAGCTTTTCTGCACAGCCAAAATTTGACATTAAAATTCTAGGGCGTATAAGGAGCTTTATATTCACGAATAACATTATAGCTAAATCATAATTAATTGTGAAAAGTGAATTTTTATGTCACTATGTAAACCGCTTAGTATACTTGGCCGTTCTTGTCGGAATATATTCGGGCCACTGTTATTTGTAAGTTTTGTTAGTGACTTACCTGCTTGTATTAAGCAAAATACAATAGCAATACAATGGAATAAATTCAGTATTTCAATTATTATGCATATTTATAAAAAACTCCGCGACAGGTTGATTTTGGATTCTGAAATGACATCCTGCAATGAACAAATTTCATTCCTAAATTCAACCCCTTTCGAGTGGCAGTTGCAACCTCTAAATTTTTAAGTGGAAAGTAGGGCCTTGTGATACCTCATTTGAAAGGTGTTTTCATTCTCTATTCAAAAATACTAAAAAAATTAATTTTTGTGCTTGACGTAACTCACAATAGCAAACACGAAAAAACTTAATTTCAGTGTAATAAATGTTCAGATTGAGTTCCTTGAACGTCTTGGCACCATCCTAATCGTAAATAAAAATGTCTTCTAAAATGATTTGTCTTGGTACGATGATGAACTTAGAGAAATTAGTAAGGAAAGAGATAAAGCATTTAAAATATTTAAAAATGTACCAACGATATAAATTGGCAAGATTACACACAAAAACGTAATAGGGTTGTTAATATGCTAAAAAATAAAAAAGATATGTTTTATTTCAAACAAATTGATAAATTAATAAATCACGTTTAATGCGGAAAACATTACAAAAGTTAACAAATCCAAGAAGCTTTAACAATTCCTTTACAAATGGCATACAGTTTGAAATAAATGAGCAAGTTGTTTTTGTGAAAAATCCATCAGAAATTGTAGAATGTTTTAATAATTGCTTTGTAGACAGTGTGGAGGAAATTGTAAATAGTATTGGTAATGTAATATTTGATTGTAATATCATTCCAAGTGACACGACGTTGTCTGAGTTTAAGTTATTAAATATGCAAGATTTAAAAAAAAACGGTAAGTGACTTAGATAAGGAGTCAGCAACTATATTAAGTAGTAAATTCATAAAAAGTTCTTTTAAGGTTATCGGCCATGTCTGGTTGCATTTTATAAATACATCCTTAGAGTACGGTGAATTTCCAAAAGACTTAAAAACCCGCATAATCACACCTATTGAGAAAGTTATTAACACAAACAAGTTCTCAGAATTTAGACCAATAAACACTTTACCAAGTGCTGAAAAACTATTAGAAATGGTTGTTTATAAGCAGCTAATGGAATATTTTATTGATAATAACCCATTTTTTAATAATCAATCTGGATTCAGGAGTAAACACTCATGTGAATCCGCACTACAGTTATCTATAACCGAATGGAAAAATAATATGGAAAAAGGTTTGTTTACAATTGCAGTATTCCTAGACCTAAAACGGGATAAATAGGGATATACTATTAAAAAAGCTATATAATTATGGTATTAGGGGTAAAGTATTAACTTGGTTAACAGATTATCTTAGTGATCGTAAACAAATCACTAAAATTAATAATGAATTTTCATCTTCTAAGGTAATTAAACACGGAATACCTCAGGGAAGCATCTTGGGACCACTTTTATTCATCATTTATATTAATGACATTCAGGAGTACCATGATTGTGATTACATACATTTATTCGCGGATGATACCCTCTTATCAGTAAGCGATACAAATTTAAACATTGCCATAACTAAAATGAATAACTCATTAAAAAATATATCACTTTACTTGAAAATCAACAAATTAAAATTAAATGTAAATAAAACTAAAAGTATGATAATTACAACACCATATAAATACAAAAACATATATAGTGACCAGATTAATTTGACAATTGACAATAACAGAATTGAAATAGTAACAGACAGTAATATAATAACAGTAAATATTTAGGATTTATGTTAGATAATTTTTTGCAATTTACCTCACATTTTATTTATATACAAAAGAAAATAACTACAACAACTATTCTTTTTTTCTCGGGTTTCTCAGCATTTGTCAATAAATTCGAAGATTACTGTGTTTAAAACAATTATTCAAGCCCATTTTGAATACTGTGCTTCTAGTATATATACGTTTGGTGTGAATAAACTAAAAGCATTACAAAAACTTCAAAATAGGGCAATGAGGATTGTTTTGAAATGCAGCAGGCATACCCCAATACAATTAATGTTATCATCATTAGAATGGTTTTCAGTAAAAAATAGATTAGAGTACTTAGCAATGATTTTTATCTATAAAATGTTACACAAACTTCTACCTATCTACTTTAATAAATATATAGTATATAATAACCATATTTATGAATATAATACAAGAAATGATCAACAATTACATATATGTAGACAAAATATGTCAATGAATATGAAAACCTTGTTATTTAAGGGATTTGTCCAGTATAATAAATTACCCGATACTGTAAGAAATTCAGATACAACTCAGGAATTTAAGCATAGATTAGGACTTTTCCTTAAGGAGAAATTATTATAATAAAATTAAAGTCATCTCAAAGAGAGTATACTGTATTTGATATAGATGTAAAACCATATGTGTGTGTTTATATGTGGGTGTATATATGTATGTGTAGATATATATCTTTTGTATGTGTTATACTTAATATATTATGGTATTTTTTAAGTAAAATAGAACTGTTATGTATATTAGGTTGTATCCTAACAATCAACCAATCAATAAATAAAATAAAAATAAAATAAATAAATAAATTTCCAACAACTGAGGCGTGACCGACCTAACCACATCTGTTATTCTTCTTCTTATGTCAGCTATATCGCATGGATTAGTTTTGTATACCATACTTTTCACATATTCCCATAGAAACAGATCTAAGAATGTAAGATCGGGAGAACGTGCTGGCCATTCTAGCGATTCTCGCCTCCCGATCCACCGATTTGGAAATGTTAATTCGACGTATTGCCGGGACATCGATTCGGTAATATGGTAGTGCTTCATCCTGTTGGAACCATATTACATCCGCTGAAACTTATGGACTTGCTTCAGCAGGGACAACTATTTATTGCTGTCAATCGCTACGGTATTCAAATGCCTTACTTTAAACATGGATAAAATCCAGCACACCTTTAGATCAACCTATAATAAGTCTGATCTTCCTGATAACTTTAATAATTCTAAGATAAATTCAACCAACTATACAAAATTTGAAATATTTAAAATGAAATTATTATATTCGAGATACTGTTATCAAATCATCATCTGTCTGTTACGTATTTCATTTTCTAACCAAATTTATGAATTACACAATACTCGGAATGGCGTAATACCTCTGCTCTGCATTAAAATTTAGTAAACTATTTGTGTTAAGGGTATCTGGAATATTTAAAATCCTTATAAGAAAAATCTTGTTTTAACATACAATTAATTAATAAATTATGTTTCAACTTATTTTGTTATATTTGTTCTCGTTACAGCTAAAGAAGCCTGTCACAGCCAAGTAAAAGAAGGTCACCCAGAGGGTGATCGTGACAATATCTCCGCCATAAAATATTTTTTCTTCCTTAATTTGAAATTTTATTTAATACAATTTATTACATTTATGTTCGTCTCATCTCGTTATACGATATGTCACTTGCAGAGGTGGTTTCCATAAAACTTGCCATATTAAAATTTCCCTCATTATTTCAGAGTTTCCTTTTTAACATTTTCCGCGATCCAATTAGTTTTTTCTCATCTTTTAGATAAATTTTAGTGTGTAATTGGATACGCTGCATTTCTCGTTAATTTTTGCCATTCATTTTGAAGTGATTAATTTTATATAATTTGTTTTGTTTAGCCCGTATTATATTTAACTTTAATTTCATTTTGGAGTAATTAATTTTATTTGAATTCACCCAACGGTGCCGAAAATTTCGTTTTCGTTTTAATTAAACGAACAAAGACGCTGTTGTCAGATGTGCATACCCAATAATGACGTGTACAATTCTTTAAGCGAAATCCTTGTGCCATATATAAGTATGTGCTAATTTTATCGATGTTGGTGATAGTTGCATAATTAAGAACTAAATATACAGGGTGGAGCAATAGTGCGTCGAACCTCGATATCTCGAGTTCTACGAAGCTAGAATTTTTTAAAAATTTCGTTTTATTGAGCAATAATTATTACAAAATCCAAAAATAAACTATTATTATATTTTCCTTCATATTTTGTACTGTTGTTGGTGTGTCTCTATCAACAATTTCCTTCACGTATCCCCATAAAAAGAAATCCATTTTTGTAAGATCTGGGGATCTAGCAGGTCATTTAGTGGGTCCATTTCTTCCAATCCATTGATTAGGGTAGGTCTCTAACTGCATTTAAATAATGTGGTGGAGCACCATCTTGCTGAAACCATATCCTGTTTCGAATTCTTTCAGGGAGATTTACCAATAATTGTGGCAGATAATTTTCAAAAAAATTAAGATAAATAGCTCCAGTCAATGTATCATCAAAGAAATGTGGCCCTATTACATGTTCTCCAATAATTCCTCCCCAAACGTTTATAGACCATATGTGTTGGTTATCAACTTGCATAAAAAAGTGATAATTTTCCGAAGCATAATAATGGATATTTTGCTTATTAACAAATCCATTTTTATGAAAAGTTGCCTCATCACTGAATATAACAGTATTGAAGAAGTTGGCATTATGTTGCATTTCACTTTGGCCCAATTACAAAATTGTAGGCGCTTTTCAAAATCGTCATCAGATAATTCCTGGTGCATTTGAATATGATATTTGTTTTTAAGATTCGACCCACAGACCGTCTACTTATTCCTACTAATGAGCTCACTTCTCTTTGACTAACATGGGGATTCTCAACCGTTGCCAGCACCACAGAAAACTCATTTTCTTCGTTCACAACACGTTTTATTCTTTCACTTTTTTCATATTCGACATTTCCAGTTTCCAGAAATCTATCGAGAAAATTTTAGAAGCTGCTTAACCAAAATTGGCAACGCCATGTCAAATACCAAATATCTGAAGGTATTTGGAAAGGGAATTTGCCGCTGAATTCCTAAATGTAAAAATATATAGGGTGTTCCATTTAAAGAAAATGACCTCAAAGATGCTCCGCTGTAGCGAGTCACCCTGTATATTTCAAAATATTTTTAAAATGTGCCCCTTTCTACACTATACCACAAACTAGAACACCAGAAAATACTAAATTTTCTATTGTATATTTATTTTCAGTCGATAATAATATATTCTTTTTTAAGAGTTTATTAAACACAGTTAAGTCTACTTTGTGTTAAATGACTGCCAATATACAGAAAAGAAAATCACGTACCGGCTGCTAAACGTTTTCTCTAAAATGTTTTGTTACACGTTCATATTCCATCTTAAATTCTGGATTTGTAAATGTATTCCGTTTAATAAAAGGCACGTCAAAAAGGCATAAAGAAGAAACATCTCAGCAACCATAACTTTATTACATCTGTATACATATTACACGGGAAAGTGGCGCTAAATAAACTGTAGGAGAGCATAGCATAAAATGGCCTAGCACAGGGCTGGGCTGGCCGAGAATTCTCCAATAAATAAAATAACAACTTACTATTTTTTACAGTACACTTTTTAATCGCTTGATATTTTGTAACAGACAAATCTGATACGTTCTTGTTAAGCTATATGTCTCCTGATGATGCTATCTTGGTTAGCATAATGCACCGAGTATATATATCAAGTATTTTGATGTCAGTTAAGGACGTTCCCAACAAAAAAGTTTTCTTACGATTATCTTTAAAATGTATACATATACTCTTATTCATGTTCTGTGTACGTGGGAAAAACTTGATTAGCTGTTACGGTGCGTAATTTGTAAATATTAGTACCTAAAATTCCTATTTTAACATACTAATACCTTTTAAATCCTATATTCAGTTACGTTTTATTTAATTACAATAATAATTTTCTTACACTTTTCTTCAAAATTTGAGAGCTATTAGAAGAAGGAGTTAGGAATATTTTTCTCTAAAAAAAATTACAGCAAGACGTATTCGTTTTTCTGTGAAATATGTTGAAAATTCGTGAGTTTCGGTCGCTCTCGGCTTGCCTCAGCTAAGTTGGTGAGCAGAAGTTAGCGACTTGGCAACGTTGCAATTACGCGGTAATATTTAAAATGCTGCCACGCACGGTTTATGTCAATAAACGCGAGTACTGTACAGATATTAAGAAAATATGGATTATCGTAAAAATAAAGGTTGATATTTATGACAAATCTACAATTTTTTGTTCTCGAACACATTTTTTATACCTTGTTCACAAATATATTCTTAACCTCACAAAATACGATAATGCACTGTAATGCAACTCACGTTCTGATGAATATAAAAACGAGACATTGCCAGATTGAGTCAAGCGACGCAGTAGGTTCTGTGCTTATGCGGTGAGGAAGTGGAGCGAAAAAACGCAGTGCTTGTCAACAAGTTTTTATTGTACCCATGATAGTTTACATTTGGGAGATCCTTTTGTAGATTGAGAACGACTGACTTTTGGGAACGTCCTTAAATCAAATAAATAATTAATGTAATTCTTTAATTGTATGACTGGTGATCGAGAGGTGAGCGCACTTGCCTCTCACCCAAAAGGTCCGGGTTCGATCCCCGGTCGTGGTAGTGGAAAATATTGTGAGAGGGATTTTTCCACTATACACGGATATTGGATGCGTGTCCCTTGTCTCTAAATGTGTAGGGGTCATAATTACCTGTGGTGTTATTTATTATTATTTATTTATCAATTCCTTAGTCCCGGAAATAATAAAAAAAGTAACTAAATATTAACATTGACATCAGACGTCTATGGCATGTTTCATGCAGAATTCTAAAGCGTAGCGTGACGACGTAAAAAAGTTCTAGGAAATTTGCCTTGGCTGAATAAAGAGCTAAAGCTTGTCGACTAAGAGATCTTCGTGGTATGTGGCATGCAAATAAAGACTTCCCTTGCACATGACACGTATATGAACGATTTCTTTATTACGCGTTTAGACATTTTCCACAGTTCCACGCTTGCATTTGTTGAAGCACCTTCATTGTATCGAATACTAAAAGCGCGAGGAAAGTCTAGCATACGATCGATAACTGAGTTTGTTTTATAAAATTGCCTATATGAAAATTTAACAATATTAAGCATACAATTTAATTTGTTTCTAGTGTATTTTGTATACGCCATTATTCTGTATTTCCAAAATGATAATAATCAGTTATAGCTTATTAGTGTCGAAGTTAACAAAACATTTGGAAATGCCTTTTCCAACTGTAACTTAGACAGTGTATTTCAAAATGGTAAATTTTTTCAGAGTTCCTAAATTCGAGAAAGCATCGTTTAGAATTCAATTTATAATCGAGTGTATTTTTACTTAGCGGGCTCAAAGGTCGCTTCGCCTTCTGAACTAAGAATGTATTCGAGGGGTGAGACATGCCAGTGGCTCTCAAACAGTTAATGAATGATTATGTACCTGTAACGGTCGCCGAATGATAATAATAAAATACAAATAAAAAATAACGGCCGCGGGTATTCGTCTGAAAATCAGATAAATAATCAGACCCCTAAAGGTCCGAAAGTCGATTTTATTCACTGAGAGATTCACTCTCTCGGAACAATAAAAGACAAATTCTTAGGGAAAAGATCATTTTAACAAAACTCGCGGTGTGGATTAATAAAAGAGAAAAGAAACAGTAGAACCCAAGAGGATTTGATTACACACTGATCAATTTTGCTATAGAACGTGTAGTATGTAGGTACTAGAAATTATAAAACCTTTAGTGGCTTGATAATGTTAATATGATACGACTTTGAACCCAAATAAATAACAGTTTACAATAACAATTGACGAATCTTCAGAGTTTGAGAATCACTGAATTTATTGAAAACATAGATTACTTACCTCTCACTTCAATATATATTTCATATTTCCGTCTCAAAAGAAGAGAAGAGAAGCTTGGTAGATCAGGGTTGGCAAAAAACCGCTTTTTTGTAGAAAAGTCCGGGCCAGTGGACAAAACTAGAAAAACCACAAAAGTGGAAAAAACCATTGGTCCAAAGTGGTTATGCAACTTATTATACATATAGATACTAAGGGTTGCGTTCTTTGGTGATTTAACTTTGTGAGAAGTATTGTTTCAATTTAGTTGCCAACTGAATGCTAAAGCATCAGGTGACTGCTAACATTTTGAGAAAAACAAGTCGTTTCTTGTAAGAAAAAAAATAATTTGTATTTATTATGGAGATTTGTTTTATTTTAAAGAGTATAAAACATTTATTGTGATTTTTTTTAAATCATTTTTTAAAGTGAACCACTTTTTTTAATTTTGACCAGTCCAAAAAAACCGGTTATTTTGACCAGTCCACAAAAAACCGGTTAAAACCACCTGGTTTTTTCCAGTGCGGTTCTTTCCAGCCAACCCTGTGGTAGATATACGCGAACAATGCTCTTGGGCTATTGCTTTAACGTTGTATGGAAGAGAAAATAAAATCGTACTAGCAATATTAATTCATACACACACCAAATTAAAATATACTAGACTCTAAACAATTGTATTTGAGAAAATATTATTGGTAATTCAGAATACATAGTCAACAGTTGTATATGAGATAGCATTATTTCTACTTAGAATGATCCGAATAAAAGTATTCTTAAACAGTTATGTATGCAACTGTTTAAAAACAAAACACCGTAAAATATTTAACATCATCTAAATCATTCAATCGAGAGAAGTTCTTGCCCAAACTGGTGATCCCCTTGACATTGGAAATTATAGACTAATAACATTAGTCAATTTCCTTTGTAAAATTATGGAAAGGGTTATTTATGATCAGCTGTCAACATTCATAGAGAAATACAAGATTTTGACACCATGCCAGCGTGACTTTAGGGAAGGTAAATCAGTAGAAATTGCTAGCATCCACTTATTGGATACAGTTTACACCATATTGACAAAGGTAAATACATAATTCGATCTATCCAAGGCATTTGATAACTTGGATATTGATTATATAGTATCTAAAATGTTTAACTTTGCTATACGCGATAATATTCTGGAATGGATTTACTCTTACCTGTTAAATAGAATAATAATTTTACGGATTGGCACCCACTTTTTTAATGAATATGTTTCCCTATTAGTTCCTCAGGGTTCTATATTTGTGCCTCTAATATTCATATTGTATGTTAATAATCTACCAGTTTCCAATATTGATACTTTAAGTAGAAAGCCCTGTCCTCAGCAAAAACTTCAACTTTAAGTCGAAGTAAATTTCTAGGAGTTGTTTTGGATGCAGACTTGTCCTGGAGATCTCAAATCGACGGTGTATGCAAGAAGTTGCACCAACCCTACTTATTAAATTATTTAAAATAAAAAGAATTAAACATATTTGTGTCATGTGCTTGGGTCGAGCTGCGGAGTTTTTATTTGTCAAAAAAGCTTGTTCACCTAATTTTCGATTTGAAACTAGGAGATAGTTGTGCAAAAAATTTTAGAAGTAACAAATTACTCACAATGCCCTCAATATAAGTACCTGTGTTTTGTTAAAAGAACATTACGTCTATTCAAAACTACTTCTTCTTATTACAATTATAGTACAAGAAAAAATCACCTCGTGGTACCACCACACAAGAAATTGCCATACTACTCAGATATTAAAGTTTACAATTCTCTGCCTAACCAATTAAGAAATGTGAAAAATTTTAATTCGTTTAAATTTAAATTAAGAAATCTTACAGCATCGATGTATTTTTAAATAGATAAAGTTTTGTATATCTACGTGCTTTTTATTCTATTTTATATTTATGCATTTTATGTTTATATTCCCTTCTTTTAAACACTTATTTTAACAAGTTCTTATTGTATTTTAGTAAATTAGAATAATGTATATTTTATGCTTATATCTTGACTTGTCCTATTTCATGTTTAATGATCTAAAGGACAAATAAAGTATGATTATTATTATTATTATTGGCATGCCATTTCCGTCTACAGCTGCAAAATGGTGTGTGTGTAGTTGTGTATCGAACTATATGTGCGAAATCGCCTCCAACAGTTGTAACTTTTGCCTGGGCGATAATCTGTTCCAGATACACCAGCGTCTATTCAATAAAAAACAGCTACTATAAGAGGAACCTGAAGCTGAGTTTCACCACAAAATTTTGCTTTAGACCAAATATACTTAACTAGCTAGGTGATAATCATAAAAAAACTGGCTACAATTCCATTAATAGGTAGACACAGAAAGATTTTTTCAATTCTGCAGTATTTATATGCCCAGATACTACACGTTTTCTAGTGTACCAACAAAATGCGCCCTTGGTCCGGCCCTGGGGATCCATCTAAGGGCGATACTTTACGATATTTTTGTCCGCATTCTCTCCCTATCTCGAGGTAGCACCAAAATGTTGTAATCATGAATAAGTACAATTTAGAATTCCTCAAGTCATTTTTAACCTTCCCAGTGTGACATTTCGTGGTTTATTTTTTCACTTTTACGTTCTAAAAGATGTATGCGTCCTTTATTTGAATAAGAGACTACTGGGAACATATACACTCTTTAGGGCTTTCAAAGAAATACCACCGCTTGGGATATTAGGCTACAGTGGTTTTATTTTTTAATGAAAGGAAAATATTGTTTCTATTGTAAAATGAGTAATAAAAGTTAGTCTACATGGTATTTTGTCATGTGGTCCTATGGGCATTTTTGTAGGAATATGGTTTTGTAGGTTAGTTAGAGACCCCTAAAAACTAATTCTACTACTAATCTGGTAGCCATCTTGGTAATATTGGTTCACTCTCATCTACTCGATAATCGAAAAATTAAAAAACTAACTCGCGAGTCGAAAACTTTACATAAAACGGAAATTACTATATCTGCAATTAGACGAGTCCGTGGAAAATCATGTTACTTAAACGTTGTATGATGCATTGGCTCTATGCTATGATTATGTGGCTCTCGATTACATGTACAGCACTAACTTCATTGTCTAAGGTCCTTATTTGCTTTAAAGAAGGTGAATTAGACAGAAAGGCTAATATGATTAGGCATAACGGTAGCTGCTGTCAACCTCGTTGCAGCAATAGGAGTTATATTATACCTCCCCCACGTCACATGTGGAGGCAAGTATGGGACTGCTTAGGCTGCAAAATTTTGAAGAGTTGATGCGCTGTAGTTCTCGCTTGCATCTCGGGAAAATAAAAAGAATTATGGCAGATCCTAGTTTTGAGACGATGCCAGACGACATAGTACCAAATTACCCCTTCCACGAAGCTTTCGAGCTGTCGATACCAGATAGAGTGCAATGATAGAGAATTTCTGCGTGAAGGACTGAGCTGGTACTAGATCTGTTTAAGATTGAAACATAACTAAGGGCGAGAGTTTATAGAGAAGACCTAAGAGCGAGCATCAACAACTGGTGAACTGCTTGCCAAGAAGACTACAGTAAATATTTGTTATAGAGTGAAAGACTCTTTCAGTATGTCACTTGTTTTACCGGCTTATACGTTAAACTGAAACTGTTATGGGAATTTTCATCTCTGCAATTATATAAATTGTGAAAATCCCCAGTAACACACATGAACATCTAATAATAATAATAGTAATAATAATAATAATGTTTATTTCCGTTCGACTAAAAGCCCACATTAGAGCTGCAGAACACAACATCCTTCTGCAGCTCCATAAGGATAAGCCATTGCACGGGATCTTCTATAAAAATATAGAAGACCTCGGCTTATCCGAAAGGCTGACCTTCGCCTTCTTAAGGTCAGCTGGGCTGAAGTCTGAGACCGAGGGATTCATAATGGCTTGCCAGGATGGTGTATTTAACACTCTCGTCTATCGACGTCGTGTCATGGGTATGGAGGTCCCTGATGTCAGCTGCAGGGCCTGCCGCAGGGCACCGGAGACTGTAATGCACTTACTGTCGGCTTGCCCGACATATGCAGTCTCGGCCTATATTCATAGACACAACGCAGCATTACGAGTGCTTTACTATCATCTAAGGCACTCGTATGGGATAGACGAAACACCAGTGCTGCCTTACGTTCCAGGGGATATTGAGTCCGTTGTGGGGAATGAGAAGTGCCTAATTTATTGGAACTACTCGTTTCCCACCGTCAGGCAAATACAAGCCAACAAGCTTGACATAGTACTCCTCGACCACCAACTCAAGACAATGTATGTCGTGGAATTCTCGGCTCCCGCTGAGAGCAACATTGTCTTGAAAGAGGGGGAAAAACGGACAAAATATCGAGATTTGCTCTTCGAACTCCGCAGGCTTTATCCAGGCCATTCTGTTAAAATAGTGGTACTGATTATAGGAGCCCTCGGTGGAATGAGACAGACGCTGCTTTCAGAACTAAAGATCATACCGGCATGCCGAGATTCGGCAGAGATCTTAGCCGGCAGAATGCAGAAGGCTGTCATCCTCGGTTCATTACGTCTACTCAGGGCACACGATTCGCGGACCCGGTAGTCACTCACCCCACGGGCGTGTGGAGTGGCTATTGGTATTACCAGCTCCCCTCTGTGAGGGTCGGAGCCACAGAGTAGGGTGACTGTTTTTTTGTAAAAAAAAAAAAAAAATTTATTTTTCCATAATTTTCAATAATTTTTACAATAGCAATTTTTGTGTAAGATATACTTATGCAAACACGATTTCGAATAAAATATAAATAAATAAAATAAACATTTCTTGGTTACTCACTGAAGTATTCAACAAATACTTGTTTGTGAGATAAGCTGTTAATACATCAATATAAGTACGTAGCTGCAGTATTTGAGCAGTAATTGATATATAAACATATACATATATTCACATTACACATTTATATTCCTATATACACATATTACATATTACAGTATAATAGTAGTATCTGAACGTACCGGATATGATATTATTTATTTAATATGTCATGGAGGGCTTCTCTATCATACATTAACAACCATTGTTTTAATTTAGTTTTAAATATATGTAACTTATTAATGGTTTTTATTTCGGTGGGTAAAATATCATACAGTGATGGGCCCAAGTAAGTATAGCATCTCTGTCCTATTCTTTTTTCATATTTAATTTTTTTAGTAATTACATTTTTTTTCGTGTATCATAACTATATTATAAATTATTATATGCTTGTTTTTTTGAATATATACTAGTGAAGATAAACTATAAAGTTGTCTTATATCCAATAATTTGCTTTCCAAGAATAATAAGTTTGAAGGGTAAGTACTTTTTTTGTTAAATATGATTTTTATAAATCTCTTTTGTATGGCTTCCAAATTTTTTAAGTGATTTTTACTTATTCCTCCCCATCCTATAATACCGTATCCAAGCTGTGACTCAACCAGTGAGTGATACATGATTTTTAGTTGGCCTATTTTTAAAAATTGCTTGAGATATTTAAATCTGGCTAATAGATACCTTGTTTTATTTATAATATTTTTAACTTGCAGATCCCACTTTAGATGCTTATCTATAATTATGCCAAGATATTTAGATGAATCCGATTCTTCTATATAAGTACTGGTGTTTATATATAAGTTTCCCATTTTGGGTAATTTGTTGGAATATGAGGTAAAAGGCAGATATTTTGTTTTTTTGAAATTTAGTGTTAATGTATTAAAATCAAACCAGTTTTTTATATTTTTAAAATCTCTTTCAGCTTTTGATTTTAGTTCCTCCCACGTGTCAGCAGAATGAAAAATGACTGTATCGTCAGCGAAGCTTAATATATTTCCAGAAGTTTGTAGTGTTAATAAGTTATTGAGATATAAAATAAATAGAATAGGTCCCAAAACTGTACCTTGCGGAACACCATAATTTATTTT
This sequence comes from Leptura quadrifasciata, assembly GCA_963675555.1. Classification (NCBI taxonomy): domain Eukaryota; kingdom Metazoa; phylum Arthropoda; class Insecta; order Coleoptera; family Cerambycidae; genus Leptura; species Leptura quadrifasciata. The sequence continues at coordinate 158,817,097 of OY776675.1, forward strand.
TCTTGGGTTACTAATGTTTTCTGCTATTCTAACATACTGAACTCTATTAGACAAGTAACTTTTTATTAGATTAAAAGCATTTCCTCTAATACCGTAGCTTTCAATTTTCTTTAATAATTTTTTGTGACACACCGTATCAAATGCTTTTGCTAAGTCAACAAATATACATAATGCACGTTTACTTTCGTCTAGTTTTTCATATATTAATTTCGTGAGATAAGCTATGGCGTCCTGGGTAGATTTTCCTGTTCTAAAACCAAATTGTTTATCTGATAATATATTAAATTTATTTAAAAAATTTAAAATACGTTCTTTAATAATTTTTTCGAATAGTTTTGCAATATTTGATATTAGTGTTATTGGCCTATAATTCTCTATTTTACATTTATCTCCATTTTTGTATAAGGGTTTAATGACTCCAATTTTTAAGACATCAGGAAAAATGCCATGTTCTAATGACGTATTTATTAGATATTTTAGTGGTGCTAATATTTGATCTGCTATTTCTTTTAATGTTTCAGACTTGATGTTATCAATACCTGGTGCTTTTTTTATTTTTAATTCTAGTATATATTTTTTTATTTCTTGTTCATCTGTTGATCTTAAGAATATTGTACTTTCTATTATTGTGTTTTTAAAATTTATATTTTCGTCACATTTTATCTTTTTTGCATATATTTCACCAACGTCACTAAAATACCCAGTAAATTCGTTAACGATAGTTTGTTTGTCATGTATTACATTATTATTCATACAGATTTTTTCAATATTTGTTTCTGGCTGATTTTTATTACATAAAATATTTACTGTTTGCCAAAGTTGTTCACTTGATGTTTTATTTTTATTTATTAGATTTCTGTAATGATCTACTTTTGTTTTTTCTAATCTAGATACATATTTTCGAAACATTGACTGTAAGTAGTTCAATACTGTTCATCTACTCATGATTTGAAACATGTTATGAATCACATTGTTCATACTTCTCAAATTAGAAAAAAAAGAATAGGTAAATGAAGTTATTTTAAACAATACAGTTTGCGTCCCTAACTTCACGTTGTGATAAAGTTTAAATTTTTATCAGACTATAATGTATTTATTATTATTGTCAACGATATGTGTCGGAGAGAGCTAACATAGGCTTTACGGCAGGCCCAATCGGAACAAGCGCTTATTTGTAATAAAATGTCGTTAAAAAGTAGTTCGTTGTCCGTATATAGTCTTGGTATCCATTCCTCGTTATTCGATTGGCTGGGATCCTTTGTTTTATGCGAATGATGCACAATCTTTATTGCCGCGGAAATAAAATAGTGGTAATAAATTTTATTTCAGAAAACAAAAAAATACTTCGGAAGTTTAATGCAGTTCCCATTTTAAATGAATAATAAAGCCCGCTTAATGATCTTGTAGTACTCTACTATGCAGTTCGATGGAGAAGAGAGAAGAAATATAAAAGATTATTACGAATGAGATTTAGATAAAAGTTTATTGATTAATTGGATGAATTTAAATCACCACTTTATGTTATTAGAGAAGAGTATTCTTTGTGCTAATACAAGAGTTGAAATCTGGGTTATGATTATTGTATGCATGAGAGTGGGTGTGTGTATACATTTTTTCATATTTTCCACTACCTGGCACGAGGCACTTGGCTTCATAGTAATACATCCGAAGAAATTAAAAACATTTATTATTACATTTTAAATCACGTAATGAAGAAGAATTACATGTTAATAATAATAAGTTAGTAATACTTTTAGTAGAAAAACTCTCTCTAGTTTTTAAATCTGACCTGTTTGGTTGAGCTTTATTAGAACTTATCAAATATTGATTGGCATTTTCTATTCGATATTCAGAATGCAGATGATGCCTTTCAACAATTTTATGAAAAAATATAAGCCGTTCTAGATTGAATTGTCCCTAAAACTGTAATTAAAGGCTGGAGTTACCCGTCTTGGTGTAATTCAAATATAATTAAAAGTATTAAAGTAAAACACAAAGCGTGGTGCGACTACAAAAAATTTGGAAATCCTCTTTCACTTGAAAAGTCTAATTAAGAACCCGTATCAAAGAGCAGGTTAATGTTGAATATAAAATATATTGTTGGTAAACGGCTTTGCTGAATATTTTTAGTCCACATGTCACCTTTAATATTTCAATTGAGGACGATCTAGAAGACGCAAATACTGATATTTAAACAGCTTACCGATCGAGAACTTTTAAATTCTCTTGAAAAAATGAAACCTAAATTTACGATGAACCCTGGTAAATTTCCAGCCTTTATATTACATGATTGCGCTAGTACATTTACAACTTCGTCAAGATTGGAAAGACTATACAACTAAAAAATAAAAATTGTATTATGCATTAACTATTCTATTAAATGCATATCAATCAAACTCCAACTGATTCTAATTCTCTTGATTCGAGCGGAAATTGTATCTGAATTCGTTACAACCGCATCAACGCACTATAATAAGTAGACAGTTTTTTGTTGTGCCAGGTCGCGCGTCCTCCGAAAAGTATGATGAGAGCTTAGAATCGGATTTTACAATCGATTTACGTCAAAATCACCGCATATTCTTTGTGAGAATAGCTATACTCGAAGTAAGACCGTAAATTGTATATTCGCTGCATATGAGATTTCCCGGAATCACAGTGATAAAGGAAATCCTATGCGCGCCGGTTTGCCAAATACAAAAAAATGTATACAAAGCTGGGATGATTTCAACGCCCTCTTGATGTTTTATTTATCTACCCAGGTCGGTTTTTATTTATTTTATCGGAAAATGTCGCAGGACCTTAATGTAATTGACTCGGCCACGTCGAGAGGGTTTATTTTTCTAAATTACTTTGGAGCAGAGCCTGTAAAGTTCCCCTTATAGAGACATGCGTGTAACAGGGGAAGAAGTGGACATAAAATATAATTCGGACACATTCAGAAGAAGCTTTCATATTCATGAAAGTGAAATGACAGCTAGTTAGTACAACTACAAGCGTATTATGTCCCTTGGAATATACGTATGTGTCAAGGAAATATGTGAGGGTGCGAGTTTTTCAACTGATCTTCTACAAGTGACATATAACTAGGCTAGTGATTTCACCTTTTTAACAGCGCATTTTCTTTCAGTTAAGCTACAACTGCTTTCTTAGTTTAATTAATGCAGAATATCGTTTTTCTGATATTAATATTTCAAAAAGTCTTGAACTCTTTCAGAAAAATCAAGCCTAAATATACGATGGGGCCTAATAAAATTCCAGCTTTTATATTACATAATTGTGCTAGTGTATTTACAACTCCTCTTACATTTTTATTTAACTTGGCCATTACATTTCCGTATGTTTTAAAATGTTCTAAAATAATCCCTATATATAAAAAAGAAGAAACAAATAATATTGAGTGTTACAGACCTTGTAACGATTATTAACAATTTCTCTAAAGCCTTCAAAATATTGTTATATGACCCAACATTTCAAAGAATCGCATTACTGAATATCAGTACGGTTTTTTCAAGAGAAGGTCTACTTCAACCAATCTTTTCTGTATAACCCAATATATATTAGTTTATTGTCAATTGCATTGTACTATCTTTATTTTTAATAAACATTATTATTATTATTATATCTGAGGCTATAGACGGAAACTCATAAGTTGATGAATTTACACAGACATCATTAAAACATTTGACTTGATCGTGGTATTCTATGTTCAAAAATTCAAGTTTGGCTTCTCAAGAAATTTGTTGTTTTTTTCAAATCATATCTGGAAAATAGACACCACCATATCGAATACTGTGGCCAACGGTCTGCCGAGGTGTACCTCAAGGATCTGTGTTAGGCCCATTATTCTTCAACATCTTCATTAATGACATTATAGCTGAATGGGTGTCTTTTATATGCTGACGATATGAAATTGTACAATAAGATAAGTGATGAAAGTGATTGTGTGGCTTTACAAACTGGTTTTATAGACGGAGGTCATATAAACGGGTAGCTCGCCATCCAGTGGTGCCACACATATATTTATGTAGGTATATATAAAATAATATTGTTCATATTTTATAAAATAAAACAAAATTTAAATATTATTAAATGTTTTTACACTCAACTCAGCCAAAAAGACAAACTGGAGTTCTTCTGGCTTCCATTTTTTCTAAATATTATGGAATTATGGAGTTTACGAAATTCGTAAATCCGCACGTCCGCGCCCTTGGCTCTGCTATTTACTCACCAGATTGTAGACTGAACAAGATTAATAGAATCTTATTTACTTTTCGGTAGTGTCCCGTTAAATTCCCTTACTTTATGGGTGCAAGTGGTGGAGTTAATATTGTTGATTTGTCTATACGATTTGAACGTTTAAAATTCCTGATATAAGACGCTCATGCCTTCAGCACACATGTGCTTAAAAGTTACCAATTTTTTGCCTCTATTTTCTCCCTTTCATTTCCAACCGACTGCGACTCTGACTTGGTCGACAATACTCACCAAATAAATAAATAAATAAACACCACAGAAATTAGACAACCCCCAATTCCAGAAGCCAGGGGCTTGTGCGGAAGGGGCTTACAGCGCGGACATACAGTCATTTCCTCCGACAGTGCCAGATCCAGGATTCGAACCTGGTGGTGCGATGCTCGGGTGATTAATCGCCTTTGCCACCACGCTATCGACCAGATAAATATTAATAGTTAATTTCAATTAATGATACTCTTATTTTATTAACACTTTTTCGTTTATTGGAATTCATTCTCTGGGTTGAAATAAGTCAAATATTAAACATTTCAATAAATCAATTAAGATATAGTTTTTCATAAGTATCGAGGCACTTCCGGGAACAATCTAAGACAGTAGTAAACACACAATAAATCAAATAATCAGTTGAAGAGTGCGCGATGACTTGGAAATTTGATTTATCTCCTGGTCGGTGATGAACTGAACTTTCAGTTCGTTTACTTTTGTTAAGTTTTGTCTTTTCCGTAACTAAAGTTTAATATCTAGGTTCGACGATTTTTTTCGCCATTCTATAACCAATAAGATTAGTTTACGGGTTATTGATTTAAAATATGCATGTTCAATAAAAATTGAGATTTAGACACAGTTTTTAATTTACAGTCCCATTTCATCAACATTTTACATTATATTTTCCAATTTGCTCAAAAACAATATATCCTACGCCAAAACTGCTCTATACAGGGTGTAAGGAAATTGCTTTGCGATACTTTCACTGGTGATTAGGTACAGGAAAATATTTAAATCCTAGGAGCATAGGCCCGCAAATACTTCCTAAAGGCGCTTTGTCCTTTGAAGATGGCGCCTATGAAATAGATTTTATAATTTCTTCAGATCCACTTTGAGCCCTGGTATGTGTTTTGGATGTGAACTACCACTAATAAAAACTATCTTGCTTCCATTGTTAACGAGGTGAAGGAAACTTTAGATTTGACAGTATATTTTCGTATACCCTGTATAAATTAATTTACCATTTCTATGACAACAATACAGTCAACCAGATCCCTCCTATTTGTTATCTAGATAAACTCGAGAGAACAACGATCAAAGTTAAGAGTCATCAATATATTTATGAATCTCTAAAAAAGATAGTGTCCCTTATTCGTAGTCTTCCTTTCGGCGTTTCAATTTAATCGCGACAACTTTTTGTTTTTCTATGCATGTTTATTCGTCTTGAGTTCGCAAAGGTTGACTTTCAATTCCTGTTTATATGATTCGCCAACTGCTAGGGTGGCATATGTAAGAAGGTCATGTTTGCATATCAAACGATTCGCCAGACAGGTATTTGGAAGTACAACATGGTCTGCGCCGGCATCTGAAGTCAACTTTGTCTAATAATTGGAAGAAAATAGTAAATTCTGGAACCGTGACGATGGTCGATTATGAATGTATCTTTATGTTGTAAATCAGCATCCTGAACAAAATTTGTCCAATATAAAAATATATTATCAAAACGTGCGAAACTTTAACTCTAAATCCGACATTACTCACAATCAGAGCAAGTATAGCTTTTCAATCTGATTACGACCTCTTAGCACTTACCGAATTTGGTTAAACCCTAATGTTTCAAGTGCCGAACTATTCGACACCAACAAATTCAATTCAGCTGGCAGATGATCAACGTACAGCGTTAATGTGGGGATATACTACTTTCAGTAGATTCCAGCATCGATGTCTGTCAACTAATTGATGATGATCTGGTTGAAACCTTCAACCCTCTAGAGTGCATAGATATTGTTGGAGTTCGATCACGGTTACATCATAAAACCTTAAACATATTTATTATATATGTACCACCCAGCACAACCTTGGATAAATTTAATATTATGTTTGAGTATCTTGAGTATCTGGATGGTAACCTTGCCTCTGATGGCTTACTTATTATCGGTAATTTTAACGTCCCTTTTTTCTCTTTAAAGCAGCACAATAATATATTTAACCAACGACAGATTACTTGATCTAGTTCTTTACAATAAAAACTGTACCGTTAATGAATTCGTTAGTACCAGTAGATGCTCCTCATCCTCCTCTTGATGTGTTCAGTTACAAACATTTTTGTATCTCAAAAAAGAAGCCTCAGTGGCAGATAAATTCGTAAAACTGATTTGCGAATTTTATATCAAGAATTAGCCAACATTGATTGGTCAAGGCTGTACTCATTCAGTGATATTAATTTGGTTTTTGGGTACTTCTACGAATATCTCTCCCTAAAACGCCCCCTTTAGTAAATAAATATCCTCCCTGGTTTTCCTTAGAAAGCACAAAACTTATCAAAGAAAAAAGTGTATTGGTAAATACAGAATAGTAGGTTGTACAGAGGACTGCCAAAAATTCAAAACCTTAGGGCTATGATTAAAAAAGATATGTGGAGTTCCACTCAGCTTTAGTTCAAAATGTCAAGGTTAACATCAATTCAAATCCGAGTAACTTTTGGTCCTATGTCAACAATGAGAAAAAATCTTAGGGCTATGATTAAAAAGATAATATATGTGAGTCCCACTCAGCTTTCATTCAAAATGTCGAGGTTAATATCAATTCAAATCCGAGTAACTTTTGGTCCTATATCAATAATAAGAAAAAAACTGTTCCAATATCCCCTCAAATATAATACTAGGAGGTGCCAATTTAGATAATTTACAGATTGTTAATTCATTTGGTGACTTCTTTTCAAGCAACTATACAGTCTAGCACTAGCAGTCAGTGTAAAAAACAGGGAGCTGCGCTTGCCTTACAAAAGCGATGTAAATATGTAAGAAATATGTAAAGATGTGAAAATAACGAGGTCTGAAATTTTATTACTGGCTAATTTTTACACTATTGTACAATATTACAACATTTTTGAAATCGGATGGGCAAATTGTCCTACAGATTTTCTGGTAGGTTTTCCAGTCCTACATCATAAAAGTGTCAGTTCCACGATCAACAAGTTTAGAGGCTGCGTAGAACTTTGCAGACCTCTACTGCGAATTTTCACAGAGAGAAAAATTGGTTTAACAAAAGGAAAATTGAACTTGTTAGTAATCACTTTGAAAAGGGGGCGTCAATTTGTGCAACGCCAAGGTACCGTTCAAACCAATTTAAAGCTTTATCGGGAGTGCCTCAATGTTCGCTATTGAGGCTGTTACTATTTAATATTTATATTAATGATATAATTTCTACTCTCAACGTCAATAATGTACTTGCTTTATGCTGACGGCATGAATATTTATTGTTCAATAGATATTATTGATAACTGTGAACTCTTCCGACGTAATTCTCAAGTGATGCAGTGGTATATAGCCAATAAAATGGGAGGAAATAAATTTGTCGATTTGGATGAAATAATTCAGAACGGCCTGAAATTTTGAAAACGGGCTTATTTTATGGTATTTTTTAACATATTAAAAGTCCCCACCCGTAGACGCTGGCGGAGGGATGGGGGGGACGGGTAGAAAATAGGTAAAATAACGGTTTTTCTCAAAAAACTCGGAAAGTATCAATTTTACTGTAAAATATGTACAGGTGAAAATTATAGGTAATAGAAATCCGTAAAGTAAAGCTTTGCACGATACTATATGCTCTTAATGACATTTCTAAAAATTAAAAACATAGGCTTGAACTGAACGTACCTCGCTTGCATTCTAAGCAATAAAATACATATAAACTGCCTACCCCTCGAACACGCCTCCTACAGGAGGCTCCATTTTGTAGAATGTGTGACTATTACGCGTTGGCACAAAGCTCCATTGACATTTTTAATACATCTGTAGCTAAGATTAAAACACAAATAAACTATGTGCTTCTTCTAGTCTTGCTTTTTATATTTGTATATTTGTTTTATTTGCTTAGTATCTCATTTCTTATATGTACGTTATGCCTATATTTCTACCCTGTAATTGGTTTATTACCGTTGGGTATGTGTAAACTAAATAAAATAAAATCATTAGCTGTTACACCTCCTTTGAATTTTTGAATATAGATATTTTATTAGGGACACCATATCCTTAAAACCTTAATCATTTTTGTTCAAAAATAAATTGGCAGCCCAGAATTTGCAAAAAAAGTTTTGAGCCAGTAGCGTGCCCTGTAGTAAGAGCATTAATGTGATTTATCTACAGACAGTTGACCAACGTCTAGTTCTTAATAATTACTATTGATGATCCCGCCACTTGAAATCTTACACAATAAAAAAATTATATGTTTAATTTATGTACCTATTCTGAAGCCCTTTGTTTTATGTGACTATGATATATAAGTAGGTAGTATTACTGCTAGATTGTAGATTGTTTCAGGGGTCGTTTGACTCCGAGCAGTCTTACTTCATTTCGACCTAAAAGATCTTTTATAGTTTATCCTACACCTAGTTGTTGCCCAGGATTCCAAGATTTTTTAATAGTTTGTGATTTTTCTAGGGCTAATTTGCCTAAGTCTTCAGGCGTTAATTCCGTCTGCTCTACACCTTTCATTTACAATGTTTCAGTTGCAGTATCGCAATATCTGCATTTGTCGTCTACTGCCTTGCCCATATTCTTGAGATGATATCTCAAGGGGCAGTGGCCAGTTAGAAGGCCTGTTATTAGCCTAATTCGGACTTTTCAAGTTCGAGAAGCCTTGCGGCATTCTAAGTCTAATTTCTGTGGTTTATTTATTTATTATTATTCTTTGCCGAATAAGTTATAACATTTTTCGCTTGTCTTTGGCCTGGAGTATTCCTTCAGTAGGACTTTTCTAATCCTCTTCACATTTCTGGATCTCTTCCGTTATGAGTCCCTTGGCCAAAACGGCTCAGGTCCAATGAATGGTGCGTCAGCTCCTTTTTTCGCAAGGCTGTCAGCAAGTTCATTACCTTGTACTCCCTCATGGCCTGGCACCCATATCAAGGTAAATTTTTTGGTCAGTTGCTTCAGGGATTGTCTACATTTCCAGGCAATTTTAGACTCGAAGGTATAGGACCTTAGATCGTTTAATGCTGCCTGGTTGTTTAATAGTATATAGATCTTTGCCCTTCGAATGCCTTTATTTAATCATTCCTGGGCGCACAGATTTATAGTATGAATTTCTGCCTAGAAGATGGTTGGGGTGATACCGAGTGCTCTGGATAGCCCACATTTAGGCCCTGCTACGCCCACTGCTACACCTTTAGCCATCTTAGATCTGTGTGTAAACCAGATGAGTGACCCTTGGTCCAACCACAGTTTTCAATCAGCACGTCAATATCCTGTTTCATAGCTCTGTGAAGTTAGCACTACCACTTTAAAATTTTGAAATCGTTTTGGCCTCATCAATTGTAGCTTTTTTGTTGCGAATTTGTTGCGGTGAGAAAAAATTTGTAGCTCTTTATTTAAAAAAAATAACCCATAGTAATGCTAACTTCACAGTGAAGATAGCATTACCACACACAGTGCTTTAAAATTTTGAAATTGTTTTGGCCTCATCAATTGTAGCTTTTTTGTTGCGAATTTGTTGCGGTGAGAAAAAATTTGTAGCTCTTTATTTTTAAAAAATAACCCATGGTAATGCTAACTTCACAGTGAAGATAGCATTACTACTCACCAGTGCTTTAAAATTTTGAAATCATTTTGGCACCATTAATTGTAGCTTTTTTGTTGCGAATTTGTTGCGGTGAGAAAAAATTTGTAGCCCTTTATTTTTTAAAAATAACCCATGGTAATGCTAACTTCACAGTGAAGATAGCATTACCACTCACAGAAATAACTTTAAAAAGTGCACAAAAATTTTCTTATCACAAGAATAATTTGTTGCGAATTTTTTGCACACGATTAATAGCAAAAAATTAATGAAAAAATGTTTTTTTCTGGTAATGCGAACTTGATAATCAAAATCGCTTTTAATAATTAGCCCAATAAAACGGGAGGTTTGTCGATTTGGATGAAATAATTCACAGCGGGTTGAAATTTTGGGAACAGGCGTATTTTGTGATAATTTTTAATATATCAAAAGGCTCCACCCGTAGACACCGGCGGAGGCGAGGGGAGGGAGAAAATAGGTAAAAAAAAATCGGTTTTTCGTAAAAAACTACAAACAAGCAATTTTCGTCACCTTTGAAGCACAAGAAGTTACATTTAATAATATTTTTTCACTTTTTGAAGTATCAGAAATTCTCACAGATAACTTCAGCCCGCTCTGAATTATTTCATTCAAATTTTCCCATTTCATTGGGCTAAATAATTTATAAATAAGAACGATATTTTTTTTAAAAAGGACCGGAACAAACAGATAACTTTAAAAAAGTCAGCAATCGCGACTGAACGATTCCGGGTGCATCGTATAGAAAATAAAACACAAAATGTGCAAGGCAAGTAAGGAAGGAAATTTGCAGATAACAGGTTTCAAAAGATTTTGAGAGCAACACGTGGACTACTGTAATTTATATTGAAAAACAGTAGCAGTTTACTCATAAAAACAGGTATTCCATTTTATTTCGTAAACATTTTAATCGCTAGAATTATAAGGTTGTCATAAAAAGAGAACATAGTTTATTATGTTGAAACTATATTGGGAAAAACTTTATTTGCAACGAATTGTTTCTCGATGCAACAAATTCATACGCGACACGTAACAAAGTCTCGAAATGAAAAACACATCAAAAAATGCATTTGCAACGGTTTTTGCAGGTGGCAGTCTTAGGCTGCGCTGGAAATTCAAGATTTCATTAAATTTTGCAAAAACTTTTTTCGCAACAAATTAGGTCTCGGTGCAACAAATTCGTACACCACACGGTACAAATACTCAAAGTGAGAAACAGGTGGAAAAATGCATTTGCAACAATTTTTGGCGATGGTAGTGTCAGGTTGCGCTGGAAATGCAGCGCATTATCAATTTTTGCGAAAGCCTGTTTCATGGCAAATTATTACTTTACAAGTACTTTTAATTATTATTCACAACAATTTTTGTAGGTGGTAATGCCAAGTTGTGCAGAAAATTCAACGTTTTTTTCGGTTTTTGCTAAAAATTTGTTTCGCAACAAATTATTTCTCGGCACAACAAATTGTTACATCACATGCTACAATTCCTTGAAGTGAAAAACACATGAAAAAATGCATTTGCAACGGTTTTTGGCAGTGGTAATGCCAGGTCGTATTGAAAATTCAACGTTTTTTCGGTTTATACTGAAGTTGTTTCGCAACAAATTATTACCCGCCACAACAAATTCGTACACCACACGCTACAAATTGTCGAAGTGAAAAACACACGAAATAATGCATTTGCAACGGTTTTTGGCAGTGGTAATGCCAGGCCGTACTGAAAATTTAACGTTTTTTCGGTTTATACTGAAAAGTTGTTTCGCAACAAATTATTACTCGTCACAACAAATTCGTACACCACACGCTACAAATCGTCGAAGTGAAAAACACATGAAAAACTATATTTACAACAATTTTTGTAGGTAGTAATGCCAAGTTGTGCAGAAAATTCAAGGTTTTTTCGGTTTTTGCTGAAAATTTGTTTCGCAACAAATTATTAATCGTCACAACAAATTCTTACGTCACACGCTACAAATCCTTGAAGTGAAAGACACATGAAAAAATGCATATGCAACGGTTTTTGGCAGTGGTAATGCCAGTTTGTACTGAAAATTCAACGCTTTATCGGTTCTTGTTGAAAATTTGTTTCGCAACAAATTATTACTCGGCACAACAAATTCGTACACCACACGCTACAAATTGTCGAAGTGAAAAACACACGAAATAATGCATTTGCAACGGTTTTTGGCAGTGGTAATGCCAGTTTGTACTGAAAATTCAACGTTTTATCGGTTCTTGCTGAAAATTTTTTTCGCAACAAATTATAACTCGGCACAACAAATTCGTACACCACACGCTACAAATCGTCGAAGTGAAAAACACCTGAAAAAGTGTATTTACAACAATTTTTGTAGGTGGTAATGCCAAGTTGTGCAGAAAATTCAACGTTTTTTCGGTTTTTGCTGAAAATTTGTTTCGCAACAAATTATTAATCGTCACAACAAATTCTTACATCACACGCTACAAATCCTTGACGTGAAAAACACATGAAAAAATGCATATGCAACGGTTTTTGGCAGTGGTAATGCCAGTTTGTACTGAAAATTCAACGTTTTATCGGTTCTTGCTGAAAATTTTTTTCGCAACAAATTATAACTCAATACAACAAATTCGTACACCACACGCTACAAATCGTCGAAGTGAAAAACACATGAAAAGATGTATTTACAACAACTTTTGTAGGTGGTAATGCCAAGTTGTGCAGAAAATTCAACGTTTTTTCGGTTCTTCTTGAAAATTTGTTTCGCAACAAATTATTACTCGGCACAACAAATTCGTACACCACACGCTACAAATCGTCGAAGTGAAAAACACGTGAAAAAGTGTATTTACAACAATTTTTGTAGGTGGTAATGCCAAGTTGTGCAGAAAATTCAACGTTTTTTCGGTTTTTGCTGAAAATTTGATTCGCAACAAATTATTAATCGTCACAACAAATTCTTACATCACACGCTACAAATCCTTGAAGTGAAAAACACATGAAAAAATGCATATGCAACGGCTTTTGGTAGTGGTAATGTCAGTTTGTACTGAAAATTCAACGCTTTATCGGTTCTTGTTGAAAATTTGTTTCGCAACAAATTATTACTCGGCACAACAAATTCGTACACCACACGCTACAAATCCTTGAAATGAAAAACACATGAAAAAATGCATATGTAACGGTTTTTGGCAGTGGTAATGCCAGTTTGTACTGAAAATTCAACGTTTTATCGGTTCTTGCTAAAAATTTGTTTCGCAACAAATTATAACTCGGCACAACAAATTCGTACACCACACGCTACAAATCGTCGAAGTGAAAACACATGAAAAAATGTATTTACAACAACTTTTGTAGGTGGTAATGCCAAGTTGTGCAGAAAATTCAACGTTTTTTCGGTTCTTCTTGAAAATTTGTTTCGCAACAAATTATTACTCGGCACAACAAATTCGTACACCACACGCTACAAATCGTCGAAGTGAAAAACACGTGAAAAAGTGTATTTACAACAATTTTTGTAGGTGGTAATGCCAAGTTGTGCAGAAAATTCAACGTTTTTTCGGTTTTTGCTGAAAATTTGATTCGCAACAAATTATTAATCGTCACAACAAATTCTTACATCACACGCTACAAATCCTTGAAGTGAAAAACACATGAAAAAATGCATATGCAACGGTTTTTGGTAGTGGTAATGTCAGTTTGTACTGAAAATTCAACGCTTTATCGGTTCTTGTTGAAAATTTGTTTCGCAACAAATTATTACTCGGCACAACAAATTCGTACACCACACGCTCCAAATCCTTGAAATGAAAAACACATGAAAAAATGCATATGTAACGGTTTTTGGCAGTGGTAATGCCAGTTTGTACTGAAAATTCAACGTTTTATCGGTTCTTGCTAAAAATTTGTTTCGCAACAAATTATTACTCAGCACAGCATATTCGTACACCACACGCTACAAATCGTCGAAGTGAAAAACACACGAAAAAATGGATTTGCAGCGGTTTTTGGCAGTGGTAATGCCAGGTTGTACTGAAAATTCAACGTTTTATCGGTTTTTGCTGAAAATTTGTTTCGCAACAAATTATAACTCGGCACAACAAATTCGTACACCACACGCTACAAATCGTCGAAGTGAAAACACATGAAAAAATGTATTTACAACAATTTTTGTAGGTGGTAATGCCAAGTTGTGCAGAAAATTCAACGTTTTTTCGGTTTTTGCTGAAAATTTGTTTCGCAACAAATTATTACTCGGCACAACAAATTTTTACAACACACGCTACAAATCCTTGAAATGAAAAATACATGAAAAAATGCATTTGCAACAGTTTTTGGCAGTGGTAATGCCAGTTCGTACTGAAAATTCAACGCAAGTGAGAAAATGCAGTTGCAACGATTTTTGCAGTTGATAGTGCCAGATTACCCTGGAAATTCCCAGTTTTATCCATTTTTGCGAAGACTACTTGTTTCACAGCAAATCATTTCTAGGCATAACAAATTCATGTCAAATACGTAATAGGTTTTAAAATCAAAATATGATGAAAAATTGCGTTGGCAGCTGTCATTCAATATGTAGTTTAATGCTTAACCGAAAAAACGTTGAATTTTCAGTACGACCTGGCATTACCACTGCCAAAAACCGTTGCAAATGCATTATTTCGTGTGTTTTTCACTTCGACGATTTGTAGCGTGTGGTGTACGAATTTGTTGTGCCGAGTAATAATTTGTTGCGAAACAAATTTTTGCAAAAATCGATAAAACGTTGAATTTTCAGTACCGACTGGCATTACCACTGCCAAAAACTGTTGCAAATGCATTTTTTCATGTATTTTTCATTTCAAGGATTTGTAGCGTGTGATGTAAAAATTTATTGTGCCGAGTAATAATTTGTTGCGAAACAAATTTTCAGCAAAAACCGAAAAAACGTTGAATTTTCTGCGCAATTTGGCATTACCACCTACAAAAGTTGCTGTAAATACATTTTTTCATGTGTTTTTCACTTCGACGATTTGTAGCGTGTGGTGTACGAATTTGTTGTGCCGAGTAATAATTTGTTGGGAAAAAATTTTCAGCAAGAACCGATAAAACGTTGAATTTTCAGTACAAACTGGCATTACCACTGCCAAAAACCGTTACATATGCATTTTTTCATGTGTTTTTCACTTCAAGGATTTGTAGCGTGTGATGTAAGAATTTGTTGTGACGATTAATAACCTGTTGCGAAACAAATTTTCAGCAAAAACCGAAAAAACGTTGAATTTTCTGCACAACTTGGCATTACCACCTACAAAAATTGTTGTAAATACAGTTTTTCATGTGTTTTTCACTTCGACGATTTGTAGCGTGTGGTGTACGAATTTGTTGTGACGAGTAATAATTTGTTGCGAAACAAGTTTTCAGTATAAACCGAAAAAACGTTAAATTTTCAGCACGACCTAGCATTACCACTGCCAAAAACCGTTGCAAATGCATTATTTCGTGTGTTTTTCACTTCGACAATTTGTATTGTGTGGTGTACGAATTTGTTGTGGCGGGTAATAATTTGTTGCGAAACAACTTCAGTATAAACCGAAAAAACGTTGAATTTTCAATACGACCTGGCATTACCACTGCCAAAAACCGTTGCAAATGCATTTTTTCATGTGTTTTTCACTTCAAGGAATTGTAGCATGTGATGTAACAATTTGTTGTGCCGAGAAATAATTTGTTGCAAAACAAATTTTTAGCAAAAACCGAAAAAACGTTGAATTTTCTGCACAACTTGGCATTACCACCTACAAAAATTGTTGTAAATACATTTTTTCATGTGTTTTTCACTTCGACGATTTGTAGTGTGTGGTGTACGAATTTGTTGTGCCGAGTAACAATTTGTTGCGAAACAAATTTTCAGCAAAAACGATAAAACGTTGAATTTTCAGTACAACCTGACACTACCACCGCCAAAAATTGTTGCAAATGCATTTTTCCATCTGTTTCTCACTTTGAGTATTTGTACCGTGTGGTGTACGAATTTGTTGCACCGAGACCTAATTTGTTGCGAAAAAAGTTTTTGCAAAATTTAATGAAATCTTGAATTTCCAGCGCAGCCTAAGACTGCCATCTGCAAAAACCGTTGCAAATGCA
The DNA here is from genome assembly GCA_963675555.1 of Leptura quadrifasciata. Lineage (NCBI taxonomy): Eukaryota > Metazoa > Arthropoda > Insecta > Coleoptera > Cerambycidae > Leptura > Leptura quadrifasciata. The sequence continues at coordinate 158,833,237 of OY776675.1, forward strand.
TTTTTTGATGTGTTTTTCATTTCGAGACTTTGTTACGTGTCGTGTACGAATTTGTTGCATCGAGAAACAATTCGTTGCAAATAAAGTTTTCTCTAATATAGTTTCAACATAATAAACTATGTTCTCTTTTTATGACAACCTTATAATTCTAGCGATTTATGCTTTTTCGTTCTTTAGAAAACATTTTTGAGTAAAATGTTTACGAAATAAAATGGAATACCTGTTTTTATGAGTAAACTGCTACTGTTTTTCAATATAAATTACAGTAGTCCACGTTTTGCTCTCAAAATCTTTTGAAACCTGTTATCTGCAAATTTCCTTCCTTACTTGCACATTTTGTGTTTTATTTTTTATACGATGCACCCGGAATCGTTCAGTCGCGATTGCTGACTTTTTTAAAGTTATCTGTTTGTTCCGGTCCTTTTTAAAAAAAATATCGTTCTTATTTATAAAGTATTTAGCCCAATGAAATGGGAAAATTTGGATGAAATAATTCAGAGCGGGCTGAAGTTATTCTGTGAGAATTTCTGATACTTAAAAAAGTGAAAAAATATTATTAAATGTAACTTCTTGTACTTCAAAGGTGACAAAAATTGCTTGTTTGTAGTTTTTTACGAAAAACCGATTTTTTTTTACCTATTTTCTCCCTCCCCTCGCCTCCGCCGCCGTCTACGGGTGGGGCCTTTTGATATATTAAAAATTATCACAAAATACGCCTGTTCCCACAATTTCAGCCCGCTCTGAATTATTTCATCCAAATCGACAAACCTCCCGTTTTATTGGGCTAATTATTAAAAGCGATTTTGATTATCAAGTTCGCATTACCAGAAAAAAACATTTTCTCATTAATTTTTTGCTATTAATCGTGTGCAACAAATTCGCAACAAATTATTCTTGTGATAAGAAAATGTTTGTGCACTTTTTAAAGTTATTTCTGTGAGTGGTAATGCTATCTTCACTGTGAAGTTAGCATTACCATGGGTTATTTTTAAAAAATAAAGGGCTACAAATTTTTTCTCACCGCAACAAATTCGCAACAAAAAAGCTACAATTGATGAGGCCAAAACGATTTCAAAATTTTAAAGTGGTAGTGCTAACTTCACAGAGCTCTGTTTCATTGGCATCGAGTCAGTCGGCTTGGTTATGGATTCCAAATAGACGGATCCAGAATCCTCAAGTGACCAACCAGATCACCTGGTTTAAATGTATGTGCCTGATGTAGTTGTAAGGCATTTAGTGCTGTCTCCTTCTTCACATGTAAGTGCAAAGAAGTAGGTCAAGCATTGTCTCCATAGCTAAAGAGGTAAGGTGTTGCAGTTTCTGCAACTTTCCTTGTGCTATTTTTTCCTCTGTTTTTGGCCACCATAAATATACAGTATACTCCTATGCAGTAGTTTCGATAGATGTTATTCAATTTTACAACGCACCTTGTATGATTATTTTATACGCAACCGTTGCCATTTTATGAAGACAATTATAGCTTGCTATATTCAACAACAATACAATGCAATTATCGAAGGTGATAACAAGGTTTTTTCTGCATGGTGTTTAAATAGACTCGCAATTGCAACTATCTAATTAAATCCGTCTAACTCAATTCACTGACACATTTGCAAAAATGTATGCAATGCTTTAATTACGAAATGTGTATTTACAAGTGCCAACGGGGTAATTTGGCAACAATAGAGGAACTCTGCGAACAAATTTGATGAATTAAATGAATGTGTTGCCACATTAGTTTAATCTAGAATCTGCAAACAAGCATAATTCCTACATCAGTGAGCAGTTCGTAATAATTAAATCGAATTTACATTCGGCTGATTCTCTAATTAAAACTATTGCAGTACTTGAGGACAACTCTAGTTCGAGTAACTTCATCGAGCGCCTTAGTGATGCTAGTTTGTGCGAGTTAAAGGGAGATAAAGCGGAATTTGATTAGTTTTTATTGCTCTATTTAAATTCTACTCAAATTTCTAGATAATGCACAGATTAAGAGCGTCGTCGTCTACGGAACTCCTAGATAACTACTTTTTTTATTAAATTAACTTCGTTTATTTGTAAATTGAATTGAATTCCTTACAGCCCTAATAGTAAAATTAGATAAACTTCTCCCAGAAAACGGAACATTGCACATTGCCGACTAAATGTCGACAGACCTTCGTGTAGAGAGTTGTTTGAAAAACGTTGGGATGGGAATAACCTTAGGGGAAAAAATTTAAAATAACATACACATTTTTTGACGCGGCTACCAGACCAAAATTCTAATAATAACACTTCCTGCGCGTTCTTTTTGTTTACCCACCTTATATACACATTTAAGTTGTACTTTGCTTATAGTGGAGTAAATATTGATTTATAGAGAAAATTTTACATAGAGCAACGCGCCATGGAAAAATAAGTTTGTTTCGGTGAAACTAAGATTACCCTGTGTTTTCTACTTCGAGTAGGTGGGGGAACCCTTTTTTTCGCGGCAAATGGGTAAATTGGTCACTTTTAAGGGTGTTTTTTCAGATTTAATGTATTTTGTACCTTTTAAAATGTTAGCTAAGAACGAGAATGGTACCATTTTATTGCCTGTGGTCAAGGAACCTTCAGTTCAAATTTCGCGAAAATCGGTTCACCGCCTCCTACGATGTTTTATATACATACAGAATAAACGTAAAACATTGAATTACGGCTAACTTGGCCAAAATTAAACCGAATTTGATGAAATTTTAGACGAAAGTAACCTGTATAGCCAAAAAATAGCCTGCCAAATTTTAGCCAAAAATATCCAATAGTTTGGTCGCAATTCCATTTTAAGTCGAAATTCCACAACATTTTCAAAACGCTCCCCAATTTGCCCAAATGGTCGTACGATTTTTTTTTTAATCTAATGCCGATAAGGACTGATAAAGATCCTCTTCCTAACGAATTGCTCAATATAATTGCTTGTGATTGTATTGTAAGGTTGGTTGCAAAACTAAACGTTGCTCATACAAAACCATTGGCATCACATAATAAATAATAAATAAATACACCACAGGTAATGACGACCCCCTTTATCCTGGAAGGCTCTAGATAGCCTTGTGTGGGAGGGGGCTACACATTTAGAGACAAGGGACACACACCCAATATCCATGTATAATGGAAAATCCCTCTCACAGTATTTTCCACTGCCACGACTGGGGATCGAACCCGGGACTTTTGGGTGAGAGGCAAGTGTGCTCAATATATGCCACAATGGAAGGTATGCTTCGTGTCAAAATGCAGATAATATTGTTGACGAGGCTTTGGTTGATGAAGAGCCTGAGCAATTAGAAATTAGTCCTGATATTTATGATATTGAAGAATTCGAAGAAGATGTTTGTACTTAAGAAAATATCGATGTATACAATTCTAGCGTTGACTGTTACATGGCCTATGTCCATTTAACAGTTTTATATAAAAACTAATATTTTGTTTATATTTAGCACGATCTGTATAGCATTTTGATTCAGTTTTTGTAAGTGAAGCTGTTTTCAACTAGCATTATTTTACTTGTATAACTGCTTAATCATTTCACACTATTTTATGTGTATATTTTTATATCTTAGGAACTCAATCATGTTTTTTTACACTATTATGTATCCCCGTTCTATTACAGCATCTCAGGAAACAATTGTCTAAAAATATTTATTTACATTCAGATACCTATATTTCAATTTTTATATTTTTGTTTACTATGTAAGTACATAAAGTTATTTTTCTTACCTTTCTCATTACTATATATAGTATATCCTATAAGATGTAATATATTCACTGAGTTCTCACAATATGTTTTACTATTTATTACGGCAGTTCATATTTTTTGTTATGTATAGAATAGAAATTACAAATTGTTGCAATATAAGTAAGCTGTGGTATGTGGTATTATAGATTCCTTTTATCGATTCTGTAATTTGTTTGAGTACGGAAATCTACATAAGGCAGGTTGTTGCGTTGCACTATACTCAACAATTGACAGATGGCCATATCTGTACCATTTTTACGTTTTACAGCTTTCCATATGATTAGTGGAAATAGATTTTTCAAGTATGTGTGGTGGCATTATTTTGCAGTAAGTGGGACAAATAAAGTTTACCTTATTATTATTACCTTATTACTTGCATCCTTTGAACTGATTCGAACGTATATAAAACTTAACTGTGGACTTCAGTAATTAATATTACATTCTTATATCCGCGTTAACAAGTGTTTCACGTCCAGGTAAATTTCATTTATTAGTAATTTAAAATTTAATTAATCTTCAATTTTTGTCTGACGTCATTTCAATTATTTTTAAAATGAATTTAAATTCAAATTCAATTCTTTTTAATTTAATAAGTAGTCAAAATACTGTATGTAAATTTTTTTTTCTTTCTTTTTCATTTTTTGGCAATTTATAGTTTACGAAACCAGCTTATACATTTCTACATTTCTGCATATATTTATGCATAGCTTTTGCACAGCTTATGCATAGCTTGTGTATATTTTTTTTATACATTTATTTAACGTCGGCCTATTTCCGCTACTGAGGCCTAACACCGACGCCTGTAGACGAGCTACCCCCAACCAGGAATTTTGCCGAACCTCTTCCCTTAAGAAGAGTAGGGATCTTTTACTTGCCTAACATTTAATAGACAAGGGACCGACGGCTTTACATCCCCTCCGAAGGATGGTATATCTCCTATACAACCCTCGTCTAAGGTTGTATAGCTTCCGCGCATACACTGATATATACAAGCCGCTGGAATATGTGTGAGGCGAGAACGCGGTTTCCGTTGGAATGGTCACCAATCCAAAGCTTATGTATATCTTTCTGCATATAGATACTTTAAAAATTCTCTTCATATTGAAAATTTAACTTTCTTATTTTATGCTTATGCTTTATATTTAAGCTTTATATTGTTTATTGAAAACTTGAGCATCCATATTTGCATTCATTAACTTTTCAAAAACCGCATAGTTGGACAATTTTTATATATATTTTCTTTTAAATTTTAATTAGTCTTTGTTAGCCAATATTACTAAGTAACTTCAAAATTTCACTTTATACCAACCGATTTATCTATTCATGTAATATATTTTATCATCCATTTTAAACTATCTTTTTATTTCTCTTACGAACAATTTCAGCCTGATCTATAGTAGACTGGTTATTCGAGAAAAAGAGACAATTCTACTTATTTTCACTATAGATAGTGCCCAATTTAACATCAATTTTTCTTTGTCTCCTTTTCTCGAACTAAACAGAAATCTGTCGTTTATGCTGTACAATTCAAAAAGGGTAAGTTTCTCCACTCTTACGAATACTCTTTCTTTTCTTTTTCTAATTTTATGTTATCAAGCGCAGGGTGTGCTTGATTATGTAGTCTAACAACTACGAAAGTCGGACCACCATGTAAGGCTTCCAAAACTATATGTAAATTTAAGAAAAACAAGAAGAAAGTTTGTTTATTCCGTATACACTATTATACTTGTTAAAGCTGTTGGATAAAAATCATGGAAGTTTCATTATTGTACGGCTACTTTAAAATTAGCTACAATGTTATTACTGTGGTAATTACTTTTTAAATTATTATTAACCTAACAGTAAAAGAAAATGTATAAAATGGATCCTTTCTCAATTCGCTTATACAGGGTCTAATTAGATTCCTACCGTTAAAAAATCTGATAATAGGGGTTGACCAGACAAACAAAAAACTTTTAACGTGAGCTTTAAAACCCGTCGCTTTCGAGAAAAAAATTAAAGATATTAAATTTTAATGTTCTAGCTAATAAAGACTACTATCAAGAGGACTAAAACATAGCTTAGTATTTCATTTTATTTATACCCCACAGAAAATATTTAAGAACTTTCAGTAACTCATTTACATTCACAAAGTATGTGAATATATATATATATATATATATATATATATATATATATATATATATATGTTCCGAGAAGCTTCCGCGGTCGTTGGTATGAAAAATACTAGGTTCTCGGGTTGAACCGCGTCTGAGATTGTTAATGTCTCGACGTTTCGGCTCCCGTTTTGGAGCCATTTTCAAGAGAAAAAGTGAGTCAAGTAAAAATTGTCAAAGAAAATAATGCTAGGAGTTCGTGGAACTGGTTCGATTCCGGGGTCTCAATCTGCCTACTCCCCATTTCTCACCGCGATCCGTCTCTAAGGCCTCAACCTGCCTACTCCTTAGAGCGAACTAGAGCGATATATATATATATATATATATATATATATATATATATATATATATATATATATATATGTTCCGAGAAGCTTCCGCGGTCGTTGGTATGAAAAATACTAGGTTCTCGGGTTGAACCGCGTCTGAGATTGTTAATGTCTCGACGTTTCGACGTCTCGACACCTATTTTCTCTTTCAAGGCAACTACTACAAACAAGTGAGAGGAGCTCCAATGGGATCACCTCTGTCCCCCGTCATAGCCAACATCTACATAGACACCTTCGAAACCCAAGCCCTGAATTCATCCGAACTGAAGCCTACCTGCTGGCTAAGATACGTATATGACATCTTCGTTATCTGGCCACATGGTAGAGATTCTCTAAACAACTTCCTGTCTCACATTAATCATATACGCCCTCAGGTCCAGTTCACTATTGAAATCGAAAACAATTGTTCCCTCCCTTTCCTAGACGTCCTTATTACAAAACAAAACAATAATCAATTCTCCTACTCTGTGTATAGAAAACCAACCCACACCAAACGTTACCTTAACTCAAAATCACACCACCATCCATCACAAATAAAATCCGTTGTCAACACTCTTGTAACCAGATCCCTCAGACTAACAGACAGTCACAACAGACAATCCCAACTACAAACATTAGAAGAAGCACTTCTTCAAAACGGTTACAACAAAGGACATATAACGCGATCCATACACAAAACACAAAATTCTTCCCAAATTCAACAGACAGAAACTCTTTCTCAGCAAAAAGCCTTCCTACCCTACATCAAAGCTCTCACAGATAAAATTTCAAAAGTCCTGAAATCCAATAACATAAAAACCATATTCACAACACACCAAACAATTACCAATTTAATCAGAACCCCAAAATACCAAATACCTAATGATTCCCACGGTGTATACGAAATACCTTGCTCAAACTGTCCCCCAAACCTACATTGGACAAACCAATAGACGGATTAACAATAGAATATATGAACATCGTCTTGCAGTTAGAAAATCTGATCCCACGTCATCAAACACCACCTCCTAACAGGCCATAATATAGACTTCGATAACACCAAAACCATAGCACCCTCATTTTTCCAGAAACCGCGAATCATCCGCGAAGCAACTGAGATTGAAAAACGTCCTAATTGTCTAAACAAAAGGGATGACGGCCATCGTCTTCCAGTCGCTTGGAAATCTTTGATCTCTATGCTAGCCCCACAATCTTCATCCACACCTCATAATCCTGATAGCAGCCGTTCTGCTCTGATGCCTCCATCAACAGACTCTGAACCCCCCACCACTCTCCCACCCACAGATAGCTTTCGTATAAATAACACTTCGTCAGATGCTGCCAGCGAGTTCGCCCTAAGGAGTAGGCAGATTGAGGCCTTAGAGACGGATCGTGGTGAGATCTGGGGAGTAGGCAGATTGAGACCCCGGAATCGAACCAGTTCCACGAACTCCTAGCATTATTTTCTTTGACAATTTTTTCTTGGCCCCCTTTTTCTCTTGAAAATGGCTCCAAAACGGGAGCCGAAACGTCGAGACATTAACAATCTCAGATGCGGTTCAACCCGAGAACCTAGTATTTTTCATATATATATGTATATATATATATATATATATATATATATATATGGTATAGTGGTGAGAGGTAATTGAATCCTCTCATGTGGTCTAATGCTATTTGTCTGCTCCATGACCTATGGCATACTGAGGAGAACTAATAAGTTCGAAACCGGTCTATGTATGGTCAGGGAGTTGACAAATGACATTGGCTACCAATTTTTCATGATTTGTAAGGTGTAATTCAATGCAGGTCGGGGTATTTGCCCGCTGAGTAGTTGTTTCCTGCAAATCATGTATAATAACAATAAATATATATATATATATATATATATGGTGTAGTGGTGAGAGGTAAGTGAATCCTCTCATGTGGTCTAATGCTACTATACACCAGACATCACAGATGTCTCCATGGTGTATAGCGACTTGCCATTTTGCAAGTACCGAGAGCGGCGACCTTCAGCCCTTGGTGGACTTAAACCTATATACTGTTATTATACATGATTTGCAGGAAACAACTACTCAGCGGGCAAATACCCCGACCTGCATTGAATTACACCTTACAAATCATGAAAAATTGGTAGCCAATGTCATTTGTCAACTCCCTGACCAGACATAGACCGGTTTCGAACTTATTAGTTCTCCTCAGTATGCCATAGGTCGTGGAGCAGACAAATGTCAGTGGCCAACCTGCTAGTCTTATACAGACTAATGTAAATGGTGTAGTGGTGAGAGGTAAGTGAATCCTCTCATGTGGTCTAATGCTACTATACACCAGACATCACAGATGTCTCCATGGTGTATAGCGACTTGCCATTTTGCAAGTACCGAGAGCGGCGACCTTCAGCTTACCTCTCACCACTACACCATTTACATTAGTCTGTATAAGACTAGCAGGTTGGCCACTGACATTTGTCTGCTCCACGACCTATGGCATACTGAGGAGAACTAATAAGTTCGAAACCGGTCTATGTCTGGTCAGGGAGTTGACAAATGACATTGGCTACCAATTTTTCATGATTTGTAAGGTGTAATTCAATGCAGGTCGGGGTATTTGCCCGCTGAGTAGTTGTTTCCTGCAAATCATGTATAATAACACCATATATATATATATATATATATATATATATATATATATATATATATATATATATATATTAGAAGAAATTAACTTTTAATTAAATAAATTGATATAATATATGAATTATTGTACCTTCCAATAGGAATTGATTACAAAAATTGTCATTTAGTTTGCTGTTAACTTCAAGTTGATTTACATTTTGCTCCGTCAGTTCACTAAAATGTTTATAACCTCGTACAGCTAACAGAGGTATATCTCTCAAAACTTTTTGACTTTTTGATTTCTAATTTAGTATTTTATGGATAAGTATTTTGATATATGAAAGTATACCTAATTAAAATGTCTAAAAAAACAGTTGTATAAGTATGTGTGCAATATTTGACTGCTGAAAAGAAACCAAAATATTCTGTAGCTTCAGGATATGTTAAAAAATGCAGTATGATAATGAGCTCCATACTATACGTGGAGAAGTTCAAGTAAGTGTGAAAAACAAAATGTATAAAGTTGAGGTAGGTATAGGCGAATACGTCTTTCTGGAAATGAAACAAATAGAACAAATAAAATTAACTAGGTACACAGTCTATGATAAGTATTGTATAGAATTAATGTAAATAGTAAAATTAACGTAATTTTTTGTATGATAATCGGCACCGGAATAATTAAAAAAAAAAGAAATTGTTTCGTAAATTTTAATAACTTGTACTGCTATGCTATTAACTGTGAATCAACATTTTACTATTAGAAAACTCTGTAATAAAATAAAATATAAGTAACCCTAACCTACCTAATCCTTTGAGAAATTAAATATTTTACATCCACATTTTTTTAGTATAATCACATTCAGGAACAAAACATAAACCGGTAGTTTAAACAATTTAAAAAGAATACAACATTTTATTAGAGAAAGAAAGATTAGGTTATGAACTATAAATGTGAAATCAAACGAGAGAATTGAAGTTAGCTGCAATTGCATTGCTTTCCTTCCACATAATTTAAATTTTCACATTCTTCATTCCCAATGGAGGAAACTGTTGCTGTTTTATATTTGGCATTATTAAAATAAAATTAAAGGTTTATTAAATCTTATATAAATACATATATTTTAATATATCTTGTGTATATGCGATTGACACTGGAACTTTTTAAATATTTCTTTCAACCTAGAAATTCAATCAAATGTATAGCCATGTTTTAGCATTATCGAACAAGGCAATAAGATTCAAATTCCAATGTTATTCGACGGGATCAAAAACGCATAAGTTGTGATGTCACAGTTAGTTGAGTCCATTTCTATCGATTATTTTTTAATTATTGCATTTATCACCAGATCCTCCGCCATTTTCTAGACAATATTAGGAATGCTACGAATAATATACTTACTATTTTTATATTCATTACAGTAATAGCTAATATTAATTTGAAGTGAACAAAAACCGATTAGGCGAGTTTAAAACGTATGATTATACATGATCATCGTATAAATATTCAGTTTAAAAAGCCTAAATAAGGTGTTTTTCCTAATTATTAATCTTTCAATTTGTTTTACACAGGAAACTTGTTACCACCTAAGGATATTTAAAAATGTTTATAATTACCTTATCAGAATTTCAGGAAAAGTTTCTACAGTATCGGATTTAGAAATTTTTAACTTTTGAAGTATGTATCAGAGCTGTGCCCCGGGCACTGACAAAAAGTGCTCTGTGCTTAGTGCTCGCACTAAAAAAAGTGGTTAATTTTTCGAACACTAAGAACTGTTAATAGTAAAGAGCTTGCGATTAATAAGCATGCCGAAAAAGTGCTTAAAATTCACGAGCACTAAGCACTTTTAAAAATTATTTAAATAAATAATTTATACAGTTTTATAATAATAAGCGAGCATACAAGTAAATTATATTTTCTTTTGTTTCAGGTAAGCCCTGCGAATAAAATGGATACTAGCCAAAACTATACATTGTTTACGTAAGTCATTTAGTAAAAAAATTAGAACTGACATAAGTACGAGTGTTGCGTCTTTGAAGTGAGATCATGAGAACACTCCTAAGAGCCTTAACTAAATACAAAATATTCCTACTCATCTGCTAAATATATAAATATCTGTTAATATATGTGGCTATAAACCTTTGAAGAAGATTTCAACAAATTGATCAAGTAAATTATTATGGTCTGTTTTCTTAATACTTTGCTCAAAAAATCTTTCCTTAAGAGTTTAAGAGAAGTTTTTAACGCCATACTTGTGATTCTATAATGTGACGCGTTTTTCTCCACCCCACCCGGGGACGAGGAGAGAAAGGCCACTCTTTGACACTCGACCTCCGGAAACAAGTTTTGTATTTACTCGGGCACTAGTCCTAGTTTAAGTGATAGGACACACTACCCTCAAGCCGAGTACGCAAGGCTGAGTAGCTTAAGGGGAGAATGTATACTCCAGTGGGTCAATATTTGGGAAATTAGGCGTTCACACACAAACAGTAAAACTCAGAGTTTTTCAGTTATATCAGTATATTCAAATAAACCTACTATTTATAATGCTAATTTTCTAACTAGTTACTTTCTACGAAAAATCTAGAAACTACTAATTGGCGGGAGGGACAAGCAACAATACTAATACCAGCTGGCTCAAGCGACAGGAATAGCAAGCACAAAACTATTATTAAAACATTAGCACCAATCAAGCAGTGAAGCGTTAGCAAAAAGTAAACGAGGTTACGTGGGCAACTAATAAAGTGATAAAAGGGTGCAGACTAGATACGAATACCAAGTAGGTGAAGCAAAACCACAATTGTATACATAAATATAAAAAAATACAGTGCAACAGTTTATCAAGTACTTGGCTACTACGTGTTGATTAATTTGCCCGGAAAAATTAAAGTATGATTATTACAATGACTAGGCAGCTCTTTAGTATTCTCTAAACCACAGCGGGTGATATGTAAACATCTACAAGATGCAATAAGGAATTACTGGAACGGCAACTCTCGAGATGAAAGCTGAAAAGTCAAAGTATGATTAGTAAACAGTGTTGCAACTTTTTAGTGTTGTTTAACCCCAGCGGGTGATACGAGAACACCTACAAGATGCAATCCTCGAGGTTCCCTGAATGGTATTGCACTAGCCAAATTTCTTACTCAGTTATCTTCCTTCTCTATGGTCTTACTCACTTCTTAGTATAAACTTGGTCACGTCTGCTGTCTGGAACGATCAGTTCAGACTGACTCTCTTTTCGGGTCCATAGGAACTTTTCTATACATGAAACAACTTGTTGTGGGAGTGGAGTGCCAGACGGATGCGCTACCGGTCGGTGACTTAGTATGGACTTAGCAAGAATTCCACGGCTTGGAATTAATATATGACAATAACGGTACATTAGGTTTAAATCTCATGAATACGTCTACTTGCGATGAGTTGCTCTGGCTGACTGCCAACACGGTATGAATTTAATTACTTCCTTCAAATATGTATAAGTGGGAGAAACAGCGGAAAGCAGATGCGCGATGAATTGCCGTGACGTCGAACGAACTTAGAGAAATTATTTCGGAATATCTTGCTACCTACCTAACTTTAATTTTGGACTTAGGATATTTTCGTCGTGAAGCGGAGCAACTGACAGTACATCTATGACGGCAGCCAGCGGACTGACTGTTGAATATTTCAATTATTCCTGTGCACCGAAAGAATGACGCCGCACAGGTCAGATCGACTTAAGAAATCGCGCGTGGTTTGGCTTGCCTGAATATAGAAACTCTTCTCGTCGCTTCCTCTCACCCGAGTTCATCTGTACTTTACAACTGGTATACCTAGGTGGGGCTTCTATAAATTAATTATTTTATTAATTTTTAAACTAATTTGCTTACAGCGGTGCAATATATCTACAAAATAAATATAACAGAACAATTCCTATAAAAGATTTTCAAGAAAATAATGATAACTTATGTATATTTCGGTAGCGAAAAATGTTTCGTGACAATAAATAAATCAAAACCCCTTTTTTATAGTTTACTAGACAGTTGCGAATTTCAACAACCGTAAACTGACGAGTATCCATTGGCCTTCCTGACTTCTTATAAAACAAAAATGTTTTTAGTTTTATTACTACTTCAGAAGCCAAAGGGTATCACCATAATTCTTGGAATGCCCTGGATATTTTCGTGTGGTGTGCGCCAATGGCCCGAATATTATTCTGCCCAGGCTTGTATTAAAACAAATAACTTAGTTCATTATATTTAATCTGGGCAAGTCGGAAGTGTTCTTATTAATAATGATATACTTGCTGCTATTTCCTGGCCATTCCTCATATTTCTTTATCAAAACAAATCCTCGTAGTTCTCCATTAATATGGATATATGCATCCAGGTAGAACAAGGCGAAAGGCATAACAAAATTAGTAAATATATTCAAAGCAATGTGCACATTTTCATTTAAACTTTCTATATTGCATCCACTAAAGATTGTTTTGTTCCATTTGTCATTATATAAATGTCGAAACTTTGTTCTCCAACTCGCCGTTGACATAATTTATACTAGTTTTTGAGCGCTCATAAATCTACCTGCACCGACATAAAGGGATAGCAAAATTTGCGCTAAAGAAATATAGCGAATGACGGTGATGCCCAATAAAATGGGAAAATTTGGATGAAATAATTCAGAGCGGGCTGAAATTTTGGGAACGGGCTTATTTTGTGCTTCTTTTTAACATATTAAAAGTCCACACTCGTAGACGGCGGCGGCAGAGAGGGGGGAGAGAATAGTTTTTTAAAAATCTGTTTTTTGCAAAAAACTCGGTATCAAGTATCAATTTTACTATACAATATGTACACATGAAAATTATAGGTAATAAAACAAACAATTCCATTGTTTTTTTAACTTCATATGACCTATTGGAGCCGACATAGATTTTTTGAAATTTTGACAGTTTTACGACGCAACGGAAACGCGCGCGTTCTTCGCTAAACTCTCAAAAATGATCGTTCGGATCGCAAAATGTTTCAAATAAAAGTTGTAGAGAATTCGATTACGAACAATTTCCTTTTATTTTTAATTTTCATTCGGTCAATATTGGCAGAGATTTGAATTTTTAAACATCTTTATAGCGCACTATCAGAACATTTGTTTCATAATAATATCGATAAAAACTCGAAAATAGTAGTTCGTACGCACATAATTTATCCAATGAAAGTTAACGAGAATCAAATTTTGAATACGTTGATGTATGTACATAATCGTTTTGATAACGAGTGAATGGAGATACAAGGGAAAAAAATTGTCATTTCCAAGAGCATTTTGACAAATTTTATTTTTTTATTAGCTTTAGGCAATAATGGCACTACAGATTTTTTGAATAGAATTAAATTATCTGTAAAATGAGCTCTAAGTGACCTTCATACGATGAATGGTTTACGAGTTACAGCTGTTTAAAGCTATGAGCAAAAATTTCTTTTTTTATTATAAATTAAGGTTATCCTGCAACAACTGTGCAGAATAATTTAAAAAAAAATGGTTTTGACCTATTTTTATTAGTTTACATACATATGAAAGTAATGCAATACATAAGTCGTTCGCAACGTATATTTTCTTTAAAAAAAAGGTTCTTGAAAACTGTTTTTGTTCAGAAAAATTGAACCAATATTATTTTTTAATTCCTTTTTTTACAAAATTCCCTGCAAAAAACACGTTTTCGTGTATGATTTTCAATAAGTAGCGACAAGGAGTTGACGATTGAAAATTCGGTTGATTTTTAATTTTTAGCAAACAAGAAATTTTCGTCACGTTTGACGTACGAAAAGTACATTTAATAATATTTTTTCACTTTTTGCAGGATCAGAAGTTTTTCTGTGAGCATTTCTGAGTCGTTTCATACTGAACCCATATTTAAAAAAAAAATGTTATGCACAGTTTTGACAGGAAAACCTTAATTTATAATAAAACAAATTTTTACTCATAGCTTTAAACAGCTGTAACTCGTGAACCGTTCATCGTATGAAGGTCACTTGGAGCTCATTTTACAGATAATTTAATTCTCTTCAAAAAACATTTAGTGCTATTATTGCCTAAAGCCAATCAAAAAATAGCAATTTGTCTAAATGCACTTGAAAATTACAATTATTCATGTTCTTCCCTTTTATCTGCAATAACTCGATATCAAAACGATTTTGTACATACACCAACATATCCACTCGTGGTCAGGGGTAGCAGACTTAACCGACAAAATAAAAAATTTTATACTACACGATGGTGGTCAGGCCATCCATCACATACGCGGCGCCGGTGTGGTGCAGCATACCGGTCACGACAATGAGAAAACTAAAAGTGTTAGAACACAAATTTATGCGCCTCATCTCTAATTCTGGAAGGTACACCTCCCTCAGAGACCTATACACACTTTGTCACGACATAACCCCAATAGCGGACTACGTCCAGGATATCTCCCAGAAATTCTACTCTTTCAAACTGGGCGATAGTCCACTAACAAGAAACATAACACAAGTTAGACAGCATAATGCCCCATTTCGGATTAAACACACCCTACCGTACCAAACGTTACCGATCTTCCGGCAACCTCTGTAGCCAAACTTCAACAACTATAACTTTCGCTTACCCTATCCACCTTACTGATATTTCATACATTTACATCTTTAAATCTTTCCTGTCCCCCTCTTACTTTCTGTTTGTTTCTCGTTGTCTCTTTTTGTATTTTTGTCTCTAAATTCATTTTCCATCAAAATTTTATAACAAAATCAAAGTTTTCCGAAAACCAAAATTTTTTTTAAAAACCAAAGTTTAGGCCAGCCTATGCGCAGCCCGGCATTTGCACGTCTCGCAGATGGTTCCTCGTCCAGATTGAGGTACCAGCGTCAACACCCAAATTAGAAACAGTGAAGTGCGCGAGCTACCTTATAAAAGTGTAATTTTAAGTTTTGTTAAATCTGTTTTTTTAGATGTTTGTAAATTTTATCACCTTTTTTAATCTGCATTATGCAGAAGGAGCCTAGGTATAAGTTTTAATTGTTTTAAAACCGAACCAGGCCTAGTCCGCCCGGTCCTGCAATCCGCCACAGCGAATAACGCAGTGGTTGCACGGTCGGTCCCGGGTTAGGCCTTGGGGAGGTAATTATTGTATAAGTTACTGTTAAATAAAGAAGTTTTGAATTGAATTGAACATATTCAAAATTTGATCACCTTTAACCTTCATTAGATACACTAAATGAGTACGATCTTATCGTCTTCGAGTTTTTATCGATTTTATCATGAAGCAAGTGTTCTGATAGCGCACAAAGATGTTTAAAAATTCATATCTCTCCCAAAATTGATCGAATGGAAATGAAAAATAAAAGGAAATTGTTCGTAATCGAATTATCTACAACTTTCATTTGAAACATTTTGCGATCCGAACGAACATTTTTGAGATTTTAGCGAAGAACACACGCATTTTCGTTGCGTCGCAAAACTGTCAAAATTTCAAGAAAATCTATCTCGGCTCCAATAGGTCGTATGAAGTTAAAAAAACACTAAATTATGCGGATTTTTATTACATATAATTTTCATGTGTAAACAGATTATTTTATCTATTCCCCCCCCCCCCCTTCCCCTCCGCTGGCATCTACGGGTGGGGACTTTTAATATGTTGAAAAGTACCACAAAATAGACCAGTTCCCAAAATATCAGCCCGTTCTGAATTATTTCATGCAAATCGACAAATGTCGTCTCATTTTATTGAGCTATTACCAAAATATTACAATTATAACATAATTAAAACATAATATTTTTAGTCGCAAACTCCTCTATTAAATCCTTATTTTACTATAAGGAACGTAACCAGACTGCAACCAACAGCTACTCTCCGGGCTATATGCTCCGCCGAGCGCTGAATTACAACCCTGGCTTGTTAAGTGTAATAATTGCATATTAGCATCAAAACGCTAATGCTTCGATTGCAACAAACACCAGCCGAAGGACTGATCCTACTTAAAGGAGCTCTCGTGCCAGTCGTCCCACACCACTTGCAGTCTGCAGTTTCGAGCTGTCGGCTCTCGTCAGTGCAAGGTAGGCATGCGACGACTGACACGAGGATTACTTGACTATTTAGTACATTTCAGTATCTTTGGGATAGCGACATGTAAAATAGTCAGCAGGCGCCATCTAGCAGTCCAGTGTCTGTTGCAATTGAAAAATAAATAGCCTGACTGGGCTTAGCATAGTTCAAATGTGCTTTTAGAGGGCGGAATATTAATATATAATATTTTTAGTCGCAAACTCCTATATAAAATCCTTATTTTACTATAAGAAACGGACTAAGGACTAAGAATATTATGTTTTAATATTTAAAAGCACATTTGAACTATAATATAATTAATTACTTGAACTGAAGAAGCAAAAATTCGACTGTATTGAAATTTGGACAGACAGCCAAGATTTGTTGGAGAATCATTGACGATTCATAAAGATTGCACTCATAATCAAAAATTCAATGAAATCTATTAAATAGTGTGTCGGGACAAGCTGCCACTTTGTTTTCTAATGGGTTTTTGCGGAATAGCTCATTATCACACTTGACTTTTGGTTAAAAATGACCATACTAATTTTGTGGAGAAAATCAGCTGCGTAACCAATGCGGTGGTTGCACGGCCGGTCCCGGGGCGGGATCTGGGGCGGTAGTTGTTATATTTTAATTTGAATAAATCTGTTTTGAATTGAATTTGGTGGTTTTGTGGTGAAAGCATTTTCCTCAGGCTGTCAATCTGTTGATGACAAGCGCAATCACGGCATCTGTGATTTCACCACCCTTTCTCCCATTGTAGTGTGAAATCTTCTGTTGATGACGTTGGATAGTGCATTCTGGACGGGGAGCGCACTGTTCTGTTTTTGTTGATTGCTTTTACATCAATGTCTGACCACTTTAAAATACCAGAGAAGTATTGCAGAACAGGGTTGATTGCTTTTGCCATATTTCTCAAATTAAGCCTTTGGTTCACGGTTTGAGAAGTACATATTTTAAGTACAACTGGGAGAGTAATTCAGTTACGAATCTTGTTCAAATTCTTGTTTAATTCTACTGTACTATACACCGTTTGTTCCAGAAGATGCTAATAAGCTTTATAATCTAATTTTCTAGCATTAATATCAACTTGAAAAAGTCCTTCAATAAGAGGAAAGTGTCAGGTTAAGTTAGCAACACAAGCTGGCAACACCCAACCCATTAAAAGTAATAACAACTTGCAAATTATTTTCACCACACTGTACTTTTGTTTAGCGGCACGCACCGTGTTTTATTTAAATTTATAGCGAAATATAATTTGAATAAAATTGTATCTCATTATATGGTTTGTTTTGAAACGGTTCCGGCTTCAGAGTCTGCCACAAAGTTTCCAACTAGGGGTGTAATCTCTTATAATATTTGTTAAACAGCTTAAAGTAATATTTATGTTCATATTCTGGCAGCGTCTGCATTTAAAATCAACTTAATATTCACATAATGGTTGCGAAATTACCCACATTACATACATCGCTGAAAATTATTACGAAACTCGCAGTCTCTTTTCACTCCAATCAGCTGACAGTTGTTTCCTTCTAAACGCCACGTTTATCATTACGAAATATAAAATTAAAGCATTGCATTTGTTGAATTAGTGAAATTCTGCGGGTTTACTGAAATTTTTACTTTATTATATAAACTTTTCGAATTTTTTGGTATAATTACTATATTTGTAATTCTGATCATCTCCTGATGATGGCAAATTGATTAACGAAATACTGAATTTTTGTTTTATACAATCCTAAAGTCAAGTAAACAAAGGTTGCCATGCATTTTTTTGAATTATCAAAACTTAGTACAATTTCTTTAAGTCCAAAACTGCATGCCCGGTACTTGTATTTTTTTTAAAGCCAAACTGCCGATCCGTGATCACATTATGTTTATCGAAAAATTCCACAAGCCTGTTTTTAAGACATTTTGCAAATATTTTTGCAAAATTACTGATAACTGAGATAGGTCTGTAGTTAAACATAATATTTTTAGTCGCAAACTCGGGGGTGAGCATAGGTGCGTCTTTACTATGTACATACTTCGGTATGCGATGTAAAGCAACGACAGGCGCAGTTAGTACTTGGATTGGTGACCATTCCAATGGAAACCGCGTTCTCGCCTCACACATCTTCCAGCGGCTTGTATATCAGTGTATGCGCGGAAGCTATACAACCTTAGGCGAGGGTTGTATAGGAGATATACCATCCTTCGGAGGGGATGTAAAGCCGTCGGTCCCTTGTCTATTAAATATTAGGTAAGTAAAAGATCCCTACTCTTCTTAAGGGAGGAGGTTCGGCAAAATTCCTGGTTGGGGGTAGCTCGTCTACAGGCGTCGGTGTTAGGCCTCAGTAACGGAAATAGGCCGACGTTAAATAAATGTATAAAAAAAAAATAGTCGCAAACTCCTCTATAAATCCTTATTTTACTATAAGGAAAGTAACCAGACTGCAACCAAAGTTACAAATCTGGCGCGTTAAGTGTAATAATTGCATATTACCATCAAAATGCTAATGCTTCGATTGCAACAAACACCAGCCGAAAGACTGATCCTACTTAAAGAAGCTCCCTTGCCAGTCGTCACACACCACTTGCAGACTGCAGTTTCGAGCTGTTGGCTCTCGTCAGTGCAAGGTAGGTATGCAACGACCGACATGAAAATCCTTTGACTATAGTACATCCCGGTATTTTTACAATAGCGACATGTAAAACAGCCAGCAGGCGCCATCTAGCGGTCCAGTGTCTGTTGCAATCGAAAAATAAATAACCTGACTTGGCTTAGCATAGTTCAAATGTGCTTTTAGAGGGCGGAATATTAAACATAATATTTTTAGTCGCAAACTCCTCTATAAATTCTTATTTTACTATAAGAAAAGTAACCAGACTGCAACCAAAGTTAAAAATCTGGCGCGTTAAGTGTAATAATTGCATATTACCATCAAAACGCTAATGCTTCGATTGCAACAAACACCAGCCGAAAGACTGATCCTACTTAAAGGAGCTCCCTTGCCAGTCGTCACACACCACTTGCAGACTGCAGTTTCGAGCTGTTGGCTCTCGTCAGTGCAAGGTAGGTATGCAACGACCGACATGAGAATCCTTTGACTATAGTACATCCCGGTATTTTTACAATAGCAACATGTAAAACAGCCAGCAGACGCCATCTAGCGGTCCAGTGTCTGTTGCAATCGAAAAATAAATAGCCTGACTTGGCTTAGCATAGTTCAAATGTGCTTTTAGAGGGCGGAATATTAAACATAATATTTTTAGTCGCAAACTCCTCTATAAATCCTTATTTTACTATAAGGAAAGTAACCAGACTGCAACCAAAGTTACAAATCTGGCGCGTTAAGTGTAATAATTGCATATTACCATCAAAACGCTATGTCGCTATTGTAAAAATACCGGGATGTACTA
The DNA here is from genome assembly GCA_963675555.1 of Leptura quadrifasciata. Classification (NCBI taxonomy): domain Eukaryota; kingdom Metazoa; phylum Arthropoda; class Insecta; order Coleoptera; family Cerambycidae; genus Leptura; species Leptura quadrifasciata. The sequence goes on from OY776675.1 coordinate 158,853,520, forward strand.
TAGTCAAAGGATTCTCATGTCGGTCGTTGCATACCTACCTTGCACTGACGAGAGCCAACAGCTCGAAACTGCAGTCTGCAAGTGGTGTGTGACGACTGGCAAGGGAGCTCCTTTAAGTAGGATCAGTCTTTCGGCTGGTGTTTGTTGCAATCGAAGCATTAGCGTTTTGATGGTAATATGCAATTATTACACTTAACGTGCCAGATTTGTAACTTTGGTTGCAGTCTGGTTACTTTCCTTATAGTAAAATAAGGATTTATAGAGGAGTTTGCGACTAAAAATATTATGTTTAATATTCCGCCCTCTAAAAGCACATTTGAACTATGCTAAGCCAAGTCAGGCTATTTATTTTTCGATTGCAACAGACACTGGACCGCTAGATGACGCCTGCTGGCTGTTTTACATGTCGCTATTGTAAAAATACCGGGATGTACTATAGTCAAAGGATTCTCATGTCGGTCGTTGCATACCTACCTTGCACTGACGAGAGCCAACAGCTAGAAACTGCAGCCTGCAAGTGGTGTGTGACGACTGGCAAGGGAGCTCCTTTAAGTAGGATCAGTCTTTCGGCTGGTGTTTGTTGCAATCGAAGCATTAGCGTTTTGATGGTAATATGCAATTATTACACTTAACGCGCCAGATTTGCAACTTTGGTTGCAGTCTGGTTACTTTCCTTATAGTAAAATAAGGATTTATAGAGGAGTTTGCGACTAAAAGTATTATGTTTAATATTCCGCCCTCTAAAAGCACATTTGAAGGTCTGTAGTTGTTCACATTTTTATAATCGCCAGATTTATGTACTGGGGTTACACTTGATTCCTTCCATTTTTACGGTATTATATTTGTTTTAAGTGTATCCTTTACTCTCACAGGCTGGTTAATTGGTTAAATAACTTTTGAAAAATTCTAGGCAGGTGGGGGTCTCTGACTCCAATATCTTCAACTGTCTGTAAGAGTAATTCATGGCTGACTGTATCAAATGCATTACTAATATCAATAAATGTACATAGACCAGGTTTTCCTTAATCTAACGCTAATTAAATATTAGTTATGAGATCTATTATTGAATCTTATGTGAAGAAATCATTCTTTGAAACTATCTTGGTTTTATAGATTGGTATTATTACCGACTCCTTGAAAGCAGTTGGCCATAATCCTACTTCCAAACATTTATTTATTATACCAGGGGACAGCTTTGAGAGTTTTCCGCCTTTATCTACACCGGTAGATTTATTAGCATTTAATTCGCAAATTAAGCTTTTTAGTATTGTTTGCTAATATTTTTCCTGTTTCTGAAAGTCTTTATAAATTCATTGCTGTTTAGTTTCAGTTAATATTTCCCCATCTCTATTTTTTATTGATTCAATGGTGCTTTTTTTATTTACTTTTTGTTATATATTGTACTACTTTCCAAAGGTTTTTAGAATCAGAGCAATTTTATGTATTTCTATGCACCACCATTTTTAATAATCTACTTAACACAGCGATATATTCAAAATATGTTTCTTCTTGTAACACACCACCTTCATAAAGTCTCTATTTCCGATAATACATATTAGAACACCACCGCTTTTATTAATAATTGTACAGAATATAGAGATGATTTTGTAACTATTGAGTTTTATGGATAGTATTTCACTTCACAAAGGCAGCAAATATTTATATGGTTGTTTGTATTTTTTTTTGTGTTAAAGTCTTCTAAAAGAAAGTATTATCGATTTTATTTCTTATGCGCTGAATGTTTTGGTTCAAGATAGTGAAATTATTAGACTGCTATTTCGGACCCTGTATAGTGCCTTAAGAGTAAAATGCATTCCTAGTTGTTTAGAGATCTTTTAGCATAAATCTGTGCTAACATAAAATTTTTAGTACGAAATCTTGGTACATCAGCATAAAACTTTATAAGCAACATTTTGTAGTCCCTGTTCATGTTCGATATTACGTTCCAGCTAATTCGGTTTAAAATTGTTGTAAAAAAATATAATATATGTGAATATAGGTCGCATGTTCCGTTCATGGCTCGTGTACGATCATAAATGCTTTACGATAATATCGGGTAATTATTTGAAAAAGCAATCCATTCGACCTTTATTTTTTAACGCGTACACCAGACAGTTTCAAATAGAATGCAACAACCAGATTTGACCTAATTGAAATCGTATATTTTTTGAGAATTAAAGAAGTTAAATCCATAACTAATATAATATTTTTCGAAAAATTAAACAATATTGTTAAAATCCCTATCAGATTGCTGTTGAAGACGCATGTGCTTTTAAAAAAATATCTCGGATAATTTCAAATACAAAATTTAGAAGATATATTACTCTAAGGCTGGATAAATGGGTAATATGTGTTTAGAAAATAGCCCGTCAGGTTAATGTTTTGCCTTTTATTTGCATTATTTAAAAAACATATTTAATTATATCGTTCCTAATATTTTTGGAATTATATAGCGGAATAATTATATATCTGTTTCTTTCTTGAAAGTTCAACTCACACTTATTTAGGCAAAAATCATCGTAAAACTTTCATAATAGCGATGAATTATAACCGGAAAATTCTTCGTTACACCCTAAAATAAAACTATAAGCAGAGTATGTGCGTCTGCCCAATAATGATTAATGCTAGAGACGTTGGAAAATTTATTTTCAACGAATGCCGCTGAAGAACAAGAATTATAACACTTAATTATAGAGGTATCATGTCTCAAAAAGAAAACTCAACGGTCCACGGACTGGTTTCGCATTTATTAGCTATGGAATAGACCAAATGCACCAGTCAAAGCGGTTTCCTATTCACATAGTAAGCCTTTACCGACATCTGTTGCTTACACTTAGAAATTAGTAATGAATTTAATTCATATTATTTTGAAATTAAAGTCAAATGGCCCAAGATATAAAAAGTGACTCTAATCCTGAAGAAACTTATTTTGAAGACAATACAGTAGGTAGTTCAATTTTTTTATATGCAATATCGGAAAATGAAATTAAAAATAGTCTAAACAATTTAAAAAACCGCTTCCCAGGGAATCACTACTTCCACATCCAGATTTTGTATCCAAGTCTTATGCAAACTAAATCACAATGTATGTAATATTTTATTCCCTTTAATAATAGAGTGAGGGTAGTAGAGGGGATGGCTAATATAAAAAAAAATTTAGAAGTCCTTGGTTCTCGTATACACACTAAACCCCAATTTAATTTTTTATTCCCTTAAATAATAGGGGGGGAGGTTGAAATGGGGGTAGTAGAGGGAATAACTAAGGCCAAAACAAATTTTAGAGGCCCTTGGTTCAAATCCCAATTTAATTTTTTACTCCCTTTAATAATAGAGGTGAGGTGGTAGAGGGCGTAGCTAACGCTAAAAAATTTTTTTAAACGTTTCGTTTTTGTATAAACACTAAATCACATTTTATTTTATTTTTTCCCTTTAATAATAGGGTGGGGTGGTAATGGAGTGGTAGCGGGAGTAGTTAACTCCAAAAAATTTTTTTTTGACGTTTCTTTCTTATATTCACACTAAATCACATTTTAATTTTTCCCCCTTTAGTAATATGATGGGGGTGGCAATGGAGTGATAGAGGGGGTAGTTAACGCCATAAAAGGCTTTGAGACCTTAACTCTTCGTACATGCCCTAAATTGCAATTTTATGGACTCTTGCTTGTTTTGCCTATTTACCCTTATTTACCCCATTTACCCCCTTCAAATTATTCAACGGAATTAGATCAAAATATAATCTAGTTTCAGATCTCGTTACAATACATAAGTGTACCAAATTTCAAGTCAATATCATAAACGGTTCCAGAGTAAACGTGCGCACAAAAAAGTTACAGACAGACAGTCAGACATAGCGACAGACAGACCGACAGACAGGAATTTTTTCGTCCAAATTTAAAATATCGACGTTTCATGACATTTTAAGCCTATTTTAACAAGAAAAATTTTTTTTGCGTTACTGTACTTCCACTGGACGTGGAAGTAATTAGCATTGTCAAAACCGAATAAAACAGCTTTCCTTAAATTCATTGATTGTAATGGTATAAAGTTATGTAATCTATTACCAAAAGAAATAAAAGATATAAAGACTATAAACAAATATTTTTAAAAAATCAAAAATTTTGTGCGTGAGAATATCAATGTTGTTAATTGATTAATAAACGGATGAGAAATACACTCATGAATTTTGCAAATATATTAATTACATTCTGGTTATTCAATGTTATTCACACAATTCTAAATATACAAGTATATATTAATATATTATGTAAGTAAATAAAAGCTAACTGCAACTAATATTATTTATTTATAAAAGAACTATAAACAAATATGCACAAAAAGCCCTCTTAGGGCTTAGGTGCAAGAATTTAAATAAGCTTATCTTTTGTAAATGTATTTTGATGTGTCAATAAACATTGTTTATTATTATTATTATTATTATTATTACTTGGAATCACTGAATGCGCAAATATGAGTAAATTAATTTCCTATTTTAATGCATTTTTTATACACAGCTTAGTAGTAGTATCCATATTTTTTTTAATTTATAACATCTTTAGTTACATTTGTTTATTTTTCGATATAAACAGGCTGACTTAATTTTTAAAATCTTACATCGATCGACAATTTTTGTAAAACCATTTCATTGAGCATAGAGCAGATACGAAATTTATTAAAAATATTTATAACTATGTCGTGTGGATGCAAAAATTTATTCATAAATGTGACAAATGTACTCACCTCATTATCTTTAAATTACTAAAAAATAATATGCAACATGCTGCAGCGAACGCTAGAGCGGCAAGGCTATTCTTTTCCAGAAAACCATAAATCAGCCTTATAGACACGCGTATGGATGGCGAGGCTTCTCTTATGACAAAAGTGTTAAATTTATAACCGAGCTTTTGCAGAAACATTAATTTTTATGATAACTTATTTCCCGCGAACAAGAAATCATAAAACACAAACATAGATTTATCGCTTAGATTAACGCTAGGTAACTTGAATGAAATTGGTTGTTCTTTTTCTGTACTCTTAAAGTTGAAAATAATAGAGTACGCTATGATGGATATTGCACTTCACAGTGAATCATAAAAGTATTGAGTAATTGCTATATCATTCGTCGTATTAGATATGATAGATTTATTTTTATCCGCATTGAGGTTAAAATGTTTTATAAAGACGGTTGCGTTATTAATCCTTGTCTGTGTCAGTGTCGGTATGAAGCTATAAAAAAATGTGACAATATAAGTATTGATGCGTCAATGGTAATTGAGTTTCAACAATTGAAAAAGTAACTGAATAACGAATCTATAACACTGCTACTAGTAACGAAAGAGAGGCTACCAAGAAATTATAGTTCAATTGTAATAAATTTTGTGAAGAGGTGAAATAGCAACCACATTCAATCGTATATAGGGGAGTTGTTTTAACATCGAACACTATATGACAAATATACAGGGTATTCTTTCCTGTTATTTGGGTTTTCTACCACATGTATCATGTATCTCTTCAATAACAAATCACTGAATCTACAAAATAATAGAATTATTGGAAAAAACCTCTGCGCCCGTGACGTTTACGACAAGGAAACAGTCAGAGGTTATGTTTTACAAGTAATATAAATCGGAATAACACAGAAATAATGTATTTTGCTGACGTTTCGCAAAGTAGTCTCTTTCCATTTTCAAAGCTTTTTTTTTTTGAAGAACACTTATTTGTTGTGTATGTCTAATATACAGCTTTAAGATTCTGCTTATGTTATTTCCATACATACTTATTACTTACACATAATTTAATTATTGCATAGGGCGGTACGTCTCAGTTGGAGTGTCCCAGTTAAAAGCAGCGTCCCCGACTGAGAATTTCGCGAAAAATACCCCGTGAATCTAATTTGGAAATGCTAAGTAACGGTACGTCTCAATTGAGATGTTCCACTTAAAGGCAGCGTTCCAAAATGAGAAGTTTCACGAAAAATTTACCCGGACTCAAATTATAATACTTCAGACACAAAGTTAAACTGAAAACATATGTCAAATTTCCCATTTTAAAACTAGCTTCATTGCAACTTTTAGATTGGTTTTAAAGCTTTCGCGAAGCTGATGATGATCCATACAGTTGAAATTATTTTGATTTTTGTATATTTCTATGGCTTCTCTGTATCTTCTGGGCCAGTATAATACACGGAAATTAGCAAAAATAGAAGAAGAAAATTATAATAAGCTGATATTTTCTGAATCGACAGTTGATACGGGTAGGAATACAGGATCGAAAAGTTTCCATCCTGGTGAGCTTCATCCCTCTTTCACCCTAATAATGACACCGTACTGGTTTTCAATATTTTGGAAATGTGATGTTCTATGACAAAAATAGAGGTATTGAAAAATATTCAGAATTAAATTTCCTATAAAACATGTCCTATATGTCGTTTGCAGATTATTAAGGATGTTTACGTTAATCGACAACAAACTTAGGGGTAGGTAACAAAAACGCTTTTGGATGGAAACACAATGTTTGTCCAGCCTTGTAATATTCTGTTTTGTAGCATTCGCTTTCAACAACTTTTTATAAATTATATAGAATTAAATTTAAAAAAGGAATCAAAAATAGTCATTAGCAATTTCTGAACCAAACTTGTTTCCACACCACCCAGGAGGTAGAGTTTGTCGGTGTATTTTTTTTATGTGGTTTCCCCTTGAGGCCTAATCCACTAAAGGCTTTATTCTTGCTCAAATTTAATGTCATCGGTCTGTTCCGCATTAAAGCATGCTTGTCCGTGACAGTTCATACACATAGCCGAACATTTTAAACCAACCTTTAAACATTGGCATCGCTCTCCGTAGCCCTTTTTGCAGGAACACGAAATTAGCTCTGAAACTTATAAGGGAGCTGCTGCTTCAGTAGTCAAAACAGGTATTAAAATATTACCTGATTTCTCCCATCTCCATTCGTCTGGCTCTAAAACATTTCCATGCCAAGCCTAAATTTGGTGGTAAACAACGAATGTTGTTGTTTTGCGCTTTATACAGTGCAAGAGCAAATATATATTTCCCCAGCCTCAGTAATATCCTGTTTTGTAGCACTTGGTTTGTTAAAGGTTTTAACAACTTCTTGTAAATTTGTTTTCGAGTTTAATAAATTTATAGTTTAGAGTTTGCTTTTTCCAAAAAAAGCAGACGGTGTGTCACTACCACTAAATGCATGAGCAAAAAGAACAGTTTTTCTTGAGTTCTTAAGGACATTTGACAACTGTAAATCTTTAGATTTGATAACATAAAAAGTAATTGAAATGTCGCTACATAACACACAATCTTTTTTGTACAGAGTTTTGTGGCGACCTTTTTCTAGTGACCTTTTTTGATGTCTCGAGCGCGACGCAAAATATTGAAAACCTGTTCTATTCACGATGTCGCAATAAGCTGGGGTTACATCTGACATTTGGGTTGAGTACTCTAAGAAATGCATCGCCTGAAGTTCTACCTCTGTGCCATAATTAAAGTCTCTACTTCTAAAAGTAGATTAAATACAGTGGTGCCATCTTAACACACTGTATGTATATGTTGGAAAAATAAATGTTATTTGTTAAATTTCTTTCTTTATTTGACACAACGAAGTCAATATAAAAAGGTTCTGCCCTCCCGTAGAAAGGAACAATATCCCTATTACATTGCTGTTTCAATTGTAACTCTTTTGTGAAACTTTTAATGTCACCGTCTGTATCAGACGTTTCCAAAAGTTCATATTTCCATAAACGCAGCATGACCCAAATTTCGTAATCAATATCAAATTAGCCGTGAAGCCAATGAATTGCGATTTCCCGTCTAAAAAGTGGATCAGCAAAAACCTTAAAGTAGTTAATTCGCTCTAAACTCGTAATTAATAAAAAGCCGGAAGGCATGGAAAAACTCGGAGTTTGCTTTTCTAATTTGTTTAAATTAAATTAAACAAACAACTGGAAACTTTTTTAATTATATTAATTACCGACTAGTTCCTTCTTGAATTGTAGGAGGTTTGTAAATAAGACAAAATGTGCATCCGGAATATTACTCATTTGCGAAGCAATATAAAATATACGGAGGTAAGAACGATTTACTATAGCAAATTATTTTTATAACCGACAGTTAAAGACTCGGTACTGTAAAAGGTACAACTGTGATACTAAAATGGTTTCTTGCATTACCGCTTTTTGTCATATCTTCTATATATCTTAATAAACATTAGGTTTCAAATTGCAACTTGATCTCAACATGGATGTGGTCACAAACGCTACCGTTATACTTGGTAATTACATTTGAGATTACAAAGTTCATTGCAATTAATTTCAGCTCAAGTCCATTTATTGGTTTCAGTATATCTGCCAGATTTACTTACTTGCTAGTTCGGCTAAGCTTATTTTATCGCCAATTAGTATGTCAAATTCGATTATAAAATACTATATTAGGCTCTTGTTATATATCTTTGGCTATTAGAAAAGCTGATATGCACTGAAAATCAATTATATCCTAGAAATATTGTTATTAGTGAAGACAAAATAAGTTTTGTTCTGGAATTGTTTTAGATGCGTTTGGATTTTTTAAAAGCATGTTCAGGGCATAAATTTTTCTAGTTTTTTTCTCATTTTCTAACCGATCGACGTGCTTGAAACTTTGTTTACATATCAATAGAATTAATTTAAAAATCAGGAACTCTGTATAGTCGAGCTCAGATTTACGGTGAACTCAAAAAATGTAAGAGAAACTTTACGACCTCATTATTATCGCCATTGGGACCATTTGGCCTGATGTTATCAAACAAGCCGACGCACATTAAAAACCTATAAAGGTAAGCGAGTTAATGTCTGTCCATAAAATTTAGTTTTTAATTGGAAATAATGGATTTATGAATATTATAAACCCCTACAAAGTTTTTAAATAAGTAGTCATTTACTTTCGGCGTTATTTGTAATAGAAATTACCTCAACGCGCCGAGGCTAGAAAACGCTTCCTTGGCGCGAGCTGAGGCGGGTGACGTCACATGCCTGCTACGCGATATTCGCTGCGATACTCTAGGTGTTGCTATAGTGGCAGTTAATTTTGCGACTGTCATGAGCTAGGACGGGCCGGATATTTTTGCCGATATTTGTCATAGTTGTATTTATCTGTGCTTTGAAAGAAAATCGTATACTATAATCACGTGTACGTTCGGGAAATTATGTGAATATTCTTTCTGGAAACGTTCCTCCATATTTTACAACAATAAACAAACTCTATTTGACGTTCCAAATAGTAAAGGCACTAGTACTGCCGTGAACTTTGTTCTAACGAGAATGACATGGAATAAACCTAATGCAGCGTACAGATGATCTGGCGCCTACCGAGCCAGCAAGCATGTGACGTCATACACGTTTATCTGACTGAAATAAAGCAAACAGTTTCTACGGCCGCTACTGTTGTTCAGATTGACTTTTTTGAACCACAGTTTTAATATTGTTATTATTAGGTAAAAATCTTTATTGTGCACTACTTTTAATGTATATTAATTTTTTTATGGACAGACCTATTGTAGCATTTAAAATGCTACTGTGAAATTTGTGAAGCTATGAGTATGCAACCAGGTGTACACTCAAGTGTACCTAATGTTGTAGTACTTATAAAACGACCAAATCAACCAATAAGAGTTTTGTAACAATTAATTTCATTTCACATTGTTTATTTCTTTAGTTTCATTATTTTTCTAACAGAGAGGAGAGTTGTAATTGCTCCGTGTCCAGTAGGGTGGCGCCATCTGTGGTTCAACTGGCGAACCGCCATTTAGTACTGCGTAAGAAAACTGTAGAGGATTCCAGTATGTTCTGGAAGGTTCTACAAAAAGATTATAGATATTCCAAGTGTGTATATAAAGAGGTGAATCCAGCATATGGGATGCAGTTCGGTTGAGTATACAGTACAGTTCTGATATACAGAGAGAGTTTTTTTGGTTAGATAAGAGTTGACAAGTGATCAGGAAAGTACAGTTGTAATTTAAAAGTAGTGAATTTATATTAAATTAAAGTTATTATTAGTTGTGTGGTTCTTAAGGATTAACGTATTGTTCACTTTTTGTTATTAGCATTTGACTTCATAATTAAACCTCCCTAACCTGTGTATACATATTGTATATAATAAATGTTTTTTGTCGAAATCTTGCTTTTAATACTTGCATCGTCTGTAATAATTTTTGTCTGGTAATTTAATAATAGTAAATCTATAGTGTCTTTTTAAGTAAGTAATCATTGATTTTTATAACTCTCAAGTATTAAGTAAAAGTGGTTAAACAATTTTGCCTTCTTGGATGGGCAAGATTGTAAGTGACCTTTCAACAATCAAGTGGCGCCCTCTCTTATCCACACTCCGTATCCATGCCGTCTGCCCTCACACAAAAAAATAGCTGCCGTACGCAAAAGAAATCATTTCATACAATTGGCTATAAAATCGTTTACACTATTGCGAACGAAGTAGTACAGAGCCATACTTAAAATTCATGTGTATTAGAATAGACATATTAATAATACCGTAACGCGCTGTTAAAATTGAACGACTGAGTTGCTGATCTAAATATTTCAAGTGCGTGCCGGAGCGCAATTACTTTTGCGACTAGTTTAACGGTATTTTAATGAGGCCGTAAAGTTTTTATTGCCTTTGCTCGACTACACGCCTCTTTCAACTACTGTTAAAATTTAAATAAATCTGTTGCAGATTAGAGTAGCCTTTTTAACATGCTTTAAAATTGTAAAGTATTTTAAAACTTAACACATCTTTTATAGAATAGTCACAATTCTGTATTAAAAATCTAAGTTCATACTTAAAATGTTTATACATATTATGGTCCACCGACGTAGTAGTTTTACTTTGTGCGGCCCACTATTTGACAATAGCGCTTATCCCTTGCATAGCCCATGGCATCAACCTAAAACAATTTACCCAATTTTCAATCATCAGAAAGAAAACATAATCCAACTTCATAAGTATAAATATACTAGGAATTGGAGCGGCAAATCTGCAATTCTCTTGCGAAAATGTAAACGTCACAGTTGGCGAAATCCTTTAATCAGCCATATCTATTATGCCCCTTCGTTTACTGACCTTTTAAGCTGCTAATAACCTTTTCGGTTACGATATGCTTACGTCTTAATCGTCTTATAAGTCTTAAAGTAGATTACCGAAAAAGTAAGGGTCCGTTCTTCACGTCATATACCATGGGCGTCGCGTTACCAATTTGTGACTGAACTTCATCGTGAATAAAATATTTTTATTAAATTCGAATTCTTAGGACTTTTATTGAGGGATTTTTCGTCGGTATTAAGATAATAACGGCGTCTCGAATATTTTTAGCAAAGAATATAGCCCAGACATATAAAGGGTTGAATGAAAGCCGTTTCGTTGTTTAAGAAACAACACTTCTTAAAGAACGACGACGTTGCGATTTATTTTTAAATCTTCTTCTGGACTAGCGTAATATATTCTTAACAAAGAACATAGTCGCTATATTATTTCAAAATGGCAAAACATTCCACAATAATAATTGTTTTTAAGTAAACACTGCTTTTAGATATATCAAATTACTATGTTTAAAATTCTCTACAAATGTTTCGGCATTTCAGGCCTTTATCAAGAGTACAAAGTGTATAAGTAACAGAAGTGGTTTTTCTAAATTGGTTTTAAGGGATTTTTTATTTCTAATTGTTCGAGAAGATTTAGACGTTTACTTTTTCCTTCTGTAAGAAGCAAATTTAAGTTAACTGTGTCTATGAAACGGTTATTTTATAACGAGGTCCCGAAGTAGATTATATTTTGATCTAATTCTATTGGGGGGTTCCGGGGGTAAATGGGGTAAATAAGGGTAAATAAGCAAAGCAAGCAAGTAAGAGTCCATAAAATTGCAATTTAATGCATGTACGAAAAGTCAAGGTCTCAAAATTTTGTTTGACATCAGTCACCCCCCCCATCCATCCATCCCCCCCCGACTATTGTGAAAGGGAGTAAAAAAAATAAAATATGATTTAGTGTGTGTACAAGAACGAAGCGTCTCAAAAAAAGGGAGTAAGAAATTGAATTGAGATTTAGTGTGTGTACGAGAACCAAAGGCCTCTAAAATTTATTTTGGCATTAGCTGCTACCACCCCCACCCTACTGTTTAAGGGAATAAAAAATTAAATCGGGGTTTAGTGGGCTTCTAAATTTTTTTTACATTTGCCACCCCACTCTATTATTAAACGGAATAAAATATTACATTGGGATTTAGTGTGTGCAAGACTTGGATACAAAATCTGGATGTGGAAGTAGTGATTCCTTGGGCAGCGGTTTTTTCTTTATTATTGACCAATATTTTCCCTAAATTCGTTTTATTCACACTTATTGCTGAGATAGCAAAATTGTTCAATTTCCTAGGAATTTTGTTACTATATTTTGGGATATGATTAATAAAACTATATTTTACTTCCGTTTTACATCCAGCGGAAGTCTAGTAACGCAACAAAAATATACTGAAATAGGTTTTAAATGTCATGAAACGTCAAGACTTTAAATTTGATCGAAAAAAATTTCTGTCTGTCTGTTTGACGGTCTGTCTGACTATCTGTAACTTTTTTATACGCACGTTTACTCTGGAACCGTTTAAGATATAATAATAATGATGATAATAATAATAATAATAATAGTAAACGTCTTTATTAATTATAAGAAAAATCTTACAAAATTATAAGAAAAACCTTACAAAAAATGGGCGAAGTTTAGCCTAAGGCTACTCTTACACTTAACCCTTAACAGTACTTAGAAGAAAGAGACAAATGTTTTCTAAGATTATAAAATAAAAAATAACAAACAATAATAATAATAAAAACAAAGAAGTTACAATACTCTCACTGATAAACTGGAATTTAGGCCCATGAGCTATTAAACAATTGAAAGTAAAATTATTGAGATAATAAAAGCTGTGATTTAATAATTTTTTTTAAAAGCAATCATGTTATATGTTTTGAATTGTACATCAATTATAGTGGTGAATCGCATGATAAGAAAAAGATCTTTCGAAAAGTGAAGTAGAATGTTGAGTCATGGTTAATGTGTAATGATATCTTATGTCGCGACTGTGGATTTGGTTTCTTGCAATCAATTTATTTCTCAGATATACCGGGGTGCATGCGAGGAGAAGACGATGCACAAAGGTTACTATATGATATTTAACAGTATTTTCCGTATCCAACCACTTTAGCTGCTGAAAATGTTGAGTAATATGGTCATATTTGCGTAGGTTATTGACAAAACGACAACACATATTTTGCGTAATTTGAATTCGTTTCTTCGTAGCGGCATCTAAACAAGGATAATACTGAAATCACAGTAATGAAGAATCGGCAATACCAAGGACTCGCACAACTTTTTTCTTACTTTGTAATTGAGTATACTCCCGTTAGCGTATAATAGTTTTAAACGTACGTATACTATCTGAAGGAAGTGTTCTTTAAACCTTAAATTTTTATCAAAAATTACCCCTAAATATTTTACATTTTCTGCAAATGATAATCTTTCGTTGTGTATCACAATGTTCATATATTTTGTATATATTCATATTCTGATGTAGGACAGAAAAGTATCATGTCGGTTTTTTTGTATTATATTTTAAGCAATGATTTTTGCAGTATACAAATATACTTTGCAGGTATTATTAATTATGTTGGCAGATAGTTCAAAGTCAACTGGAGTAAATGTTAGAAATAGTGCCATATCATCGGCATATGATTGCAAACTGCAGACTCCTATTTCAGTGCCTTTTATCAAACGTGTATACTAAAAACAATAATGGCCCCAAAATTTAGCCTTGTGGGACACCTGACTTTACTAATTGCGGTTCAGATGTATTATCATTTGTACGTTCACTTTGGTATCTTGACTCCAGGTATGTATGAAAGAAAGATCGATATCGATTTGAAATTTGGTTCATTTATGTATTATAACGAGATCTGGAACTAGATTATATTTTGATCTAATGCCATTGAAGGGTTCGGGGGTAAATGGAGTAAATAGGCAAAGCAAGCAGATAAGAGCCCATAAAATTGCAATTTAGGGCATGTACGAAAAGTAAAGGTCAACTATCACCCCCAATACGACCCCCAAACTATTATAAAAGGAGTAAAAAAATTGCAATGTGATTTAGTGTGTATACAAGAACGAAACGTCTCAAACATTTTTTTTTGTTATTTGGTACTGTTAAATTTTTTGTATAAATGTATTTCTATAAAGAGTTTTTTATAGAATATTTAAATTTAAAGTTGGTTAATTTTGGTAAGATGTAATTTAGTTTTTTACACAACATAAAACGGAACATTAATATAGAATACTTCTCTACATATAGGATTTATTTCTTTGTGGATGTTTCACAAGGAACCATTATTATTATTATTAAGGGGTTGATCGTCACAGATGATCTTCATCTAAATTATGTAATCTCACTTTTCACCGCTAGCCTTATTCCAATACTTGAAAATATATTATCAATTTAGACAAGACCCCACGTTTCCGCCCATGCAATCTCGCGAAGGAAATTAGAGTTTTGCAGTTCACCCCTTCCATTTCCACGCTGATCCTCATAGTTTCTCTAACTTCCTGCTTAACGGGCGGTCTACACATATTACTTTCGTGTCTTAAAGTCGCCTTGCAGCTTTGAGCTCTTGTTGTTCTCTGCCCCGTTTTCATGGCTAACTGCCTTGGCGCCCCGGCAAAGGGTACGACGTAAAACTAGTGTTAAGTAGCAGGTTACCTACATTTATGTGGTGTTGCACACGTAAATGTGCGCTCGTTACTCTGAACTAGATTTGTATGAGTTTTTCCTCTGGACAATTTATATCATATTGGCTGAATGAATTAAATAGACTTTTAACTTAGGTCTTATCATTTTCAGAAAGGTTAAATACTGGTATAGATAATTTTGAAGCATTTTTTAATTGTCTTGAACAAATTGATTTTATATTGAATATATTTCAGAATGTTGACATAGCGACAAAAGAATTCTATGATAAATTATACAACACGTTAGACGAATGCGTTCCGGAATACAAACATTATAAAAGAACTTATCCAAATTGGTATACGAAAGAAATTATCAACAATATCAAAGAGAATAATAGGCATCAGAAAAGTTATAAAACAAAAGAAACCAGTATCACTTAAATAAATTTAAAGAATTCCGATCGTTAATCAGGCAACAGATAGGCAAAGCATATGACAACTGTCTCACAAAAATTCAGAATTCTATATAATAATAAAAATAATAATAATGTATCTTTATTTATCTATGTACAGACAAATTTACAACAATTTTATATAGGTGGCGAAGTTCAACATTGTTGCTCTTCCACGTAACCAACAGATTGACAATTAATAGATCTCTACTGAAGGAAAAATAAGTATTTATTAATACAAGAAAAATGGATAATTCACAAGCTTGTACAGGATGAAAAAAAAATCTAAAAATTAATTTCGAAAAGAAATAATATGGGTTTTTGGCATGTTTTTTGAATGTGGAAACTGATGGCAAAGACTTTATTGTAAGAGGCAGGCTGTTAAATTTTTTTATCGAATTATAAGTGAAAGATCTTTCGAATAGAGCTGAGCTATGCCTGGGGACCACATATAAGTCACAGGCTCGCGTCGAGCGAGAATGGATGTCCGAACCCTTAATCAGTTTATCTAGTAAATATCTAGGCACTTGAGTTGTGTTAATTTTAAAAACAAGGCATGACATTTGAAGCAGAAGTCTTTTATTAAGTTAAACCATTTTGATTCTCGGAAACTATCACTGATATGATCATATTTTCTAAGATTAAAGTACCTGATACATGAATTTTGGATTTCTTGAAGACTAATTTTATCAATGTTTAAAAGTTCAGGCCAGTACATAATACGACAGTAAGAGAGTCCAGACAAAATTAAAGAGTCGCATAATCTAAGTTTTAAGTCAGTATTTAAAATATCTTTGTGAATATATAACATTTTTAATTTTCCATAATATTTTTTAATTAGATTATTTACTTGCTCGGAAAATCTTAGATCTACATCCAAATATAATCCTAGATTTCTACTATAGGTAGATGATGTCAGAACCTGATTATTAATGACAATTTTAAAATCCCTCTTTTCTATAATGGCCATGCTGTTATATCAAAATACCAACATCTCCGTTTTAGCTTCGTTTAAAACAAAATCATGAGCTTTTGAGGTTTATAAGTTGAAGATCTAAATTAATTTTGCTGACTGCAGAATCCAATTCATTTAAATAAAAAGAAAAATACAATTGCGTGTCATCAGCATTTTACAGAATTTTAAATTTTGATAGAAATCTTCTGTATAAACTGAAAACAAAAGTGGCCTTAATATGCTACCCTGAGGAACCCCTCGTTTAATAAAGTTTATTGTCTGAAGAATTACCATTTAAAATTACACGCTGATATCTATTAGTCAAAAAGCTATGAATAAGAGAGGTTGATTCTTCACTGAGACCAAAATATTTTAGCTTTGTGCACAGAGTGGCATAATTTAGGATATCGAATGCCTTGCTAAAATCTAGGAGGATCAGGCAAGTGTTTTTCTTATTGTCACTAGCTCTAAATATGTCGTCAGTCACATGTAGAAGTGCGGTAGTGGTACTGTGACCTCTGCGGAAACCAGACTGTATCGCGGGCAAAATGTTATTTTCAGCGAAAAAAGCATTTAACTGATTTGAGATAATTTCTTCAATAATTTTAGAAATGGTTGGTATATACTAATCAGCCTGAAGTGAGACATGTCAGTAGGGTTGTTATTTTTGGGGACTGGAATTATATTTGAATATTTCCAAGTATCAAGAAAGAGACATTATTTACTAAACAAGTGTTAATAATGAATGTTAAAACTCACTTAAATGTGGTAACACCAACGTTAACATATTTAAGTAAATACCGTCAACTCCCTTAGCATTAGATTTAATATGTGGGACAATTTTTTCTACTTCTTCTACGGTGACTGTATAAAAATTAAATTTTACATTTTCTCCAAATGCTCTATTTGAATATTTTTCCAAAATTAAATTATTCACAAAATCGTCAATAACTTGAGGTATGTTATTAGCAAAATAATCATTAAAAACATTAGCGTTAGTAAAAATATTGTTGGCATTATTATTCTTAGAAGTAATATTTAAGTAATTTAAAGCTTTCCAAAATTCTTTGGGGTTCGACTTTCACTTAAACCTCAGATATTCTTTTTTCTCAGACTTCACTGCCATATTTACAGTGTTTCTAATATCTTTATAATAGTACCAGGCAGCCTCAGAACGATCTTTCTTATATTTACTGTATGCCTTTTTCAAAGTTTAATCATAATCTTAAGATTATCTAATAACCATGGGGCTGGTGGTTTCGATATATGCACTGTTTTAAATGGTGCATGAATATCAAACAAGTAAATTAAACTTCGATTCCAAAATTCAATCATATCGTCAACATTATCATACCTAAATATATGTGACCACTCAATAGTACATAAATCAATTAAAAAGTTATCATAATCAAATTTTGAAAAATTCCTATATGTATGAAAAAATTGGCATCACATTGGTTCACTTTTTTTATGTTTAGACAACAATCCACCATCATGTGATCAGAGATACCATCCATTCTTAAAATATTCTGGTCTTTTAGTAAATCTTTATTTGATGTTATGATTAAAGCGATTAAGGTACTTGCATTTTCCGTAATACGCGTAGGCTGTGAAATTTATTGATTTAACCCATATTTCTTTAATAAATTACTCAACCGATTATCTTCAGACTCTAAACAATTTTGGTCATTTGTACATTCAAAGACAAAACAAACAAGGATACCAGGTAAAATGAAATATATGAATAAAACCTATGAAAGTTCGAAGGAAATTGTTGACATATTAAGTAAGTTCCTTAGATCAGTATTTGCAAAATCACACGATAATATAAACTTTAACAACAATAGAAACAAAAACCTATTTGAGAACATTAATATAACGCACATAACAACAGAAGAAGCTATTAGAAAATTAAAAGCAGATTTACATCAGGTCCGAATTTAATACCATCCTTTGTGGTCAAAGACTGTGCATATGTACTATTAGTTCCTTTGTATATAACATTTAATTTATCCTTGAAAGACTGGAAAATAGCAAAGGCGTGTCAAGCTAATGGAAACAACTACAGAAAAATCTCTATTCTGAGTTAATTTTGAAAATAATAATACTGATCAAATTTAGTTGCTCTGAGAGTGTACAGAGCGACCAATGGTTGCAAGTAAAAGATATTAACTGTTATTTAATAATTCAGGAATTATAATCTCTTTGGTTTAACTTTTGGGTAATAAAAAACCAGAGTGTCAATTTTATCTCGACCAAGACTCATAAATATTTTCTAAAAAGGTGTGAAATATCGTATCGTATCGTTCTACTTAAATTCATATTCAAAAGTTCGTCCATTCATATCAAATCTTTCAGATATTTTCAAAACTATCTAAGTTCGCGTCCTCTCAACGCACCTAAATCAGCAATAGAATTTTGTTACTCCAAAAGGGACAAACAATATGGTTCGAATTGACGAGTTGTTATTAGTTTATTTGTCAACAACACACACAGTAATTATCCAGCTATTGAATTATAAATAAACACAAAACGAGAACAATATTTCAAAATTATTCTGCTACAAAATTAAACGCAACGCTGACTACTGTGATTCGAAAATAACGGGAATATAATACATACAAGGCAGCCAAATATACCGACCATTTCTTATTGAAGAGAACAAGTTCACGTAATTTTTATTGGAAGCATCACGGAGCGTATCGCATGTTCTCTCATGATTTTTACATGGTTTGAATCAGAGCAGCAATGGAATATCACATAAGAAAAATATGTAATATTTAAAATCAAAGAAGAAGAAAATACTGAAAGTTGGTGCGTTTTTTTATAACTGAATGTAAATATTTCGCAATAGTAAACTTATTGTAGCTACTAACATTTTGTTTTGGCTGAAATTTCTGCAAAATTGGTATATTTGAACTTTTATGTCAATAAATAAATGTTTCCAATGCTATTATTTATTTCCATGAAACTTGTTGACTTCTACAAAACTACAAAGATACATGAAAATCAATTTTGTGGATACACCAGTTCCAGTAATTTCATAGCTATAGACATTTTCCTCTGGGCATAAAATTCTTCTACTACAACAAAGTTTAATTGTATTAATGTTCGTAATTTCCATAATTTAACTTACTCTGTGGATTCATATCCATGTACAGGATTGTTCATTATGTGTTGATTCCCCCTTAACTCGTTTGTTTTTAGAGTTCTAAAAAAAGTTACAAATACAAAAATTATTCTTTTAAATACAACTAAAGAAGCAATAGTCTGTACGGTTGTGAGCAAAAAAAAATAGGACAAGTCTTATAACGGTATTTTACGGAAGCGCTGAGGGGCCAAAATAAACTACTTTTTTTAAAGCGACTTGTTAGACGCGTTTAATTCGACTAACAGAAGCATTATGTTAGGCGAGTTTAATACGACTAACAGATGCGCGACTCTTAGGTACGATTATCTCGGCTATTAGACGTGTTTAAATCGACTAACAGATGCGTTACTGTTAGGCGAGTTTAAATTCGACTATTAAGCGTCACTCTATACTCGAATCCATCTTCACCATAATATGTCTAGCGCCTGCGCAGTAAATATGGACGTGTTATTTTGATGGGTACTTGGATGGTTTACACATTTCAAGGATATACAGTGTAATCGCTCCACCTTTTAGCGGCTTGTATATAAATGTATGCGCAGAAGCTATAAAATCTTAGGCGAGGATTGTATAGTGAATATACCATTTTTCGGAGGGGATGTAAAGCTGTCGGTCCTTTATCTACTAAATGTTATGCAAGTAAGAGAACCCTCTTCGAAAAAGAAGAGTTTGGCACAATTTCTGGTTGGTTGTAACTCGGCTGCAGACGTCGGTGATAGGCCTCAGCAGTGGAAATAGGCCGACGTGAAATAAATGTATAAACCCACAGAACAATGAACACGCCTAATAGTCGAGATAAACGCGCCTAAGAGTTGCGCACCTATTAGTGGAATTAAACAGGTCTAACAGTCGAGAGAAGCGTGCCTAAGGGTCGCGCATCTGTTAGTTGATATTAATCTCGCCTAATAGTAACGCTTCTGTTAGTCGAATTAAACGGGTCTAACGGGCGACTTAAAAAAGTTCATCTTGGCCCCTCAGCGCTTCCGTAACTTCTAATCTAACTTTAATTTTTGTGACATTATCAGTTAGTTGTCATAATTTATTGCAAGTGTGCAAAAAACTAATATGCCTCATATAAGCAATTTAGTTAAATCTGGAGTTATTGCTAAAGCAGAAGATGGATGGTCAATGAGACAAATTGCACTGCGTTATAATATTGACAAAAATTCGGTGTATAACATTTTAAGAAAGTGGAGAATAAACGGTACGATTAGTGGAAATCCTGAATCAGGACGACGAAGGATATCAACTCAACAACAAGATTTGCAATTGGTAAATGCTTTAGTAGAAAATCCATTTTACTCAGTTATTCCTGCTGCTGAAGAAACGAAATTCCTGGATTGAATAGTACTGGTCGCCGGCGAGTAAGAGAATCGGAGCTACGCTGTCATGCAGCAGCATAGAAATACTTACTTACTGAGCATAAAGAAGCTCGAGTAGGATTTGCACTTGAATTTTTAGCGCATGATGTAAATTTTTGGAACAATGTAATCTTTACAGACGAAAAAACTTTCCAGTCAACACACAGCGGTCGTATTCGTGTTTATCGCCCTCCGAATACTCGATTCGATGAGAAATATATATCTAACAATGATAAAAGTGGTAGATTTTCCGTCAATATGTGGGCTTGGATATCGCCACGTGGTATTGAGGAACGATTTAATAGTGAAATGTATATTAGGATTTTAGACAATATTATGCTTCCTTCTGTGTCACAATTATTTTCTAATAATGAGTTCATATTTCAACAAGATAATTGTTCCGTTCATATTGCTCATACCGTAACTAACTGGTTTCAAGATAACAACATCAATGTTCTTAACTGGCCCAGTCATAGTCCAGATCTTAACCCTGTGGAAGAAGTATGGGGAGTACTCGTAAGAAGCATCCAAAAACGAAATGTGAGACCACAGAATGGTGAAGAATTACTGAAAATAGTAAATAATGCATGGGAAAATATTATTACTAATGATTATTGTATAAGGTTATTTAATTCTATGCCAAACAGACTTATAGAAGTTATAAATAGAAATGGTACAATAACGAAATATATTTATATTTTTAACTATTTAGTTAGTTTCTTGTTAAGGAGGATTCCCTTTGTCCTTTGATCCAGGATTTCTACTAATCGTACCATTTATTCTCCACTTTCTTAAATTGTTACACACCAATTTTTTATTAATGTTATAACGCAGTGCAATTTATCTCATTAACCATCCATCATTTACTATAGCAATATCTACAGCATTAAAATAAAAAAATAAATTAAAAGTGATATCTGTTTTATTTCGGCTACTCATTACATATTCAAATAGAGACAGATTTACATTAGAAAAAAAAAGTTGTCCTATTTTTTTCTGCTCACGACAGTACAGGTCATGTAAAATGAAAAAAAGGTGCTTTCTAATTGGGACACCCTATACACTTTTATATTTTTTTGTTAGATCTCTTTCCTTGATGTCGAATATGTGAGGGGCAATAAGTCTAGCTGTAATATTTTTCGACGCATTGAACATACTTCAAATATGTATATAGGTTTTTAAGTTTTTTATTTAACTTTTTTTTTAGAACTGCAAAAACAAAGAAATAAAGGGAGTCAATATATAATAATAGTGTGTACGATCATGCTAATGTAAATGATTTGATGAATACTCACACGATTATACTTCTTTGAAAGGCATTTTCAATCATATTCCAAACCTAAGATGACATAATTCACAAATTTCAAGAACAGCAAACTGTGCAATGAATTCCTTGAAAATAAATTTTAAATGTATACGCGGAGAGAGACTTAGCACATCAGTTTTAAATTACGCATACAGAAAAAGTTTAAGCATATTTTTTTCTTGATTTATAGCTTCCTAACATTTTTTTCATAAATTCTCAGGAATATATTTATGGAATATTTAATACGCCTTGTTTAATCTGTAGGTGTTAACGAGAGCAAAGAAATTTTTTCATGAAAATTAGGAAGGAGATTTTCGTTGATATGTATATTAACAAAATAAATGATAAAATTCGCCATAATGGATCCTAGAATAAGCGAAATGGTATACACAGGGTGTCTCACCGGGAACTGAATCGCTCGATATAGAGAAAAGTACGCATCAGAAAATTTTGAAAATTTAGATAATTACTAATGTCGGTGTGGCCAATCCAACTAAAATAATTACAAGCAACTGGCACTTCCGCTTATACCGGAAGTCGATACCAACTTGCTTATTTCAAATAGAACACCCTATATATTTTAGGGTTTTCGAAAAGAGCATAGAATTCTGAGTCGAAAATATGTAGCATATGCTATACCTAAACCTAGCCGTCTCAGAGATATTTGACATTTTATATACAATTTGACAATAATATCATACGAAGTGTTCCGTTTTTCGCGTTACATTTTGTCAACTTCAAACCTCGAAAACTTGTTTAGGTCAAATGGAACACCCTGTATTTTTTTACGTTAAGTTGTGTAAAATTGAATTCCTTTTTTCTGATGTTAGCATTGCGGGGGTTAAAGTTACAACTTTTTGAGATATTTGCGATTTTATTAGAAATTCATGAACTGTTGTAATCATTTCATCAAAATAGCAATGATTAGAAACAATCAGTCATTATCTTATATCAAAAAAGTTATTTATTATTTATGAAGAATGTGATAAAGTAATATCAAGATCTTGCAGCACATTTGCTACTTGATATCCAGAAAAACAGAAACCGTCACCAAACACTGTAAAACGCATACTGGAAAATTTTAAAAATTATGGCTCTGTCAAGACAAAAATGCAAAGAAGAAAGCCTATTGTTGATGACGAAGACATTGAAATAGTCATTCTGGGATATTTTCCTGCATTTCCAAGGATGTCATTAAGACAAGCTGCTCTGGAATCGGGACTATGCAAGGATTCAATTCACAGAATCTTATTAAAACATAAGTTTCACCCGTTTTCTTTCCATATGGTTCAAGGATTAAAAGAAACAGATTTCCTAAGAAGACAGAATTTTTGTGAGTTTATTCTAATAAGGTCTGAATGTCACGACTCTTATTTGGGAAATATTATATGGACAGATGAAGCAAAATTTACAAGAAATGGACTTTCTAATAGACACAATTCGCATTATTGGAGTGACTCAAATCCTCATATGTTCAGAGAGCGAAACTTTCAGGAAAGTTGGCAGTTCAATGTTTACTGTGCCATAAGAAACGATAGAGTGGAGGCATTACAATTTTATCAGGAAAATTTAAACGGTAAATTAAATTTTCTCTTCTGCTAATATGTATAGGTAAATTTTTGTTTTTTTTTAGGTGAAATATATCTGAATATCTTACAAAATTTGAATAATAACTATTTACAAAATTTACCTCTCGCCGAACATAGAAACATTTTTTATCAGCACGACGGTGCTCCCCCACATAACGCATATTTAATTAATAATTGTTTACAAGAAACTTTTTATGATCAGTGGATTGCCAATAATGGACCTTTCTTATGGCCCCCTCGCTCGCCCGATTTATCAGTTCTGGATTATTTCATTTGGGAAACTATTAAAAACAAAGTTTATGAGAGCCCATTAACTACCATTGAAGATTATATGCAAAGAGTAAGAAATGCATTTCAAAACATATCACAGGATTCAATGAGAAGAGCTATCCATGAGAAACTAATCCGAAGGTGCGAAAAATGTGTCGAGGTTCGAGGGCGGAATTTTGAACAATTATTAAATTAAAATGAAATCATATTTTAAATTGATCTTATCTCTGCTATTTAAGTTCATGCCATATCTTCAATTCGATTAATACGCATGTTACAGTGTTAGTGTTATTTTGCATTTTTGTGGATATCGAGTAGCAAATGTGCTGCAAGTTCTTGATATTACTTTATCACATTCTCCATAAATAATAAACAAATGTAAAAAGTTTTCGTTGGTATAATTTAAACGTGCTGGCATTTTTTGACATAAGGTAATGACCGATTTTTTCTAATCATGGCTATTTTGAAGAAATGATTACAACAATTCATGAATTTCTAATAAAATCGCAAATATTTCAAAAAGTTGTAACTTTAACCCCCACAATGCTAATATCAGCAAAAAGGGAATTCAATTTTACACAACTTTCAGGGTGTTCCATTTGACCTAAACAAGTTTTCGCGGTTTGAAGTTGACAAAATGTAACGCGAAAAACGGAACACTTGGTATGATATTATTGAATTTATTTCAGTTGTAGAACGGAGTTCTCCTTGTGTTCTTTTTACGTGACAAGAAGCAAATGAGGATCTTTACACAAAGAACGTTATAACGGTTCTTGCAAACCGTTACACCTGTCAAATTTTCTATAAAATGTCAAGTATCTCTGAAACGGCTAGGTTTATGTATAGGATATGCTACATATTTTCGACTCAGAATTTTATGCTCTTTTCGAAAATCCCAAAATATATAGGGTGTTCTATTTGAAATAAGCAAGTTGGTATCGACTTCCGGTATAAGCGAAAGTGCCAGCTGCTTATAGTTATTTTAGTTGGATTGGACACACCGACATTAGTAATTATCTAAATTTTCAAAATTTTCTGATGCGTACTTTTCTCTATATCGATCGATTCAGTTCCTGGTGAGACACCCTGTATGTATGAAGTCATCTAGCAATACTGCGTTCTTCCCAGTTGTAACAGAATTTATGCGAAATTTTGAAATGATCTAAATGTGATAGTAAAACTAGTTTTATTATTACTATTAGCTTATTTATCCTATTTCCAAAATTAATGCCAGTGAACATTAATTACGTACTTTGGGCAAAATATCGATATAATACATATTACCTGTGTTTATTGTTAAGGTTCGATTTTCTAGCTTCTAATAAATTATTTGGGTGCCATCGATATAAAAGATAAAAATGAATCCAGGCTACAAACGTCCATTAAACGTGTTTTTATTTATGTAACTCTAATATATTTAAGCAATATATGTCCGGTCATAAATCCCACTCGCAATAAGAAGTAAAAATCGCCTATAAACAATGTCGGTAACGTATTTCTTCAATCCATCTGATGCTGATGGAACGTCAGCCGTGTTCCGCAATGATTTTAAGTTTAGGACCCAAAGTAACCGGCGTCCAGCACGACTTTGCTTTTAAATTGCTTCTTTGGAGTATTCCCGTTTTATTGTGTCATAAATTCTGGTTAACACATCTCTCTAGCCGAGGATATTGTTCAGAGGCCACTCGTATTTCCTTTTGGCCATCAGCAGAACAACTAAAGTGTTATAATAATAACGGAGCATTAGAGAGATCACAATAAAAAGCCCCACACAATTCACTAAATTTTCTCGAATAATATGTAGCCGGAAGAGGGTTCTTGATGACTGCATACATTTAATTCGTTCAGTATCTAGTAGCACATTTGAATAATTGACATACCTACATCTTGTCTTGGCACAAACATTTTTTACTGGTACCTAGAATGAATGCGTACCTGGAGTATAAATAATAATCAAGCAAATATCTCGTATAAAGTAAACTTGAGTTAGTTTCCAAAGCAGCCACATACTGTGTCATAGAATTTTCATTGTTACCAACTATGATGTTCTAGCGAGCATCACAGGAGTCGTAATTATATCTAACATATTCAAAATTAATATATCCGAGGCAATCGCAAACAAAAGAGCATCAAAGGACACACAACCCAGTCTCTGCAAATTAACCTATAGTTTAATATACTCGTAGTATCGTAAATTTTAGATACTAGTTTAATTACAGCAATTTAATATATGAAGAGTAATAACAGCGATAAACAATAATATTATATGTACATAATATTAAAACTTTTAATATTTATTGACAATATAAAATGGTTATGGCAATTTCTATGTGGCTCCCACATGGTCCCTGAACATTGTAAACAAATTTAATGAAATATATTGAAATGCTTTGAACAATTCATATGAAAGATTAATTTTTTTTAGATAGACATACGAAACTTGTTACAACAGCCTACAGCAAACGTCTTGCCGTGGTCGTCTAACTTGACTTGACGTTTCGCTGATCATTCTGTCAGCTTCTTTAGAAGGATTCTAAAGATTGAATTAGTTGTGTTACACTCCTCGTTCTATACCTAGGCGCCGCTTCGCTGGTCATTCGTCGCGCTTGGTTCGCTTCGCTGCTCATTCGTCGTGTTTGGTTGACCGTGACTTACTACGGTGCTGATACTTGGCAATACCAGTCTCTACATGTTACTAAGTCGATACCCATCCTCTCTGTTAAAGTTGTTCACGTTTTCCATAATTTCCAATGATTCCCTAATGATTCGCGGATAATAGCGCGTATTCCTGTCTAATATATTGACGTCCTCGTAGTCGATTTTATGGTTCTCGTTATTATAGACATCTTCTGCTATCGCCGTCTTATTCGTGTATCCAAATCTGGTATTTCTCTGGTGTTCTTTGATTCTGCACTGGATACTCCGTCCTGTTTGTCCGATGTAGCTCTTACCACATGTGCACTTCAACTGGTAAACACCTTTTGATAATAGGTCTTTGACTGAGGGAAGCATCTGCTGTATTTTCTTCACTGTTCGAAACCGTACACCTATTTTCTTTTTGAATAAAATCTTCTTCAGCCTATCTGTGACTCCAGCGACGTAGGGTAGGCATGCATACGTTGTTGGTTGTTGCTGTTCTTCTTTTGTAGTTCTCCTCTGGTTATTTACTACTCGTTGTATATTGCTTTGACTGTATCCGTTCTTCTCTAAAGCTTGTTGGACTTTCTGTAGTTCCTCAGGTTTGTTATCGTCGTCGCATATTGTGTTGGCTCTGTGGACCAACATTCTAATTAACGCTCTCTTCTGTTGTGGATGGTGATGAGATGTCGCATGTAGGTAACGATCGGTGTGCGTTTTCTTTCTGTAGACACCGTGGGCCAGCTTGCCATTGTGTGGCCTTTTTACTAATAGATCTAAAAAAGGTAAAGCTCAATCTTGCTCGGTCTCCATTGTAAATTTGATACTTGAATGCTGTTTATTCAAACGGTCGAAGAAAACAGATAAAGATAATTCTCCATGTGGCCATATGATGAACGTATCGTCTACGTAGCACTTTGGTTTATTACTGCAGCGTATAGCTTCCTCTTCAAAAGCTTCCATGAATAGGTTGGCTATCACAGGTGAAAGTGGTGATCTCATGGCTGCTCCTTGCTTCTGCCCGTAGAAGTCTCCATTCCATAGAAAGTATGTTGTAGACAGGCACGATCGGGCCAGATCAGGTATGTCTTCTCTTAATCCTTTAGGTACAAGTTGTTGACGAATCAGGTTAACTGTTTCCTCAATTGGTACATTGGTGAACAAAGATTCGACGTCAAAACTAACCATGATACCATTACTCATTATTTCCAAGTTTTCCAAAATTTTTACGAAGTGTCCGGAGTTCTTTACGTGGCTACTAGTCTTACCTATATAGGGTTGCAGTGTGTCCGCGACGTATCTGGCCAACTCATAAGTTGGTGATCCACATGTGCTGACGATTGGTCTTAAAGGATTACCTGGTTTATGAATCTCAGGGAGGCCGTAGAGTCGTGGTGGTAAGGTTTCACTTGGCAGCAGGCGGCGTTGTTCTTCTACTGGGATTAATGATTTCGTGATAGCTGTTCTCGTTTGTCTTTCAACTCTTGATGTCTACTATTTTTTTTATCTGTTAGAGGATAACTTCGTTATGAACAATCTCGGTTTTCCTATTAGCAAATATTATCTTTATTTTTCCGCGATGGTTTGAACGATTGAAAACACGGTTTTTCATAAATATCTAAGCCCTTGCATACCCTTATAATATAAGATCTAATCTGCGTCATTTTGAACAGGATAAACAAGGTTTATGTTCCCACCTAATTCATTTAATTTACAATTAGAAAATTAGTGCTGTTTATGCAAATAAATTTAGTAAGTATTTCTATTTTTATGTGAATATTTTCAAGTCTACAGCAATGTATATTTAAGATTGTTAAATGATTACAGCAAATTTGATTGGGTTATTGTTTAAACTTTTGAAGTTACAAGGTAACTGAACGCATCGCATCGTGTGTTATTCGGCGGTTTAAAATGCACTTATATGTAATGATGGATGTTTGTTTGCAAATTGTGTTTTTAATATTCTATTCTTAATAACAGCCATAAATGAAATATAGGTACTCTGTAAATGAATTGGTGCTTCTGCCAAGTTCTGGCAACTTTTATAGAAGCTATTAAATGTTATTTCTTTTTAACTTAACGAACAGGCATTCTTTCCTACGATAAAGCACAAGCAGGGAAAGAATCTTATGAATAGTGGGAGCCATGTTGGATATAAGTGTACTAACGCTATATAACTAACAAAACTTTCTAACTACTGAGTAACAATTCAAAGACTCCAAAGTTTTATGTTTAGCTTGTATTTATATTTTACATATTCTTCTGTTGTAATTTCAGGGTGCCCAAGGCGATATTTTTCAGATATTGTTGGGGAAACTCGGTTCAATCTAAGTTTGAAATGGAATAGCTAATGTATGTTGCCGCCTTTGATTTTTTTGCATAAAGAATCATACACAGGTTAGGGTGTATTTAATAATTTTAAAAACATCTTGTCGTTATTCAAAATCTCCGTAATAATGAGTTAATTTGTTTATGAGATCTGCCAGTTAGGTTAGGTTAGATTGAGTATATCTATGCAAGACTCTTCACTGCGACCATTCGGTCCGTTGTGGCTCACTCCTAATTTATATCCATCCAATAGGTTCAGCTTTTTGATAAAGCTGGTAACCTTGTTGGGTGAGAAATTATCCAGGTTCTCAGATAAAAGCTGTCCAAATAATGAGAACCGGATTCTGCAGCGGGACAAGTACACAGAACATGCCTTACCGTTTCATCCTACTCTACACACAGACGGTATTCGGCGTTTTCCACCAATCCAAATCTGTGCAAGTGATGACTTCATCTACAGTGCCTAGTGTATAGGCCGATTAGAGTCCTTAAGTGTAACCTGTTCACTCTAGCAGTTTTTTAGCTTTTGATTTCAAAGAGTATGTGATGAATTTCTTCGAATGAGCCAATCTTGGTAGTTCCTGCCAGTAGTGGAAAGTCTTGCTCTCGGTTTCGTCTAGGGTCTTTGTTTGGCAGTGCTTGAAGATATGTTAGAACTGGTTCTGGTCCTATAAATTTTGATGCCGCGCCCTCTCTGGCTAGGCAATCGGCAATTTCGTTGCCCTCCATCCCACAGTGACCAAACACCCAGACCAGAGTCACTTTGTTGTTCCTACCCAATTTGCCCAATTGGATTATAGCCTTTTGGCAGTTCCACACTGTTTTAGAATTACAGCGATAGAGTCCAAGAGCTTTAAGGGCTGCTTGGCTGTCTCAGAAAATCTTTATTGATCTGTGTCTAAGGTGTATTAATTCCAGCCTCCGTGCACACAACTCAATGGCATATATTTCAGTCTATCGCGGTATTAACCAGGCTCGAGGTTAGTCTTACCTTTGGATTGCGACTATAGACTTCAGCTCCTGTTCCTTCGGAAGTTTTGGAACTGTCTGTAAACCAACAGCTGTCTGCCTTCTGTAGGTCGGTTCTATTCCGATCCCACTAATCTCTTTCTCTGGAATGTTGAAAGTCAGCAAAAGTCTGACAGTAATATTGTGAACATATTAATTCATGACAGCAGGTAAATATTAAAACAATATTTTTTTAGTTACTATAAGGAACGTAACCAGACTGCAACCAACAGCTACTCTCCGGGCTATGTGCTCCGCCGAGCGCTGAATTACAAGCCTGGCGCGTTAAGTGTAATAATTGCATATTACCAACAAAACGCTAATGCTTCGATTGCAACAAACACCAGCCGAAAGACTGATCCTACTTAAAGGAGCTCTCGTGCCAGTCGTCCCACACCACTTGCAGACTGCAGTTTCGAGCTGTTGGCTCTCGTCAGTGCAAGGTAGGCATGTGACGACCGACACGAGGATCCTTCGACTATTTGGTACATCTCGGTACTCTTATAGTAAAATCATAGATTTTATAGAGGAGTTTGCGACTAAAATAGTATGTTTTAATATCCTGCCCTCTAAAAGTACATTTGAACTATGCTAAGCACAGTCAGGCTATTTATTTTTCGATTGCAACAGACACTGGACCGCTAGATGGCGCCTGTTGATTGTTTTGCATGTCACTATCCTAAGGATACCAGGTGTGCCTGTAAGAAGTTTTCTAGGTAAGAAAAATAACTACACAGAGTAAGCAAAGTAAACAAATGAAAATTTAAATGGTAAATGTTTTGCAGGCATGGTAGGCAATAGGTAACCTGAAGTGCTGTAATAGAAATACATAAGTTAGTGTTAAAAAAAATTACTGAGTTACTAAGATATAAAAATATCTATATAAAACAATGTGAAGCAATTTAGCAGTTATAGAGAGACAATTATGTTAGTTTGAAGTAGTCTCACAAAAACTAAATCAAATTGCTATACAGATCGTACTAAATATAAATAAATATCAGTTATTTTTATAAAGTTGTTAAATGGACAAAGACCATGTAAAAAGGCCGGTCGGCTGAAAATGCAAAGTTTTAATTAAATTTTAAATGCACGAATTAATGTGGTTTAATATTTATCGAATCGTGGGATTTAGCATGCAGTGTTGTAGATGTTGTTTAATCTAGTTATAGATAATTTATTAAACATCTGATGGTATTATGTACAGCATCAATTTTTATAAAGCCTAAATTGTATAAATAATGTATACGTAATCTGAAAATTGTAGTTTCGATGGAATGTAGTTGATAACAAGTCTGATAAGTCATTAATAACGTATTAGATAGAGGTATTAAATTCTAATTTTGATATGCCATTGATTGAGTTCATAATTGTAATTATATTTTATTAAAAAATATCATGTCGAATCGAAAGTTATGTTAACAATAGACTCGATTTTGGACTGTTCGTGTTAAAAGGACACTTCGCATTTCAATTCCCATCAAACTTGATAAAAGTGGGAGGAACGGAATTCCGGTTTGGTTTCAGTACGTGCGAAGTGACGCTGCTATGCTGATTATGCCCGCATCAGCATAAACTTCAGGACCACATATACACATGAGTTGTGTTATTATTAGAAAGGACCCTCCGTCAGGGCGTAAGGAACATCGAAAATTTATGGTGGAGAAATTCGGATGGTTTTGATTGAATTACATATCATGAATTGAAAATACAGTGTGGAATAGCCAAACGAATAAATTCAGTATCTCACTTATTGTGTATATTTATAAAGGAGATTTTTGACTCTGAAATGACATCCTGCAACGTACAAATTTCATCCCTAAATTCAACCACCTTCGAGTGGTAGTTTCAACCCCTAAAATTTTAAATGGGAACTAGGGGCTTGTATACCTCATTTGTAATATTTTCATACTATGCTAATGCTATGGCTTTAATATTTATTGCAAAAATTCGCACAACAAATAAAAAAACATAAAAACTTACAGCGTTTTGTTCTTGCAGGCCAGCAAAAACAAAACATCAAAATTTGAGTTTTGCTAACTGCAATTTCTAAACATGGTTTATTTAAACCAAATGCGTAAAATAAAATTTTAACGATGATTGGTTATGGAGATAAAATGCGATCACAGCAGAAAGTTGTTTCGAAAAAAATGTTCTGATTTGCCGCCTATATCCCAAGATACAATTAACAAAATTGGACAGCACTTTAGCGAAAATGGACATGTACGACAGAAAAAAAGAAGCTTCCAGTGCAATGTGTAACGGTGCCAAATTAGGTAGTATACTGCTTAAGTTTGAAGAAACCCCACATAATTCAAGTCGACTAGCAGCTTTAGTATTGAATGCTTCCCATTCCTCAATTATTCGCGTATTAAAAGAAAATAAAATGCATCCTTATAAACTGACCCCAATTCAGGAGCTTAGTGAAGACGATTTTGATATAAGAACAAAGAACAAATGATACAAAGGTTAGATAACAATGTTATCTACCTGGAAAATGTTTTGTTTTCGGATGAGTTCATTTTTACTCTTCATGGCCATGTTAATCGTCAAAACTGTCGCTACTGGACTAATGAAAATCTTCACTGGATGAGAGAATTACATATGCAAAATTCTAAAAAGGTTCATGTTTGGACGGGGATAATTGGAAACCATGCTATCGGTCCCTTTTTCATTGATGGCAATTTGAATGGAGATAATTATTTAGCTCCGATCTCTCTGATCTTAACTGTTATAGTACATTCCATTCCCTATAAGTAAATACAAAACAAAAATATCAAAATTAGTCAAAAAATTCAATCTTTTCGTCTAAAAGGACAAACCCCCGTAAAAAGTAACCTTCATTTTCATTTCAAGATAAAACCACAAATACGACACAAAAAATTTGGAAAAATTCACGAAACATAGAAAATTCCAAAATATCCTAAAACAATAAAAAAACATGTACAAATATTCCCTTCATCAATTTTACAACATAATCCTTCCAAATGACTCACCTAAAAAATACAGCCCCGTATAATAACATTCGACGCCCAAGACACTTTTCATACCTCCAGTATAAATCCTAAATTCATATCCATAAATTTTTTACAACTCATTTTCCATTCAATTTTAACCTTCACTCGAATTTTATTTCAGTCCAAATTTCCAAATTAACGTCAACTTATTCCCGTTCCAATGCACTAGCACACTTTCATTTCTTTTCAACTCCATATTTACCCCCTTCAAACATCGTCCCGCGAGACAACCCAAAATCCATATTACATGCGTACGTAGAGTATGGCTATACGAGGACGCACCCATATATTCAACTTCTTTTTCATTCAATATCTTCTAAACTAAAACCGATTCGAGATTCATTCAATTATTACACAATTTCTCTTTCTTCTGGCCAAACATTCATATAATTTTCATTTTCAAATTTTAACTTTTTGCAAGGATGATATTACGCAACCCGCGTCCGCACGGAATGTCGGGATCCAACTTTCTAGAATAAAGTAGGTGGAAAAACGTTCATGCACGGCTCATGGGGCACGACAAACGAAACGATAGCTAAACGTATAAAAGGCCGAAGTTAACACGCTTTGAGTAAGTCAGTGTCGGTACCCGAAGTTAGTAAAAAACACTTTCCTAATTAATTTAATCTACCACAGCCATCTAATCTTAAGTGATTTTTTTCAGGCATTGTTAAATAATTTAATCTGCCACCGCGCACCTAATCTTAAGTGAATTTTTTGACATTTTTAAAAAAATTGTTAACCGAATCAAATCTTCCAAGCCGGAATGTATTCGCTGTCGAAAAATTACCCACTCGTAACTGTTAAAAGAATAATAATTTAATTGTATTAAACTTGTGTACGTGTACAGGGTGCTACAAAATACCTGGATATCTTAATTAAAAATTTTCAATTTAATCAAAAGTGCTTCAGCTCAGATCTTGCATACAGAAGTACTATACTTTGAGAAGTATATACAAGGTGTTTAAAAATCACCTGACAAAAAGAATCAAATTCAGTTTAAAGTAAGCTTAATTTTAGAAATCGACAGAATATACTCAAAGCAATCAGCAGGGGCTTATACAGGGTGAGTCATTTGTCCTGTTCCAACCTTTTTAAGTGCAATCCCCCAAAACTTCATTAATTTACAAATTAAGTAATATTCTACCTACTTAGAGCCCCCCCCTTTAAGTAGGTAGAATATTTCTAAGATATATACAGTGAAGCACCACTTTCAGGTAAGTTTTTAAGACTCTTTGATAATGGTTGCAAATCCGAAACATACGTCAGAGAAATTTGAACAAAACTAATGAAACAATAAACCAAGTGCGTATTGTATCTATTCTTTTGAATATTTATAATTATTCTATTGAATATGTTTCATCAAGAACCTACCGCAGATTCAATCCATTATTTTTTATTATTTGTATGGAAGTCGTGAAGTTCTACATCAGTTAAAAAAAATTATCATCAGTTAAAAAAAATTATGTATTTTATTTGCATCTTGTAAGTTACCTGGAATAGAATTATTTTTGTTTTAATTATAATTTTCATTTTATAAATATCCTTCCAGATTTCACCCGACTTGCTGCAATTTGAGACCTGAGATTCTAAGTAAGCCTTCCTCTCTCTCTCTCTTGATACTGCTCGTAACTAAATTTTTCAGAGATTTGTAATAGCTCCAATGACCTGGAATTTTGTTTTTTAAATCTTTTCAGAGCTTTGTCTCTAAGTTTTATCATAAATTTTGTATTATCTGTTATCCACGGTTTTTTCTCCTTTGATATTCTAAATTTTATTATTGGCGCATGAAAGTCAAACACATTATTTAAGTATATTCTTTCCTATTATTTGGGTTTTCTACCACATGTATTATTATCCTCTTCAAAAACAAATCACCGAATCTACAACATAATAAAATTATTGGAAAAAAGCCTCTGCGCCCGTGACATTTACGTCAAAGGAACAATCAGAGGTTATGTTTTACAAATAATATAAATCGGAATAAACACAGAAATAATGTATTTTGCTGACAGAGGCTTTTTTCCAATAATTCTATTATTTTGTAGATTCGGTGATTTATTTTTGAAGAGGATAATAATACATGTGGTAGAAAACCCAAATAATAGGAAAGAATATTCGTAGAATGCCACAAATAACTTTCAGATAACATTATTTAAGTTTTCATTAATAAAATTTATTTTATCATTAATATTATCCATATCGAATATTAAGAACCAAGGTACCGAGTACAAATCTCAAAGAAATGCATTATAGTCAAAACGAGAGAAGTCTCTACCGATACTAATATTTACAGTTTTATTAGAATTAACTAAAGATGTTATGCAATAAATTAAATTATGATCTGACATATCACAGTCTAATACATCCTTATTTAAAATTGTACTATAATTATAAATATTCAAAAGAATAGTTACAATACGCACTTGGTTTATTGTTTCATTGTTTTTTTCAGATTTCTCTGACAATATGTTTCGGCCTTACGACCATTATCAAAGAGTCTTAAAAAAGTCAGTTTTAAGACTATTTGATAATGGTCGCAAGGTCGAAACATATGTCAGAGAAATCTGAAAAAAATGAATATGCTTCATCAAGAATCTACCGCAGATTCCATTCAATTAAAATTGTACTATTATCCGACGTTAACAGTAAGTCTAGCAACGATAACGAATATTTACATAATGAGCCCAACAAACTGTTGAATTTTTATACATTATGATCCTTGTCATTTAGCATATTTAGGTTAAAATCACTCATACACATTATCACATCACAGGCTGGCAATAGACTGGATATCACTTCTTCAAACATATTTAAAAACAAAGTAGCATTAAAGAGCAAGTGGTCTATAAATTGTTTCCACTGCAATTTTTCTTTTATCAATATTGATACAGACCCCAAACTTGCTCAAAGTTTATTTCTTCCAAATTAACAATCTCATACTTTAAACTATTCTTAATATACATGCCTACTCCACCTCCCCTTGTCTGACGATCTTTCCTTACAAAATTATAACCCTGCATTTTAATGACGTCATCAGGAATATCGTTTGATAACCACGTTTCACTAAGACCCAAAGCATCATCATTCAATTCATCTATTTTTAAATTCATTTAATTTTGGAAACAACGACCTAAAATTCAAATGACATAACTTGAGTTTATTACTCATTCTGAATATACCCACTTATATCTAATAATTATTTTATATGACTGCAATTGTAAATAATAAGTTAAGTCGAACTAGATGGTAATAAACTCCATCATTATTTTTATATATATATTAAGAAAGAATTAGACAAATTATTTGCAAATTAATTTTTGAAATTGTTACTGAAGGCACTAAATAATTATATTCAAATTTATGAAAATATTGCAGGAGATTCGAAAGAAAATATAAACAAATGCTTAGGAATTTTATATAATTAAAGTACGTAATATTAAAACCATAGCATTTTTGAATAGAATATGAGAAGACCTTTCAAATGACGTATCACAAGCCCGTACTTCATATTTAAAAATTTAGGGCACAATAATTGAAATACTGAATTTATTCCATTTGGATGTTCCGTTTAACTACCGCAGTAAGGCACAATTAAACGGAAAATACATTTTATAGGTAGAGTTGTTTTTAAAAAGCTGTATAATTTTTTTCACAGTCGGAAACTTATTCCAATTAAAATTCCGTAGACAATTAATTTTAGGAGCGACAAATTACCTTTACGTCAATTTTTACAAGACGAGCCCAATTCTACCGTTAATATCTAAAAATTAGAGAAAAGTAGAATCATTTATCAAAATGAATAAGACCGCTCGAATAAAAGTAGGCCCATTAAGAGCTTATTTCATAAATTACTCACTCACATCCACCGAAGCACTCAGTCCAAAATTTCAATCAACCAGGGGAGACACTATTAGAAAAAGTATCTACAAGAATCTTAAAATTGCTTGTCGGTAATCGTTTTCCAATATGTTGCTAAGCAATTTACTAGTAATCCGCCTCGCGGGCTGGTAACACAGCGCAGCAAACAATTCGTGATCAGGTTGAAGTAGAATTTACTGGAAATTATACAGGCCGTAATGCTTTCCGTGTAGATAAGTTAATAATCGTAATCGGAGTAAAAGTAACTAAAAATAATTCTCAACGTACGAGGCACTTAGTGAGTTTCCGCGATATGAAATATTATTTGAAGTAATATACTTCTAACTAAAGTCCACAAAAATAATTAGGTCCCAAATCTAACAAATCGTTGAAGTGGGAGAAACAATAAAAGGAAGCAATTCTATTAAAATGCAATTAGTTACAGATTATAGTCGATTTATACATAAAAAATATACACTATGCAATAAATTGTCTATGGTTTCTAAAGTTAGATGAAAATATTATTAATTTAAGCAATTATACAAAAATCATAAAAATTATTTAAAGGAAATTAATAAGTACAAGAATAACTTGTCTGGAGGGCGAGCGTAGGTGCGTCTTTACTATGTACATACTTCGATATGCGATGTAAAGCAACGTTGGGCGTGTTTAGTAGTTGGATTGATGACCGTTCCAACGAAGACCACGTCCTCGCCTCACCCATCTTCCAGCGGCTTGTATATCAGTGTATGCGCGGAGGCTATACAACCTTAGGCGAGGGTTGTATAGGAGATATACCATCCTTCGGAGGGGATGTAAAGCCGTCGGTCCCTTGTCTATTAAATGTTAGGCAAGTAAAAGATCCCTACTCTTCTTAAGGGAAGAGGTTCGGCAAAATTCCTGGTTCGGGGTAGCTCGTCTACAGGCGTCGGTGTTAGGCCTCAGTAGCGGAAATAGGCCGACGTTAAATAAATGTATATAAAAAAAATATAACTTGTCTGGTCGATAGCCGAGTGTCTGGTCGATAGCCGAGTGGGTTAAGGCGCGAGGTGGCAATAGCGATTAATCACACGGTCATCGCACCATCGGGTTCGAATCCTGGCTCCGACACTGTCGAAGGAAATAGTTGTATGTCCGCGTTTTTTCAATGTGTAACCCCCCTTCCGCACAAGCCCCTGGCTTCTGGAATTGGGGGTTGTCTAATTTCTGTGGTGTTTATTTATTTATTTATTTATATATTTATATATTAACTCGACTTTTGCAGTAAAAGAAATTCCAATAACTCCAGATTTTAATTCAAAACTTGAGCTACTTCTTGCCTATCGAGGTCCTGGCTTGTATTTTTTAAAATGGTTTATGTTGGTTTCAGTCAAAATTGGGTAACCTGTGCCCAGTAGCCAATATGTATCGTTTGACCAGTGAATGTTTCAAGTTTTTCATTTAGAAAAATGAAGAGGTTAACAATTTGGGGGGTATTTATACACTTAACAAAGATTATTAACAGTGAATATCGTTTAACACTCGTAGAATACACAGTGTTACCAACCTCTAGGTTTTTAAAGACAAATCTACCGGGTGCCTACGATATTACTAGCCAGCCTATAAATTTATTGTAAAAAAAAATTATACTTTAAAAAACTAAAAAAATACGCTTCAAAAACCGAACTAAAAGTAAAAAATAATAATGTTTAAATATTAAGATTTTGTTCAACGGCGATAGATTGTGAAAAAGCGTGGGGTGCTTTTTTTTATTTGCTATATTTTTATAATTCTACTTTTATCAATAGCTACCAATAAAATATTTATAACGATTGATATCAAGCACACCACGCTTTTCACAATATATTGCTGTTGAAAAAAATCTTAATATTTAAACATTATTATTTTTTACATTTTAGTTCGGCTTTTAAAGCGTTTTTTTAGTTTTTTTTAAACTATAATTTTTAAAACTTACTAAAAAACATTTAATTAACGCGCTTTTATTATTGGTTAGAATATATATATTATTAACAGCGGCGCATCCGCCAAAATTTCGACAATAAATTAGTATTTTATATTTTATTTTATCCCGGTAAGGACATTAGGACCAAGCTGTCAAATTATTGTATTTTCATCGGTACTTGATAAGTGTGCAAATTTCAGCTTAATCTTCAAGTGAGTGAGAATCGCGTTCAAAAATTCCATTACAAGCAAACAAACAAACATACAGGTGAAGCTAATAAAAGCGTGTTAAAAATATCGATTTCAAATTTTAGGAAGTTGTATGGTTGAATACGGTGCACAGTTTGATTGCTCCAAGATCTGATTTTCATTTCCGGTTTAACCGGAAACAGTATAAACTTTGTTATTTTTAACCTGTATATTATTAGAAATTTAGATTGTCCAAGAAATTCTAGGTCCAAAACATGTAGCATACCCTACATCTATCTTTGACAGTTTTCGAGAAAATGGCGGTTGAAATTGTTATATCGATTATAAATTATTTCATTTTCATATAAAATAAATGAATGTAGGAACAAATCTGTTACGGTTATTTAAGTTTTTGGTGAGTAAAACTTGATAAAGTCAGAATAATTTCATTTCTGGCTGAACCGGAAGTATTACGATAAGTGTTTTGCAGGCTCAAATTACTTCGATATTTTGAATGGAACACCCTGAATTTAACCTTAAATTTACATTCTACTAACCTTTTTGGATTCTGGTGTCCTCTGTCTAAATCCAATAGTTTGTGTATATTCAGTTGGGTTGTTAGGTTAGCTAGTTTAATTATAAGTTAATCGTAGCTGAATGGACTTTGTCCAAAGCAAACAATTGTAATAAAAAAAAAAATGAGATATCGGTGACTGAATATTCAGCTGCACTGTCACAAGGGCTAAACAATAAATGATGTGGATGAGTTGAAAATGAGATTGTTATGACTTTATCAAATTTTACTCACTTAAAAACTTAAATAACCGTAACAGCTTTGTTCCTACATTCATTTATTTTATATGAAAATGAAATAATTTATGATCAATATAATAACAATTTCAACCGCCATTTTCTCGAAAATTGTCAAAAATAGATATAGGGTATGCTACATGTTTTGGACCTAGAATTTCTTGGACAATCTAAATTTCGAGTAATATACAGGGTGTTCCATTAAAAATAACAAAGTTTATACTGTTTCCGGTTAAACAGGAAATGAGATCTTAGAACAATCAAACTATGCTGTATTCAACCATACAACTTCCTAAAATTTGAAATCGATATTTGTTTACGAGAAATTTATAGGCTGGCTAGTAATATTGTAGGCACCCGGTATATTATGGACTTTCGATAATTACAATCATTATTGCAGTTCTTTATAGACAATATATGGATTAATTTATTACAATAATTTATACTTATCATATTTTCTAATATACATTTTTATCTAAATTATTTTCAATTTTCATGAAATGAAATACATACATCTGTTGGTGAAAAGTGTAAGTGTGTAGTTGCATTTGTGTTAAAATTTTTAATAATTCAGTTGAATATGAC
The DNA here is from genome assembly GCA_963675555.1 of Leptura quadrifasciata. Classification (NCBI taxonomy): domain Eukaryota; kingdom Metazoa; phylum Arthropoda; class Insecta; order Coleoptera; family Cerambycidae; genus Leptura; species Leptura quadrifasciata. The sequence goes on from OY776675.1 coordinate 158,893,715, forward strand.
ATCTGTCGGTGAACAGCGTAACTTCAAACTTCGCCATTTACACCACCATCTGCTTTCGTGTTGATAGACTAGCATCTTTAACATTGGTATGTTACAATTTTAACCCCAGACGACATGAATCGGGTATATGTCCTGTAAGTGCTGTGTTATATAATTGGTAGACAAAAAAATAGTTATGAATAGTAATGCAATGTAAAATAGTAATGAATAAGGAAATTATTCGATAGTTGATACTATTTATATGGTAGTCCTTCGACAATTCATTTTATTCAGTAGTTCCATCACTAGATATATTTAATTTTTTTACATTAGTCATTTGTTTGCTGTTCAGTACCAAGTGAAAAATGAGCATTAGTTTCCGGATCCCTTAGTTGAAAGTGCCACTGCCCTATCAGGCCTAGCATTTTCTCGTGCATCCGCTGTTCATCTAGTTTTTAATATATATCGGTTACGGGTGGTTGGTGCTAGCGCCATCTATTTGATTGAATTCAATCCAAACACCCATAAAAACGTCGTTTAACATTGTCATGTGCACACGATGTTATACGCTTTAAGAAGCGCGAGTCGGCAAACGTGGAAAATAAAGTAAATTAGAGCAATGGTAGATGAATATTGGTATATGCGGTATGAATGGTATTTTAGTTACCAATTACTAGAAATGCAATAAAGTGTTTGTGGTGGATGCCGTTGGAGAGACTTATTTGAACTATTTGCAAGTCGCCGATTTGGTGTTGCTTGCCATTGGTAACATCAGGAGTCCGCAACATCGGAGGTAGTCGGCGTCTGCGCTGCACTGAAACCGTTCTGCAGATAACTCTCGACACCGCCGAAGGGCCGGAATTCCTCTATTTTAAAAATAGTTATCTTCACCGGTATCTGTCACAAACACTTTATTGCGTTTCTAAGAGCGCTCCTAATAAAAATGTTATGCCTTTGTGCTTTTATATATATCATTCCTCTAGTTACCTTTATTCATCATAAACACACACACACATTTTTAGGTTTTCGTAGATGTCAAATGAAGCATCGATGACCGGCTCCTCCCAGAGCCACGGTTATCCAAACGGCATTTCGGCAGAATCCCATCTGCCATCTTCAGGTTCTCGTTGAGATCTGTCTACTGTCGCTCCTCATTACTCGAACTGAACTGACGTTCTCCGCGTTGTGCGAGTCCTTGTATCTGATGTGGTCTAATTCGTGCATGCGCGACTGGCTACATGCTTTTGGTCCTCTGCTACCTGTGGGAGGTGTAGCGGGCGCCCGAGCTAACCCAACAAGTGGCCTCGCTGAAACGTCACGTTTCACATGACGTCTCGTCGATGGTCGAGCATCCTCGCATCTAATCGTTGTCGTAGCTAGTCGTGTTTCTCGTTGATTAGTCAGAGCTTGGCTCCGGCTCCGAATAATGACAAGAGACACATCAATCTGCTACAAGCGGACCTATCTCGAGTTGCCGGAGCCAAGCGCTGACCAATCAAAGAGACATACGGCAACGATTAGATGCGAGGATGCCCGACTATCGACGAGAAGTCATGTGAAACGTGACGTTTCAGCGAGACCTCTTGTCGATTTAGCTCCGGCGCTCTCTAAACCGTACCACAGGCAGTAGAGGAACAATAACACGTATACAGTTGCGCATGCGCGCTCTAGAGCACAACAGGTATAAGGGAGCCGCACAATGCGGCGAATGTTAGTTCAGTTCGAGCGACAAGGAGCAGCAGTAGACAGTTTTCAGCATGATCCTAAAGCTGGCAGACATGATTCCACCGAAACGTCGTTAACTTTTCTAGTTCCTCTAATTATTTGCCGTTTTATTTTCAACTTGTTTTTTTATTGGAAGTTGCTTTTTTAGAAACGCACTCTAAAAATATTCGAGTGGGAAATGAGTTGCACAAATCCTGCTTGCCGTCGACAATTAACTAGTTCCATTACACAACGTAACATTATATAGGGTGTTGCATCATGAGAGGGACATAGCTTAATAGGAGGTAGAGAACATCAGTGGTAACCGGAACCTCCCATAGAAATGTCTCATTGGGCCTTCATTACGAAGTTACAGGGTGTTAAATAATTTTTGGCCAAACCTGTTTTTTGTCATAACTTTGACAGGGAATGAAATAACGGATTCATATTTGGTACGGCTAATGTACTAACGATCCCCAAGAGGTACATGTATAAAAAAAAATATATCCAGGTCCGGACTCACTATAATTTATGTTTCTTCTTTGCATCAATAAAACATCACCCTGTATATATTTTTTTGAAATTTCGATACGATATTCGAAAAGAGCAAGAAAAAACAAACAAAATGGCCTATTTCATTTTTTTGTTACACCTTCGTGGTTATTTAAATACGTTGTTAAATGTGCAAGAAAATGGATTACAGAACCCTATTAAATGAGGGGCACGTGAAATAAATAGTTTTATAACTAAAATTTGCAAAAATTCTATTGAGCCTAGGTGGTCTGGGTGAATCCTAATTTCGGTACGGTCCATTTTGGTAAAAAACTGTGGTCCTAATAAGTAATCGGGTATGAAATAACAAAATTTTTAATCAATCACAGTAGGCTTGTTCAAAGTGACAGATAATAAAAAGAAATCTCCTAAATAGTTGAATAATTGTTTGTTAGTAATTTAATGTGTCAATAATCCGCATTTAGTTAGTGAAAACTTGTGAAAATATTTTAACTATGCCAGTAAAATTTACAAACGTGGAATATGCTGACATAATATTCATCTATGGTTTCTGTAATGGAAATGGTAGGTCGGCGGAAAGAGAATATCGGCTGCGTTTTCCTGGTCGTCGATGCCCTAATCATAAAACCAGTACGGTGTTCCAGTATGCAAGACAACACGGAAAGTTTCCTACTTCTGTGGAGCGTGTTTTACAACAAGGTGTGCAGGAACAAAACAATATTATAAACGTAGTTCAAGAAAACCGAAATATGAGCACTAGACGAATCAGTTTGGCAACTGGTATTCCTCATTGGCGAGTATGGAGAACCCTAAAAAGAGAACGTTACCATCCATATCATATCCAGCAGGTACAGCGTCTTCAACAAGACGACGATATCCCCCGCCTGGCATTTTGTCATTGGTTGTCTAACCATCGCCCAGTCATTTACAGAACCTTATTTACGGATGAGGCACAATTTACAAGGGATGGAGTAAACAATTCACGAAATAATCATAAATGGGCACAGGAAAACCCACATGCGGTACGCCAACGCCGTTCGCAACACAGGTTTTCTGTAAATGTTTGGGTCGGACTTGTGAATAGACATTTGATAGGGCCACATTTTTTTGAAGAAAGATTGAATGGTGAAATTTACTTTGATTTTCTTCAAAACATTTTACCGAATATGTTAGAAAATATCGGTATAAGAGGCATGTTGTTTCAGCATGATGGGGCTCCACCACATTTTAACCTTCAAGTAAGAGAACACTTAAACAATGTGTATCCTAATAGATGGATTAGACGCGGGGGTCCACATGAATGGCCACCAAGATCTCCTGATTGTAACCCTTGTGATTACTTTTTATGGGGCCACTTAAAAAACGAGGTTTATAGCATTGAAATTGAAAGTAGACAACATTTAATCCAGCGCATCGTTACAACCTGCGACGAAATACGGAATAATCCAGAAATGATACGTCGAGCAATTGGTGACCTTTCTAAACGCGCAAGAAAATGCACAGAATGTGGGGGAGGTCAATTACGTTTTATTTTTAAACACATTTAGTTATTGTTTTGTTATTTATTGTTAATTCAATGGAAAATATTTTATTTATTTAGATTTTAGTTTGTTATCTTTACCAATTTTATTAAGTATAAAATGTTGATGATTTTCTTGATCAAAGTAACTGGTTGCTTAGGCCTAAATGGTATAAATTATCTGTCACTTTTATTCTTTGAACAAGCCTACTGTGATTGATTAAAAATTTTGTTATTTCATACCCGATTACTTATTAGGACCACAGTTTTTTACCAAAATGGACCTTTAAAACGTGCCGGAATTAGGATTCACCCAGACCACCTAGGCTCAATAGAATTTTTGCAAATTTTAGTTATAAAACTATTTATTTCACGTGCCTCTCATTTACTAGGGTTCTGTAATCCATTTTCTTGCACATTTAACAACGTATTTAAATAACCACGAAGGTGTAACAAAAAAATGAAATAGGCCATTTTGTTTGTTTTTTCTTGCTCTTTTCGAATATCGTATCGAAATTTCAAAAAAATATATACAGGGTGATGTTTTATTGATGCAAAGAAGAAACATAAATTATAGTGAGTCCGGACCTGGATATATTTTTTTTTATACATGTACCTCTTGGGGCTCGTTAGTACATTAGCCGTACCAAATATGAATCCGTTATTTCATTCCCTGTCAAAGTTATGACAAAAAACAGGTTTGGCCAAAAATTATTTAACACCCTGTAACTTCGTAATGAAGGCCCAATGAGACATTTCTATGGGAGGTTCCGGTTACCACTGATGTTCTCTACCTCCTATTAAGCTATGTCCCTCTCATGATGCAACACCCTGTATATCAAGAATATATTACATGTTGTAACTATTATTACGTTATTATAATACTCCCTATGTGTCGCAGTTAATATTTTAAACTTTATAGCAGGTGTTACGACGCTGTGCGTTGTCACAACATAATAGCACACCTAAAATTTCTTATCCCCTCGCGGGACTTTGGTAACTGAACTAATTTTCTCGAATGGTTAAAGATGGCTATTGTTATGTTAGTATTAGGGAAGTATATCATTCTGACGTCACTACCTAAGCCAGATTGCCCAGCCACCGAGCAAGTTACGATGTAACGTACCACCAAAAGATTAAAAGTCAATATACAGTATAAAATACTTTCTTGAAAGTTGTTTGATTGGATAAAGAAGCCATTGTAGAGTGGCAATGGGCCATTATAGAGTCAGTTAGGGGTTCAGAAGGCGGTAGCGATGGTGATTTGGCGTCGCGTCACGTGCTCGTGTGGTAAACGGACAGAGGGAAATCCTCAGTGTTTCGTACATATATCTTGCTAAATGTTCCAGACCATGCTTCGACAGTTTGGCTCTTCTAAAATTAATAATTTAGTTGTTTCAAGTTTCATACAGATCGATTGAGAAATGGGCAGTGGTAGTGTTCGTCGTCAAACGATTTAATAATGTTATTGCAAAATTACATGATGGAACTTTTCTGGTTATACAGAATTGTCCAAATAACAACTTAAGTATCTTTTAGGTTTTATTACTGTTCAGGCCATCTTATATAACATTGAATTATGCCATACTTGTTAAATGCCACATGAGCTTAAAATAATTTTATCTTAAAGAAGGTATTAAAAAGGTCTTGATTTAAATTGTCAAATGAACGTTTCATTATTGCTGAGTAGATCTTATTACTTATTTGTATTCTTGCTTATAGTCATGGGTGTGTCCATAAAATGTGGTTTCTAATAGAAAATGATAGATTTATGTGTATTATAAACCCCTATAAAGTTTTTAAAAAAGTAGTTATTCTCTTTTGGCGTTATTAGTAGTAGAAATTACCTCAACGCGTCGAGGCTAGGAAACATTCCCTTGGCTCGAGGCTACAGGGGTGACGTCACATGCCTGCTACACGATATTCGCTACACATTTTCTGTGTTGTTATAGTGGCGTAGTTAGTTTTGCAACTATTATGGGTGAGGACGGGCCAGGCATTTTTGCCGATATTTATCATAATCGTATTATATTCATCTGTACCTTGAAAGAAGTATGGTGGCAAGAAAATGGCATTTTGTGGCTTTATGCGCTAACACAACTAACGCTAACCTGTGGGAAAGCTTGAGTTTGAACAGAAATGGGTATGCCCCCATTTTGGTGGACGAGAAAAACGATGATGACAATTTTCGACGTTTGGTGTAATTGGAGAAGTGTGTGAGAAAATATAGCCACATCGTGTTTCCCGCCCTCGAAAACGGGGTATACCAATTTCTATTCGATTTGAAGCTTTTTGAAGGTATTACGGTTTTTAGGGGGTGTTGCTTCAACCTGTAGGGTCAAGCGGGGTTTCATTTATTGAAATTGAGCAAAAAAATCTCGACCCGACATGCCCTTGCACGCCAAGACCCGGGAACCGGTAAAAGGGAGTGGTTTCTTGAATAAGGGGTGGATTGCGCTAAATTGGGTGTAAACCATTGCCACCACCGTATTCCTCAGAGATTGTGGGTTATATGACACGTCCTTGACACAGCAAAGGTCATACATCCATTTCAAGTTATTTTGATTATCTTAATCTCACTACTTTTTAAATCACTACACTGGTAATGCAATGATCTTTTGCTCCAAATACACATCAATATTTTTTCAACATCCGGATTAACATCTTTTAGGCATTTTAAACAACACACATCTGATTGCTTGTCCGCCATTTTAATCGACTATTATACAGGGTGTCTCACCGGGAACTGAATCGATCGATATAGAGAAAAGTACGCATCAGAAAATTTTGAAAATTTAGATACTTACCAATGTCAGTGTGGCCAATCTAACTAAAATAATTACAAGTAGCTGGCACTTCCGGTTATACCGGAAGTCGATACCAACTTGCTTATTTCAAATGGAATACCCTATATATTTTAGGGTTTTCGAAAAGAGCATAAAATTCTGAGTCGAAAATATGTAGCATATCCTATACCTAAACCTAGCCGGTTCAGAAATCTTTGACATTTTATAGAAAATTTGACAGGTGCAACGGTTTGCAAGAACCGTTATAACTTTCTTCGTGTAAAAGACCCTCATTTACTTTTTGTCACGTAAAAATAACACAAAGAGAACTACGTTTTACAACTGAAATAAATTCAATAATATCATACCAAGTGTTCTGTTTTTCGCGTTACATTTTGTGAACATCAAAACGCGAAAACTTGTTTAGGTCAAATGGAACACCCTGTATTTTTTTACGTCAAGTTATGTCAAATTGAATTCCCTTTTTTCTGATATTAACATTGTGGGGGTTAAAGTTAGAACTTTTTGAAATATTTGCAATTTTATTAGAAATTCCGTGATTAGAAACAATCAGTCATTATCTTATGTCAAAAAATGCCAGCACGTTTAAATTATACCAACGAAAACTTTTTAAATTTGTTTTTTATTTATGGAAATGTGATAAAGTAATATCAAGAACTTGCAGCACATTTGCTACTCGATATCCAGAAAAACGGAAACCATCACCAAACACTGTAAAACGCATACTGGAAAATTTTAAAAATTATGGCTCTGTCAAGGCAAAAATGCAAAGAAGAAAGCCTATTGTTGATGACGAAAACATTGAAATAGTCATTCTGGGATATTTTCCTGCATTTCCAAGGATGTCATTAAGACAAGCTGCTCTGGAATCGGTATTATGCAAGGATTCAATTCACAGAATCTTATTATAACATAAGTTTCACCCGTTTTCATTCCATATGATTCAAGGATTAAAAGAAACATATTTCCTAAGAAGACAGAATTTTTGTGAGTTTATTCTAATAAGGTCTGAGGGTCACGATTCTTATTTGGGAAATATTATATGGACAGATGAAGCAAAATTTACTAAAAATGGACTTCTTAATAGACACAATTCGCATTATTGGAGTGACTAAAATCCTCATATGTTCAGAGAGCGAAATTTTCAGGAAAGTTGGCAGTTCAATGTTTACTGTGCCATAAGAAACGATAGAGTGATGGCATTACAATTTTATCAGAAAAATTGAAACGGTAAATTAAATTTTCTCTTCTGCTAATATGTATAGGTAAATTTTTGTTTTTTTTTTTTAGGTGAAAGATATCTGAATATCTTACAAAATTTGAATAATAACTATTTAGAAAATTTACCTCTCGCCGAACATAGAAACATTTTTTATCAGCACGACGGTGCTCCCCCGCATATTTAATTAATAATTATTTACAAGAAACTTTTTATGATCAATGGATTGCCACTAATGGACCTTTCTTATGGCCTCCTCGCTCGCCCGATTTATCAGTTCTGGATTATTTCATTTGGGGAACTATTAAAAATAAACTTTATGAGAGCCCATTAACAACCATTGAAGATTGTATGCAAAGAGTATAAAATGCATTTCAAAACATATCACAAGATTCAATTAGAAGAGCTACACGAGGAACTAATCCGAAGGTGCGAAAAATGTGTCGTGGTTCGAGGGCGGAATTTTGAGCAATTATTAAATTAAAATGAAATCATATTTTAAATTGATCTTATCTCTGCCATTTTAGTTCATGCCATATCTTCAATTCGATTAATACGCATGTTACAGTATTAGTGTTATTTTGCGTTTTCGTGGATATCGAGTAGCAAATGTGCTGCAAGTTCTTGATATTACTTTATCACATTCTCCGTAAATAATAAACAAATTTAAAAAGTTTTCGTTGGTATAATTTAAACGTGCTGGCATTTTTTGACGTAAGATAATGACTGATTGTTTCTAATCATGGCTATTTTGATGAAATGATTACAACAATTCATGAATTTCTAATAAAATCGCACATATTTCAAAAAGTTGTAACTTTAACCCCCACAATGCTAATATCAGAAAAATGGGAATTCAATTTTACCAACTTGACGTAAAAAAATACAGGGTGTTCCATTTGGCCTAAACAAGTTTTCGCGGTTTGAAGTTGACAAAATGTAACGCGACAAACGGAACACTTGGTATGATATTATTGGATTTATTTCAGTTGTGGAACGTAGTTCTCCTTGTGTTCTTTTTACGTGACAAGAAGCAAATCAGGATCTTTTACACGAAGAAAGTTATAACGGTTCTTGCAAACCGTTGCAACTGTCAAATTTTCTATAAAATGTCAAATATCTCTGAAACGGCTAGGTTTAGGTATAGGATATGCTACATATTTTCGACTCAGAATTTTATGCTCTTTTCGAAAACCCTAAAATATATAGGGCATTGCATTTGAAATAAGCAAGCTGGTATCGACTTTCGGTATAAGCGGTAGTGCCAGCTGCTTGTAATTATTTTAGTTGGATTGGCCACATCGACATTAGTAATTATCTAAATTTTTAAAATTTTTCTGATGCGTACTTTTCTCTATATCGATCGATTCAGTTCCCGGTGAGACACCCTGTATCAACTCAACTCTCAACCCCGAATATGAATTTATTATAGAAGTAAGAGTAGTCAAGTTTCATTTTAAAACTCAAGCAAAGATACAGCCGCGTCCCCCTTAGAATCTGAATTACTTCTACAAAAGGCATTTAAAAAACCTGTGATACAAAACTTACTTCAGTCGTATTGTGATGTTCAAACACAGATACCGACTAGCTTTGACACCACTGGATTGAGGCTGGTTAAACTCAGTATTTGACGTGAGAAAATCGGATACCATAATCACGTCTACGTTCGGCAAGTTATGTGAATCTCTTTTCTGGAAACTCTTCTCCATATCTGACAGCAATAAAAGAACTCTTTTTAACGTTCTAAATAGTAAAGGCACTGTTACTGCCGTGAATCCATACTTTGTTCTAACAAGAACGCCACGAAATAAACCTAACGCAGTTTACAGATGATCTGACGCCTGCCCAGCCAGCAAGCATGTGACGTCAAACCAATGAGAACGCGTTTATTTAACTGAAATAACGCAAGCAATTTTTACGGCCGCTGTTGTAGTTCGGACTGACTTTTTTCGAACAGTTCCAATATTGTTTTTAACTAGGTCAAAAATCTTTATTTTTCAGTACTTTTAATGTATAATTTTTTTGTGGACAGACCTATTATGGCCGTACAATGGTTAACTTATCAAGAAGAACTAAGGACTATTAGAGTTGTGGGTGTTAATGTGAGATCAAGAGGATCCCTCCGTGAATTTAATATAAGAAATCCAAATCGACGACGGCTGTCACTTAATACGACAAAGATTAATACGAACAATTGTGTAAAGAATTAAATTTCCTTTTAAAATAAATTGGAAAATAATGGTGCCTCGAAAAAGGTATTTGCACGAAAACCAATACACCCGATACTGTTCAAAGCCTGTTTCTCCAACTTTGGCAGCATCTTCAGATTAAAAGTAACTTTAATCATCTCCAGATGGTGCCATTTTAGTTAGCAAGATACGAGTCGAGTAAGTATGCAATATTTCGTGTAACATTTATACAATCATTACAAGTTAACAATCTGCGGTACTTTTGATTCGTATGTAGTTATTTCAGTAGTATCCAAATTTGTCATAAATAGTTGCTAATATATCCATTCTGAAATTCCAGCACGCCATTTTGTTCATAATAACACCGGAAAATGATTCCACAAAAAGCGTTTAGTACTCATAAATACGTTTTTCAGAACGTACATCTTGTTTATAAGCAATCTGTCAACTTGCGTGTTGAATAAAATATATAGAGTACATTATTAGTCAATAAATAAGCTACAACCGCTGAATGGCTGATATGAGATATGCTCATACTGAAAATAAGGGAGAGAAACAACCCCCCTGCACACACCCCAACAGTATTCTGCGGGCTTTTACCATAAAAGAAACCATTTCAGCTCTTTACGAGTATTAGAAGAAGGTCCGAGCAAACTTTTACTTCTTATATGAGATATAAAGGCGTTTACCCCCAGCCTCATTGTAACTTTGATATTACGACCCCGGTATAAATTGTCAATTACCTTAAGGTAATGCGCTCCAACAGGCGTAAAAGGGGATTTAGATTCTCGTTATTTACTATTACGTAGACGCTTAAAAGTTGCCGGTTATACCTATTTATTGAAATTTTGGAGCAAGCCGCGAAAAATTATCTCATCGCGCCGTTAGATAAAAGTTTTTCACTAAGTATGTAAATAACTATAAAATGTAATGAGTTTATTTTTTACATTTTCCTGGTAAGTCAATTCTTTTTTTGTTTCGTAATTCTATAACCAGACATATTTTATTAAATTTTATTGAAAAACTTAGATGCATATAAAGCTACAAAACAGTTTAATTAACCTTGAAAAAAAATTATAACACTGCAATTGGTACAAAATAATAGTCCTCTCAAGCATTTATCAGATGTAATTATATTTTAATTCAAACTGCACATATACACAAAACATAAGGAAAATTACAAAAGGCTTAATTGTTATATAATTAAGACAGGATTCAGTGCTGTGAAATAATCTTTTAATTGTATAATTGCAACCTCTACAAAGTTTCATGTGCATTAGCGGCAAAGAAACTAGTTTCTAAACTTTTCCATGTACTTTGGTGCTGTAAATGCATTTGCAATATTTTAGTAAAGCAGTGTAATAACATTAGCATATGAATAATCAAATAATATTACGTATTAAGTGGAATACGAGGTGCAGTTGGGCAGGTTATAATATTAGTTTATTTTTAGTAGTATACAGCTGAGTATTTGCGCATGTCAAGGCATAGCCATAAGTGAGAAAGTAATTTCAACTAATACCCTAAGCTACAAAATTAGATTTTCAGCATGCGTATAGTGGATGTTGTTCTGAAGTAAGTATATTGTTCGGGACTTGATAATTGTAAAAAAGAATTATACATGTTTTTTGGCATGCTTTCTATTGAATTCATTTTTATAGGTTACCTTGTTCATTTATGGCTTATAAGTATATCCTTGTTATTGTCACATAATAAATATCTACGTAAGGTTGATACCGGAATTAAAACTGGAGATGTAATCAAAAACTGGCAAATTTTGACACTTTAACAATTTTGAAATTACTTACGTCTTATCTAGAAGAGAGAACTCAATTTGTGCACCACCACAACAGGAACCCCGAATTTACAGATATAGTATTTGAGGTACCCCAAGGCTCTGTATTAGGCCCAACCCTCTTCATTATCTTCATAAATGACCTCCCTAATAATACTGTAAGAGCTAAATCGGTCCTTTTTTGCGGACGATACAACCTTGATTTTCAGTAACTCGGATACCACGGCATTACGATCTAGCGTGTCAACTATTCATGACTGGTTCCTATCAAATAGGCTAATGTTAAACAAGAGTAAGACTGAAACAATGCTCTTTAGCTTAAGATTCCAGACATTAGACGATGCTGTTTCCACCGATTGTGTAAAATTTCTAGGTGTCCAAATGGATAACAAATTAACGTGGGAAAAACATTCTAATTTTATCTGTAACAAGGTGTCCAAAAATATATTTCTTCTACGCTGCCTTGTAAATTGCGTATCGCAGACAACCTTCTTAACGGCATAATTTTGGTTTGGGGTCACTCCTCGCATACTGCATCTGTATTTGCTATCCAAAGACGTGCAGTAAGAGTAATTGCGAGCTTAGGCTACAGAGACGATTGCAGAGACTCATTTAGTTTAGTAAATTAAAGATTCTAACTTTGTATAGCGCTTATATATTGCAATGCCTCCTCTATGTGAAAGACAATGAAAGAAATTACACACCACGTGATCAGATTCACTCGTACCCTACTCGTAATAAAAATCAGCTAAACATTGACTTTTTGCGTCTATCAAAAACACGTGACGGGACAGGGTACTATTCAATAAAATTCTTTAATGCGTTACCCCACAGGATTCGGGAACTGGATCATAGTCGTTATAAAGCTGTCATAAAACGTTTTTTAACCGAAAATCCCTTCTATAGTTTAACTGAATTTTTAAATGCTGACTTTTCTTCTATTTTAGCTTGGTGATTTCTTGTTGAAATTTTTATTTTATTTTATTTTTATCTCGATATTTATAAGTATTTTTTATTTATTTATGTATTAAATTACGTATTTGGTGTATGTTCGACATGTGCAAATACTTCGAATAATGCACTAATGAAATATTATCTTACTAAATACTTACTAAAGTTATATTAGTGTTCATTGTATGTTTAGCGTTGACTATCTAGTTTTCTATTTCTCTTGTGTTGCAATGTTATATACTCTATATGTTATTTATTATTTTATTCATTTATACATATACGTATGTTTTTTTTCTTTTTTTGTACTTAATGACACTGATTGTCATGTTTTGTTTAAAAGTGTTATTTTTTCTTTAATGACCTGCCAAAACACAATTTGTGTATTTATGACCAATAAAGTTCTATTCTATTCTATTAGTTATTTAATGCAGTTCTTATGTTTGCATTAGTCTAGTCTAGTTATAGCAAGGTTTTATTTTGTGAACTTCTATCCTTAGTCAGTTAGTTGTACCTTGAATTTTAGTTTCATCAATTTCTGTTTGTAAAGTTTATCAGAAAACTCCTGTTCTGTAAATGAATTTTGTACCTATTGAACAGTGTATGAAATAAATAAATTATGAATGGGATCAATAATACTATATAATGGGGCTGCAGCATATATGGGTTTGAAAATATCCGCATCAGCATGAGACGACACTATTTTCTATTCAATGACATATAACATGTCCCATTACTATGAAATTTGTTTTTTTGTGAATGCCAGGAAAATAATTAAATAGCATAATAATTGATAATAGTTTATTTAATACTATAAACCTTTTTTAAATTGAAAATAAACATTGAATTTTTCGTAGATCTGCAAAATGCTGCTAACAGATACTTTTCATTTGGCTTGTTTATTTTTTCTTGATAAATATTTCATGGTTATGTCGCTACCTGTTCTATTTTCGAACGTGTTCTTTTTATTGTGCCGTCTAATGCTGCCCAGGACGTGTTTCACATCGTATGGACACAAAGAAACATTAATCCAACAGCTATAATTGCATTTTGTTGAGATATAAACCAATTTTCTATTTATCTTGACAAATAATGACAGAGTACGAAAACAATGGGTTCGGAATTCCTGTTTCCTGGCAAGCCTGGACGTTTTTGTTTGTGTGGAAAGAGCGACTGGAAAGATCCTGAGACAGATAAGAAAATAAATCAGCAGCGGCGTAGGTAGTTAATTTTCAAAATAGCGGTTTCTAATTTTAAAATTCTTAGAGAACAGTGTGTTTTCTATTATCCGATATACAAATATCAGGTGACGTAAAAATCGAATAAGTAAATTCTGCAAATTTTTAAATAAAAGAGGTGATATTTTGACACATTTTTAGATAGTGTTTGAGTTGAAATCAAAAGCAGGGATGTCCAGAGGCTTTGACCACAATGTCTTACTAAATATATGGCACTCCACTGACTCCACTCGGCGTAGATTTCGCCAACCATGTTGACATCATCTGAAGATGATTAAACTTCATATGAATTTGGTTGTAGAAGCCACTGTTTTGGTGTTCGTGGATTTCTGGTCTAGAAATATTATTCTGGAATACCATTACAAGTTCTGTGGGCGATATAATTTAATTTGAATTTTAATTATGGCAACGCAATTCATCAGCATGATTACTTTCCAATTTTATATTTCCATAGTAAATTGTTTACGGTGAATATTTGTAAAGTTGTACGTAAACATGTAATTACACTGGCTGCTAAATCGAATAATTCGTTGTATTTACAAGAGCGCTTAATTAAAACACAATAATTAAACAAGTGCACATTACTTGAACAACTAAATAAATAGTGGAGGCCATTTCTAAAACAAATTTCCGCAGTTTAAAATACGTGCATCTAAAATAGATAAACGGGAAACGCCGCGATGCCCGAGGGATCTAGATTTTCGTATAACCGAAACCAGAAATTCTACATAATATAATCATTGAATTTGTGAGAAACATAGTTATGTGGAAGTATTTTAACGGTTGAAATTAAACTGAGAGTATTTGTACATTATTTTATTAAAAATATATATCTTCGATTATTCTAACGGGTCAAATTTGAGATTAGAATAAAAAGGATATAATAATATAGCACAGTAACTCACGCTATTGCTGGTACTGCGTATGAACTGTTAGACATTTTCGTTTTCATAAAAAGGCTGACGTTTCTTGACTGTGCGAACTTGTCGAAAGTGGGTCACATTTGCCTTAATCGAGGCTTCTTAAAGTGTTTGTGGCAGATGTCGTTGGAAGTATTGGTGCTGTTTGCAAGTCGCCGATATAGTGTTACTTGCAATTTATAAAATCAGGAGACCACATCATCGTTGGTGTCCTCATCAAACCACACTACAATACGTACAGATAAAATGTTAACAATAGCCATCAAACTTCCGTCAACAGCTCCTGCAGAATTACTGCACAATATAACACGAACCCCGACATTAAGCGATTTCATTTTAAAAGGACTTCTTCCTAATTTTGCTCAATCCCTGATCTCATCTACTAATCAGCTTTTCATCAATCCGTTCACCGCTAAATTCCTACATGCTCTTACAAATCCCTCCCTAAACTACATGTATACCCCCTAAAATGAATTATTTTACACTGTGTTGTTTGAAAAATTTTAAAATAAAAAAATTCTCAAAAATAAAAAATTAAAAACAAAAAATAAAAAATAAAACAAAAATCAAAAAAACATACAAAAACACAAAACACAACAAAAAAAATTCAAAACAACAACAAAATACAAATATATATATATATATATATACACTAATTTCACTATATACAGTCATGATCCAAAAGAGCCATTACAAACACAAATATATCCAAGATCATGAAGAAATACATAAACACCCAGATACACCGACAGCCACTGAGCAAAGCAGTTTATAGCCAAGATAACCCAGGGTAAGCATCGGTTTTCAATGGATGCCCCAAGTACCGCCACAAACTTTATAGACGTTGGTGTCCTGATCTGCTCTACACTGATGAGAGCCAAAAGCTCGAAACCGGTCTGCAGATGACTGTGGACACTGCTGAGGCGGCGGAACTCCACTGTTTTAATAATAGGTACATTCATCGATATCTGCTATAAACACTTTATTGCGTTTCTAGTAATTGGTAACTAAAATAGCATTTAGAGCGCACACTCTAATAAAAATATTATGATTCAAGAGGAATACGACGAAACCTGCCTTTGTGTGTTTAACATCTATCATTCCTCTAGCTAAATACAATTATTATCACAGGAAAGTTTACCCTATTCGCTGACGATACCACAGTATTGTGGCATATCAAAAAAAGAATATTCTGCATGCAAGCATATGCAACGATAAAGAAAATCAAAGATTGGTGTGAATCGAACTTACTGTCATTTAATATAGGAAAAGTAAAGATAACATAATAACTATCAAATGTAATCTGCCAGATATTCCCCGAGGAAACCATGTTCTTGAAAGCAAAACATGCTCGAAATTTTTAAGATTGACTATTGACTACAAATTAAAGTTTAGAGAACATATCACTGCTTTAAATACTAATGGCATCTGGTTGCTATGTAGTCAGGATGGTTTCCACTAAATTAGGATACTCAGCTGCCAAAGCTGTATATTTCTCATTACCTGAGCTATGGGATTCTTTTGGGGCGTATGTAGTAAATTAGATATGTGTGTAAGGCTAGGGCTCACGACTGTGGCCATCAGAATTCTGACTGTGATATCTATTTTTATACTATATACAGTAATCGTAATCCATAAATACAAACATAATGTTTATACGACCTCAAAATACAGCACTAAACAAGCTGATAATGTTACATTGCCAACCCCAAGAACTACACTTGTCCGGGTTCTAAAATATATAATCACTTACCGAGCCTTATTAGGGACATAGTCTACAATCAGAGTTTCAAAGGCGCAGTGAAAAATCTACTTATTGATAAACCCTATAATGAATTAAAAGAATACTGTAACGATACACTCTGACGTAGATATATATGTTTCTAGTTTTGGTCTGAAAAATGTGATTTGTAGTGTTGTGTTGTATATTTATAGAGTGTAACGGTCCATTTTTATCGTATGTAAATTTAGCGAAATACTAGTAAAATATCATATATAAATCTGTTCAAACAAAGCCTATAGTGCGCGATCTATTTGTATTTTACTCCAAGGTTATAATCGGTGAATTTTTGAATCTGAGGCGGCCCTGATTGGTTTAGAGCTTTTAACGTCGTTTTGTTGAAAGAGAGTTGTTAGAGTCGGGATCCGGTTGGAATCAGCATGCTGTATGCCGAGATTAACAAGTTAGACGGGCGATAAAAGAGTGGTTAAAAAGATAAATTGCAAATATTTTATTACCGTTAAATAAAGTGTAAAGTTAAGTTAATTACATGTCGATTCGTTTGGTGCTCTAGTCTGTCGATATTACCTTCATAAATTGCAATTATGAGAGAAGTCTTATTTGGCTAGTGAAAGACACCATGTATTTATGCTTATTTGGAAGATTGCTGTCGGTGCCTAATTATTGTCTCAATTGACAAAGTACAAAGTAAATTGTAAGTACGTTCTAGTTAAATTACCTGAATGGTTTTCGGCTCTTTACCAAAAATAAAATCCGTGGCGCCCAACTTTCCTTTCAAGATTTTGATTTTAAGAATTATTATGTGTGTTAATATCGGAGTATCTAACCATTTTTAGGTATTCTCCAGATATTGTTAAGCTTGTATATTACCTTTTGTTACAATGAAAATGCTAGATTTTTTTACATTTGTAAATTACCTTTTACTGTAGTAAAAGTCTCTGTATTAGTTTAGTTATTTTCCAATGACTTGATTGAGTATTCGAATATCGTAGACCTTACAGAACTCTTGATTTGCTTTTGACATTGATGTATTTTTTAATGTACTATGGCTTTCAGATTACCCATTTTTTTGTAATTTTTTGTTTACATTGTTTGTGTCTCATTAATCCAGTTTTCCTTCACTCCCTGATATTGAGCTAGCTAGGGCCTTTGAAGTAGAGACATTTTTAAATAAATTTATAGTCAAAATTTTAAAGTTGTTTCAAGATTTATATATTCATATTTTACATACGTTATATATGTATATTTTTATGTTTTATGCTTTGACAACAAAACTATTCTTCTGGGCAATAAAGTATATTTTGATCGATTGATTGAATAAAGCAAAGAAAAGCAAATTAGATCATGTGAGCCTGCAAACTCCTCCGCCACGCCTTTGATGTAATTTATATACGCTCACCTAACTTATTGCCAGGAGTTATGATGTAATGCAACTCCAAACTGAAACTAAAATTATAATTTGCTAACATGTAAATATACTAAATTCAACGCTCATCATCAAATTTGTTCTGCTCTCGGATCTGTTTAGTTTATGCAGATGCATAAAATAAGATACATTTTGAAGTTACCCTCCTATGCATTTAATAAATCTGAACTCAGAATTTCTAACTTGTTCAATTAATGATTTAAGTTGGCGAACAAATCTAATCAGGTAATTTTGCTAGAGGAACTATAAATACAGCGTGTCACATATAAGACGAAGATGCCCCGATATGTTAGTTATCTTCAGTACTGGAATTTATCAGTTTTGTATAGTCCTAGAACCCCACAGAGTGCATTTTTTTTAGGTGTTCAAATGCCACTTCAAGCCCAACCTACTGCGATCTCACTGATAGGGCCAATTTTCAGTGTTTTGCTTCGTATACGAGATACCGGAAAAAACAAATAAGCTAGTAGAATTAGTCAACTTCAGTTTTTATATCAAAGCCAAAAAAAATACGTTTAACATTTAAGAGAAAAAATCGAAATAATCAAACTATTTAGTGATGGAACTCGAATCAGTAGAGTATTTGTCGAAGAATTTAACAGACGAATTTCGCTTCAAAATTCTATTATTTCAAAGCCAAAAAATGTAAAAAGTCAAAAATGAAGAAAAAACAAACATGTACATGTAGTGAGTTAAAAATAGAGGATAATGACGGTCAAATACAATTAAATACTGACAGAATTACACTGAAATAAGTAACAGGACGTTTTTCATAAAACCAATGGATGGAAACGAAATAATGTCCATCACAAAATAATATTAAATAAAAAGCAATCAGGATATGATAATATTTCGTCAATTTTATTTTAAAAAGTGTTAGGCATGTTTTAGCTAATGAACCTATTCAATATATATCTTATACAGGGTGTTTTCCCGAAACTTTGAAAATGTCACATACTGTGCTATTATTTAAGAAAGAAAATCCGCAATCTACTTCTAATTATCGACCCATTTACGTATTAATTACAATATCAAAATATTTTCAGAAACATATTAACAAAATTTTATTGGAATTTTCTAATAGCTCTCATATAATAAATTCAAGCTAATCAACAACTACCGCCCATATGACAACTAAAGTCAATATGGAAAATTATTATCAATTCAATTCAATAAGTCTTTATTTCTTATTTTAATACAAACAAATACCTCCCCAGAACCCACGCCGGGTCCGACCGTGAAACCACTGCGGTGGTGGTAGACTGCAGGGCCGAGCGGAGTGGGACTGGTTCGGCTAAAAAGAAAATTAAAACAATTAAACCTAGGCTCCTTCCGTCGCAGACGGATTATAAAAGGATTAGGAACATGGTTAAGGAACAAACTTAACAAAACTGAATAAAAACTACATACTAAATTAAAACACTCGCGCACCGATCACTTTTAATTTCGTATCTGATGCTAGCACCTCAATTTGAGCGAGGCGCCTTCAGCGAGATACATCAATGCTGGGTTGCGCATAGCTGGCCTAAACTTTGATTTTTTTAAAATTGTGAAGCGATCCAAATTATCAGTTGGTATAGCATGCGACTTCCCTAAGGTGTTCGATAGCGTAAATTTAAAATTATTCTACTAAAACTAGAATTCTATTTCATACGTGATGTAGCATTGAAAGGTTTAAGAGTTACTTAGTGAACAGGGAACAGCGACTAATTTTAAAGAAACCTTCTGAACCACCAGAGTTTCGCATTCGGAATTGGGTAGAATAGAAAGTGAGGTACCTCAGGAATCAGTCTTAGGCCCACTTCTATTTCTACTCTACATAAATGGTCTAGTGTGCCGAACTCATCGGCAATGCTTCTCGCTGACGGTTCACTTTTTTGGTAAAGTGCGACAGGTCAACTAATATTCTACCTTATATAATAAATAAATAATAATAAATAAACACCACAGAAATTAGACAACTCTGAACTCTTAAGTCTTAGATGTAATTGATTTGGGGCAAATAAAATTAAAATTAATTCCGAGAAAACATATTGTATAAACTTCAATTAAAGAAAAAAATTAATACTGGGAACAGAACGCCCTGAGATATTGAGCTGGGTTTTTCGCTGTGAGCACTTACATCACGAGTGGGGTTAGAAGTGCTACGAGCTGCTACGCTCTATTCAAAAGTACAGACCATTTTTACAGTTTCAGTTTCATTGCCAACATAAGAAAAAA
Source organism: Leptura quadrifasciata (assembly GCA_963675555.1). Classification (NCBI taxonomy): domain Eukaryota; kingdom Metazoa; phylum Arthropoda; class Insecta; order Coleoptera; family Cerambycidae; genus Leptura; species Leptura quadrifasciata. Next base: position 158,913,933 of record OY776675.1, read on the forward strand.
TATGTATAAAGCTGTTTCTCGAATTTATCTCTGTTAATCTACCATATCTACAAAGAATGAATGATTTTTTTTACTTTAATGCTTTAATAACTTCTCAACACAAGTTTTGAACTTCTGTGTGAAGTAAATCTATGTTAAGCAGCAAACAGCAAACTATTTTTTTGCAAAAAGTTTAATAAATAATCCTTGAAATCAAGATTTAAAGTTTTGAAAAATTACTTAGTAAAGTAATTATTAGAGTCAGTTACATCTTCTTTCTTGCATGAAGGGCAAGAGATGACCATCTTAAAGGAATTTGTTACTGTAATATAGAGAGTAATAATTAAAAAAATGAATATATTCTCATACATATTCTAAATAAATGCATCGCTTTCAGTAAAAGGAATTAAAATGAATTTCAAATGAGATTTCAGTCGGATAAAAATTAATGTTCCCATTCCCATCCGTAGAATCATCTGAGAGGTAAGTTAAAATAATATATTAAGCTATATGCAATATAAGGAAAGTTTACTTTTAGAAGGATAACTCGAATTTAAATAGATGGAAAATTTATTTTAGAATTTATTCATTTTAAGTATATATTAACTTTTTATACTAAACTGTTGTGTTTATTTTCTTGCTTCAGGATGCGTTTATATCACATTGAATATGGTTGAAATTATTTATTTATATTCTCTACTTATTGTCTTTAAAATCTCGGAAAGTTATAGGTATATTTTTTATGTCTTAATAGAGACTGATATTAAGCTTTAGATTATGTTTAGTTACCGTATGTTTTTCCCTGTGTTATTTTTCCCCCGTCAGTCGTGACTCTCCCCGTATTGTCTATTTTAAAATATCCTGACAGATCCTAGAACGAGAAGCCGTGTGTCCTTATATTCCTTTTTGTTTTCCTCAATTTTTTATTTAATTTAAAAAAACAATTATTTATATTGTATCGAAAATGGGCACTTCACTTACAAGAACTATAAAACTGCATCTAATATTTAGTCCTGGAGCGTATCCATTTAAATAATATTTGTGGGATTTTGAATGAAATTGAGTGATCTGAAGTACATTCTTTATATACTTTCCAATTTCGATATCAAAAAAACTGGTTCATAAACACAGAGCCACCAGTATTCTGCTATTATGAAACATGTTATTCTCAACAATAAATAAATGTATCTTCTATATTAATTTCTATATGAGTGCAATTTATCGGCATCTAACCAGTCACTCGACTTTGCAAAATAAAAAATATAAAATTTTGCTAAGCCACTTTCCCCGGCACTCCAGGACTTTCTTTTGTTTACCATTCCAGCAACACTATTAGCAAAATTAAAAATCCTCATTTTATCGTAAGGAAGTAATAGGTCTTTGATTAAATGTGCACATTAAAATGTCACCATAACTCAAATCGCCCCGCAAGGATATAATTCACGGTGCTACTTCGTTTCAGGAAGCCATCGTGTCTGACAACAATGTGGTTTTAAATTCGCGGTCAACTTGTTTTTTTAGCGAGGGAAAATGCCACGGAAAGGAATGCACGTGAAGTAGTATTTGATAATAGAAATTATACTCGGGCTTGAACCAGACACATTTTAAAATTAGTTCAAAGTGTATAATAGAATACTTTATTAATTCAAGTGATCATACATTATGACGTAGGACAAATCTATAAATATATTACAGATAAATATTATATACTTCACCATTTCTTACATGTAGTTCCCCACCTCTTGCTCTAAATGCGAGGAAAATGTAACTTGAAATTCACAACTCATTAATCGAGTAACAAGTCTTCCCTACTAGTAATTTTCTTACCATTTTTAACCTCACCACAATAAAATTGTGAGAGGTTACTTAAATTAGTTTAAAAACGAAAATTGAGATAACATCAAATCTTTACGTTTTGAGGGCCTAGGAACCAAAAAAAGTGGTTTTTGAAAAATGTCTGTGTGTGTGTGTGTGTGTATGTGTGTTAGCACGATATCGCCGAAACTACTGAACGGATTTGAATGAAACTTTGCATGTGCGTTTCTTTAGTGCTCCAGAAGATCTTAAAAAGTTTTGGTTGAGATCGAATTACGTTAGTGCTGTTTTGGCGTAACAAGTTGTTTATTTTGTAATTACTTACAATGTTCAATCGAATCATTGAAAAGCAATTAAAATTCCAAAATGATATATCACACTTCCACCCTTTCGATTTAGTTTTCGTGAAAAAAAATTAAAAACAAAGCAAATGTGAAGCATAGATCGCATTTCGCGTGACATGATCGATGCGCGTAGCCGTTACGTCGTGAAACTGGTCACGTCACGTGTATTCCTATTCAACAACAACTATACTTTTGAACTGGAGAACGGATTTGGATAACAGTTTGCATGAGGATTTCATCAATGTTCTAGAAGATCTGAAAAGGTTTTGATTGAGATCGGATTAGGTTTAGTGCCATTTTTTAAAATATATACAGAAACAAATCGAAGAATTACACTACATATATTCCTCTAAAATCTAGTAAAATTACTGAAATGCAAGCTAACTAATGTTTATTTAACAAAGCGTCATAAGCGATCGGTTTGCAATGAGCAAATTTTGTCGATTGCCGTTTGTTTCCCGCGCTATGTTTTAGCAGTTTGTTATTCGATACGTTGGTGTCATGTCACATATAAGATTTCGGCATATAGGTGTAACAATAGCAATATGATATGCTTTTATTATAGATTATCACTTTATCAATTTTCAGTTTGTTACTTTACGAATCTGTAATGTTTATGGTACCTAACTAGACTTTCTTAGTTGTTCAAGTGATGTTAAACTGATTAATACGATAATAGTATATTATTCAACGAGCGATAATGTAGCAAACTGAATACTATATTTTATCTACGATTATAACAATTAATATTAAATTGCAAGTATACAGAAACATTATTTACAAAATAATGTCAATAGTTAAACGTCAAACTAATCAAACATGTTAAATCACCTTCCTTTCCTCAATAATAATAATGGACCATTCCATTTCACCGTATCGGAAAGTCGATTGGCTGTATCTAGTGAATTATGCAACTCCTGCTTATAATCCACGCTATTTGTTTATGGATACTAGTACTTGTTCAAAAGCAGTTGATTAGTGAATATATTATAATCAAATAGATAAAGAGATATAATAGTTTCAAATAGATTATAACCATATTAGAAACTAAATCAGTTATTAACTTTTGGATGTGAATGAAATAGTGTGTGCGTGTGTATGTGTGTGTCTGTATGTGTGTTACCACGATAGCGCCAAAACTACTGAATGGATTTGGATAAAAATTTACATGAGTTTAATGCTCCAGAAGATCTGAGAAGGTTTTGGTTGAGATCGGATTACGTTTTGTGCCGTTTTGGCACACAATTTAATGCTCTTTTCGGCTTCAAAGATCCACCGGGTGGGGAGGTTCTAGCCGCTTCCAGTAGCTGCCGATTTTTTTATATTGTCTGCATGGTAGGTCACGCACATTTTTTGGTAAGCTATTATAGCAAATTATGCAATTATAGTACGGAAAATCTTTAAATGATATCATTTTATGTGGAGGTATTGCATATAAATTACCATGTCTCGTACTATAGCTATGAGCTATATGCAGAGTGTAAAATAATGCCATATTATCCCTCGCAAGAAGCAAACATTTACAAATATAGACGCTGGGTACTGTAAGGATTTCATTGTCCTTAAACACTATTCTCCATGTATCATTGTATTTAAATGGAGTCTTAGTCCTCCTCTTCTGCAAATAAACACTCAATTAATGTCCGTGGATTTACTCCACAAAATTATATTAGAAGAGATGTAGAATAGGCCAAAACATAGTAAATATTTGACAAACTTGGTTGTCTGAGCGTATTTTGCATATGCAATATGGCGTAATAAGCCTTATATAATTGTTTGCAAACATGATCAACATGACATATCCAACCGAGTTTACTGTCAAGGTTTGCTCCTAAATATTTAAAACCTGTTGAGAAAGGTATCAAGTCCTGAGTCAAAGGCCTTCTAAGATTAAAATTAATATATATATTTTTTCATTTAAAATAAATCTATTGCGCTGACACCTTGCACTCATGGTCTCACAGATATAGAGTTCCCCAGGAGTTGATACCGCTCTATTATCTGCATACATTGCGATATTACCTTCATTGACAAATTTAAGAACATCATTTATATATAAAGAGAATAACGGCGGATATAAAACAGATCCTTGAGGAACACCCAAATTAACGTAACTTAAATCAGAAGCTACATTTTGATATTTAACAATTAGTTTTTGGTTACTCGCAGAAAGATATTATCCAGTCTAAAAATTTGCCGCGAATTCCAATATTTTCTAACTTAGTCGCCAAAAATGTATTATTAACAAAACAAACAAAACAAAATAGAGACAACATATTTGCCCTGATCCTTATTTTTGTAGACAAGGTCAATAAAGTAAAAAGACGTAGTTCCTGTAGATTTACCGGATCTGAAACCATGTTGACATGGTGTAAATAAGTTTTTATGTAAGGAACTCAAGAACTCGAGATGTTGTAAATTTTTCCAACAGCTTAGAAAATACACCTAATAAATGTATTGGCCGATAGTTCTCAATTTGGTAATTGCATCATCAGTTAGTCTTTTTACTTGCAGTAATAGTAATTTCATCAGCAAAAGCGTCAAGGAATGTCGATAAACAGTTGGTAAAATCATTTTTGTAAAGAATAAAGAACAGTGGAACTAAAACACCACCTTAGAGTGTATCAATTTCGACAGGTAACTACTCAGATTTAGTACCAAGAAAACATACACACTATTTTCTGATGTGTAGGTATGACTTCCAGTGTTTATCGCATCCATGCCATAATGTTCAATATTTCCCAAAAGAATGTCATCATCCACAAGATCAAATGCTTTAAAGAGATCTATCCATAATGCGGTTACTTTATGTAATAAACTGGAATGTACGGATGTCTTTATGAATGCAGTGCACGACAGTTTTAATACAACCTTACGAAACCATGTATCGCGAAATCTTAACTTATTTTTGGTGATAAAACCAAATGTTGTATGTTCTTCAAATCATTTGCAACCGCATAGGTTCTAAAATATATTATATCTTTTCAGGTTCATTGGGTCCAACAACAACATGAGAAGAAGCGTAGGAAACGTGATTTTGACAGCAATCCTTCCATATCTCCTTACAGTCAATTTATCAGCGAAGCAGCTCCAGCTGCCGAACAACCCATTCATGGTCAACCACATTATCGAGCGGTTTCTTCTCTAGCCTTCCCAGATCCACTCTTCAGAGAACAATGGTACTTGGTAAGTATCTTATGTGATTTCTATTCTTTAATTTTTTCGTCGGTGTTGCAAGATATTACTGTCTATAAATAGTTGCGTCATTTTATGTATAGAATTATTAAGTAAACGACTGTGCTGCAAAAAATATCCAGAAGGGTACAAAATTCAATAAGTAAGACAGAAACGTTTTCTTAATTGACACTTATTAGACTTATTAGATTGCTTCACGTCTGGATTGATAGAGTTTCAGAACAACAAACTCTAATGTGTTTAAAATCACTTTTGGGGTTGCAATGAATAAAGTTAATATCACAAAATCATCAAATTTAAATAATCCAAGATTAATTATAATAACTACCGAAGTTATTATGTCCATCCAATAATAATGTTGACATTACGAACGTTTAGTTAACCGATGAAATATCATTATTGGCACTAACTGATAGTGGGGGGTTGATGGTCTCTCAATAAGTGATATTAAAACGCTGTATTTCGCATATATTGCAAATAATATATGAATAATTTAAAGTCATAGTTAAACTAATATAGTACAATCAATGAACCGATTCACCTCCGAAATCTGATCAACTCAACCGATTTGTTTGAAATTTTGACAGTAGCTCAAAAATGATGCAAACAACAAACCTGACTTAGTGCCGATATGTGCTTCCACCCCGGGGGTGAATGCCACCTTATCTCGGGGGTGGAAATTTAAAAATTCAAAATGACACCGGGAATCGATAGAGGATTCAAATTTTAAGAAGAAAATGTAGTATAAAGTTTTTTCTACAACCTAATAATTTCTGAGTTATTCGCGATTGAAAATTCCAATAAGAAACACGTTTTTCAACAGTTTTTCGTGAATAACTCGAAAATTAAACGTTTTCTGGAAAAAACTATTCTTATCAAAATTGAAGCTTATAAAATAACAAAGCGATTCGTCGGTTTTTCTTTAATGTTTTAGGTCATATTAAGCGACGTATGAGTCATCGAAGACGAATTTTTGTTTGTCGTAAATTTATCTAAAGATTTAAACTCAAATAACGGAAAAATGAGTAATTTTTCAGAGAAAAGGTTCATAACCTTTTTTAAAGTGCTTTATGAGGCCTTTAAAACAAGCTTTTATAAAAGCCTCTAGCATGAACATTAAGGAAGTTATGACGAAAATAAGTTAAGTCTCTGGAATTTTTGAAAAAAAATTGTAGCCCATGAAAAATTAACTTTATTTATGTCCCAATAACACGTTCCAAAAGTTTGAATGGTTTAGAGAATGTACATTTTGAAAAAAGTTGTTTTAAGTAATTTTTTTTCAATTTTTCAAAAATACGTTGTTTTTCAAAATAACTCAAGAAATAATGGTTTTACGAAAAAAAGTCTTCTTAACAAAAATTTTGCTTTCTTTTTACTGAAAATTTTGCTCTTTTTTATATTCATGTAGCTTAAAAATTAAGCGAGATATGGGCATTTAAAGCTTTGATTTCTATGCGAAGGAAACCTCTGTTTAGCCCTTCAACCTTAAAATTCTCTGAATGAGAGGGTGTAGAAATATTGCAATCATCATGACTTTATAGCCTATGAAATTCCCTACAAAATGATGTGTGCGTGAATGCAAAAAGCTTAAAAGGAAGCTGAGTTATCGTTAAAAAACTAAATACATTTTTCTAGAGATAACGTAGGAAAATTACGGAGCGCCGTTTTGAAGCATTTATTCTTTTATACATGCTGTGTCTTCTTAATATATACATATCTGGATTCTCACGTGTTTTTGGGATGTTTTTAAGGGATGAAAATTTTAGAAAAATTTCATTATATCATAAGCAGCAATTTATTTTCATTTTTTTACGCATTCCACTACTTGGAGCTTTCAAAAGGATTTTTTCCCTAATTTTTATTGTAAGGGGTGGTTTTTAGGGATTGAATCATATTGAAAAATGATCTATCAGGTCATTTACACTTAAAAGAATATATTTTTTCTATTCAAGATCCAAAATAAAAAGATTTTTTATGCTTTTTAAACCGTTTTTTCAATAATTGTGTGAGGGGTAGTTTTTAAGGGTAGTTACATAGTAAAATATCGAAATATTAGTTACATTATAAAAAACAAGAAATATTTAACATATTTGAATATATATAATGATAACCTATCACTGCTTCCATCTATTAGTTTTCAATTTTTCCTAAGTTTTATTGTTAGGGGTGGCTTTTGGGGATTGCATCATTAAAAAAATGAAGTATCAGATTTCTTATACTTAAAGGGAAAAATTCTCCTATTACGATCCAAAATAAAAAGGTTTCATGCTTTTTAAACACATTTTTTATTAATTTTCGTGCGAGGGGTTGTTTTTAAGGGTAGTTAAATAGTAAAATATTGAAATATTAGATCCATGATTAAAAACAATTGATGTTTAACATATTTGAACATAATTATAGCCCATCACTGCCTTAATTTATTAGCTTTCAATTTATTGGAGTAAGGGGTAGTTTTCACCCCTTAAAAATAAAAAGCACACTTTGCGACTAAGTCAGGTTTGAAGAGGAGGGTAAGATGAACTCAATTCTAAATTTTAAAGAAGATCGGAGCAGTACTTCAGATTTCGGAGATTTGGCCCCTTTTTAACGTTGAATGACTGTACTAATATTCCTATTGATTTTTCTGATTCTGTCATTCTTACTGTGTAACCGTATGTAGAACTGAGTAAAATAAGTAATAATAATAATCATTTTATTTAGCTAATAAGCTACTAAGAACATACATACATTTGTAGACCATACTACATACTAACGGTTCAAAATGACACAGAGTATAAGGTGCCTTAATAATAAATTATCCTGTTTTATTTACATTATACTAAAGGAAGTACATTTGGTTTTGCTACTTTTTACAATGTTGTGTAAAACCCTTTTACATATAAAACAATTTTTCACTTTTAAAATGAGTAACGCTAGCATACCAGTCAGTTTCTTGTCTATTAGTTACATTGTAGGTTTCTGCCGTGGTTATTTTAGTTTACTGAGCTCAAAAAAATGTCGAGTTCGGAATCACTCTGTGTAATATACTATTTATGCCAAGTAAAAGAAAATATGTGTGTTGTTGTTATTATTAATATACCGTGTTATAAATTCTATAACTACATCACCTCGTATGTTGGAAATTTACACTTTCGCAATTCAAGAAATAACTTCGTTAAACACTACGTACCACAAACTACTATCAGCATTGAAAATTAATCCGAAGGATTAATGCACATCATTTTGTACCTTTTATGAATCAAAATACATATAATCAGGTGACCTCCTTCATCATAATACGCTTTCCGGTGCATGGCCGCACTACGAGCTACGTAGATTGTGAAAAGGCCAGAATTAGCAATGCAGAAGGGCTATTGTGTTGGGAATAATGCGCGAAGCATGTACTTTTATTATAAATTGTCCGGCTACTTTACGAAGTCACTTTATATGTTGTTACTTGTGATGAAAAATGCTCGTTGACTGTATTTATGCCGTAAGAGTATAATGGTATCCTTCAAGTAAGTTCCATGTCACAGTTTTTGAGCTTTTAGAAACTTTAACGAGTATCAAACAGCTAAACGAGGAAAGTTCGGGATAGTCCCGGCAGAAGATAAGTATTTGTCCTTTTTAACTCTATCTATATATTAAATATATGACAATTGAAATCAAAATTAGAGGAGCAACATTTCAAAACTAACTACGTCATTCGTGGTTCTCTAGCAATAAGTCTACTTATTGCAGAGTGCGGTATGTCACGATTTCGGGAAAATTTCACTATATTTTATGCGATTATGGTCCCCAGACCCCAAAAATGCTTCTCTTTCAAAAGTTTGTATGTATATACAGGGTGTCTCACCGGGAACTGAATCGATCGATATAGAGAAAAGTACGCATTAGAAAATTTTGAAAATTTAGATAATTACTAATGTCGGTGTGGCCAATCCAACTAAAATAATTACTGGTACTTCCGCTTATACCGGAAGTCGATACCAACTTGCTTATTTCAAATGGAACACCTTAGGGTGTTCGAAAAGAGCATAAAATTCTGAGTCGAAAATATGTAGCATATCCTATACCTAAACCTAGCCGTTTCAGAGATATTTGACATTTTATAGAAAATTTGACAGGTGCAACGGTTTGCAAGAACCGTTATAACGTTCTTCGTGTAAAAGATCCTCATTTGCTTCTTGTCACGTAAAAAGAACACAAGGAGAACTACGTTCTATAACTGAAATAAATTCAATAATATCATATCAAGTGTTCCGTTTTTCGCGTTACATTTTGTCAACTTCAAACCGCGAAAACTTGTTTAGGTCAAATGGAACACCCTGTATTTTTTTACGTCAAGTTGTGTGTGAGTTTTCTGATATTAGCATTGTGGGAGTTAAAGTTAGAACTTTTTGAAATATTTGCGATTTTATTAGAAATTCATGAATTGTTGTAATCATTTCATCAAAATAACCATGATTAGAAACAATCAGTCATGTCAAAAAATGCCAGCACGTTTAAATTACACCCACGAAGACTTTTTAAATTTGTTTATTATTTATGGAGAATTTGATAAAGTAATATCAAGAACTTGCAGCACATTGGCTACGCGATATCCAGAAAAACGGAAACCGTCACCAAACACTGTAAAACGCATACTGGAAAATTTTAAAAATTATGATTTTGTCAAGGCAAAAATGCAAAGAAGAAAGCCTATTGTTGATGACGAAAACATTGAAATAGTCATTCTGGGATATTTTCATGCATTTCCAAGGATGTCATTAAGACAAGCTGCTCTGGAATCGGGACTATGCAAGGATTCAATTCACAGAATCTTATTAAAACATAAGTTTCACCCGTTTTCATTCCATATGGTTCAAGCATTAAAAGAAACAGATTTCCTAAGAAGACAGAATTTTTGTGAGTTTATTCTAATAGGTCTGAGGGTCACGATTCTTATTTGGTAAATATTATATGGACAGATGAAGCAAAATTTACTAAAAATTGACTTTTTAATAGACACAATTCGCATTATTGGAGTGACTAAAATCCTCATATGTTCAGACAGCGAAACTTTCAGGACAGTTGGCAGTTCAATGTTTACTGTGCCATAAGAAACGATAGAGTGGTGGCATTACAATTTTATCAGGAAAATTTAAACGGTAAATTAAATTTTCTCTGCTGCTAATGTGTATAGGTAAATTTTTGTTTTTTTTTTTTTAGGTGAAAGATATCTGAATGTCTTACAAAATTTGAATAATAACTATTTAGAAAATTTGCCTCTCGTCGAACACAGAAACATTTTTTATTAGCACGACGGTGCTTCCCCACAGAACGCATATCTAATTAATAATTATTTACAAGAAACTTTTTATGATCAATGGATTGCCAATAATAGACCTTTCTTATGGCCTCCTCGCTCGCCCGATTTATCAGTTCTGGATTATTTCATTTGGGGAACTATTAAAAATAAACTTTATGAGAGCCCATTAACAACCATTTAAGATTGTATGCAAAGAGTAAGAAATGCATTTCAAAACATATCACAGGATTCAATTAGAAGAGCCTACCCATGAGGAACTAATCCGAGGGTGCGAAACATGTATCGAGGTTCGAGGGCGGAATTTTGAGCAATTATTAAATTAAAATGAAATCATATTTTAAATTGATCTTATCTCTGCTATTTTAGTTCATGCCATATCTTCAATTCGATTAATACGCATGTTACAGTGTTAGTGTTATTTTACGTTTTTGTGGAGATATCGAGTAGCAAATGTGCTGCAAGTTCTTCATATTACTTTATCACATTCTCCATAAATAATAAACAAATTTAAAAAGTTTTCGTTGGTATAATTTAAACATGCTGGCATTTTTTGACATAAGATAATGACGGATTGTTTCTAATCATGGCTATTTTGATGAAATGATTACAACAATTCATGAATTTCTAATAAAATCGCAAATATTTCAAAAAGTTCCAACTTTAACCCCCACAATGCTAATATCAGAAAAAAGGGAATTCAATTCTACACAACATGACGTAAAAAAATACAGGGTGTTCCATTTGGTCTAAACAAGTTTTCGCGGTTTGAAGTTGACAAAATGTAACGCGACAAACGGAACACTTGGTATGATATTATTGAATTTATTTCAGTTGTGGAACGTAGTTCTCCTTGTGTTCTTTTTACGTGACAAGAAGCAAATGAGGACCTTTTACACGAAGAAAGTTATAACGGTTCTTGCAAACCGTTGCACCTGTAAAATTTTCTATAAAATGTCAAATATTTCTGAAACGGCTAGGTATAGGTACAGGATATGCTACATATTTTCGACTCAGAATTTTATGCTCTTTTCGAAAACCCTAAGGTGTTCCATTTGAAATAAGCAAGTTGGTATCGACTTCCGGTATAAGCGGAAGTGCCAGCTGCTTCTAATTAATTTTTGTTATATTTTCTTCCTTTTCCAATGGGTGTTTTCCATTGTCCACATCCTGACATGTCTAATTTTCAATATTTTTCCAAAAGTTAATTTATGTCAAAATCTGACAAATTAAATCGAACTTTTTTTGATTTTGCCTAAACGGATTCTTCTCGACATATAATTAATTTATAATGGATATATGCCATTGGACCTTCTCTGGTATATATGAAGTTTTCTTAAATAATAATAATAAAGGAAATTATTTCAACTCGCTTTCACTTCAGAAGAAGTATTTCCAGATTAGCCCATTTCTTATTCCAAAGCAAAACAGATTGCTTGAGATGTGATATTTCCATTGCCGTACAATATTACGATACCTTTTTTACTATTACAAGTTCAGATATGGTTTAGCGATCTTTATTACCGCCATAGATCACTCCTAGGTTGGATCATTCAATAGTACTGTTTGATTCACTTATTAAATTTACCGAATCGAATCTGCATTTCAATTGTTGGAGACTGGTTTGTACTTGTCAAATTTATATACCGCTGTACAAATTGTAAAGTGCCGAAAGACATAAATTGTAATTTAGCAAATGGAGCGACGACGTTGTTGCAGCGTAATTGTTCAACATAATTTATTTAAAATTTATCACTGCACCACGTTCGTTACGAGCATCATAAAACTCATATCACTAATTTATAACTGAAATATATGAAACAAAATACAGTTAATATGTATAGTTACATGTTAATGATGAAATATATCATATTTTTTCCAACTGATTTTATAATAACTGGTATAATAATATAATATTTCATAATATTAACCTCATTTCGAAAAAACCTCCGATCAGAAATTATTGATACCGAATACGTCAAAATGTACACACACACTTACCATTTATTCTTTTATTTTCCATTTTGAATGCGGTGGCAACCATGGAAGAAACAGAATTAGAATTACAGCTCTTGAAGAAAGTTGAGTTGAATCGCATAATTATTAGCCAAAAAGTGCCAGAAGACATAAGCGTTAGTCAAACGGTGATTAAACATGTAGAGTATATCAAAAACCGCAGTTTTTTATGCTTTAAGTGAATTTCCCGTAAATAGTGACATAGACAACATTAAAGGCTATGACCATAAAATGTGATCTAAAAGTGGTAGCTTCAAAAAGACTTATACGTGTGTTAGAAAGATCTAGGGCAAATCAGCAATGTTTAATTACTCTATTAGGAGATAAATGTAATTACATTAATAATTCAGACAGTTGCGCGGTTGCCAAATTGTCATCAAATTCCTCAATACATCAAGCAGTAAGTACTATCACTGAAACTCCCGATAGCCCAATAAAATGGGAAAATTTGGATGAAATAATTCAGAGCGGGCTGAAATTTTGAGAACAGGCTTATTTTGTGGTACTTTTTATCATATCAAAAGTTTTCATTCGTAGACCCCGGCGGAGGGGAGGGGGGGAGAAAATAGGTTAAATAAAATCAGTTTTTCGCAAAAGTATCAATTTTACTGTAAAATATGTACACATAAAAATTATAGGTAATTAAAATCCGCACAATTTCGTTTTCTATTTTTAACTTCGTACGACCCATTGGAGCCGAGATAGGTCTTTGAAATTTTGACAGTTTTGCGTTCGGATCGCAAAATGTTTCAAATGCAAGTTGTAGACAATTCGATTACGAATAATTTCCTTTTATTTCTCATTTCCATTCGATCAATATTGGCAGAGATAGGAATTTTTAAACATCTTTATACCGCACTATCAGAACACTTGTTTCATGATAAAATCGATAAAAACTCGAAAACAATAGATCGTACGCATATACACTATATGCAACGAAAGTTAAAGAAAATCTAATTTTGAATATATTGGTGTAAGTACAAAATCATTTTGATAACGAGTGAATGGAGATAAAGGGGAAAAATATGAAAAATTGTCATTTTCAAGTGCATTTTGACAAATAGCTATTTTTTGATAGGCTTTAGGCAATAATGATAAGGGTTTTTTGAAGAGAATTAAATTATTGGTAACTTCAAGTGACGTTCATACGATGAATGGTTCACGATTTACAGCTGTTTAAATGTATGAGCAATAATTTCTTTTTTATTATAAATTAAAATTTTCCTGCAAGAACTGTGCATAACAATTTTTTAAAAATTGGTTTTTATTAGTTTATATACATATGAAAGTACCTAATACAATAGCATAATTCGTTCGCAAGGATATTTTCTTTAAAAAACTGTTATTGTTCAGAGAAATTGAACCAATATTATATTTTAATTCCTTTTTTTGCATATATCATCGTTCCTTTTGACTTTACGACAAAATTTCATAAGACCTAAATGAAAGCTTACAAAATTTCCCACACAAAACACTTTTTCGTGCATGATTTTCATTAAGTAGCGACAAGGAACTGACGATTGAAAAAGCTTTTGATTTTTAATTTTCGTCACGTTTGAAGTACAAAAAAGTACATATAATAATATTTTTTCACTTTTTGAAGTATCAGAAGTTATTATGTGAACATTTCTGAGTCGTTTCATACTGGGCCCATATTTTTTAAAAAATTGTTATGCACATTTCTTGCAGGAAAATCTTAATTTATAATAAAAAAGACATTTTTGCGCTCATAGCTTTAAACAGTTGTAACTCGTGAACCATTCATCGTATGAAGGTCATTGGGAGCCATTTTACAAATAATCTAATTCTTTTAAAAAACTTTTAGTGTCATTATTGCCTAAAGTCAATCAAAAACTAGCTGTTTGTCAAAATGTACTTAAAAATGACAATTTTTCATGTTTTTCTCTTTTATCTCCATTCACTCGTTATCACAAAATATTTTGTACATACACCAACATATTCAAAATTTGATTCTCTTTAACTTTCATTAGATACATTATATGCGCACAATCTATCGTTTTCTAGTTTTTATCGATTTTATCATGAAACAAGTGTTCTGATAGCGCGCTATAAAGATGTTTCAACATTCATATCTCTGCCAATATTGATCGAATGGAAATGAAAAATAAAAAGAAATTGTTCGTAATCGAATTATCTGCAACTTTCATTTGAAACATTTTGCGAACCGAACGACCATTTTTGAGATTTTAGCGAAGACCGCGCGCATTTCCGTTACGTCGTAAAATTGTCAAAATATCAAAAAATCAATCTCGGCTCCAATGGGCCATACGAAGATAAACAAAAAATGAAATTGTGCGGATTTTTATTACCTATAATTTTCATGTGTATATATTTTACAGTAAAATTGATACTCCTAGATCTATATGTCTGTAGAGTAAACCCTCAGACAACAGTAGTCACAAAAGTTAACTGATTTGTTAAAGAGCAATTTTCATGAAACTCGTTGTGATGTAATTAATTCCAAATTTCCAGACGTGTATGCTTCCTTTAAAGCAATTCTATATGAGAAAAACTTTAAGTTAGCAATGAATCCTGATCTATAGCCAAATGGCTCTTATATAAGTCGTTTTTTACGGCCTCGCCCCAGGATCAGCAATCAGACCACTTAATTGATTCAAATTAGATGTTAAATATAAATACCATGAATATCGACAAAATTAATATATTATTAACTGAAATTTGTGACTACAGGTATTTAAACTTTCTATGTTTAGTGGAAATAGGTGTGAAAAAGAGAAGATTATCTGAACAATATAAATATGACTGGGAGGGGCGAGCGTGAGTGCGTCTTTACTATGTACATATTTCAATGTGCGATGTAAAACAACGTAAGGCGCGGTTAGTAGTTGAATGGGTGACCATTCCAATGAAGACCGCGTCCTCGCCTCACACATCTTCCAGCGGCTTGTATATCAGTGTATGCGCGGAAGCTATACAACCTTAGGCGAGGGTTGTATAAGGGATATAACATCCTGTCTATTAAATGTTAGGCAAGTAAAAGATCCCTACTCTTCTTAAGGGAAGAGGTTCGGCAAAATTTCTGGTTGGAGGTAGCTCGTCTCCAGGCGTCGGTGTTAGGCCTCAGTAGCGGAAACAGGCCGACGTTAAATAAATGTATATAAAAAATACAAATATGACTGGTTTCAGTTTGAAAAGTTTCTATTGTAGGCCTACTAAACACTGCGAGGGTGTTGGAATTTGGGTTAGGGACAGTATAAATATGAAGCCCTTAGATTTAAGTAGTTTCTGCATCGAACAATAATTTAGGGTGTGTCTATTTCTTATGTGTTCAATAAATGTAACAATTTGCTTTTGAATTGTTACAGATCTGCATCTGGGAATATTAATGTTTTTTTTTTAACAAAATATCTAAAATTAGTTGTACAAGCCGCATATAGATTTTATTAGTTGTGGGGAATTTAAGTTTGACTCATATAAAAATTTAAATTTTAAATCAGTGTGTTCTATAATGTTTTGTTTTAACTTTAACCCTACGTTGAGCTGACCTACAAAGTCACAAATACTAGCTGTACACTAATCGATCAAATATTCATAAATTTCAGGAATCGTGGCACTTGTCAGTATTTGACAATGAAATCAGACCACAGAAGTATATTTTTAGAGTTGGATATTTTTTCAAATAAAGATGTTTCAACAAGTATAACCGAAATTAGAAGATCACTCAGTGAAACAAACGTGCTTAGTTTTGAAAACTGTTTAAAAAATGAGGATTGGTCATGCGTTTATACTTATAGATGACTTTGACGCGGCATTTACATTTTTTTATGATACTTTCATATACCATTTTTGAGATACAGTTTCCTAACCGCAGATGATTTTATACTAATATGAACGATAAAAAATTGATAAACAACACAATAAGGGCATCAGGCCTTCATTGAAAGATCTATTTAATCTAAAACAAGTATATCTATTTTTAACGGATGCATATGTACATGCAAAACAGGAACATACAATTTTAATAAATAACACTAAAAGAGAATATAATCAGGAGAAAATTTTCAACTCTGAAAACAATATTCGAACTATGTGAAATGTAGTTTCTGAATTAACAAGTAAAAGTAGATGCAATCTCGTAATAAAAAAGATGATACACTGATAGCAACGCCTAACACCATCGCTACTGAGTTTAATAATTATTTTATCAATACATCTTTCAATTTAGTAAATAATATACAAGTGAATACTAATTATCATTAAAAAAACCAATCAAATTAAAAATAATATTAACTCTACCCTATTCCTACAACCGTTTGCTGAACAGGAGCCTCCCAATTTACTAAACATAAAAATGAAAAATAAGAAATCTGCAGGTGCTGATGATATCCCGTCTTTGTCCTAAAAAAAGCGTTACACATAATAATAGAACCGCTTACTCTTTTTCATGCGGTACCTTTCCTGTCGAAATAAAAACAGGTAAGGTCACACCTATTTATAAGAAAGAGGATTCGACTCTATTGGAAAATTATAGACCAATCACTACTCCAGATAGTTTATCTAAAATGTTTGAATACGCTTTTTGTGATCGAATTTTATAAACAATCAAAATATTTTAACATGAAAGTAATACAGTTACATTACATTACTCGCCTTCTACGATGAACTAATAAAATATATTGACGCAGGTGAGTGCCCTGCTGTAGTATTTTGTGACTTAAGCAGGTCATTCGACTGCGTAAATCACGTTAAATTGTAAAATTTGTATTCTAGAATTGTATGGATTGAGAGGTGTTTCTTTGAAATGGATTTCTTCTTTCCTGACAAATCGTTTGCAATATGTTTCCATAAGATATCAAAATGGCAATCTAATTTCACATGCCGTATCTAAAACTAAACCGGTTCGAATGGGTGTCCCACAAGGTTCCGTATTTGGACCGATCCTATTTTTATTATATATAAACCACTTAGAGGCGGAAATATCTCTTTCTCAATTCGTTATGTATGCAGACGATGTTTCATTACTTATCTCTGCTGAAGATACGGAAAACATTAAAGTTAAATGTGAACAAATTATAACTGCAGTCTCTAATTTCTTCAATTCGCATGATTTATATTTTAATGCCAATGAGACACAAGCGCTTCGGTTGAACCTTTAAAATTCAATGTCGGTAATACTATCCTGCAAAATCAACAGTCAGATGTAAAATTTTTAGGTCTGTACGTGGATGAATGTTTAAGCTGGAAATCACGCTGTACACAATTGATTTCCAAGCTAAGTTGTCTTACATATATGTTTAGAAATTTAAAATTAGTTTTGCATCAATCAGTTAATCGGGTATATTACGCCCAGGTCAAAACTACGTTGCGATACGGTGTCTGCTTGTGGGGCAGCTCTACCATGGCCTAAAATGTTTTTACGTCACAAAACCGTATTCTATGATGTATCAGAAATATTCTTGTGACTCATACTTATAGAAACTTATTCTGTGAGTATAAAATATAAACGCTTACTTATTTATATATTCTAGAGATCTCTGTTTATGTATTTTCTAACAAAAACAACTTTCAGCTTAATAAAGACATTCATGACATCAACACACGACAGAAAGATTTAATACATATGCCTTTTGCGAAATGCAAAATTGCCATAAATTATCCTTGCCACATGGGTATCCGAATGTTTAACCATTTACCGGACTATATAAAGTCTAGTAAAAGTATAAATTTATTTAAAAGGAAGTTGAAATCGATTTTGTTAGAACATTGTTTTTACACCTTAACTAAATCTATTCGTTTAAACCTAATTCAATTTAATTGAATTTTATTATAAGTATATTTATTTGTAATTTTTTTACTATTCCTATACAATTGTTTATTGTCTATAGGAAAATAAAGTTTATTATTATTATTGTTATTTGTATATTCGTGTCTCGTCAGACATTTCCTATGATACATTCTCCGTACTATCACACTAATATACGAACGATCCATCCACTGGCAAATTCACATCGTTTTGCCTCTCCACCTTCCTAGATAACTGTCAGTGCTCGGTCTCCACGGACCTGGAAAGATGACAAATTCAGGAATTACAAAGTTGAATTAACTGTGACCTGGATACGTTTTAAAGTTTCCAGATTAAATTGGGCGTTTATGGCAATAAATCAGCATATTACTGGTTCACAATTTAACTCCCGGTCTAGCTGGATTTAAACCAGTTGTATTTTATAACAATTATACACTCTGAAAAATTGACTAGCTCGTTAAGTGCTGTATAGATCTCTATTGAAAATAATCGATGCAGCTGATATATGAAAGGGAACTGTTAGGCCTAGGAATAAAAAATAATCTACCGAACTTTACAAATCCTCGCCGAAAAGAACACCCGCATTCCCTCTTAATTTTCACGAGATCCAGCAGAACCAATCTCCTGCTAAATTATATTTCAATATAAAATTCAAATAGAATAAGAAGGAGCTGTTTAAAATCCTATAAAACTTACTTGACATTATGCTAATACATAATAATAAAGCAAATCTGGATCAGCTTAAAAGCAATTTATTTGAAATTACTTAATAAATTGAATCATGCAAGTTGCAGACTTAAACGCACTTGCACGCAAATGGATTATAGATTAATAATAGCCTGAGTATTTTACTTTATATTGGTCGAGGTATTAGATGTATAATACTTTACGTGTACCTTATCTGATTCAATAGGTTTCAGTCTCTGACTTTTTAAAAGCATGCTCAGAAATACAGTGTCAAGTACCACCACAAAAGTAATTTAAAATCCAGCACTGCGCAGGAAGAAACGGTATTTCAGAATCCTTCCTAATTATATACGGACGTATTTTAAATGTGCCAGTTTTAGTCATTTCCCTAGTCAGCCTAGTATTTCTAAACATATACACGAATGCGAGGAAGAATGTCTTGTAAATGGCGAAAGCTCAAGAACCTTCAGTGTGTTAACTGTGTAAAATTTCAAGCTAGTGATAAAGACTCAAATTTAGACACAAGTAATGCTGCGTGTGCACAGATGTCCGATATGTTCTCAGGTTTTGTTTTAACATGTAGACTGGTGTAACTAGAGAAGACGTCCGTCAAGTTGGTATTACCATATCGAAATTTGCAATGTCAATATATGGAATAAAGCGACAATTAGCTTTATTGCGGTAAATTTGTCGTGAAAAGAAGAAATTTGTCGCGCCTTATTAAAAAAAAACTCATGGTAATGCCAACTTGATAGTCAAGTTAGCATTACCATACTCCGAAACGGGCTAAAATGGTGGAAAAAAGGGCTCCGAGTATCAAATAATTTGTCGTGAATTTGCCGTGAACAAGTAATATGCAAAAAACCACCCCTTGATTTACGGGGGTGGTACTGTCAGTACAGAGAAAAATGTATTAGTTCTCCTATTTTTGAGTATTGGAAATTCGTGACAAACTGTTTTTTGACACGATAACCTCGTAGGCTCCTTACGAAAAATTCCTAAAAAAGTATCAGTACAAAAATCATCCCTTGATCATTTACGGGGTGATAGTGCTGAGTACAGAGAAAAATGTATTAATTTAAATATTTTTGCAAACTAGAAATTCGCGACAAAATGTTTCGTGGCGCGACAAATTTCTATGTCCCTTACGACAAATTCTTGGAAGAAAAGCCGTCCATAAAAACCATCCCTTGATGATTTACGGGCGTGATAATGCTGAATTCGGCAAAAAATTTAATAATTTTCCTATTTTTGGGAACTTGTTACATGGCTTATATCCATTTAACAATTTTATATAATAACTGGTATTTTACTTATATTTAGCACGATCTGTATAGCATTTTGATTCAGTTTTTGTAAGTGAAACTGTTTCAACTATCAGAATTTTCTTCGTATAACTGCTAAATTATTTCACATTGTACTATATACCTATTTTTGTGTCGTAGGAACTCAGTCATGTTTTTTTAACACTAAATTATAGATCAATCTACTTTTAGAGGGCGGGATATTAAAACATAATATTTTTAGCCGCATACTCCTCTATAAAGTCCTTTGTTTACTACAAAGAACGTAACCAGATTGCAACCAACAGCTACTCTCAGGGCTATATGCCCCGCCGAGCGCTGAATTACAAGTTACAAGCCTGGCGTTAAGTATAATTACTACTATAATTACTAAATTATATGCATCTCTGTTACAGCATTCAGAAACCAATTGTCTATAAGTCTACAAAACATTTACATTCATTTATATTTCATTTTTCTATTTTATTTACTATTATAGATTATTCTTTTCCTTACCTGTGAAATATTCTCATTCATCTGTTATATAGTTATCCTATATTTTGATTTAATGTCTTGTTTATCTTTACGTCCTGGCGGAGTTTAGCTACAGCTACTCTTCCAGTCAACCAGGACGGCGAAATGAGATGCCGTTCACCCATCCAAGTGAAGGACTCGACCAACACTGCTTAACGTCGCCGATCTATCGAGATCTCAGCGCTTAAACCGATGACGGTATCTCACTTCACATGATGTAATATATTTACTAAATTCTCACAAAACAGTTTGTAAACAATTTATTACGACAGTTTTGTATATTTGGTTACGTATAGAAATTACAAATTGCAAAGTAAATCTTTGGTATGCAACTAATGTCAAACTATTATTGATTAAAGATTCCTTTTATCGATCGTATACGTGTCACTATTTTAATTGTGAGTATGGAAATCTAAGAAACGAATTTGTGCACTTCAACAGATGGCAACACTTGTACCATTTCCTAAATTTTGCAGATTTCCATTTAATTAGTAGAAGTACATTTTTCAAGTTTGTGTATTGGTACCGTATTTCAGATTGTAAGATATAAAAAGTTTACCCTATAAGTTAAAATCATCAAGAGATCATTTGCCTGCCGATTTAGACGTTCAAACATTCTGTGAGATCCCCTGTAATTTATATTACGATCATATCCACATTTCAAGTGTTTATTTAACACAACCAGGTAAATTTTATTTATTAGTAATTTAAAATTTCAGTAATTTTCAATTTTGTCAATGCAATTTCAATTTTTTTAAATAAAGATGCACGGGCACTGGGTTTTAATTCACGAGATACACCGGAAGACACACTTGGATTTATGTGCTGAGGCAACCGAAGAGGTAACGAGGGCACTGGACTTGTTTGTCACTAAATACGCCGAAAACACAACTTGCCGGGGACTTGGCATGCTCCTTTATTTATACTGATGATGGGGACTTGGATTGCGGAAGTCTGGATGAAAGCCGGATCGGGCGCCAGCCGCTCCAATGGGCTCGTATTGCGAAATATTGCGCAATAAATGTTGAAATTTTCGAATTTCGGGATGAAAATTATATCAGTAAATCGGCGATGAAAAATGGGACAATTTGATAAAAAATGTGGAATCTATTTTTGTTTTTGAATTATGAACGATAACTGTCTGAATAACATGGTAAATTGAATGGATCCGCGAAGTATCATTGCGAGTCTTACTTTTATCCATATTTGATGTTACATTAAGTCATGTTAATCCATATTTAATATTATATTACACCATATTGAGGGTAATGTATCGCGATGTTGAACGGAGCGAGAGTCAATTTTAGGGTAAACTGAATGAAGATAGCGGCGAGTTGCCAGCACTCGATGGGGGGAACATGTAAATTGGACTTATTTTGGGACGAATGTTTTATGGGTTGGTGAAAAGATGTTTTGATATATTAATAGAAAGTTGAGTTTGGGGTTAAATTGAAGAGAAATGAGCTTGTAGAAAAATTTGGAAAGTGAATTAAAATATTTTGATTTGATGTTCGGAGAGTAATTTAGAAGATATTCGAGATGATGAGGGGGCTGTATTTTTAGGGCGGTCTTTTGTAAGCGTTTGAGTGTATTTTGGTGAATTTTGATATTAGGATGATTTTGTTGATAGATTCGGATTATTTGTGAATTATCGATGCTGTGTGAATTTTTTCAGAATTGTTTGTTGAATATTGTGGTTTTTGAGTTTTGTGAGTGTCTCAATGACTTTTTTATGTGTTTTGACGAGTTGACCTTGACGATTGAATTATTTGGAAAATTTTAGTAATTTTTTCATCGGCCATTTTGTTAATATGGAGAACGTACTATAACAGTTGGAACGGTCACCCATCCAACTACTAACCGCGCCTGACGTTGCTTTACATCGCATATCGAAGTATGTTCATAGTAAAGACGCACCAGAAGTCCAGAATATTAGTAGTCAATATTTTTCTTTTCTCTTATTTGTACAAGGCACAGATCAGATCATGTCGGTCTATCTATTATTTTTTGTGTTTTTCGAATTTTACAAAGAAAACATGACGGTGAATTATATCTCGTAACACCTTTTTGGTTTATTAAACTTATCATTTTCCAGTAATTATTTTACTAATACCATTATTTTGCACTACTTGTTTGTGTTAGTTCACGTAAAATGTGATGTGGATGGGAAATCAATTCAAACAGCAATATAATCTCCTCATTATGAAAACCTGTGATATATAATTTTCCATTATATTCATAACTAAGGCTTATCTATTAATGAAGCGGTAATGCACCGAACGTATTACACAACTAGAAATTAATTATAATATATAGCGAATAAAATGAAACACGTTGAGATATATATTGTATAGGCGATATGTGAATTAAAATTATTTCTGCAGTTGAAAAAAGCGTATACTCTAGCGTGCATATGCAGAATATGCTTCAATTTGAGGATTTTGTTATTGCAAAACCTATAGAAATGTACAAGATGTTGCTATCGACGTCGATAAAGACCTGTTGAGTGAAAATATATGTCGACTTTCGAATTTAATAAGTGTGGGCTCAAAGTTTCGGGATTTCAAAAATATTAAAAATTGGTTTACTTGACAATTTTCACAAAAATTAACAAGTTTCGAGAAAATGACAAAAATGTGTATTGTTTCTCTTTGAGAGTGAATTTAACGGTGAATCCCTGATGATATTTGTTTGAACTTTTTTGCAGTTCATTATTACCCCTAATACTATGATGAAAAGGAAAAACCAAAGTGGTTTTTTAACACCAAAGAAAAACAGGCTTATGTTACAGGAGTATCAATAAGATGTGTATTATGGGCAAGAACGAGGTTATATTTAATCATCAAAAAATAAGTCAAATAACGACTTCGTATTTAGTAAATCACTCTTCCCTACAGATAAAACAGATAAATATATGACTGGCTTGATAATAAAACCCTCAGATACATTACGAAGCACAGCATTTTTCAAAAAATTATAATTTCACACAGAAAGAAAATATTAAAAGTGGCCGACATGATGTAAATTCTACTATCAGAGATAATCAATATGCAAAGAATTATTTTTAATAGAATAGGTTTCTTAAGATGTTTTTGTGCACACTAAAGTTAGAATTGTATAGAAAATCTAGAAAGGGATATAAGAATTATTGGTTACCAAGTAGATTACTACTAATGTAATAATTAAAAAAATCATCAGGATAACTTGTAGGTAAATATTTTGGAGTAAGTATTCAATTTCTCTCTATAGTCGAGGCAAGAATTCAAGCGATGCACGTCACAGATCGATTCCAGAAATAAGACAATACTGCTAAGAATCATGTAGCCCCATTAAACTGTACTTATTTCTGAAAAAAGCTTAATAACTGGGTGTCAAGAATTACTCTTTTTAACGTAATTAATGATTAAAAATTATGTTAGTATTAAAATTTCTTTAATGAGATCACTCGTGACGTGCATCGCTTGAATTCTTGCCTCGACCTTAGGAGAATCTCACCAGGCCTATAAAATTAAAAAGCTGTGAGTTCGTCATAGATGGCAAAGCCTGTGCAGGTGACAGCGGCACCTTCGCCAAATGTTAGAAACGCTTGAATGCTCTTGAAAAACCCCAGTAAGTAACTGCTCTATTTACACGCGACAAATTTTACGAAAGAATTTCTAACCTCAAAAAGAAAAAGTAATTCATTTAATCAATACTAATATTTTCATTACGTACCTTGATATACACAAATGTACAACAAAGTATTTAAAAATACTCTTTTATTAGATGAATAGGAATAACAGCATATAAAGGTAACGAATAATTTAACAGCAACTTTTAACAAACGTCAAAAATTAAACATCAAATACACAAAATGGTTTGTTTTATTATGAGATTGAAAAAATCAACCAATAGAATAATTCTATTTAAATATGGCGCACTTTTTTTGGGGAGTGGCTTAGGTATTTCTATTCAGCAAATAGAGAACAGTAGATATTATGTATTTACTGAAAATAGTGTTATAGTGGAGCAAATCTACCAGGTTTTTATAATAAATAGGAAAAATTTTCAAGACAGGGTATTTTTTTTAACTTTTAAACATCAAACACAACAAAAAAAACGTATTTTCCGGTTCCGGAATATTTGACGCGTCCTCCCACGCGCCTTTTTCCGACAATATGATAGAGTTTTTGAAATATCTCGGTTTCTATTGGACAGATTAGCCTAAACGAAATGGCAAATTCTTCTGTGTAACAAAATAGGTTTAAATGCAAACGACATAACCTTAAAATCAGGTAGAAACGCATATAACCTAAATTCTTTTATTTTTATCTATAACCCCTTTATTGAAATTAATGCAGAAGTATTCAATTTCTTTCTAAGAGAATCTTAGAGAAGAAATAAGCTTTAAAAGCTATGGCTTTGTCATAGATGGCAGTCAGCGTAAGTGACAGCGGCACCTTCGCCAAATATTAGAAACATTTTAATATTCTCGTAAAACCTCAGTAAGTGCAATAGCTGTTAGTAGATATTTATTTATTGAAAATAGAGTTATAATGGAGCAAATCTACTAGATTTTTATAATCAATAAGGAAAATTTTTAGGGCAGGATAATTTTTTTAATTTTTTTTTAAGATTCGACCCACAGACCGTCTACTTATTCCTACTAATGATATCACTTCTCTTTGACTAACATGGGGATTCACAACTGTTACCAGCACCACAGAAAACTCATTTTCTTCGTTCACAACACGTTTTATTCTTTCACTTTTTTTATATTCGACATTTCCAGTTTCCAGAAATCTATCGAGAAGGTTTTGGAAGCTGCCAACATCAGGAATCCTTCTTTCAGGATAAAGTTGGTGATAAATTCTATTGGCAAGTAAACAATTTCTGTCTGACTCACCTAAAACAAAAGTCATGTCTACAAATTCCGCTTTATTAAAATTCATATTGTAAATTTACAAATATTTTAAATTCAATACAAATTGTAACGACAGATAAGTGTGATAAATGCTCCTTTGTACTTGAAAATTTATACCAAACTGAGGTTTTTTTGCTTGTCGAATAACGAAAACAGCAAAAAAATATACAAAAAAAACATTACAGTAAAGGACCGGTTAAATACTATTTACTCATTTCAATGGATTGGAAGAAATGGTCCCACTAAATGGCCTCATTTCAAAATTGCATAAAGACGTATATCAATCAAAATAGGCAACACGTCGAACACCTATTATAAATATTTCTAATGAATTATTTGAGGGAATCTCTTTTTTAAAGTTTATTCTTGAATTTGACACTTATTTATTTATAAAACGAAAATGGTTGCAATTAGCCATAGGTAAGTACCTACAAAAAATGTTCGTTTTTCATTTCTACATCACATCATCGAAAAATATACAGGGTGTTCCATTTGAAAAAATTGAGAAAATTCAATTTAAAATGTTCTTAATTGAAAAATAATTTTTGGCCACCCTGTACATTTTCAAGAAATGAAAATGATTCAAAAACATTAATTAGATGTCTCGTGGTGATTTTTTTAATATCCATTTGCAGATTGCATTATTTCAACAAACAAATTCATTACATCCAAGTGGTTGAGAGATTATTCTATGCTAATATAGGAATGAATAGAGCCTAGAAAGAGGCTTCAAAAATTTACTGATATACATAGCATTCCATTTAAAAAAAAGGGACTTGGTCCTGTAATTTCGTCTTGGCTCGCCCTATATGCTCGAAAATAATTTCCAGTTATAGACTTCTTTATCTAGTTTACTTATAATTTTTAAAAAAATTTCTAGCTATCATAGAACTCGAGATATCGAGGTCCGACGCACTATTGCCCCACCCTATATATTTTCAAAATTTATTTTTCTTATATGCAAATGTAAAAAAAATGAACTATATGGAAAAATCTTTAAAAAATAAGAAAAGAATGATAATTCTAATAAGAAAATCAAAGAAACCCAAATTTTTGACATTTTTTTGAGGTTACGTAAAAAACAGTTTCCATTATCAAATAGTACATTTTTTAATAAATAGATAACACCACAGGTAATTACGACCTCCTTTATCCCGGAAGGCTCTAGAAGAGCCTTGTGTGGGAGGGGGCTACACATTTAGAGACAGGGGACACACACCCAATATCCGTGTATAATGGAAAAATCCCTCTCACAGTATTTTCCGCTACCACGACCGGGGATCGAACCCGGACCTTTTGGGTGGGAGGCAAATGCGCTCACCTCTCGACCATCAGTAATTTATCCTACAATTTGAAAAAATAATCTTACAATGATTTCTCGGAACAGTAACAGCGTTCCCAATGTTTGAAGTAAAATGCGTTCATTAGCAATTCTAGGTTATGTATCACCTTGCAGTTTGGCACATGTTTTCATAACCACAAGCTATGTTATTTCCTGAAATTTTAATAAAAGTGGTTCATTCCCTGAAAAGTTATAGATAAAAGTCGAAGAAGTAAGTTGAAATTGAAGAAGTTTTTGGGTGATTTTAAATAATCTTACGGCATAGTTGCCGTTCGAATTTAAACTTGAAACCCATTCTCAGTGTAAACATTTTGTTACAAAGAATTTGCCGTTTGATTTAGGTCAATCCGTCCAATGGACGCCGAGATATTTTAAAAATGGTCATAGAAAACGGCAGATTTCGGCCATATTGTCAGAAAAATGTTGAAATGTTTTTAAAAAACTGTCCTGCCCCAAAAATTTTCCTTATAGGTTATAAAAATCTAGTAGATTCACTCCACTATTTTAGGCTCTGAAATTGAGGAATTTTGTATGATTTCTCAGATCTCGACAAGCATTTTTTAATGAAATCAAATCAGTTTCTTGGAAAATCTCGTGTGAACCATTTATTGATTTGCACCTAGTTTTTTGTTTTATCTCGTCAAGACGCCCTTAAATAATAATCCTAGTTTTGATATACGTAAGTTTGAATTTAAACCATATAAATACAAGTTTAAAGCTAGTACCTTTATACTTTAAACGAGGATAATTGAAACTGGTCAATGTTAAAGAACAGGACCGTGCGCACTGAACTTGATATTTTGTCCTATATATTTAGCAATGGTATCGAGATTCGAATGGTAGTTGAAACTGTGCAGGCGAGTCCGAGACTGGCAATGTAATCAGCCTGAATGAACCATCTACGACTGCACTGGTTTAAAGATAATAAAACGGACAGGCCTACTAGCATAAAAAAAACTCGTAAATCTTTTCAACGGAAGTCGATGAGATGTGCTGCCTGTGCCAGTGCAGTGCGTAAATACCTGTTATAATATCAAGCGTAGGAGTTTAGTTGGTTATTGTTCATATTTATAAATATTTACTACTATATAAAAGGTAAAATATTTTAATTATTTACTAATTTATCATGGCTTTCTGGAGACCATTTGAAACACAGGATAATATAATAACGCCCGGAAAATCTTATCATTTTCTTATGACAAGCATTTCTATTTACCTCCGCCCATGTACAATAAAGAGATGCCGACTGTTTTTGCCGGCTTTTAGTTTTTATACGGTTTCAATTAAGTTCGTTTATACTTTACACGTATTCATATAAAAGAGTTTATTTCACTCTTTTGTCATTTGTTCGAATCAATCTGATCCACGTCACGCTTAAAAACTACAAACCGCAATTCTACAGATATTCCCAACTTAAAGACGGCGACAAAGAACACAAAACTAATAAAGTAAGAACCGATAGAGCCCCACATGTGAGTCGTTCACCCAGGAGGTCGTGTTCAACATTTATGCAGGCAATAAAGAGATATTGATGCAGAATTACAACGATAAAACAGCTAAAATCGAAGAACAGTAAAACTTCATTGCTTCATAAAATACTTTCACAATTGCAAGATTTCGAGTGGAACTAAGGCAAATACTACACAATAAGGGAGTGTAAATGGAGAGAAAAACTGGGAAAAGTTTTATTGTTATACATTCTTTAGGGGTTTTTAAAGTATCTCGGAATTTCCCACAATGTTTCATGCGTCACATTTACCGAGTATGCCGTTTTTCATAAACTTTTTTCTTTAAAAGGAATGTTATTTTGTAATTACTCGACCCATCAACTCCTTTATTATGGTTATTTGTTAAAAAAATAATTATTATTATGGCCGCATAAAAAAATCTGGCTTTTAAAATGGAGCTGGTGTTTAATTGATGTCAATTTGTAAAACCGAGCGAGCATAAAATAAAACTTCCTCTTAAGTTGCAGCACAGAATATCTTGCGAATGTTAAGATCATGAGATAGAAGCGAACAAAAAATTATTCATTAAGGACCATAAATAAAGGGATGTTATTTTATAAATAGTAGCACAGAGGGCCAAAGAATTGGAAGCTCTGCCTTCAATTGTATTTTTAGCACATTATAATTAAAATTCATACAGAAAGTATGAGAAGTTGAAAAAATACAAAAATTTACTTTAGTTTATTTTTATTGCACTTTGTAATTGGGGTTTTGAATAGATCGTTTTATTGTCTTCAGTTTTTCTGCTAAAGAACGTAAAATAACTGCAATTATATTCACGTCACAAATGAATCGTTATAGTGAAAAATAATGGACATAATAGAAAAAGTCACTTTTTTACTTTTCTTTCCAGACACAACTTGCGACATTATCTACTACTGAAACTTTTAATTCTTCATCGTCTGCCTATTTAAAACGAAACAATAGGCAGGTTCGACATGTTTCGTAATTTTTTTATTTCAACTGAAATCGAGAAATTTTATGTTTAAAAAATGATAACAAAAAATTTTAGCGTAAAATTTTAAGATATACGTTCGCTGTAAGCATTTTAAAACCAACAATAGGCGCGAGGCTAGGAAACGTACCTGTGTGCGAGACTACGCCGCGCGACGTCAGTAGCCAGACACAATCTCCGCCGTCGCAGGGAGAGTTTACGGATTCACGTAAACTGTTTGTTTCCTACTGAAAGGAGCTCTCGTGCCAGTCGTCCCACACCACTTGTAGACTGCAGTTTCGATCTGTTGGCTCTCGTCAGTGCAAGGTAGGCATGTGACGACCGACACGAGGATCCTTGGACTATTTGGTGCATCTCGGTATCGTTAGGATAGCGACATGCAAGGATCAGTCTTTCGGCTGGGCACATATCCCGGAGAGTAGCTGTTGATTGCAGTCTGGTTACGATCCTTATGTAAAATAAGGATTTCATAGAAAAGTTTGTGACTAAAAATATTATGTTTTAATATTCCGTTCTCCAAAAACCCCATTTGAAATACCTCACTGTTCGACAAATCCAATTCCCATTAAATTATTTTATTGAATATAAATAATGTAGTTAAATAATAATCATTTATCAGCAATATTCTTCATTCATCCGGGCTCGAACAGTACTCATCTTATATTCTATATAATTTTCCATATCTTTTTCTAAGTCGAAATGATCTTCGCATCAGTACAGGCTCGACGTGGGTGAAACTGTTTTTACATCTCACCGAGCTGCGTCAAACCACTTTTTACGTTGTTCAAGAGCTTTTGGAAGAGTCACAAAAACTTTTTGGGGTGTTTAGTGGACGTATTTGTACAGTTTGGTACAAAACATCACTTTCTGTTTGGCATTTTAATATCGTACCCGTCCTAACCACTCCAAACCGATTACTGCGGCGTTGTGTTATGTGTTTAAGTGTGTTATCGTAAATGCAGCGGGCCAGCTGGCGCGGCGTGTCTGGCTACTGACGTCACGCGGCCTAGTCTAGCGCACAGGTACGTTTTCTAGCCTCGCGCCGATCCTTGGCTTTAAAATGCTTACAGCAAATGTAAGTCTTAAAATTTTGCTGTCAAATTGTTTGTTATCATCTTTTAATAAGAGTTAAAATTAAAAAATGTCGAACCTGCCTATTTGACGTACTTATTACATAACACAAAGAAAGAGCACAGGATTCGGGTAAAGTTATGTATTGGATCTTTTGAAAATGTTAATAATATAAGATAGGTATATGAAAGATGCATAAGGCAACACGGATGTCGGTCCATACCACACATGGTGAGTATTGTCTGAAATTTATTTGTGGCATTCTACGAATATTATTTCCTATTATTTGGGTTTTCTACCACATGTATTATTGTCCTCTTCAAAAACAAATTATTGGAAAAAAGCCTCTGCGCCCGTGACGTTTACGCCAAAGGAATAGTCAGAGGTTATGTTTTGCAAATAATATAAATCGGAATAAACACAGAACTAATGTATTTTGCTGACGTTTCGGAAAGTCATCTCTTTCCGTTTTCAACGCTTTTTTTGGAAGAACTCTTATTCTGCTGTGTATGTCAAATACACAGCTTTAAGATTCTATTTATGTTATTTAGTAAGTAGTAAGTATCTATGGAAATAAAATTAACAGAATCTTAAAGCTGTGTATTTGACATACACAGCAAAATAAGAGTTCTTCCAAAAAAAAAGTATTGTAATATCTGAATACAAAAACGCAGACCCAGACCTGGCTGAAGGGTTGTGGGGCTTAACCGACCCTTAAATTTTTCAATTAGCGAATTTTTTTTACGAAAAATATTCTTGAGGCATTTTGAAATTTTAATACCTTTAAATTTATTATTTAAGGAGATGAAAAATAAAAAAACCATATCACTTAGTCGGGTCTAAAACGTAGCGAGATGTTTGCAAAATTATATTTCAAAAAAATCGAAAAAATATATTTGAGGCACGTTGAAATTTAAACATAATATTGGTAACTAAAAATAGATATTTTCAAAAAGACAGGTCGTTTCGGTGGGACGTTCTACCTACCAGGCGATCGAGAATGTTCAACATGAGTGCGAGTGAACAGCGCTATGGGTAAGTTGAAATGTAAGAGACAGCGTATATCGGCAGCTGTGTAAGTCGACACTGCGGTGCGATTGGCTCTCTCCAGATCACGTGACTTGCAGCATCCTTGCGGTTGTTAGTAAGAATTTTGGAGTACTTATAAGATTCTCAGTCGTGCAAGTTACAAAGTTAACAACAAACATGAGCCTTTAAAAAAATTATAAAAAACATTGTGACCCCCTCTACTTTGCCTCCGTGTAAAGCTGAATAGTTTTGAGGTTATGTTGAAAATTATTGAAAACCACGTTTCACCCCTGACAACGCCCTATTTTCCACCCCCACCCTACTTCCGGTTATTTGTTGGGGTCAAATCGATTTTTTCTCATTTATATACCATTAATCCTAAATTTTCCGACCATCCACATATTGCTAAGATATTTTTTTTAAGAAAAATTATTGGCAATAGATTAACCATTTATTTTTTATTTTATCTTTTTGGTGTTTGAGTTTTATTAATTGTTGTAGCAAATGTACGCAAAGTCTTTCTTAATTAAAGAAGCATGTTTTCCCCGCAGATTATCCGCTTTGAAAAATGCAGGGAATCAATTGAATTTTGTAAACGAATTTTAAATAGAAACTTATTTTTTGTACTATACCATAAGAAAGAGCACACTATTTAATACGAATTTGTTTCAAGCCTAAGGCAAGTCAACTTATAATATTACAGGGTTTAGAATTGAACAAGTGGACAAGTTTTAGGTTTACGTTTTACTTCTTTGAATAGGATTGTGTATTTCCTGAAACTTGACTGAGACTTGTAAGATATAAATTGTGTTCCCAATTCTTTTTACTATTATACATTATTTGGAAATCATTGAGTCATACCTTCCAGCTGTTTCGTTGTTCTAAACTCATCAGCCTAACACGGTCGCGTTACAAGAGTAAAGCACACCCTCATAACGATACTTACCTATCTGCTACCGTTGGCAATAAAAATATAAAATTATCGTGAGTGCCCTTTATCTGAGATTTGCCCTTCACGATAAAGGCTAGAAGTTTACATAAAATTTCCTTTTAATTCTATACGGCCTCGCGAGACACCCAAAATAGTAACGGCGTTTTTGCATTGCCACTATATCTTTGTCCCGTTTTTTATAGCGAATCATAAAAAATACAGTCATAAGATAGTGAGTATATAAAATGTTTTATGTGGCATCGTAAAGTTTCGCTCTGACGAATTTAGGAAATGACGGTTAAAAATGATACAGTCAAGCTAAAATTTAAGTACGAAATTTAATCAGGTCTAAAATGCATGTTTGATTTTGCAAGACGCGGCAAAGTGTAATTTGACTACGCGCTGTAGCCTCATGACTGAAAGGCTGAAGTTAATGCGGACTGGAGTTAAATTTTCAACGTGCGATGCCGAATGTGATTGAGATGTAACAAGTGTTAAATGTGAGGTTAAACATTTTTTCCTTTTAGGCTTTTTCTGTATCCTTTCCTCCAAAATAACTGAAAGAGATACAGGTTAACGTGGAATGTTAAATTTTAAAACTTTTTTGTGCCAATTTATCAAGTGCCACTATTTTTTATATTTATATTAACATAATATATGTAAGTATCAAATACAGAGAAAAAGTAATTTCATGTCCAAAAAATTATAATTTATTATAATATTGTTATTGTTGCCGTTAGTAATTCTTATTTATTTATTTATTTATTGACACAACTCAACAAGATCAGTATTTTGCCTATCTTACCGAAGATATTGGAAAAAATTGTATATAAGCAGCTTTTTGAGCTTGTAAATGAAAATAATATCTTGCGTGAAAATCAGTCAGGCTTTAAAAAAAGAACACAGTATTTCAACGGCCCTCACTAAAATTGTCGATGACATCGCAATAATCACTGATAAAAAGAAGGTAACTGCTGTAGCACTGCTAGACTTTTCCAAAGCATTTGACATGATTAGTCATGAATTAATGTACGCAAAACTTAAATATTTTGGTCTTGATCATAAGAATATTGCTTTCTTTGGCTCATATTTAAACAACAAATCACAAAAGCTACTATTTAATGATGCTATCTCACCTCCTGTGGAAGTTCGTGGAAGTTCTATTTGGCGTGCCTCAAGGCTCGGTCTTAAGTTCGTTATTGTTTAGTATATACACTTCTAACATATTACATTCAATATAAAACTGTAAAATACAAGCATATGCCGATGACACCCAATCAGTGCCGGATTAACCCCAAGGCAATGAGGCATTGCCTCGGGGCCCCCACCAATATGGGGGCAACCACCAAGTTACCTTGAAAATCATTTTAGGATTATTATTGACATTTTGCTCTTGCCGGTGTAATAGCGAAAGAAACAGGGTCATAGGGCTTTATAGGCTGTTTAGGTTTGTAAGTAAAAAAAGTACACTGCAGATTCTTTTTCGAAAATCACCAGTCTTGAGCAAACCTCCACCCCAATTTTGCCTACAGGCCCCCATCCATATTCATCCGGTCCTGAACCCAAGTATACAATAGTATTCATATTAAAGATTCATTAGTAGCTCAAAATAGCGACTTAAGTAAAATTAAACAAATATCTCAAGAGCACAACTTAAAATTGAATTCTAACAAATACAAACTAATATTATTCGGAGCTAAGCAAGATTTAGCTTCTGTTTGTGAAAACCTTAGTTTAAATATTGTTGGTGAGATCTTATCTCCTAAAAGTGCAGTAAGAAATCTGGGATTGAATTTAGATCGGCATCTCAAGTTCTCTGGGAATGTATATACTACTGTCGAAGGCATAAGGATCATTAAAGTTATTGTATAGTAGTATACTTTTCACTAGTCGCAATATGAGGAAAATATTATGTAAATCACTGGTCCTATGTCACTTTAACTATTGTGATGTAGTATATAGTAATTTCATCGATACCATCGAAGAAAGAAGAATACAAAGAGTGCAAAATTCCTGTTGTCATTTCATATTCAGCTTAAGAAGATATGATCACATATCACAATCTTTTCCTGGCTTAAACTGACTGAATATACAATTTCGATGGAAACTACACTTTTCGATCTTCATTCATCACATTATATCAACATCTGTACCATCTTATCTCTTCTGTAGGCTCAGTGCTAGGTCTGCAGTACATAATAGGACTAATCGCTTTGGACACTGGCATCATGTCCAGGGATACTATACTGCTGCTTTTTAAAGCTGTTTTACTTATTGTTCTGCTAAACTTTACAACGCCCTCGCCCCTAGTTTACAGTCACTGTCGGTATCTTCCTTTAAATCAAATTTAAAACGATTCTTTCTTGAGGATCAAAAACGTATGAATTTTGAAACTGTTTTGCTCTTCTTTTAAATGATTGCTAGACATGACGTTCATATACGTTTAAGACGCTGGTGTGATTACCCTACATTATTGTTGCTTAACCAATAATAGCCATCATAGCAAATTCATCATTATTTTTCCATAATAAATTTATATATCGTCCAATTTTTCTTTTTTAATTACATATAATGATTTCTTTGTAATTTAGAAAGTTTAAGATTTAGTGTACACATATGTTTGTATGTATATTATTTTTTCATCTATAATTTTAATGGGGTCAAGTGACGACAGAATAGCCTATGCGAAGCTTTTCCCATGAAACATTATATTATTTCTTTGTTTCAGTAAAGACGTTTATTATTATTATAAAAGTCGTAGTTATAGAGTTGGAATACTGACGGTAATAATTCAACGACAATAAGGGCATTGCATATACATCAATCATCAATCATACATCAATTTTGAATCTTTATTTTACGTGAAAAAATATTAATGTTATCCTGCATTTGATTATAATTTCGACAAATGGTACTAATAGATTGGTATGTGAGACTTTAATACGAAATGCCTAGTGGAGTCGAGTTGATTTAGAAGGTACACGCAGTTCAGTGAGTTTTAATAGGTCACCGCAGTGAAATCTATTGTTTAGCGTTTTAAAGTTTGAAGAGAATTAGAAAAAATCTGTTCAAAAAAACATCATTGCTGATTCCAGTAGGTGGAAAATTATTGTCTTCTATGTAGTTTAAGAATTTTAATAATTTCTTTTGAATGATTTCTAGTCGATTAAATATGAGCGACATAGTGAGGATTCCAAATTCCAATAGAAGCTTTAATATTCCAACATTGAGAGTTTCTTATCATGAATCGTACTGATTTAAACCCTGAAGATGTAATATTTTTTATATGACCAATAAAAGCCATCTTACTATCAAAAGTGTCACCAAAATCTTTTGTATGACATTGTTATTTATTTTATACTCATTGATGAGAATATTATGCCGACGACAATACATTTTCCAACATTTGTTGCGTGCTTATTAATGTTACTACTTGATTTCTTTGTTGTCTAAAATTTTTCCAATCTATTTCATAATTTGTTATTGTCCCTCTTAATAGAGTTAATAGTATTTACATCTCCCTTCTTGCTTGTCCAACTTCTGGATTCCACCACTTTTCGTTTCCTCATTTTCCTTCTATATCCATTTCTATTAATGGTTATTCAGGGTTAAGTGTATTTATAAGATTTTCAGCCAAAGTGCAATTAGCTATCCAATCTTCTTCCGTCAATTCTAATTGAAATTCTAACTGATTAATAGTTTTGTAGTTTCTCATTAATTTGTTTTTCGGTTCTGTTTCAATTGAAATTGTGCTGTGATCACTGATTTTAGGTGCTAAATGAACAAATTTTCGTGTGTAATTATTAAATCTGTTATAGAAGCCTATCTTTTGTTATACGAGTAAAATTTGATACTGATAAAGACCACGATTTCTTATAATTATTGTTTCTAATTTGTTAGAATAATATATTTCCTTTGCTAATCAATTTTGATGTAAGGTATCGTCTTCTAATAGCTCATACCTCATCTAGCATTTCTAAGAATTCTAAGTCACTTGAACTGGGATATACCGGGTGACCCAGGAAGCACCTAACCCCCCCCCCCCCTCACACTTTTTTTTGTAGTTTTAAAAATAAAATTCCAAAATTTGGGAAATCAAATATAGGCGTCAGTGGCCACATTTTGATCATTCGGTGTTAAAAAATCGCTTCCAGTATGGCCGGAAATTGCCCCAACTTTCTTATTTTAAATAGCACCCTGTATACTTAAGTCACTTTTCTCATAAAGCTGCAATTTCTCTTTCCAACACTTTTTTCAGATTTAAAATCGGATGAACAATAACCTTGGAAATGGCATTTTTTGCTATTTCTAGTTGGCTTTGGAATTCAGGAACAAATTAAAAAAATTTCGAAGTAGAATTTTAATTTGAATAAAAGCGTATGTTTCAACAAATTTAAAATAAAATTGACCTATTTCGTTAACTTGCTTGGATTTAGAAATGTGTTTCCCATTTTTCCATGTCATGGAAATTCAATTTTTCTTAACTCCAATTTTTCAAATAGTGCCCTGTGTGTTTTATTTTTTTATCAGATAGAGTGGCAAATTTGCTTTAGACTGTTTTCCCGATTAAAAATTGAATATAAATTAAAATAAATATTAAACTGTTTGTAGAAGCGTTTCGAATTGTATGCGTATCTTGCAGTAAGCCATGAAAAATTGCACACAGCATCTGTCAAAACGTTATTGTTGAGTGAAGTATAGACGTATTTATTATTTGTAAATTTATAATTAGGTGCTTTATTCATAATAAGATACGATTTAGGATGCAAAATGAAAATGTTGATTTACTTTTATTTTACGGCGAATGTCAGAAAAATGCCCATGCGACCGCTCGTCTATATTATGAAAGATATTCCGATCGTCGTCAGCTCTATCGGCAGTATTTTAAAACTCTAGGAGTCATTCCGAAATGAAGAAAATATTGAGGAGGCAGAGCACAGATTTATAGTAAGCGTAGAAATTGAGACAAATGTAGAGCTGGCAAAAGAGATAGATATTGGTCGAGAGACGTATATTTAAAAAACATAGTTTCAAATGCTACAAATAGCAATTGCATCAAGAATTATATGAAAACGGCGGAAACAGAAGATTGATCTTTTGTAGTTGGTTTACTCAACACGTAAACTTAAACAATAAAATTTTATTTAGTTGATGAATCTCGTTTTACGAATAATGGCATACAGGATAATTCAGAATTTATCCGTAAAAATTTAAGGGGACGTACAACGGACCCATACAAATACGATAGCGCAAAGCAACTTTCAAAATCATTTAAACATATAGTATAGTAAACTCTAAACTGGCATGTGTATGAGTTGATAATGCGCGTACGATTTCATTTCTCTCGCACACAAAGTTAAAGTAATAGCCCAAAAACACTGTCGCGTATGTCTGCCAAGCTTCTCTCTCACCTATTTTGAGACAGAAATATTACGATACACACTGAAGAGAGAGATAAATTTTAATCTACGTTTTCACGTTTTCAATAAGTTCAGCGATTCTCAAACTCTGAAGATTTGTCATTGGTTATTTAACAATCGTCTCATTAGAATTAAATTCATCTTTATATGAAATATATAAGCTATTTTTAGTGGTAGTGGATATTCATCCGACAAACGGACATTGCCAAACCACTATACCTAGGACTTAATTTGCTAGTATCTACATATTACATGTTTTATAGCTGAATTGTACATCGTGGAATAGCTCAGTGTGTAAGTAAGTAAGTAAGTAAAGTAAAGGGAATAAAACATCCGAGTTCAAATCCTCTTGCCTACCGATTTTTTTAAAATTTTATATTAAAAGTTAAACATTTTTCTTCTAAACATTTTATTTTATTAATCCACGCCGCAAGTTTTGTTAAAACTTTCTTTTCCTTAAACATTTTTCTTGTATTATTCCGCGCGAGTTTATCCCTTAGTATTTAATGGTCTGGTTATTTATTCGCTTGTCAGACGAATATCCACAGCCATTTTTTAAAATTTATTATGCATTACATAGGCCCTCAATCCTCGTGTTTTATTTCTTGCTAAATAAATAGTTAGACCGAACAGTTTACCGCGGT
Organism: Leptura quadrifasciata; assembly: GCA_963675555.1. Taxonomy (NCBI): domain Eukaryota; kingdom Metazoa; phylum Arthropoda; class Insecta; order Coleoptera; family Cerambycidae; genus Leptura; species Leptura quadrifasciata. Next base: position 158,952,661 of record OY776675.1, read on the forward strand.
GTGCCAAAGCTGTAGTATTTTTTAAAGTATTTTTTACAGCCCATTCCTATATCACCTGATGATATGGGCGTGGCGTATCTATAGTTTTTATCCAATAAACAGACGTACCATCCACAGTTTGCAGTTTGGAGGGTCGCTAAGCCGGTCATTCTGTTTAACGTTAAATGTGTCCGGGTTTCTAAATTAGATAAGTGTGTAAATATTTATTTCGAATTATTAAAACATTAACATTAAATTATAAAAATATAATATTTGGTAAATATGGCAACTAAATTAGGCGTCTTAAATGAACAGTCAAAGAAGTTGGTATTAAATGTAATAGATTATTTTACAAAAGAAAAGGAAAACAAGGGACTCTTGGTACGTCTTGAACGAATTCATGAAAGAGTTTCTGAAGCCTTAAACATAAGTCTCAGAACAGTTAGCAGAATTAAGCACCAACATATTAATAATGTATCCTTGAAAATAGAAAAACGAATTAAAAAGAAACCAAAAACATTAGATGTACATGAAGGCGTTAAAATGCAAATAAGGGAAGTAATTTATAATTTTTATGAATCGAAAACACATTTTACATTAGATACTTTGAAGGAAATGCTAAAAAATAAGGGAATCATTGACGTCTCTAAGGTAAGTCTCTTAAAACAATTAAAACATTGTGGATTTAGGTATAAAAAAGATTGTAACCGTCGCTATTTATGTGAACAAATGCAAATAGTTCAGCAAAGGGTTGTATTTTTAAGAAAATATATGGAAAACTGACAGTAACCTTCGAAGGGTTGTATTTATAGATGAAACATGGGTATTTGCCAATGAAAGTGTTCGAAAATCGTGGCAAGATTTATCAAAAAAAACTGTCAAACACAAAAAATCAACTGTAGGAAAGCGATTCATTATTTTGCATGCAGGAACACCAGATGGCTTTATTCCGGGAGTAAGCTTAATTTTTAAGTATGGATGGATTATCACGATAACATGAATTGTGACAATTTTGAAGAATGGATACAACAGCAACTACTGCCAAATCTTGAAGAACCAAGTTTAATTATAATGGATAATGCTTCGTATCACATCCGACAATTAAATAAACAACCTACTTGTCAATGGAAAAAGCATGATATTGCAGAATGGTTAACTAAAAATAATATTCCTTTTCCTTCTACCGCATTGAAAGCGGACTTGTTAAATCTTGCTAGGAGTAATAAGAAGGAAAAAATGTACTTTGTTGACGAACTGCTGCGTGAGAATGGGCATGAAGTTCATATTTCCTCATATTTTATAAGATAACACCTTTAATATTTTTGTATAATTATTTAGCGATTGCATTACAGTTGCATTTGTAAATTGTTGTAAACTGTTAGAGAACGACTGTCATACCTGAGCTATCGAGTAAATAGTTTCTTACTTCATACGACGAAGCGACCTTTGGACCCGCCAAGTTAGAGTTTACTCGACTTTATGTACCTGTACGCCACTAGTATTTATTTGGTCGACTATACTTTAATAAAATCATATAAAAAGTGATAGGGATACAATTGAGCATCGTGCAATATGCGCCACGCTGTTGATTGCAGTCGTCCAAGAAAATAGTGTTTATAATTTCATATTTTTTGCGGTCGTTCTGTTAGACTTTTATTATATATTTTTTGTGGTATCGACTTCAATTTTAAGGGTGCGTATCCCATTAAATTTTTACGGATAACTTATGAATCTTCGGTACAAAAATTATTGGTCCCACACTATTTCAAGGACCACTAACCGGCGGGCGTTACTTAAGCTTTTTTGCGAAATGAAATAGAAAATGAACTGGATGAACTTTCCTTGGAAGATTTGAGAAATATGTGCTACCAACAAGATGGAGCACTACCGCATAATGCTCATTTTGTGGGAAATTATCTTGGTGCAAAGTTTGACAACCGGGTAATATCTACTAATGGAACTATTAAGTGGCCTGCTAGGTCACCAGACCTAACCCCACTTGATTTTTTCTTTGAGATTATCTGAAGGACAAAGTACATTCAGCGCCGTCTGCAACATCAGAACTCCAAAATAAATTTTAAATGCTTTGAATCCATAACTCCAGTCATGTTACAGAGTGTTATGAGAGAAACTATTCAAAGAGTGAACAAGTGTTCTGAAATGGGTGGGCGTCATTTTAAGCAACTGTTATAGGTTTGGTATTTAGTTGTGTTGTATTGTTCTAATTATAATATTTATAAATTTAGTAAGTTGCTGTCCAGATAGGTATCATAGCATGTATTGCGAAATGTAACACAGTTGGTAGGCGCCATATAGCGGTCCAGTGTCCAGTTGCAATCGAATTATTAGCCTGAATGATTTTGATTATAATATTATATTAGATTTGAGACCTTTCACATCTCTTTGCAATAGAAATTTCTAGAAACCCTGTACAAATGAATTACAATATAATTGTTACTTTCCACAGCTATAGATTTTGCAATGGCATATAATCTGGCACTATCCGTAATAGATCGTGCAGAGCGTAAAAAGCAAAAAGAACCAGCAAAAATCCTTTCATAAATGTAAGTGCAGTTTTCAATAAACTCGGGTCGTCACCAGCTGAAATAATTCATCGGCGAATTTCGAATTTCCATTACAACTACATTTACTATATTTTGTAACAAAACAATAGCCGAATTAAAACGAGCTGTGCGTCCTATGGTAAATTTTCAATTATTATGTGAAGCACCAAAACTCGAAAGCTTTGCATAAAGAAAAATTGAAAACCTTGTCGTCGAGTTTCCTAACCAAATTTTCAAATAATTGATGAACAACTCTTGCTCCGTGGAAAATTTGCGAGGGCGATTATACTTGTAAATGGGACCAGAGATTTGACCCGAACATATTTGTACTGTGAATTTTTACTGAAATGCATTAAACTTTCTCGAATTTTAATCAGAGTGGAAGGCCTTTACGTGGTCATTATAATGTACACAATGTTCATTAATTCGAACGAAAATTATTTATGAACTAACAGTTCATAACAGTCCGTTCATAAAAATTTAAATGTTCTGCTTGCTCTGCAATGCCAATCTGCATATCTTGTAGTTTTAAATTAACTAATTTTGCAAACAACTGATATTATGTTACAGTTCAATTTAACATTTAGAGATTATTTAAAAAAAATCTCTAAACCATTACTTTATCTCTTACATTTAATGTCTAAGGAATTCGTGTTATCCGTCGTCACGCGTAATATTTATTATTTAGTTGTCTATTGGCCAGTTTGTGAAACGTTAGATAGAGTTAATTATTCGTTTACTGTCATAGTTACAATTGTGACAACAATTGTTACTATGACATTTATTAATAGATAACTTTATTTTACGTTTCAGAAACTGGCCATAAATGAATCCGCAACTGTAAGGAATCTGTTGCACTTAGGTGTAGGCATGACATTATACATTTTGTTATGTAGCGTGTTGCATATAATTAGGCCCTCTATTTCTGTAATTCTTAAGCTAGGCAACCAATAACGTTTAATTAGTTTATAGGTAGATTCCTATAACCGTACTGACGATCGGTAACACAGATTTATTTCTTCACAATAGTTTGGCTTAGGTTTCGTCTTCCGGTATTCTGTCACTTTTCACGTGTAACTTGACTTGAATGCTTGGCAATTTTTAACTGGTAATTTTTACGTGCTCGTTGTGATTTTTGAAACAAGTAGTTTCACCATTCTGGGATATATTCGCAACGTTATATTTTTCGATTATCCATTTATGTTTGGACGAGTGCATATTTTTATGGTATTGGAAATCGATTGTGTCTTCATTGGAAGGATCTATACGTAAAAGCCATTTTTGCCAAATTTACACGAGGCCAAGGACATTCAAGGTCAACAACATTTTTCTAAGAAAACCCTCCGAAACGAGCAAAATTTAAATATATATATATATATATATATTTAAATTTTGCTAAACATTCTATGAAATTCTGTTAATTAATCAAAACATCTATGATATTTGTTGGGGGTTTAAGCACTTACGTAAGACGCGTATACCCAGTTAGATAAATTTTTTTTTAGTGTTGAATTTGTCTGTCATACCATACCCTACGTTATTGTACTGTTGAATGTTATACTATAACCTACTTCGTTTATTGTTATTAAAAGATAAAACTGAATTTGAATTTTTCATTATCGTCTCGCTAAGTAATTTATTTAGTAAATTTAAGGTTACATTGCACTTGAGCTTGTATTTGGAGAGAAAAATTTACTTGGCGCCCTGATACATCAAAAAAATTTAGAACCCCGACCATCTCCACTGTCAGTCGGCCGGCAAATACCGTTAGTCAACAGACGACGACCAACTAGGTACGTCAGATTGCAGTTTTAAAATTTGACGTAGCAGTTTTGGCGCCCAACGTGGGGCCTTTACGTGGTCATTATAATGCACACAATATTCATTAATTCGAACGAAAATTATTTATGAACTAACAGTTCGTGACAGTCCATTCATAAAAATTTAATATGTTTTATTGAAATCGTACTTATATTGCTGCAATGCCAATCTGCATATCTTGTAGTTTTAAATTAACTAACTTTGCAAACAACTGATATTATTGAGTGAAAATTCATATCATTACACCTGCCATAGGTCTACTTAGGTAGTCTTATATTTTTTTACCAATATATTGATACAATTTTCACTTGTACTTGCTATAGAACACATTCAGGTCAATTTTAGTTGTGTATTGTGAATAAGATGCATTTTATTCTGTGTAGAGAGTTGCATGCATGTTTTCTGTTTTCTTTTATTTGTTCTAAAATAAAAAATAAACACAAACATCACAGAAATTTCTGTTCTGTTTCTATTTGATAAAATATCAAGGTATTTTACAGAAGACAGATATTTTCAATAAATACATGCAATATTTATATTTCAGCCATTAAAGGCAGATAGAGATATTTATAACATAATTTAATGATAAATAGAATCAGTTATTTTAAATAAATGCACTGAATCATTGTTATACTAATTATTAAAATGTTTACAACATTTCGATCTTTCAACGCATTTAATATGTTCGAGTAGATATGAAATTTTAATTTAATTGGGGGAAATTGATAAAAGTGAAAAAAGGCTCAATATCACGTGATGAGAAGATAAGAAACCAATTCGTTTTGTTAAGTTGATGTCGCGAAAGTTTCAAGTTGGTAATTGCGATTTTTATTTGAAGAAAAATAAAATAATGCAGTCACTTAAGCCAAAAAAGAGGATTAACATCGTAATGAGAGAAAATAAGCTGTAAACTTGTATAAACCTTTATTTTGGCTTCTAAAATTTATGTCAAAAGTCTCATAAAATCTCGTGTCCGCGTCTTAAGAAATTCAAGGTCAAAGGTCACAAAAATCAGTTTTTCGCAATATCTCACTTCCTATGGTTTTTATGATATTTGTATATATTATGAAAATTGTAGAGCATAAACATGTTCTACAAATTTTGTTGCAAACATTTTTTATACGCTTAACTGTTTTTGAGATAGAGCGGTTAGTCATACATAGCATAATGGAAGATCGACCGTGAGTATCGGTAAATAATACATCGTTTAAAGTTAATTAATCACTGAAAATCCATAATTATGAATAATTTGCATTATTTATTAATTAATACATTATATTTAATAATATTTTTGATTTATCAAATGTATTCGTTTAATAATATTTACTAGCCCAGTTGTCAGAGACTAATTTTGATGAAAAGTTAGAATTAATTGTTACCTCGCAAATTTTTTCATGAAAGGCTAGTTTTTTGCTAGTAGAAAGTGTCTCAAAAAAAAATCTACTCCTCCAAAAGTTTCGATAAATATCCCCGTTATAAGAAACACATTTTATTTTTACATGCATTTAGTGGATGTGACACGACATCTGAGCTGTTTAAAAAGGGGGAAAACATTCAATAGAACATTAGAGACACTTCTCAATTTCGATCAACTGGCTCAAGTATTTCAACAAGAAAATTGCCCTGTACAAACATTGTATGAAAATGGAGTAAGCATCTTGTTGGCAATATACAGGGTTACTGGTAATTCGATACATTCCTTTGGAGATGTGATGGGGCATGATCTAAGAAGTAAATTTAGCCCTAACATATATTATGCAAAACTCAATAGTTTTTGAGATATTTAATTTTTTTTGTTTTTCTCAAAAAGTAGATCTTAATGTCCTAAAAGCCTTTCGAAAAATCTATTTGACATTTTAAAATTTTTTTTTACTGGATTACTTGTCCAATATGATAGATATCCGTTTGGAATGAAAAATATCTGGATACATTTCGATCATGTGAACATCTGAAATAAAAACTTTTAAAAAATTTTTTTTAAATCAGCTATGAAATTTACCTATTAGGTTTTTTCAAAAAAATATTAACGTAACACGCGTATAAATTATTATAAAAACTGCCTTATTTCAATAGCTATCTAACAAGGTACAAATGTTCAATGTACTCTTAATAGTTCTAAGAAAATACTAGTAAAAATAACACAAGTAGTACGAATTTTATTTTTAGATAAACAGTAAAAAACATTTTAAAAGTAGAGTTTAATTCTTCATTAATTTCAAAGTTGTACTTTATTTTTTATATGTCTTGCTCAAAATGGGAGCCCCTATTCCGTATACAGACACGGCAGCGTCTTCTTATTTCCGTCCGTGTTACTGTGGTTGTCAGATTATGCCTTATGTGTTGGGCAGCATCGACTATTCTTTGTCTAAGGTTTTCTATAGTATTGACTGCTGTGGCATAGACCATCTCCTTCATATGACCCCATACGTAATAATCAAGGGGTGTTAAGTCAGGGCTTCGCGCTGGCCAAGGTATTGGGCCCGCTCTTCCAATCCAACGGTTAGGGAAACGTTGATCAAGTAACTGTCGTACTGTCAGCCGATAATGTGCTGGACAACCGTCGTTCTGACACATCATTCGCTGTCTGACGGCGAGAGGAACATCTTCTAAAATCACCGCCAGATCATTTCTTTAAAAATTTTCATAGATTTCCCCGTTTAAATTTTGAGGAAGAAAGTGTGGCCCTATTAAATAGTGGCCAATGACTCCCATCCACACATTAATAGAAAACTTCATTTGGAAACTAGTTTCACGTGTTAACTTGGGATTTTCCTCTACCCAATAATGTAGGTTGTGGAAATTTGTTATACCCTCGCGATTAAATTTCGACTCGTCCGTCCATAAAATACTTGTTAAAAAATTTGCACTTTCTGCATCTGAATTTAACATAAAGCGGCAGAATTCCACTCTCCTTCCAGGATCACCTTCCTCCAAGCCTTGGACAGGGGTATAGTGGTAAGGATGACATCCAACTCTACGTATCGTAGACCAAACTTTCCATTGTGACGCTCCGGTTAGTCTTGCGACTTTATTAGTTGAAATAGTTGGGTCTTTCTCAAAATACCTCAATATTTCTTCCTCATTATCTGGTTCATAAACGGGAGGAGCACCTGCGTCACTTCTTCTACATTTCACGGAGCCAGTTTCAGCGATATTTCGATATGCCGTACTGAATACACGTGCATTTGGTAAGCGGCGGTTAGGGTACCAAAGACCATATTCTCGGCGAGCTTCAGCAGCGTTGCCGACACAGTATCCATAGATAAACAAGATATCAGCGTATTCTGCGTTGGCATACGCGGCCATGGCACAGAAAATACAATAACAACAGCTAATAACAACAACTACGAGCAAAATCAAAATCTTCGATAACTAATTTAACAAGACCAACAAACTTAAGGGACACGGAGATAAGAATGTCAGTTAATGACAGATATGCACAAACGTCAAAGTCAAGGACTGACTGACTTAAATGAAAATGAACGATTAGTCGTTTAATAAATTTCGCCACCAGCATTATCTTTACTAATTTTTTATTAGAACTATCAAGGGTACATTAAACATTTCTACCTAGTTAGATAGCTATTGAAATAAGGAAGTTTTTATAATAATTTGTACGCGTGCTACATTAATATTTTTTTGAAAAAACCTAATAGGTAAATTTCATAACTGATTTAAAAAAAAAATTTTAAAGTTTTTATTTTAAATGTTCACATGATCGAAATGTTTCCGGATATTTTTCATTCCAAACGGATATCTATAATATTGGACAAGTAATCCAGTAAAAAAAAAAATTTTAAATGTCAAGTAGATTTTTCGGAAATTAACTTTTAAGGCATTAAGATATACTTTTTTGAGAAAAACAAAAAAATTGAAATATCTCAAAAACTATTGAGTTTTGCATAATGTATGTTAAGGCTAGATTTACTCCTTAGCTCATGCCCCATCACATCTCCAAAGGAATGTATCGAATTACCAGTAACCCTGTATAATGCTTCAAAATCTGAGGACAATATCGATCATCTTCTTTTCACGCAATTCGTCAAGTCAACAAAGCTTAAAAAACTTGTGCAGCTGTCCAATCTTCCACCAATAAGTGCAGCGCCTCCGCAACATAACAACCATGTATACTATCAAATTCAAACTTGGTTAGGGAATGATTTAGAACCCCAGGAATGAGGTTAGGCGCTGCAAAATGACATCTGGGAACCGATAACGAGAATATTACCCTCAGCTCCAGATGAACTACTGAACGCAATATTTTACAATTGCAAGAACGGTTGGGGTAGTCCACGCTGCGGATGCAGGAAATCGGGGTTGCAATGTTATTTAGCTTGTGGTCAGTGTAATGGATTGAAGGAGATTGTGGAAAAATTAAAAATTGTAGGTTGCTAAGGGATATGAAAGAACAACAAGGAAATTGAGAAATTGAAGGGGAAGAGAATTTTGGAGAGATAAGAATATTGGTGGAATAAAATAAAAAGAATAGACTGTTATTGGTTTAATTCAAGAAAAGTAAAATGAAGGAAGACAATTAGCTAAAGAATTTAATAATTTGGAAGACAGAAATAGAGAATGGAGTTTGTTAAGATTTTAACAAGTAGGGGAAAGAAAAATAATTATAATTTATTTTAAGGTCAAGAAAACGATTCCTGGTGGAAACGGAATATTATCTGAAAGGTGAAGGAGCTTAGAGTATAGTAGCTGGACATCGCAAATCAGTGATACTTTGCGGCTGGAAGTAATATTGAGCTACACGGACTTAAAAAGTCTATGTAAATTTCATGTTTACTATTTTATAGTTTGGAAATAATTAAGAATATCTGAAATTGAAAATTTTGACAATTGACTTCATTTTTGTAAACAAATTTTATTTTAAACTTAATCATATCCAAATTATTTTAATTTTAGAATCATAATCATTTTATTTAGCTAGATAAGGAATCTTTTACTTGTATGAAATATCCGTTCTCACAATACATTGTTCAGTTGATTTGAATTTGTTTTATTGCTTATGAGTTTCTATAATTGTGTTTCATCGATTCCGAAGTTTCGACTTTGAGAATTAAATTTAGAAACTATATTGTGTAATATTTTAGCGCCCTTCAGGCAAGATATCATAGCAATATGTGTTAAAAAAAAGTTGTGGACAAAAATAATAAATATTTGGTTATTGGATCTGTCTCTTGTGGATATACCCACCTTAAGGTGTCATATTACTAGTACTGTAAGTCTATTTGAAAACAGGATTGAGTAATAAAACAATTAGATGCAGATCGGCCATGAGTTACAACTATTTTTCTTTAATATCGTAGTAATTATACATTATATATAGCTGTTCGATAGTGTGAGAGCGGAGAAAAATTTGAATGCACACCACCCATAATACTGGATATTATTGTTCTGGAACTGAGTAGACGTGTAAATGGTTTCCATATTTTTCTGCGAGCAATCAACCGGGACAGTTTTAACAACATACAGTGTTGCAGTTTGCCATCAGACAAACGTCATCACATCGACAGCTTGCCTAACAGTGAGTGTGAATGAATGCAATTAAAATCGCATTGAGCCCAATAACGCCTAAATATTTTTTTATTTCACATCTTACAGCGTTGAAGTACCAATAAAGCTTCTCAATTAAATCATGGTATTGCTTGCTTTATTGAAACCAGTACACGTCTAGACGGTTGAGATCTGGCGATCGAGGAGACTACGAAAAAGGCCCACCACTTCCAATCTAACCATAAGGAAATTGTTAGTTAAGAACTTTCAACACCACGCCAAATTATGATGTGGCTCTGTCCTATTAGTATCACGTACAGTTCAAATCATGAATGTTGTCGTTCTCATCATCATCCTTTAATTTCCTAATCAAATCATCTCAAGGTCACACCGAATGGCACGTATGCAACAGGCAAATATCTGGTCAATAATAGCTTGCGATACAATGAATTTTAACATCCATTGCCGCATTTAATTTTACAATTCAACATCATGAATTTTTTGCAAAAGTAAAAGGGAACATCTGAGCACCCGTTTAATTTCATCACCATGTCTCTGGCTACTACATTCAGTATTTTATCCGCCGCATGCTACTGAGTTGACAAAGAACTGACAGAATGCTCAACGTTGGTTGCGGCTACGACTAGCGCTTATGATATTCATTTGCAAAACGCACGTAACGCTCGGAATTTCTGTCGTAGCCTCAGCTGACGTGACTTTCTGTTATTCACATCGTATGCGCTTCGTGATTACAAACATAGAAAAGTCGCATGTCGTTAATAAGTACATAAATTGATGACATGTAGGACAACATTCGTGATTTCAACTGTAGTGCTGTGGGTTTACTAAATATTATCAAATACGGTGACGAATTAGGACAAGTAGACAAGACGTGTGGGCGAATCACGTCATTATTTAGCAATTCAGATTCTAAAAGTAAACGACCGTTTTCAAACCGAATATATGTTTTATAAATGAAATGGACGAAATATAATTTCAAGCTACTTACAAAAAAACTACCTAAAACACCGACAAGACAAGATTATATTATATGGAAATAATGGAATTTTTTTTCCAGAATACAAACAAGAGAAAATCATAAAATAATAATAACATGAAAAGCATTCAGAGTAAAACAGTACACAATTTGCGTGTTACACGAATACATTTTTCGACATGGCCAGCCCGAAATTTCGTTAATATCCAGACATGATACTAAACAATTTGTGAGTTGTTTCGTATAAAGATTATTTTTTGCTTTCCTTTTATTTGATATAGGCAACTGGTAGAAAAACATAGCCACAAAAAAGATTAAAATCTGACATTTTCACTAAGTGAAAATTATTTTATTACTGCGGTTATAATGCGCTTTCCTACATTTTCTATCTGTTTATTTGGAGATACTTTTGTTGGATTTATTTACATAATTTAAATAATAATATTATCAAAACATAATAATGTAAAATATGAAGAATAAGTTTAGTAAATTACATTCCTTTTCAAGTTTTGCAAGAGTCCGATATATTTATGCCAAAATTTCAAAAGACTGACTACTCCGTTTAGTGAACAGTCATTATCAAATAGACTCACTTTTCACTGGGATACTCGATATTGCATAGTAGTTGTGTTTATTTTAATTTCTTACCTGACATTGTATATGGTTTCGTATTGTTATGTACCGCCCTCTTACGCAGAGAGGTTTAATCCTTGGTAAGAGATAGGATAATAGTTCACCGGTCGGACGAGAGGTGGCGCTGCCTCTTAGAATATACCAGAAAGCGTAGAAACACCTCGAATGACACGCTAGGTGAATCGAGAATAAGCGCCACTGATATATAAGAAGCGGGACCAGCGCATCAGTCAGTCATTTCAGTACAGTTCTGAGACGAGCCAAGTGAACCTTTAATATAAAGAACAGTAATGTGTGAATGAGGAACAATCCAAGTCAGTTCCTAATATATCCAATAGATGACGCCATGCGTACTCGGTTTAATGTCATTCTCAATTTGTATCATAGAATATATGATACAAATTGAGAATGACATTAAACAACAATTTAAAAGTTATATTGTTTAAATTTCCTGATTTCTGAGAGTTTCCCAATCTCTTATTCGTAGAAATAAACTAAATTGATAAAAAGAATGAGGAACGATCCAAGCCAGTTTCCAATATATCCAATAGATGACACCATGCGTACTCGGTTTAATATCATTCTCAACTTGTATCATATATAACGTTTAAATAGTTTAAATTTCCCGATTTCCGAGAGTTTTCCAATCTCTTATTAGAAATGAGCCAAATTGATAAAAAGGATAACCGTAGTTAGTCATTAAATCGTTTAAAAGCGAAGCTGAGAGAAAGAGGTGCTAGAGTTCGTGGAAAAAAAGCTGATTTGGTTGAAAGGTATATAATTACATTTATGAACTTGTTGAATTTTTTGTTTATAAATCCTCTTTTATTCTAGATTAATCAATTATGACAATATTCTAGTTAGTATACACTTGCAAATGAAGCTATACATCACAGACTCTCTGCTCTGCTCTGTGATATAGATTACAATTTTAAAACACCAGATTTATCATAGTTGGTGAAAACGGTCATTTTTAGGAAATAAATGTCTTACTGTGTTAGAACACTTTGGTACACAGCAACAAGTTTTCATTTTACATCCTAATTATTAACTTTGCTTATTCAAAGACATATTTTTTCGTATTGACATTGACGGACAGACAACCGAGTACAGCTGGTGCACTCTGGCGGATTAAATAAAAGAGAATGTTCCCCATTATAGTAGAAAGTCTACAGTAGATGAACGTTGTGATAAGTGTGTTATTATAAGGACTAATTGTTGTAATTTGGTGATTAATAAATCAGTGGTTAGTGAAAATTTGTGTTGCAATTATTGAACCTACGTTCGGAGTCTTTAGTACAGGGTGTAAACACGTAACAGTATGAAAAATAATGAACACAAGTAATTTTTAAAATTTGGAATAAACACCCTCAGTAAAGAGGAACGTATTACCTAAGTGTTTTAGGTTAAATCTTCATACTTTGGGCCAAGCATTCTTGAGTTAGCTTCTGTACAATTAAAAAAAAAATAACTTTAAAATTTATTTCACGTAACCAATGCAGTTTTATGAGTTAGAATACAGAGACAATCGATACGAATATGAATAAATTAAACATTAGGGCCTCATACATGGAAGGAGATTTTAAACGATTTATCCCGCAGATCGCTTCTGCCAACTCTCAGGGTACAAATATTTTGGTTTCCACACACGAAAAGATCACATCGTTTATTTTCCTCAAATGTCAATCCGTTGAAGGCATGGGTAGTTCAGTTGAAGGGAAGAAAAATAGAACATAGTGGATGAAAACGTAGATCCAGGAGAAAGAAAAATATGGTGTAAGAAATATAATAGTCGTCCAACTAAATACCTACGCAATACTACAATACCTAACCTAACTTTATTACGAAGTACTTGATCATTGACAATAGGACTTAGGTCTAAACTGTTTGAAGTAGTATAACTAACTCATCCTCTCTGCTGATCTACATTATTGCAAACATCGCAAATACGCCATATACTCGCCTTACTGCTGAAATGTTTTGTCTACGAAATATGTGTCACCTACTTCTTGCTGAGACGGTTAAATATTTTCTAACATCTGGCCAACCTGTATATGCGGGTTGTCCCAAGTTCTTGATATTACTTTATCACATTCTCCATAAATAATAAACAAATTTAAAAAGTCTTCGTTGGTATAATTTAAACGTGCTGGCATTTTTTGACATAAGATAATGACTGATTGTTTCTAATCATGGCTATTTTGATGAAATGATTACAACAATTCATGAATTTCTAATAAAATCGCAAATATTTCAAAAAGTTGTAACTTTAACTTCCACAATGCTAATATCAGAAAAAAGGGAATTCAATTTTACATAACTTGACGTAAAAACATACAGGGTGTTTCATTTGACCTAAACAAGTTTTCGCGGTTTGAAGTTGACAAAATGTAACGCGAAAAACGGAACACTTGGTATGATATTTTTGAATTTATTTCAGTTGTAAAACGTAGTTCTTCTTGTGTTCTTTTTAGGTGACAAGAAGCAAATGAGGATCTTTTACACGAAGAAAGTTATAACGGTTCCTGCAAACCGTTGCACCTGTCAAATTTTCTATAAAATGTCAAATATCTCTGAAATGGCTAGATTTAGGTATAGGATATGCTACATATTTTCGACTCAGAATTTTATGCTCTTTTCGAAAACTCTAAAATATATAGGGTGTTCCATTTGAAATAAGCAAGTTGGTATCGACTTCCGGTATAAGCGGAAGTGCCAGCTGTTTGTAATTATTTTAGTTGGATTGGCCACACCGACGTTACTAATTATCTAAATTTTCAAAATTTTCTGATGCGTATATCGATCGATTCAGTTCCCGGTGAGACACCCTGTATAGCTTAACCTTGGTTATGGATGATGTGCTAGGTCATGTCCTTGACGTATAAACATCCCATCATTCCGTTATATGTTTTTATAACAACAATCGTTCAGCGCACGTCAACATTAACAATCATCCGTTAACTCTTAGCTCAGCTTTTAACTTTGTGGTGTCATGTCAACATCAACCTTTCTTAGTTTCTTCTTTGGAGTACATAATGAGAGTCAAATTCTACAAACCGAAATGACATAGATGGCGACGTTGACGCTTGCTCAGTAGAGTGGGTATACCCACACGCTCTAAACCAGGGAGTGGGCTCTGCGGCCATCTTTATTGCGTATTAATTTTACTAATTTCTTCCTAATTATCACTGTAGCTTGGCACTTTTGGTAAATAAACTCTTGGCTCCTCTGGTTCGTGTTCACTACTGTCACTATTGTGTTCGGTAATTTTCACAACACGACGTAACTCGTCCATGAGAGAACCAAACAAAAATTCATCATTATAAAACTGATTTGTTCTTAGGCCCTTTGGATATAATCGCCACTTCTGATAATGGACATATGCGTTTAATCCGAGAACTAAGGCGAAAGAGCAGGATGATTTACAAAAATTATTTATGTACTGTCTCCGAGAATAATTACTTTATTGTTATGAAGTAAAAGTACATTTTCGTAAAAAAGTTTTAAAATTAAAAATCATACTGAAAAAACGATTCCACTTGATGAGCTCTTATATTTATCACTCAATATGTAGCATTTTTAATACAACTTTCTAAAGTAATTTGAAGAAATATAACCGTATCCGTTGGCAGCACATTTAGCCACTTCTTAATACTTGTAGCCGATAATATGGTATTCGACTTTTATCACAGCCAAAATTTCAGTGTAAATTGCATATTCCGACGTTTTATTGGCCACGTAATCGTATCGACGCATCGGAAACGCCTTCTTTAAAAAAGTGGCATTTACATAACCATTTGGGTATGGTAAGAAGGCACTCATTCAGTCATAAAATTTTATTTCCTCGAAATATGTTCGTCTGAATATAATTCAATTTATGTGTTTGCATTTCATATTTTCTGTCTGCGTATCAAGAAAATAGGATTCAGCTGTTCGGCACTTTAAATAATAATAGTATGTATTTTACGTCTGAAAGATATTGTTCTGTTAGAGAAAATGGCATATAGAGGTGTTATAATATTGTTATAACCTCTCAGCATGAATGCTATTAGATTTTGCTGCAGAAAATTATGTGATTGTAATTTTCTGCTATGCGTTTTTGGGATATTAAATATCGACATGAAATTGAGGCTTTTATTTCTTAAAGCAGTTAAGATGGCCATGATCAAGATAGCTCGATAATTTATTTATATGTGAAAATGTTACTTTTCATTTGCTTTGCATTCAAATTATTCGATTAAAGTGGGATAGTTCTATAAATGAATTTAATGAATGGTGCTCAATATACATATTTAAGACAGATTAAAATATACAACACTATTTTGTCATTGTGACAATCTAGGTTGCTCTAGAGCAGGATATATTGACAATGAGCTTTCTATAGTATTTAAAAATCGAAAGTCAAAAAATCAATTGTATGTCAAAAAGTGCCGCTTATATTGTATGTAGTATATCCTAAATTTCAATCAATTATCTTCAATACTAAAGGAGGAAAGGGGGGTATACCATGATCCCGGTATAATACACAAAGCTCTCTATTCATGATATCTGTGATTACAAAATGATTTTTTTTTTCCAGATACAGAAATTAATCCGTAAATAGGGAATTTTTTTGAGCACGACTTATATCATTCACATATATAATGAATAGAAGGGGCCCCAACACACTACCCTGCGGTACCCCATATGAGCTAGGGACTTCAGTAGATGTCCTATTGTTTACTTTGGTCTTATGATACATATCTTCTAAATAATTTTCAATTCATGTTAAGGCTATTTCTGTCACACCTACTCACTTAACTTTTTAACTAACCTGCATCTATCAATAGTTTGAAATGCTTGCTTTATGTCTACAAACACACTCAGTATTACACTATCGCCATTGATCTTGTTTCTCCAATTCCCACACACTAATTGTAAACTTGTATATTCACTTGCTTGCTTCGGGTTTTGAACTTTTGGAACTGATACTATAGCGTTTATTTTTAGTTCAGCCGGTGTTTTTCCGGTTGTCAGCGATATGTTTACTAAATTTAATAACTATGTCAAATATTTCAATTCGCTAGTTATTAAATTTCATCAGGCAAGTAGAATTGTGCCCAAGAACTGTTATAGTACTGGTATTTCCAATCAAATTTCTTTAAAAGTACAGATTGTCAATATAAAATACAAGAAAATATTTAAAGTTACATATGAACACCTAACTATTGTTTTAGAGGATTTGCATAGTATATAATGGAACTTTTATTATTCTGTCTTTTCCAAATAAACTATAATAAACTCGGATAACAAAATTGAGACCACATGGAATCAAGCGAGGCGGAATATTTAATTAAACCATTCATTAATGTTTCTATCAAAGAGAATTTTGAAAACATTTTCCGTGCAAATTTCTTGCTAGATTTATATTCCCGCTATTAGACAAAACTATTAGTCCCGGGCATTTTAATAACTTGTGATAAATTAATACCACATATTTTAATTTAGTTCTAAAACGTTAAATGTTAAATATTACCTACGTAACTTAATTTCAGACCTTCTGATATATTACTCTGCGCGCCACATTTTCCTATTTGTATTCACAGCTTTTCTCGTTTCTCCCTATTGTTCTTTTGTTGTGCAGTTTTAGCTTTTAATTATTAGCCCTTACTTTTATTAAAACGTCGCTTTATTATATTGCGTACATGATATACAGTTTATTATATTGCTTTCAGAGCTGCTAGCTACGAGAGTACCGCTCATAAGTTTACAGATTTTTATCAAGCAAAAATGCTGCCAAACTTGTAGCATTGCATATGCTACATTTTTCATAGTAATCAATTTAAAAAGTAAACTGGTGCATAGTGAGTTAGGCCACCCAGTATGTGGATAAATGTATTACTGGTTGCAGTGAAAAATCTCCTGAAAAGGAATTTATTAGACAAATATAAATATTTTTTTTATTCTTTCTTTCCTGCAAAAACATGCTTCACATGCAGTTAAATATATAAGTAAATAATAATGAAAATAATGCGGCACCGTTTCAGACAATTAACACTGCAATTATAACTTGTTCAGGTTGAAAAGCACTTGACACCTCATTTTGAGTTAACACCGAAATATAGTAAACACACGACGTCTTCTCTTCCTGGCTGGTTTAACAGCATGTTTCTTATGAACTTGTTTTATTTATTTCTTCAGAAGCACATAGTAGCACACTCTCTATTTTAAGGTTATATTTTGGATATTTTAAATTCATCTTCTTCTTCTTATAGTTCGATTTTGCCAAGAGCACAATTCTGTGATTTGAGTTGGTAATTAAGACCTGTGTGTAGGGATCGTTAGTTTTTTTAAATTCGCAAGACCGCGTTAGAAAGCTAAGCCATCTTAGCAGCCCTTTTAAGCGTGATCCATTGAAGGAGCCGGTAGTGCTTAGGCTTGGGGCAGTAGCCTAACTAGTAAATTTGGTCAAGCCATAATTTTTATTCACGCCATAAGCTTAGGCTTATAATCGATACTGAGCCCCCACAGGTCACTTGGGGTAAGTCTTGCGAATTCGTTTGAATTTCATTTTGTAAGGTGTATTTTTTTTATATCTTAGGGTTGCCAGTATCCCTCATATGAGGCAATTTTCTTTGGTGTGATATCATTATCGGTATATCATCTTTCCGATGTAACGGCCACACACAGATGGTATTATTTTAAGAAGCAAGAGGTCAATAAGCGAAAGAATCCGAGTCGTCGATTTTTTTTTGGACCACATAGACAGTGGAGACAATTTGAGAGTGGAGGCAGTGTTGTAGAGGGGTCCCTGCAGTCATACCTGATTCTGGAACAAAGTTACACCAGGGCCTTCTGTTGGGTGGTATTATTTATAACATTTTGTTTGATTTAAATTTCTACTTTTCATATTTTTTTTTAGTTGTAAGAAATGGTACCATTTTAATTAAATTTTAACATTTTTCAAATATTCATACATTTTCACATGTGTGTTTCCTTTCTTCTACTCATTTAGCTGGATATATATTATTGGTGAGCTTATTACATAACTTAGGTACTCAGTATTGTTTTCCTTAGCTTTCACAATACTCATGGTTCATATAGTAAGTTAAGGTGGCGCCCTGAACATCTATTTTTTTTGTTTATATATATATTCACTGTTTTATATTTTTTTTTTTTTGCAAGTTAACAAATGAGTAAATATCGAACCACGACCTCGCTTTCCCATAACCCAGAGCTGCATAATTAAAACACTTCCTGGTTTTAAGCCAAGGGGTGTTACAAACTTTATACGACAACATCACAAGAGCATGGAATTGATTCAGCATTCAAGCTAGAGTTAGTTAAGTCATGAATGTGCTTTTGCATGTTTTTTGTAATAAATATTTCTTATTTGTAAAAATGTAGTTGTTTGAGGTAGATTTTAATTGAATATTTGATATATCTGTTTATTTTCAATATAGATAGTGAAGAGGTTGTGGGGTACCCTGTACTAAAGAAAGTACTGGTAATTTAAGTCAACAGGAAACTAAGTATTATTTATTTATCTGAAGGATAAACAAATAAGATTGGTCATTTGCGTGATCGTCTAGTTTTGTTAGTGTAGAACCCAAATTTCGTTGTGTGTGTAGTAACCCTTTTTTAATTACCCAGGTTCTTTTATATAAAGTTTAATATTACTTGTTTCTGTCTGATACTATATACCTTAGAAAATTAATCACTCTGTTAATTGAAATACCTGGTAAACTTGAACACACTTGTATATTAATTGAGGGACCTAGTTAAATATATATATTATTTATGTAGTATCTTATTACTCAAGATTGCACTGTACATTTATAGTTGAAGTTTGTTTTCTATTTTGCTTTTGAAATTAAAATATTTATTTAGTTTATTACTTATATGCCGAAAAGATAAAGGTGAAAGAATAAGACAATAATTGATGGAAAAAATAGTAAAAATAACCCATTTTATTTTATATAAATTGATGCAACAATAGTCGAACGTGAAATCAAAGGTAATCCAAATATTTGAGACAATTATCTAAATATTATAATAGGAAAATATGCGTCGCTATAGTAATGACCATGCTATAGATATACTGAGTGTTTTGATGCAATAACAAGAACTGAGATACAAAAGTATGCTGTGTTATTTTAATAGTAATTAGAGTTGTGGCAATGGCCTGATAATGACAACCTATAATAGAGCTGTTAGCAATCGCTAGATAATAATTTATAATTAAAGTTGTTAGCAATAGCCAAATAATGAATCGAATGCAAAACAGAGGACAAGAATCATGTCATGTTTATACATTATCAAAATTAAGTTGAGAAATGAGCATTAAATGCTCATGTAAAAGATCATAGAATGTTGAGGAAAAATCCTTTGATTATAATTAAAACAAGCAGTCTACCAAATTTTGTATGACTGTCCAACAACGTAAAACAAGGTGGGTAGATGTAAATCAAACAGACGAGACATCCCGGTTCAGTACTCGACGAAAAGTAAACCCTTCTTAATACGAACAAGTTTACGGGCTAATTAACCCAGTACTGACCGATGGCCTGTACAGTTTGTAAGCGCAAGGTAATCAAGTGTATGGATCGTTATTAAACAATCATAGAAAACCAAATAGATCGCTGGTGAGAAATCTCAAATAATCATTTGAAAGATAAACATTACTATGACATTTGACATGTCCAAAATTAGGCACACAGTAGCCTTAATAAGTACATCAAATTAAAAATAATGGAAGTGCAAGTTGCATAAACACAGAAAATATATAGTTCTTCAATATAAACTGGTTATTTTGCAAACGCAAATTTCCCCAATAAAATATTCAGAAAGTGAAATTTTATGAATTAAATTTGTGAATGAAATCAACTGAATAACTGGTAATATAATATTCTTTATAGCTAAAAATCAAAGCTAGTATTTCATAAAAAAAACTAATATTCTTTTAGTACCACAAATGCGTCAATTTTCCCCATTACACCCTGACGAAACCAGAATATAAATGCAATTGCCAATAATAAAATAGAGTCTCGAAATAAGCAAGTGATCACCTTTAGAAATTTATGCCTGCAGAATTTTCGTGCGCCCTGTATAGCCTTATATCGCCCGTGAATGCTCTTCCTCAGCTTCTTCATGTTTAACGTACTCGCCGAGTATAATAGAGAGGTTAAAATGGCACTTCATAAAGAGTACGCCAAAGAATGGTCGTCTGCGACCGAGATGAAATAAGTGAAAGGACAAAATACCGTCAGTACAGCGAACTCAATGTCCAGCGATGTACCTAAGGTGTGGTGCAATTGTAATCTCCAGGCAACAACAGCGAACCCAATGTAGTGCGATGTAGCTCGGGTCCGATTACCCTTTGGCATGGGCACTGCAGTTTCTTTTATATGGTAAAAATAACGTCACAATTACATGAAAGCTTTGGATTTGTGGTCTCACGATTGGAAAATGTTTACATTATAAATTTCAATGTGTACATGATTATTTTCACTCAACCATTTATTTAGTACCGCTAACTCCTTATTTATAGTTATATACATCTGGCTAAGATCTTTACCACTTATATATAATATTGTATCATCTGCAACATGGACATTTTACAGATACTTGCGCACTTAACAATATCATTTATATAAAGTGTGAATAGAATAGGACCAAGAATAGTTCCCTTAGGAACGCCATGTTCTATCTGTAGCTCACTTGTTACTGAGTTTTTATATTTAACTCTTTGTGAGCTTTTGCTTAGGTACTCTTTAAACCAATTTAATACGTTACTTCTCAGCCCTACTCCCTCTAGCTTATCGTTTCAAATGCCCTTTTCAAGTCAAGAAATATGACTAAAACCACTTGACTACCTTCACTAATTTATCAGTGTGAGCATCCCATCTCATGTTGTTGTCCAATATTACCCCTAAATATTTGACATTTTGCTTTGGTTGAATCAGAATCTCAGTATGGGCATCACGGATTGCTAAAGAACTAAAATTTGGCAAACCATTTTCATACCTGGCGAAAGGAAGATAAAATGTTTTCTGAAAATTTATGTGTAATAATTTTTTATTGAAAAAGTCAATCACCGCAGGCAGACTTAGCTCCACTTTCTTTTTTAATGCGTTCATATTCAAAGCACATTACGATATCGTCGGCAAAGCTTATGATTTTACCAGCGCAAGGTATTTCAAATAACTTACATATATAATAAGGAGTAGTGGACCAAGCACAATTCCCTGTGGTACACCACACTGCAGAGTTTGAAAGTTGCTACGTATGTCCTCGAAGTCTACACAATGTTGTCTCTCCGCAAGATAAATAGACAGAAGTTGTTTGCCAACACCACGTAGACCAATATCACTTAAGGTATCTAACAAATCTACACGAGTAACTGTATCGAATTCGGGTATTACATAAATTATTTATGGGATAGTTCCAAGCAAGATGAGACCGCTGTATATTTGTTAATCTCGAAATTAATAGAAAATTTCCGCAGTTTCATATTTTCAACTTGCTGAAAACCCACTGGCAATTATTTACTAATTTTTAAAAGATCAAAGAATTGAAAGAAGCAGTACTGAGGTTATTACATGCCTCTACAAAATAGTACAGCACAAGCACCGCTATATTTTTCCAGCTAAATTTTAGCTTAATAAAGCAATTACACGGTTATATGAATATGTACTTTTCATTAGGGTCGCTGTTCACATTGTTTACTAATTTACTGAACCTCTAGAAACAGAACTACGTTAAATATTAGTAGTTAAGAGAATACGTTATTGAAATAATGTTCATGTTGCTTTGACATGGTAATTAACCAACTTAAAATTACTTACGTGTGCTAGGAGCTCCGTATACATAAAGAAACTCTTATTTATTTGCGTACGTATGGATAAACAGAACGAGTTGGAAATAAATGTGTTGCCGCAGGCAACATTTTATGCCAAAGGACTTATTTAAATTTTATGAACCTTTCACATGAGGTGAAAGAACGGTTCTTATCAAGCTTTTATAAGGTTGTTCAAGACAAAATCGAAAAAATGTAATAATATATAAGCCGATTTATAAAGATGATAGTGTTTTGTTTTTGTAACTTCAGACAATTTCGAAAAAGATAGAAAAATATTTTTTACAAGTGTCATGAAGCTTATAGCTTAAACATACACGCTTTATCCAATGTCAGTTTAAAATATTATAAATTCAGCATCTCTACCACTGATGTCCGTGCTATGCCTCTCTACAATGGTATAGAGCAAGCAACGCCGCGTTAGCGATATAATTTATCCCCTTGTATATGAGATGTAGTCCAGCAAATGTACAATTGCGCCGATGTGAGCGGCCGGTAAAGAATCCAAGCTGATGTTCAGAATAACCAGTTCTAAAACAAGAAAGAGTTGGGCGAGACACTGTTTTCGTGGAACCGGGCAGTGCCGTACGTTTATTTAACGTTGCGCGGTGATTTTCTCCTAATAAAAAAAACGTAAGTTGTTTGTGTTATATTTACCTAAAATAAGTATTATTAACTGTAATATTTATTTCAAATATATTTTTAAAACGGCTTTTTGAAGACGATTTGACACAGAAGAAAATTTGCATAATGGAAGACGAGGTAACGGAGTCGATCGAATTGACTTGGGAGTTTAAGAACCAAGACTTACACGTGCAAACCCAGCGTCTTCTTTTGGATATTTATAACTGCTTAAAGAAAGAAGATAATTAAATTGCGGATACTGGTATTATAAAAAGAATGTTTGAATTAACAGAAATTCCAAGTTCCACTGTTAATCTTGTTATTGAAAAAGAGGTTGTTGTGGATCACTCTGTTAAAAGAAAACGGAAAAATCAAAAATTTTAAAAAATTGACGATGGGTCAAAAGACGTTAGTAGATAAGCTGTAAGAGTTCGGTGAGAAAATCCCATATTATATCTTATGCAGGTTCATCGTAGTTTTTCAAGGTCATTCGTGTAAAGAGCCGGCAGAAGTTAGCCGCGCATACGCAGGTCTGTAGCTAACTTCACAACTTGCGCGGCTTTACATCCCCTCCGAAGGATGGTATATCACCTACACAACCCTCGCCTAAGGTTGTATAGCTTCCGCGCATACACTGATATACAAGCCGCTGGAAGATGTGTGAGGTGAGGACGCGGTCTTCATTGGAACTGTCACCCATCCAACTACTAACTGCGCCTGACGTTGCTTTAACATCGTATATCAAAGTATGTACATAGTAAATACGCACCTACGCTCGCCCCACTTTGGAAATGATTTCGAATAAATGCGTAAATACTCTGATTATAATTATCATTCTTTGGCAATTTTAACATGTATTCTTTTAGAATGCAGATTTAAATATAAAAAAAAATTAATTGCAGATAGGAAGTTGGTCTATTTTTTAAAGAAAACTATATTTATTGAATGGCCAACGTTTCGGCATTATATTATGCCTTCCTCAGGGCCTACAATAAATTTAAAATTATAAATATAATTTAACAATAGTCGAATTAAAAAAATATAATTTTTTCTACATGGATTAGACTTATAAGTTAAAAGTCGCTAAAGCGATTGTTATTACATTAATTTAGTTAAACTATTAACTGACAAAAAACATTTAATAAAAATTATGATATGGGAATTTATTAAAAAACAATAGACAATGATAGTGTTACTGTCGCCATTAAAAATTAAAATACAATAGGAAAATTATTTTTTCGAAATTAAAACCAAAAACACCTTTTGAATATATGTCAAACGTCGTGTATCAAATATCTGGCCAAAATTACGATAAATCTTATGTTGGACAAACGAGTAGATACACAAAGATCCGAATTAAGGAACACGAAAGAGACGTCAAAAAAAAGAATATATTAAATCCTACGTCATTGGTGGAACATTGTAACAATTTTGGGCACAATTTTTCATTCACAGATACTGAAGTAGTTGAAAAACAATATATATTATAGAAGAGGGATTTCCAAGAGATGATAAATATAAAAAAATACAAAACAGTAAATTCGAGAAAAGAGACTGATAATCTAAATTGTTCCTACATCAGCCTAATAATCAAAAGAAGAAAGTAAGATCCTGTATGATAATACTTTGGAATTTCACTATTAAACATTTTTAAATACACAAATAATTTTGCATAGTAAAACGAAAGATGAATATTTTTTATATATACATTTTTTTTTATTCTTAATTGTTTTTGATCCTGACTTGCGAACAAACCTTTGTTAAAAGTGGAATTGCCCACAGAAGTTGTCTTATTAACAATTATTTTACTCCCAAAGACTGTATCTATGACACCTGCCTTTTATTTTACTTTAGAATTTAATCCAACGCCGAATACTAAAGATGTTGATTGTAAGTACCTATTGTTTTTTAATAAATTTCCATATCATAATTTGTATTGAATGCTTTTTGTCAGTTAATAGTTTAAATTAATTACTTTAACGACTTTTATGTCCGACCACGTTATAAAGGACTATTTATGTATAGTTTTGCGGGTATAAAGCACCTCTTTATTATACCAGTAAAATAAAGTTACTTTATTTTACTATTAAGTCGGATTTAGACGTTTCCAATAATGAGCCGATGTCAGATTTTGACATTTTCAAATAAATATATATAACAGTCATAAAAATGTCAAAAATATCATTGAATTTTTTTTTTTTTTTTCGTTAATAAGCCAAATTTGCAGTCGGACATAAAGCTTTGTATGCAACTCATTCATAATATGGCTTCATTGAACTCGCTCTCTTTATGGCTTTGATCGCAATGCTCGCTCGGTCATAAACCGGATTCGTTCAATAAAGCCTTGTATTATGGACTTGATACATAAATAGCTATTAACTTTTAAGCCTAATCTATAAAAAAAATTATATATTTTAATTCGACTATTGTCAAATTATACTTATAATTTAATAATTTATTAGTTAATAAGTGCGCAGAACAGTGTTACGTGTATGAATGGCACGCGTTCTAGGTCGGTTTACAAACGAATGCCGCGTTTATCGCTTTAAACTGACATCGGATTAAGTATATACTGAATGTTACATACACATTATTGGTATTACTCAAGGGTCTAACTTAGGTCCCCTTATATTTCAGATGTTTGTTAACCACATCGCTTTATCTTTAAACTCTAATTTTCCTTCATGCTCATGATTTAATAATCGTAATGAGCAAGACTTCCATACATTACGCTTATGTGATAGTATATAGAAAATTAATAAGTTGAAATACTAAAAAGTGTGAAATTGTGACGTTCACAAGATAGAAGAACATAACTGTGTACAACTACAAAATAGGTGATGTTACATTATAAAGGAAAAAAGATTTTGGTGTTCTAATCCTTTTTGTTTGTTGAATTTGAAATCCAATACATCTACCTATTAGTATTATTATCAGTAGATTCATGTTGTCTACTCCTCGTTGGACCCGCCGCCATTGCTTGCCATCAGTGTCTGTTTATCCTCCATACAATTTAATCAACTATTTATAGACTACGGTTTAATAAAGTCCCACAAGAAACAAATCTAAATAATTTATATATCGCGTACATCCTTCAAGCGCATTCAATTTCGCCCGGAACATTTCGCTTAAAGTTCCTTTGCAAATTCAATTACGCGGATGCGAATATCAAAAGAGTTTACTAGCTAGAACCGCTCACGAACAATAAAAATTATACGTTTTATTCCGCAGATTCGCTCTCATGTTAACTGCAAAATAATGTCGAATAGTAAATACTGCTTAAAGTCTATACAAATAAATGCAAAGTGTCGCGGGAGTCCAATTTAAATGCATGTGTAATAACAATGAAGCGGATTTTAGTGCGAAAATATGACTGTATTTTCAATTTCAGGAAATGGATTATTCGACACGGAATGGGAGTGCTCGAGAGCCGGTTCTCTCTCGCGCTCTCTCGCTCCGCTTAACTACCAGACGTAAGTTAACAGAATTGGCAAAAAGTACGGGAGGTTTTTCATAAAAATGCATTTCCTTTTAAATAAATTATTAAACACACTTCCTTATACAGTCACTCCGTTAGTATATTATGGAAGAGCAGATTATTAATAGTTTATTAAATTTTATCGCGTTCAGTATGGCTGGAAAGTCGACAGCATTTATATCAATATTACTGACCATATCAACTTTGGTGATTTGTGCTTAAATTTGAATTTATTGGATTAATGTAGACATGAAGTGATGATTAGAGCAACAACCTAAAAGTGATGTCGTTTCTAACAACTGTCGATTACTTCATTATTTTATATTACATTTACGATAATCTAATCTGAAATATACCTAATAAATATAATAATGACTAATAATTTTTCAATAATCCCGATAACTTATGGCCAGGCAATTTGTTAATAGCAGACAAAATACGACTACCAAAACTAATTATATGATTTTCAATGAGAAGTACAAGGTTCATTAAAGCATTGTTGATCTACTTTCAAAGCTCCTCATTAAGGTAGGCATATCCATGAGAAAAAAATCTGATAAGCAAATATTTATCATTTTTGGCCATAACTTTTTTTAATACATACATTGGTAAAAAAATTAAAATTGAATGTTATTACATATGTTTTTATTAATTTAAACTAACTTTTCCCTCATACCTCTCGCTAGGCGAGACAATATTTTGATCTAATACCGTTGAAGGGTTCGGGGGTAAATGGGTTAAATAAGGATAAATAGGCAAAGCTGCTTGCTTTGCCTAATTTTATGGACTCTTATCTGCTGGTAAGCAGCAAATACTTACTAAGAAAAAACGAAACATAATTAAAGTAAAAACTGTTCATCAAATGCTTACAAAACAAATACTGCAAGCATAAAAGTATAGAAACCAAAAAATCAATGTTTTGAATTAAAAAAAAGTAGTCGGGCAGTAGATATGCAAACCCGATACCCGACCACGTGATTCTCAGGTGTCATTAGGAGTGACGTGTGCCTCTGGTCATTGTTGCCCTCCATAACAGAAAAATCGAGAAAGTTGCTGGATTGAAGAAACAAATATGGTATAGAAAACAAAACAAAGATAAATCTATGTGGAACAAATAAGGATGGCTGTCTGTAGAGCGCTTACATCTCCTGTATAGTTTCTGGTCGTTCCATCAGATACCCCCCACCATGATAGATAATCTTGTGCAGTAGAGTTGTGTCGTCGACTGAAGTCATCAAACAAAAAAGTTATTATAACTCGTGAACGGACGGGATATTTCAAATCTATATTGTTTTCGTTTTGGAAAAATGACATTATTTACAAAGATTCGCTGTGTTCTGTTATGTACATAAGATTTAACCAAATCCAAAACGACCCCCTTCCCCTACTCCATAATGATTTAGTTTCTCTAGTAACAGATCATGTGAGATACAGTCAAAAGCTCTGGTGAGCTTACACAGTATAAGAGCCACGACATCTATGTCTCATTTGATAGATACTGGATAGTACGTGGTCTCGTTTCTTTTCCTTCCGCTTAGGAGTCGAAATTTATTATAGGTACATCTCTATTTAAAAAACATAACTGTAAGCTTGTTCGATCAGCCTTGCTTTCCTAATTATTTGTACGAGTAGAGCATCAGCAGTAGAAAACAACCTGTCTGATGGAAGTGTAGAAAACATAAATATATCACTTTGCTACTTGGACTTTAACCAACATTTACTTTTATTGATAAACTTACCTATTTCATACTAGATGGCGCACCGTAGAAATTAAAAACAGCAGATCGTAAAAAATATCAGCGATAAGATCAATTGCGGATTACGATTAATCCTGGATTTAAACCTAACTGATTATACAATTTGCAGCGCTCTACTTGTTGTGTACAAGAACGGTAATATTAATGATCGAATTATGTTGCAAGTAAGTATTGCAGTGTTAATAGCAAGAATCAACATTAATGTGTTATAGCATGCACCGTATTTGAAGGTAGAAGTTTTTATAATACAAAATGTGTTAAGTGGAATATCAATTAATCAACTAAGTAATTCAATTTATGAACTATTAGGCATCCCCCTTTAAATTACGAATTCAATGCATACTGACCATCACCTCTTTTTTAATTAAACTCCCATTTCCTTCCGGCTTAATGGAGTCTATACAAAGTACACATTCAAGCGACCAGAACGGCCCAGAATGATTTATAGTTATTCTTTAGTGCCAGGTTAGTGGTTATTGGTGTCATATCCTGCAGGATAATGGACTATTCAGTGTTGATCCGGGACACCGCAAATGTCGAGTCGGACATCTCCTTCACAATGTCGTCTTTCAACAAGAGGCCAATGGGTAAACTTTGGATTATTACCCTCGGAATAGCAAAATATATAAGCGATATTGACCGAGGTCCTACAATGTATTGAGTAAAAAACTTCTTCAACAGAATGATGAATTACAACAACCAGATACTTGAAAGCAAGTTAAAATGCCTCGGGGCAACTTCGTAACATTGAAAAATAAAAACATCTATTTACACTTCAGTTTTAAATAAATATGTAATAAATTTCGTTAGTTTCGTAAACCTATTTGCTTCACTGGAAAAATTTAAAAGTATAACTTTAAGAAAACTCAAGTTCTGAACAAAATTAATATAATGCGATGATTATAGAGGCCAGGCGTCAGAGCATTAGAAAAGGATGAATCCAGAAATATTTTTTTTTACTTTTAATAACTACTTTTTTTTAGGTGCAACTTCTTCTGATTTACTTTTAATTATAGAAACGAAAGAGTTATATTTCTTGTCGATGTTATTGTGTGTATAGTTCCAACTTATTAACGAGAGCTGTTGATTATGCTCAAGAAAATTTATCTTGCCGCAAGAAGTTAAATTAAATATTTGTCTTGTTTGCCAGTATCCAAGTGAGTAATCTCTGTATGTCGATTAATAGCTTATGTTAATTAAAAGATTAGATTGTAGTTCTTCTACATCTTGTACGATCATTTTGACTCGTCCATTCTACAGACTTCAGTTTTGTCTAAATTGGATATTACGGTTAGCTACGTTTTACAAGTACATATAAATAAATACGTTGGATCGTAAGGGTTACAATATATTACAGAAAAGAAACTCACTTGGGCTGCTGTGGCGTAGAAGTTCGCAGACACTACCTAGCCCGGATAAGCCATGTAACGTGCCCACGATAAAATTTCACTAGCTCAGACTATCTCAGGGCGTCGAGCCCAAGTTAACATAAGCTATTATAAATTATTAGTTTACTTACTTACACAAATCGCTGAGGGTTCCACTCGCAGCGGTCGCAGACGAAATAATGACACTAGCCTTAAACATGTAATGCACTATATTACAGAATTTACAAAATAATGTCTGGTTCTCTAATATGAAACCTGGCGATGTTCAAAAGGTGTGGCTAATTTTCCGATTAATAGGTAACAGCATAAATAAAGATGCCTCGTGTAGCTACACTTGGTTTACAACGTAATAAATAAATTAACATAAATCTGGCCACAACGGGTCTGATTAGAGAACCTCCTTAAATAAATATAAATGCATAAAATCTTTAAATATATACAAGTTAAAATGCAAAAGTATAAATACATTTAACCACGCAGAACCACTGAAGGTGGTCCCACAACTCACTTATCTAAACAACACACTTATCTAGGGTGGTACAATACCCAGACTTCGACGATACAGAAACTGCAGCCCTACGGTGGTGTCTTCGGGAAGAAAGGAATTGACCAGACGATGGGGTCAATTACAGCCTCTCCAGCTGTGAAATTTCCTACTCTTGTGGGTGTGTGTGGGCGTTCTAGCCCCGTCCGTGGAACCCTAAAGATATACCGATTTAATTTGCACGGTCAGAAATGCACGTGAAGCGTGCCTAATGAGAGCAATTTAAATCTGACGTAACCCACAAAAGAAATATAATTTACCTCTTACTATTGAGGGAAGAAATGCACCAATACTCCTAGAGAAGGCTACAGCTGAATGAATGGTGGTCGAGTCCGTCATACAAACAAGCGAGATATTTTCAAAGGAAAGCCGGTAAATTTGCGAAACACGTGGATAGAAATCTGGTCAGATGGCGATAATGAGGTTAACTCACCTATACACTTAAATTCTGCACCAGCCGTTAAAATTCGCTCCCAACAACAAAATATTCTACTCAACAGAATAACAAAAAATGGCGGAAATTTTATTGGTGTTGATAACTCCAAAATCCACAAGGATGCCTTGAATAACAGCAAAACGTCTCTCTCTCTCTCTCTCTGAACCAGCTGGAAGACTCGCGCCGCTCGTGGACTGTAACAGAAATTCCGCTACGGACGTTCCGTTGGTGCGTTGCTATTATGCGGCCCACAAAACGCAAATGTGTATCGCGGGTCACATATGCAACAGGTCCGCAACATATCTAAAATTACAGCGCTTAAGTCGGATTCTGGTTGCATTTTCTCAACTTGTGTTTTACTCTTCCCCAAATCAGTTCTATTGGATGATATATGCAGTAATATAGCGGGAAACGTAACAGACTATGGCCACGTGTTTCGCAGATATGATGTACAACATATTCTTTTTTAAAATTTTGTTCATTGATAGTTTTTAATAAATCTTTTTTTATTTTTAGATATCATAAACTTTCTTATATCGTCCTTGTTCGTGTTATTATTTGGTATTTTATTTAATAGTCGCAAATGATAAGAAGCGTTTTTGTGATATATCTCACAAAGTAGGCTATGGATTTCAAATTTCATTTTACTGAAATATAGCTAACAAGAAATGGGATTTTATTATATTATATATGGAAACTTTATAGATATTAAGCGAGATATTTGGTGTAGCCCTCGTAAAATAGGTAAACAGTATAACACAAGCAACTTGCTTTTTTATTAGGGGATAATCACCGCGCAAGGTTAAATAAACGTACTGCACTGCTCGGTTCCACGAAAACAGTTTCGCATAGCACTTTCTTGTTTTAGAACTGGTCACTTCAAACATCAGCTTGAATTCTTTAGCGGCCGCCCACATCGGCGCGATTGTACATCTGCTCGACTTATACCGATAACCCGACGCTGCCTGCTGCATTGTAGAGAGGCATAGCAAGCCCTGGCAGAGACGCTGAATTTATATCATTTCAAACTGACGTTCAATTTGATAAACTTTACCTATACATACAGTGAACAAGTGATAAAAATTCTTCAATTTTTAAATAAATTTTTCAATTTCTTTAAGTAATTTTTTTTTCTACAAACATTTTTTAAAAGTTACGACGTCATCGGCAATTTTTTTAATGTCAACTCCCATTTTTTTAAATGCCATTTGAAAGACTACATTTTTCTGCATAGTACGTTAAATTCTATGACATATTGCTTGAAATATTTAAAAGACACTATCAAATTCCACTAAATAAGAACACGCTATTAAGAACGACAGGTTATTTTTTAACTTATTGGCAGTGTACTACTTAAATAATATGACTTGACGAAAAGATAATCCTCGTCTCGTATTTTACACCCAATGGCTATGCGACATTGTAAACCGAAACTATGTGAATTCCTTACGTATCTGACCTTTCGTAAATTCGATCTCCTCTTAGTCTTTGCTGTTGCTAAGTCGGGCAGGGCGCTCGGCCTACGAAAACTAAAATTGGTCCGGGTTAATTGAGACAAGTAAGTTCGGAGCTTGATGTGCTTTCGGTAACTCGAAACAAGCAAGTGTCACTCAAAGTTTAGGCCGAAGCCACTGAAATACCACCCTCCAAGTTCGTAGGAGGCTGCGGTTTATTAGCGACGTTTAATTTACTTTGTCTTACTCTCTCCATCTTTCTCTTCATCTGAAATTCATGCGATCGCGACTGTTTTATTAAAGACCGCTCAGGGTGGGTATACATACGGTCAAAGCTTTGAACTTATGATTAAAATATATTGAAATATCATTTTGATATTGCGAATGGGATAAACGTGGGGGGGAAAAGTGTAGGTTAGAAATGATGTTTTGGGTATATAAAAAATAAAACTACCACTTTACACTTTAGAATTGTAATACCAGACAATGCTGGAAAAATTATCCTCTAATATCTGCATAAACACTCTGGTACACGGACGGCTCCATGACAGAACAGAGAGTCGGAGCCGGGATATACGGGACAAGGCCAAAGGCTGGTAAATCAGACAAGGAAATATGCAGCACTATTTCAGTAACCGCTATACTGTTGTAGTCCAAGTAAGGACTTCCCGAGACATAAAAAACGCAACAAAAACTTTACGACCTCATTAAAATACCATTACTCTCTGTGCTGTCTCGACCGCAATTGACTTGCTTACCTTTACAGGTTTTTAATGTGCGTTGGGTCGTTTGATGCAGCATGCCGCCATGGCCCGCGGCGATATTAATTATGTCGTAAAGTTTTTGTTGCGTTTTTTATGTATCGGGAACTTATTACTTGAACTATACCTGTTTATTTCCCTTTCATTTAGAATTGCAAATGTGAACGACTAGCTGGTTTAAGCCGGAGCAAAGAGTCGCGGGTTCAGAGAACTTTCAAGAGAACTGAAACTTTTGTTTGTGTGATATATAAGACAAATTTTGTTTTGTTTGGGGAAAAGAGACAATAAAATATTGATATTAAGTGGGGATCATCCATAATGAAAAATGAGTAGATTTGTGTCTTTTTGCCTTAAAATCAGCCTCCTATAGATGAGACTGAAATTTATTGGTAAGGAAAAGAAGTTAAGTTAATTTGTATGAAATTTTAAATCGAAAAAAGTGTGCAAATAAATGGAATTTAATACAAAAAAAAATAATAATAATTGAAGATATAATACCAACTTCCTATGATCCCAAAATGAATGCGTGTGAAGCTAGAACGTCCTTGATACAACAGTCCAGATTCCGATTGTCTCCGCAGTAAATCTAAACGTTTCTGGCAATTTAGTATATCGCTAGACAGCATCTGATTCCAAGTTCGAATTGGAAGATTGTAGAATAGCTTCTAGTATATTATTGTCGATTCTTGGTTATTTCGATAGCCATCAGATATTAATTAATAATTATTAATAAAAAATAGTTAAAGGCTTGAACGTCTTAGCGTAAGCTAAAGAAAAATCAGATCAAACCTAATGGTTTGGTTAAATAATATATTTAATATTATTATAAAAGTAAATAGCTGGAATGTTAGGCAATTATGTAACTGTAAGAAAATTACAAGAAATGCTAAATAAACAAAAAAAGTTATCAAATAAACTTGAATAACTATAAAAAGTTGCAAAATGCAGATACTGTGCAAATGCTAATGCTAATCTTTGCAATATTCAAATTCTTCCAAAAGGCTGATTGCGAACTAAATTGTCAAAAGAAATAGAAAAAATATATTTTATTACCATGTGGTCACATGTAATTTTGGTTACATAAAATTAAAGAAATTGAATTTAATTAATTTAAAAAATGAAAGCATATCAATAAGATAATTGAAAATGAAATAATTAATAACTTAAAGGACCCTGCATAGAAACATGGAATTTGGGATCCCGGTGAAAATGGTCGAAACTGAGATATGTTGTAGGTCAGGCTTTCCTGACGGAAAGCTCAAGTGGGACCAAGGCTCGAGGACCTTTTATTTTGGAGTTACAGCGAAGGCAAAGGTCGATAATTCGAATACATGGGATTTGGGAACCCGATGAAAATAGTCGAAATTGAAATATGTTATAGTTCAAACCTTTCTGATGAAAAGTTCAAATGGGACTAAGGCTCGAGACCCTTTTATTTTGTAGTTCCAACAAAGGCAAACATCGAAAATTCATAAATTCGTGAATAATTTTCAAATGTTAAAATATTTTTGTTGTGAGATTCTAGTATCTTTGTATGGTGAAAATAGTAACATATTATGCAGGCTGAATAATAATTTATTAATCCCTTCGATCATAACACATGATATAGGATAAGTCAAATATTACATAACACAATTTATCTGTAAAACTAAGTATAATAAAAGTACACAAATAAACTAGATTATTAAAATACATATATACATATATGATACATATATTATTTAAATATATATACACGTGTAAAAAATACCTATAAGACAAACAAACAATTATAGACAAAATTGCTATTATGCACAGAATAGCACATGTATACCACAAAATTAAAAAAGTATTCACAGTATATGTAGATCAAAGTAATAAAAAATTCAGAAGAAAAAGTACAGTCACAAATTGTTATCGTCATAATATTCATTTAGAGAATAATAACTCTTATTTAATAATAATTTTTTAAGTTCAAACTTAAAATATTTGGGTTGCATTTCTTTGTACTTAGTTGGTAAATGATTATATGCTTTTATAGCTAGGTATTTAGGACTTTGTTCATATTTTTTTAATCTATGTTTTGGTATTTCAAGTGTTGTGATATTTCTTGTGTTGTACGAATGATAATTATTAAGTCTATTCGTACTTAGTTCAGTTTTAGCATACATTAATAGATTTAATAACAAAATGCATGGCAATGTTAAAATTCCCAATTGTTTAAACAGAGTTTTACAGCTATGTCTCTTATTTAATCCAACAATGAATCTTACTGCTCTTTTTTGCAATTTGAAAACTCTAAAACTATCGCTTGATGCTCCCCAGGCAATTATGGCATAAGAGATTATAGAGTGAAAGTGAGCGTGATAGTACATGACCAAGACTGATCGGTCAACAATATCACGTAGCTGATTAATACAATAGCAAACTGAAGCAACTCTTTTGCAGATATTGTCAGTATGTACAGACCACGAACAGTTATCTGATATATACAAACCTAGAAATTTAACAGTTTGTTCTTGTCTAATACTACCGTTTTTAGCCTTTATCAAAAGACTTTCCTCATAGTTTTTTTTAAGGTGCTAAATCTTAGAAATATAGATTTTTTGTTATTTAAAACAAGCCTATTTTCGGTAAACCATTCCTGAGCTTGTGAAAGCCTTACATTAGCTTCGTTTACCGCGTATTCTATATTCGATTCTGATATTAGTAGAGATGAATCGTCAGCAAATAGTAAAGAGTCATCTACGGTGAAGTCATTTACATAAATAATATACAGCAAGGGACCTAAAACTGACCCTTGCGGTACTCTTATTAACTCTTCGTTATGCTTCGTTATGAAAATTACCTGAAGAAAATAGCTTCTACGAATAAGAAATTTGATGTTTCCCGTTTGTTTCCAACTGAATATACAGCGAAGTTCCATCTATTTCGAGTTCATTTGCAGTGTGTCCCTTGGAATAACCTTGACACGGCAACTTCTGATCCTATACTATAGGGACGGTTCATGCTAAATATAGATAAATATCAGTTATTTTGATAAAGTTGTTAAATGGACATAGACCATGTAACAATACACTGTTGTGTGAAGAAGAGAATATATATATATATATTTTTTTACCCCCAACCAGAAATGTTGTCGAGCCTTTTCTCTGTCGAAGAGTAGGGATCTTTTACTTGCCCAACATTTAATAAACAAGGGACCGACAGCCTTACATCCACCCCAAAGGATGAATGGAGATACATATATACAAGGCAACATATAAGGTTTTTTTTGGGTTATGTACATCTTCTATAAATACATAGATTTGCTCACTCGAAGTCCACATTTTGAGTAATAAATACTTTTTTATATGTGTACTTCATATTCCAATAAATAAATTCCCTTTTCCAGACACTATTTTTTAAATCTATTTTCTCCACTAACAAACGATCGTAAATATGTTTATCCACGACCACTATATTAGGAAGATTTAATACGTCTATTTTCCATGGATTAAAGGCCCTTTAATACACTAGTGGATTAGAATTCATAATACCACGCCTCTATTTTTTTGCTCAAACTCAAAAGATTCTTAACCAAAATAAACTTGTCAAATCTGACGCTTTTCAAAATCAGAATTTTTCACCTGCTCTCATACGGCTTTCACGGTCCTAATTTGGCCGTGGTCGTGGATAAAACGTTGAGTTACATTCAACAAGCCTTCAATCCACTCGAAAAAATGTAACTCTCGCCTGCGCATTTTTCTCGTAGATTAAAGGCTTGTTAATCCCCTTATATAATTAATAACTATAATTCATAGATTAATTTTTTTATTATGCATTAAAAATCTAGACATATATGTATATTTGCCCTTATTTATATTTGCATAATATAAATTATATGCAGACTCATTTTTCATTTTTAATACTTTTAACATAGTGCATATTAAATACTAAATAATAGTAATTGGATATTAAAAATTTACGTAGCTATTATTTTCATTAAAAACACCTAGAAATAATTGATTGCCGTTCTGATTAAAATCCTGCATAGTAGTAAAATTGTTATGACTCTGTTTTACGATACAAACGTTATAAAATATACTTCAAAATATAATAGCTATGCTATGCAAACATATATGCAAACTATATTTTTCATTTTACGACCTTTTATCGATTTCTGTGCGAAATTTGCCAAAAGCGTTTATGATGTTCATTATTTGTACTATGTAATACTTATTGGACATATCAGTATTGGGTATTGAGATTACAGATATCTATAGCCCGATCCTGTATACTTCTTTAATATATTTTTTTTGCGTTGACACAACAGAAATTTTTTTGTTAACTTAACGTTAACAATGATAAATTATCTTGAATCACATAAATGTGGATTCGGGAAACGTTAAAATACCTTACAAACTGTATAGAAGCTGGCTAATCCAACATTAATGCACTTTCTTGATTCGAATTCCAAATGCATTTTTCTAAATAGTTACAATTTTATGGTTTTAAATATGTATACACCTATATGTATATATACAGCCTATGCCGCATCCCATATTTCGATCGCCATCTTTCTCTATTTCTCCATTCTTCCTCGTCAATAGGTCTATCTCTCATTGTCTTTACTATTCCATGCATCTATGCCAGTGTTGGTCTTCCTCTCTTACGTTCCAACCTTGACACTCTACTTTCCCTCCTTAAATAATCCATTTCTATGTTACCTCCTTTCTCTTATTATTTATTTTTGAGAAAGAATTGAGGCAACATGTGCGGACGACTAGCTGGTTTAAGCCGGAGCAGAGAGCCGTGGGTCCAGAGCATTCGTAAGAGTGGAGAAACTTACCCTTTCTGACATGTACAGCATAAGCGACAGATTTCTGTTTATTTCGAGAAAAGGAGACAAAGAAAAATTGATGTTAAATTGGGCACCATCTATAGTAAAATAAGCAAAATAGTCTCTTTTTCTCGAATAACCAGTCTGCTATAGATCAGACTGAAATTGTTGGTAAGAGAAATAAAAAGATAGTTTAAAATGAATGACAAAATATATTACATAAAAAATTAGACAAATCGGTTTGAGACAAATTGAAATGTGAAAAAATTATATATATATAAAAAACAAATTGATACCAGTATCCTAGGTGGTTTATGGGTCAGGTGGCTGGTTCTGGGACAGCAATCCAGGCCCACAATTGTCTCTTATTGCAAGAATTCTAAATTTTTCTTGGCAATTTACATCTCTCAATGAATGGGGTGAAAATTGTAGGAAATTTAACCAAATATAAGCACATACAAAATTTATGCAAGTTATTTATGCAAAATTTAAGCAATGTTAGCTATGCAAATATAAGCTAGTTAGCTGTACAAAATATATTTAAATTAGCTGCACGAAATATTAAGCTAGCTATACAAAGCTGCAGGAAATTAATTTAAGCTATACAAAAGTAATCTGATTAGCAGTACAAAAGTAATTTTAGCTATGCAATAGTAATTATTAGCTATGCACGAGTTATTATTAGCTATGCACGAATTATTATTAGCTATGCACGAGTAATTATTAGCTATGCACGAGTTATTATTAGCTATGCACGAATTATTATTAGCTATGCACGAGTTATTATTAGCTATGCACTAGTTATTATTAGCTATGCACTAGTAAGCTGATTTCTTAGACTATAAATTGCCAAAAAAATGAAAAGGAAAGAGAAAAATATTTTTACAACCATGTGGTACATATAGTATTTTAACTA
This sequence comes from Leptura quadrifasciata, assembly GCA_963675555.1. NCBI lineage: Eukaryota > Metazoa > Arthropoda > Insecta > Coleoptera > Cerambycidae > Leptura > Leptura quadrifasciata. The sequence goes on from OY776675.1 coordinate 158,991,153, forward strand.
CTTATTAAATTAAAAAGAATTGACTTTGAATTCAAAATTTATTTTAAAAATAATTGAAATTATATCAAAGGCAAAATTTGAAGATTAATTAAAATATTTTAATGAGTATAATGAAATGAAATTACCTGTATGTTCAACACTTTGTAACTGGGATATAAAAATTGTAATATCAATTACTGAAGTCCACAGTTAAAAATTATAATGTTTGAATCAGTACAAAGGCTGCAAGCAAATGACTTCCTGGTGAGTTTTACTGATAAGGTAAACTTTTTTGTCCTGTTTACTGGAAAACAACGCCACCAAAAAAATGTGAGAAATCTAATTCCCTATTTAAATTGAAAGCTATCAAAATATAGAAATCGTACAAGTATGGCCATCTGTCAGTGGTTAATTTAAGCGCACCAACTTGCCTTGTAGATTCCCATACTCAACTAAAGTAGTGGCATATAATCGATAAAAGGAATCTATAATAACAGTTTATTTTCCATGCCAGCTGATTTGCCTTTGCAATTTCTATTTTATACATAACAACAAATATTAACAGATATAAATAAGTAGTAAAACGTATTGATATTATTGATAAATCAGTAACATATTACATGTTATAGGATTTACTATATATAGAATGAGAGAAGGTAAGGAAAATAACCGTATGTACTCCATAGTAAACAAAAATATAAAAATTGAAAAATAGATATCTGATGTAACTAAATTTTGTAGACAAATTGTTTCCTGGGATAATAATGCTGTATTACAACGGATATGAGATACATAATAGTGTTAATAGAAAAACAGGACTAAGTTCCTAAGATATAAAATTAAATACATAAAACAGTGTGACATGGTTTAGCAGTTATACATGTAAAATTCTGTTAGTTGAAAACAGTTTCACCTGCAAAAACTGAATCCAAAAAATATACAGGTCGTGCTAACTATCCACAAAACACTAGTTTTTAAATAAACTGTTAAATGGACATAGGCCATGTAACATCTACTGCCTCCACTCTTTTTCTATTTCAGTCCGATAACTGCCAGCACTCTGATCCGTATGTCAATATAAGTTCTACTATTGCTCTGTAGATTGTCATTTTGGTATTTATTTTAATGTGATTCCAAAGTGATGAGTTGAAAATTCGCATACATTTCTGACCCCGTTGAACCCTATACCTTATATCATCACTGGATATTCCTCCACTTGATATCATGCTTCCTAAGTATTTATACTCTTCACATTTCTTTAATTCTCTTAGTTGTAGATTAAGATCTTCCTGCTTTTCTCCAATGCATAAGTATTTTGCTTTTCTCCTGTTCATATCCCTACCCCATTTTTCATATTCTTCTATAAGTTTTCTTAGCATGTACTCAATGTCTTCTTCATAGTTTGCAATGACTGCTTGATCATCATCAAAGAAGAGAGTTGTTAAGCATTTCCAATATCGATTCCCATTCCTGAACATTTCTTCCTCCAGTTTTCCAAAGCTTCTTGAATATATATCTTAAACAAGGTGGGTGACAGACAGCATCCCTGTTTAAGACCCTTCGTAACTTTAAATGGTTTAAAGATTTTATTTCCAACCTTTACGATGCTTTCTGAGTTCTTATATATGTTCCAAATTGCACGAATGTACGTTTTGCTGAGACCGATCTTCGTCAGCATACCAAAAAGCTTTGTCAAGGGTACTGTATCGTAGGCTTTTTCAAGATCTATAAATACGAGATGCGTAGGTTGATTTCAGGCTTTCCGTTTTTCTATTAGTTGCTGGAGGGTGAATATATTATCCAAGCATGACCTTCGTGCATGAAAACCGCTTTGCTCCTCTAAGTCTTCATATTTTGATTCACTTCTTTTCTTAAGAATCCTGCCATACAACCTTCCTATTGAACTAGTGACACTTATCCTCCTATAATTTCTATAAACTTTTTTGTTTTCCTTCTAACGCCCTCGTAGTCGCTTTTATGGTTCTCGTTATTATGGACATGCTCTGCTATCGCCGACCTATCCGTGTATCCAAATCTGTTATTTCTCTGGTGTTCTTTGATTCTGCACTGGATACTTCGTCCTGTGTAGCTCTTACCACATGTGCACTTCAACTGGTAAACACCTTTTGATAATAGGTCTTTGACTGAGGGAAGCATCTGCTGTATGTTCTTCACTGTTCGAAACCGTACACCTACTTTCTTTTTGAATAAAATCTTCTTCAGCCTATCTGTGACTCCCGCGACGTAGGGTAGGCATGCTTACGTTGTTGGTTGTTGCTGTTCTTTTTCTGTAGTTCTCCTCTGGTTATTTACTATTCGTTATATATTGCTTTGACTGTATCCGTTCTTCTCTAAAGCTTGTTGGACATTTTGTAGTTCCTCGGGTTTGTTATCGTCGTCGCATATTTGCTGGCTCTGTGGACCAAGGTTCTAATTAACGCTCTCTTCTGTTGTGGATGGTAGTGAGATGTTCCGTGTAGGTAACGATCGGTGTGCGTTTTCATTCTGTAGATGCCGTGGGCCAGCTTGCCATTGTGTGACCTTTTCACTAATGTATCTAAGAAAGGTAAAGCTCCATCTTGCTCGGTCTTCATTGTAAATTTGATACTTGGATGCTGTTTATTCAAACGGTCGAAGAAAACAGATAAAGTTAATTCTCCATGTGGCCATATGATGAACGTATCGTAGCCAGAACTTTGGTTTATTCTCACTGCAACGTATAGCTTCCTCTTCAAAAGCTTCCATGAATAGGTTGGCTATCACAGGTGAAAGTGGTGATCCTATGGCTGCTCCTTGCTTCTGCTCGTTAAACAACGGCCGTGAAAACCTGCATTCTACTATTAGTAATTTGTATACATTTTTTAGTTTTTACCTATATTGTACTCAATAGTACAATTATTGTATTATTGTCCTTATTATCTTACATTTTCTTTCTTTTTATTCTTCATTCTACTGTTATGTATTGTTCTCATCCTGTAACTTGGTCTTAGACTGTTGGATGATGTATCTAAATAAATAAATATTCAGATCATTAGTATTATATCCTTATTACCATATACATAAACTTTCACTTGAAAATGTACAAGAATATTTTTACTAATTTTGGCTTATAAATTCGAAGGTATCTACGAATGAGGCAACTTTGATATGAATAATCTAATTGATTTATCGACTTAACTTTTCCAAATTTGCTTCCATGCCACCTAACTCGAGTCAAAATGATCCTTTGCTTTATTTATTTTATCATATTTTACAGGCCTTCGTAGTAGATGTACTTTCGTCCTATAACTGTTGAACCACAAATTAACTAAATCATTTGACTGAGATTGCACCGCGTGACTAATTTTTATACATTTCCGAAAGCTTCTTATTCGCGTTCTTTCCAAGTATTGTGTTTGATACCGAATCATAAAATTTTACAACCCTCCATTCACGCTGACGAGCTCCCACCTAATTTAGTCCTGATGTTTTCCGAGCTTGTCGGCTAGAGCGCTTTCCGCGACACCTGTGAGCTTCACACGGTCCGAACGGAATTTGCTTTAACCGGACATGGCGTGCAGAGTAAACTTTGTCTAGCTTGTACCAACATTACTTGTTGACTGAGAAACAGGCGAAGAATAATATTGAGATAGTTAATGACCAAGGTCCTTTCATTCAATTACTCATTCGGGACTGTCGGTAATTAGTATATATTCTCCATGGGATGGTGCAGCTATTATAATTTGTACTTTAGCAACGAGGCGGATAAATTACAAATTATTACACATTATTATAATTGACTGTACTGTGCTCGAGGGAATCTTGAAATTATTTCGGGAAATACCTTCAAGCAAGAATTAGAAAATTCAAAAAGGCTCATAGAATATTGTCTAGAGATCTAGCATAAATCATACACTATTTCTCGATCCGTTTACAGAAAGTGAAGTACTACATTTATTGAAAAATAAAATGAAATACAAAAAGTCTGCAGGACCCGATGACGTTCCTATGTTACTCCATGAAAGAGTTGCAAAAAAAGGCTTAAAAACACAAAAGTTCTGTTACAGGGATGAACAGAACGTACGTATCCCCAGGTTTTCGAAGGCGCTGAACACGATGGTGTTATCTTTGAGGTTCCCACCCCTCAGCAACTACCCCTAAACTCGAAAACCCCCTATTTGGCGTTTTTTCCATCGTACGCATGCGTATCGGTTTTTGTGCAGAATTCGGGTAGGCCGTATGAAATTTAAGCATTCAACATATTATCCACCCCCGGGGTTGAAACTACCACCACCCCTAGCATTGAAATTCACCCAAAAATACAAATTAGTGGAAAATGTTTTTTCCCTGTTTTCAAGAGCGCTCAACACGATGGTAATATTCATTTCTCTCCCACCCTCCACCAATCACCCCTAAAACCACCCCCTTTTCATATTTCTTGATCCTGGGCATGTGGGAACTCATTGGATCGGTGTATTTAAGGGGATTTCGATTTTGTAAAATGAGTTGAGTGACGAGATATGCCGTCAACCCTGGGGTTGAAACTACCACCACCCTTAATGTTGAAATCCACAGAAAAATACAAAATATGGAAAATATTTTTCCCCATTTTCGAGGCCGCTAAACACGATGTCTGTACTATTTCACTCCCCACTCTCCATCAACCACCCCCAAATCCACCCCCCTTTCACATTTAGTGGTACTGGGCATGCGAGCACTTGTTGGATAGGATTTTATTATAGAACTGGGCATATTTCTAGCCCCCACGTGCCCAGTATCATGAAATGTGAAAAGGGGGTGGTTTTAGGGGTGGTTAGTGGAGGGTGGGGAGAAATGAATATTACAGTCGTATTGAGCACCCTCGAAAACGGGGATAAACAAATTTTCATGCGTTTTGATGAAGGGAGGGGGTAGTTCAACCCCGGGGGTGAATAAGATGTTGTATGGTTAAATTTCATACGGCCTACCCGAATCCGGCCCAAAAAACCGATACGCATGCCTACAATGGAAAAAAACGCGAAATAGGGGTAGTTTTTTGAGTTTAGGGGTAGCTGCTGAGGGGTGGGAACCTTAAAAACATCACCATCGTGTGCGCCCTCGAAAACGGGGGAGGACCCATATTTCATCCCTCTAACAGAACTTTTGAGGTTTTTTCAACTTTTTCATGATTATATTTCTCATCAAACGTGTTCTAAAAATAATGATACACCTATAACCTACCTAGTAAACTCATCTTTTAAATGTTTTTCTTGACTTATTAAAGGAAGGAAAAGTAATGCCTATTTTAAAGAAAAAAGATCCAATGGCATTAGAAAATTATAGACCTGTTACTGTACCATTAAGTTTTTCAAAAATACTGGCTCGTTTGACGCCATTTTTAAATAAATTTAAAATTTTATCAAATGCCAATACGGTTTTTGCTCTGGAATGTCTACAATTACTGCTACTTTTTCATTCTATGAAGAAATCGTTAGATGCATTGACGCTGGCGAATGTTCTGTTGGGGTTTCTTGTGACCTCAGCAGGGCATTTGACTCGTCAATCATGACATTTTACTCAACTAACTTTACGATTACGGCATACGGGGTCCTCCATTGAACTGGCTATATTGTTTTCTGAAATTTCGTAATCAGTATGTTTCCATACAATACACTAATCATGACTGAAACAAATCAATTCTGACTACTGTCTTGTTGAAATGGGCGTACCCCAGGGCTTTGTTCTGGACCCTGTGTTTTTTATTTTATATATAAACTCATTAGAATATGTGCTAGGGCAAACTTTGTTTACCATGAATGCCGACGATTTGTCTCTTGTAATTTCGAACAAATCACCTTATTTGAATATGGACATAAGTGAGATTTTAGGAAATATTTGTAGTTGGTTCAATCAGAATTATTTATATTTTAACACAGATAAAACTCAAATTATGAGAGTTGATAATAGTCATAAAAAGTGTAATGCCGTAACAGTAAATAATAATTCTGTCATCCATAGCATCGGTTCAGATAGTGTTAGCTTTTTAGAAATTCACTTAGATGAATGTCTCAACTGGAAAGTTCATTGTAATCGTCTGTCTCCACTATGAGCTCAATACATTTTTTATTAAAAAATATGCGAGAAATTTTATCCAAACAACAATTACTTAATTTATATTATGAACTTGTAGAATCGCGACTACGGTATGGAGTCTGTTTCTGGGGTGATTCTACCCTATCAAATACTTTTTTCTATCACAAAAACGGATTCTGGCACCATTACTAATTTATCCAGCATCCACACCTGTAGAAATCTGTTTATAAAATATAAAATTTTAACTTTGATATCTTTATTGATATTTGAAATGTGTGTGTACATTTTTAATAATAAACATAAGTTTAAGCTTAGTAGGGATATACACAATATAAATACCAGGTGTAAAAAGATATTCGTGTTTTTTCGAAATTCACATTACCCCAGACTCAAAGAATCATATTCCGATGAGAGAATCACATAAAATTTCAAAAATTTGAGGGGAGAAGTAAGTCTCCTCTTTCCAATTTTATGCACCCCTAATTGAAGTTACCCTTGGTGGATAACATCAAATAATGACCTTTATTGATATCGAATCACGTGCAAGAATTAGTCACTATAGCTCAAAGGGTTCCTGAGATATTAAATAAAATGTCAATTTTGAGTGCCCCCTTCAGAGGCCCGCACCGCCCCTACGAGGGATTTCCGGACCCATGTTTATGAACTTTTTTTCATATTTTTTTATGTTGAAATTAGTGACCGCATTCCTGAAGCACCCTATATTTTTTTATGAGCTTTTATAATATATTTGTCAGGGCTGAATGTGGACTCCTGTTCTTATAGAAAGTAACATATAATTATCATGAAATATAAAACATTAACTGATGTGACTGCGATTCTTAATACACGTATTACGATTTTTTCTTGGATGTTTCAGAGCCTCCAAAGGAGCTTGTGCTATAGACTGTATTAAATTACGACAGAATTCCATTTCAGCAACAAAGCATGATTCAGCTTGTGCGCACATGGTGTAAAACTGCTGCAATCCAGTAATTATCTCTCAAGCGAAGCTAGGTCCGCTTTGATCGAACTGTTGCACACTTAACAGCTGAATGGTTTTCTCAGTGCACCACTTGATCCGTCTGTTGAAATTAGAAGTTTTAACGATGCTTTTTGTGGAAATTTCTTTGCGGATTAATCCCCCTAATAGTTTACGCCCCACTTGATACTAAGATGTACTAAATTTATTTATTGCAGTATCGTATTTATTCTAATTCATACAGCGACGCAGACAGATCCTGGATCCTGCTAAGTTTACGAGTTTAAAGTCTACCAGACACCACTTTTTACGTAATAGTAGTATCCAGTATATTTTTTGTCAAATAGAGCGGACTAAGCATCTCGCTAATTTCCATTCACGAAATTTCCTTAATTAAGGGTCCCAGGTGCTGAGGTAGATAATTAATTAAGTTAGAATCGACTAGATGCACATTATATTGTTAATTTGTTTCGTATTTGGCCTGTCACTTTGCCCGTTCTCTGCTCTCAGCGACATTTTAACAACCCCTAAGGTATGTCATTAATTGTCTTTAACCCAATTAACTGGTAATCTGACAGGAAGTCCACGGCACAGACTTCGAGTGTAATTTAATTGTATTTGCTTTTGCCCCTAGGAGAAGAGTGATAAGATAGGGGTAATTGTCGACCCAGTTGGTTGCTTGGTAGGCAAATATTTATTATGCCTATTTGATGGAACTCCGGATACATATAATTTAATCGAAGTTAAGGGTCACACAAATACGCGCTCTGCAAACTACAGTAAAGAGGCTTAGTCGGGGCGCCGACAAATTAATGAGAAAAGTTTGAGTCACATTAATTCCCCGCGCAACGTACGCTATCCGAAATTTGAGGTGGTCTGCTTAAAAAATTGACTAATTTTTAATCGGAATAACTCTTCTAAATGTTATTAATTTGGAAAATCTTATCGACCGGTAAAAGCAAAAATCAACTTTTATGCCTAATTTTATTTTATTTTTATTTTTAGCTACAACCACCCAACAGGTAACCAGTTACAGGGTGGAGAAATTACTTATTTTATTTATTTATTTGTTTGTTTGTTTGTTGCAGTTGAAAATATCGATACGATCATGAATGTAATTATAAGTAGAACACCTGGTTTGAAGTGGGTAATTTTTTTTTATACTTGTTCTGGGCGTGATCAGTTTAAATAGATCTGTCTGGCGTGATTCAGTTCGTTGAGCATAAAAGGGCAGCATATTCATTATAATAGTGCTGTCGGTGATATTATGTATCAATCTGTAAGGTAAGAGACTTTACGACGATCTTCTAACGATACTACTGAGAATCTCGATAATAGTTCCTAATGGGAGTAACCAATAGTTGGATATATCCAATCAACTTTAAATGATGAGTATTTTAAGAACCTTCGTTGAACGCTCTCTAAGTTATCTATATGCGTCTTGTAATAAGAAGACCATATCAAGGACACATACTCCAGGTTAGACCTCACAATAGAAAAATACAATAGTTTAAGACCAGGGGCATTACTGAAATGAAGAGTATTTCTAATAAGAAAACCTAGCATCTTATAGAATTTTTCAATTATTCGATTAATATGGTGAGTGAATGATAGCTTTTCATCAAATACTACACCTAAATCCGTGAGTGTATCTGGTCTAGAAGTGTTTTCAAGCGAGTAATCATATTTTATAGCATTTTTCTTCCTTGTATTGATAAGACATTACACTTCAGCGAATTGAGGAGCAATTTATTTTTTACACACCAATTATTTAATTAAAGTATGTTGCATAATTAAACTGTCTTCGATGTATGTAATTCTACAAAATATTTTAAAATCGTCAGCATATAAATGACAGTTCAGAATAATGTCAGTAACAATATCGTTGATAAACATAATGAACAAAAGTGGGCCCAAACTAGACCCCTGTGAGACACCTGAGGTTGGTAAAACTTCGACCGATTTATGGCCACAATATAAAACTTATTGGGTTCTGTTGTTAAGGTAGAAAGAAAAATAATTAACAAAGTCAGCTGAAAATTCAAATATGTGTAATGTTTGCAATAAGATACTGTGGTTCAGCTTGTCGAAGGCCTTCGAGAAGTCTGTATAGATTATGTCAGCTTGACTACCATCATCAACCGCATCAGACAAATATTCTGTTAAGCAGAATAAGTTGGTAACTTAGATCGTCCTTTATAAAAACCATGTTGAAGTTGATGTTTCACGTGGCAAAATACGTAATCATACAATACAATAGCATTTCAAGGACTTTAGCAAAATTATTAAAAATTACAATGGGCCGGTATTTAGTAATTAAGGTTCTATCACCTTTCTTAAAGACCAGTATGAACTGAACTGTTTCCAACATGGAAATGTGATGTTGAGGTTTGAAGAGATAGATTGAAAATTAAACATAATGGTTTGGCGACATAGTCGACATAGCACGGACTACGAAGGACGGAATACTGTCAGGCCCACTAGTTAGTTTTGGCTTTAACTTCTTCAGTGCTTTGAGAACTTCATATTCAGTAAAATTAGGAACGTTTAAGTAAGAATCATTAAATACATTGTACTCAGTATCGACATTATATTGCTCCGGTGCAGAGTAAGATTGTCGAAAATATTCAGCAAATGAGTTGCTAATTACTTGGGGATCGGAAATAATATCATCATTATATTTAATATTTTTAGAAAGATTGGCGGGATTTCTTTTCATGTTAACATAGCGCCAGAATTCCTAGGGATGCTGTGCAATATTTATATGCTTGTTGTAATTTCTGTGTGCAGTTTCAATATCAGATTTTAATATACGCCTTAAATCTCTAAACTTTTTAAGATATTCTTCCATAAATATCAAAAATAGAATAGTTGGTAAGTTCTGTACCCAAAATCTAGCTATACCAAATCGAAATCTGGCCTTACCAAAATCCTCTATAATTAAATTTACAAAATTAATTTCAAAATTAACCTCTAATGTGAGCACGTCTCTATAGTAAATCAAAGAAATTAACACTCACCCAGAATAGATACTTCTGAACGATACTCGCTAATTTAATCCGAATAAATCGAAATTTCGATTAACATAATCCAAAATATTAATTGAAAATGTGTGAAATCTAGCTTTTGATCTGATCCCAAACCGAGTAGCAACCACGTGCCCATTAAACTAAATTAAGTAAGTTTTACGGTACTTGGGTAATATTTATAACCATTTTAACTCACAAAAACAAGAGGAAATGATTTAAACCAACTTGAGAAGTTTCAAAACTATTGATATGGATATTTTTCGATCATTAACCATCTTAATACTATTACTTTATATACAATTTTTATGCACTAATCAGAATAATAGTTTACCGTTTAGATTTCCCATGATATACACAATTATTTTATAATTTTGTAAAATTTTACCTAGTGAGCCATCTGTAAATGAAAAGCTTAAAAGTGGTAATTAAGTAGTAAATTGCGTGGTGACATCTATCGCTGAATGTGTAATTTATTACGATTAGCTCATCGACTAAAGTCTGTTATTCACTGGAAACCAGTGAAAGATGGCATGTCACACATTGAGTGGACAAACATTGTATTTTGTTCTGGTGCGACAGGCAAAAATGCCCGTCAACCTCGCATACTTTGCACGGAATGGTATTCCGGTATCCGCGTTCCCCATGAAAGAGCTTTTGTGTCATTTTCTACTTGATCAATTTGGCAGATTTGGCAACACTATAAACTCGGCTGTAATAAGAATGAATAATTTCCGTTGTGTGCGTTGGAATTGAGGTGGATAAAGGTCTAAAGTATTTTTTCTTGGAATTTTTAAATTGAAAAATTGATATTAATTTTCACATTCCCCAGGAGGAGTCACAGAAATAAATATATGCATATATTTCAAAAACACCCTGTATGCTCATACTTAAGTTGTTTCATGTATGTCATATTACATGATTTATATTTCTGTACCCGGGAAGTGTTGAAAAACAACATTGTTGATACACTTCTTTCTGAAAAAGTTTTTAGTTGCACTACTTATTACGAGGAGGGTTCATGCAAAAACAGACATGTCCATTTTTAAACCAAATCATTTTTATCCTCTGGTATGGTTTCTAGCGTTGGCCTTAATCAGATTCGTGCAAAACCAGACAGATTCTACATTATTTGCCGTTTAAACCTACCGATTTTGATCAAAACAAGACATATCCAAATGAAATCTAAAACTAAACTAAACAAGACATATCCTCATACAATTTTAATCGGTTTATGCTTCCTGTTTAGGCCACTAGATTGCGCTAGTAATACGCCGTTCAGTCGGTGGATAAGCTAGTAAGGGAAACAGATGTTTTGTCTGGATTTTAGTAGATGTTTTATGTGGCATAGTACTAGTACTAATGGCATCCCTCATTAGAGTTTTTTAAAAATATTTTGAAGGTACCGAGAATTTGCAGAAGCGAGAAGAAAGGGAAGAAGATGAGACCCTCGATGAGACCTGTGATTGCCTTGAGGATGACAGGGAATTGCATATTTAAATAATAATAAATTTAAATAATAATAAATATATCACATTTTATATTTCGTTCAGTGTCTAAAATAAAATAAAAAAAATATTATTTTTTTCTACTGTATCCAAACAAATCTAGACATGTCCACCATGTGTTCAAACAAAACAAGATATATCCGTTGCATTCATGCAACCGTTTGTTTCTAAATCAAGCGACTTTTGACAAAGCGGTTTTTGTTTTTCTCCAATTTGTAATAAATAGACATGCCTGTTTTTGCATGAACCCTCCTCATAACATATTGAATTGAATTTTGAAAATGTTAGACTTATGTCACCGAGAAGATGGGAGGAACTTTGGTGAAGCAATAAACCAAGCAGGCAACCGCGACCGATGACATGATACTGTTAGACATGCCAAGCAGCAAAAGGAGACTGACTGATTATAATAATGCGTGGGTCACAAAATATTTGTCAAAGCTTTGTGAATAAAAATATTGTAGTAGTATTACAATTTAATTACAGTATTGCAGTTACGGCCCACAGAACGCACCTCGCCCGCGCTCCTAATCTTCTCAAGCGCCGCAGTACATACGATACAAGTAGATTATTTATAGCGGTCCTTTATATCTCTCTTAGTGTCACAATACATACAGGCACGGCATTCAGAACGGCCGCTATTGTCCGCTGGGGTGTCAACCGAATTAATATACTTTGCCATGAAATATGTACTTGGTTTATTATTTTTCCGTTAAGCTGGCACGGGATAAAAAAAAGTTGTTTCAGTTGCCCTGGGTGATTAATATCGACAAGTAAGCGTCTCCATTAAGCAAAGTGGTTATATGTTATACGATGTTCTTTTTTAAAATTATAACTTTATTTGAAAACAAAAATTGTCGATAAAATATCACTTCAGAAACAGTTAGTAATGAAATCAAATTTCACGGTTGCGTTTAGGAATAATATTTTCAAATTTTGGCATATCATTTACGATACGAAAAGCCACATTTTGCGAATCAGATTCCAGGCTTCTAGATACATTGTCGTAATGAGAATTTTATGTTGAATCTAAATATGCAAAAATATAAAATATAGGTTGCTATTTAAAAATCAAAAGATGTTGCTACTTCCGGTTGGACCGGAAGTGATATTTTTACTTAAAAAGTGCAAAATGTGGCTTTTTGTGTCACAAGTGATATGCCAAATTTCAAAATTGTATTTCTAAAATCAACCTAGAAATTGGAACGGAACTAACCTCGTTGATACCCGGTATATATTGCTATGGTCTGAAGGACAGTTAAATATCACATGATATAATTTCTAAATTAAATCTCAAAGTCGAAAATTCGGAGTCATTAAAAAATACACAGTTTTAGAAACACAAATAAGCAATAAAACAAATTCAAATCAAACTGAACAATGTATTGCGAGAACAATATGCCATACAACTAAAAGATAAAATTCCTATCTAGCTAAATAAAATAAATATGATACTAAAATAAAATATATATATATATATATATATATATATGTATACATATATATATTCCTTTCGAGATCGGTGCTCCCAAAGTTCCAAGTGGATAAGTTGAAAAATGTTGTTTTCTATCGATACACAACAATAATCTAATGAAATATATTTGTAATATTTTCATTATTATAAAAGATATATGAAAATGCAATTCGTCCTGCATAAAAAGAACGAAATCTTCCCAAATTATACGCTAAACTGGGTCCGTACAACTCGGCGAATAATTTTAGAAAAATCGATTTCCATTAAACGCTGATCTAGAAGCCCGCACGGGACACTGGATTAATTAGGTCCATAAAAACGATTTATTCCAAATGAAGCTGCCACAAAATATCCTGCGGTATCACGGAATCTAGCCCGGGCCAATTTTCGCGTCTGCGGCGAGTCGCGGAATTAATGCCTGGATATTTCACGTTTAGTGGTACAATTTAATTTTACGAGAATAAAAGTGTTTTAGTTAACCACCCAAGTATTCGTGGGAAACTATAAAAGTAGATTAAATTTTAAATCCCTTTTAATTTAATTAAGATGGGACCACTGTCGAGATTTAACTCTGCACAGTCCTAGATTTTGGATTCTATAATGACATCCTGCCACATACAAATTTCATCCCTAAATGCAACCCCTAAATTTTTAAAGGGGAAATAGGGTCTTGTGATACCTCATTTGAATGGTGTGTTCATTCTCTATTCAAAAATGCAATGGTTTTAATATTTATTGCAAAAATTAACGGTAAAAAAATTAATTCATGAGCTTGACGTAATTCACAAGTGCAAACTAAAAAAGATAAATTTCAATGTAGTAAATGTTCAAAATGAGTTCCTTGAACGTCTTGGCAGCATCCTAATCGTAAATAAAACGTCTTCTAACGTTTTCCAACATATGAGGCGTGATCGACCTAACCACATCCGTTATCCTTCTTCTTAAGTCAGTTATATCGCGTGGCTTAGTTTTATATACCATACTTTTCACATATCCCCAGAGAAAAATGAATCTAATGGTGTAAGATCAGGAGAACGCGCTGGCCATTCTAGCGATCCTCGCCTCCCTATCCATCGATTTAGAAATGTTAAGACGAGGTATTGCCGGACATCGATTCAGTAATGTGGTAGTGCTTCATCCTGCTGGAACCATATTATATCCGCTGGAACTTGTGGGTTTGCTTGAGCAGGATATAAGTTTGCCAAAGTTGGCTCGATATTATTTTGTAGCAGAGCTAAATAATTATCTCCATTCAAATTGCCGTCAATGAAATAGGGACCAATGACATGGTTTCCAATTATCCTCGCCTGTTGCTGTGTAACCAAGGATACTGAATCCTTTGTTGGATTGATAGATATTATTAATTGATTTTGTTATGTTCCGACGTAAGTAAAATAAAAATCGTACAATGCGAAACTCTGTTACTGAATTGAATACTATTGTAAAATAAAACTGTGTAAAAATCCATTGATTCTGATTGTGGAAGCCGTCGTTACATTAATGGTCCTTCGAGCAATCATTGACTCTGTGGTATTTTTTTATTAATTTTGGAAGACCAAAAAATGGATCCTGATCAAGATCTCCGCAAATCACAACGAAAGAATAAAGGAATTCTAGCGACAAAATGGACTTATCCGGTTTTTGGAAAGGAGAGTCAGACAGACTTGTCACTTTAAACACTTGAAGGAAGGTAAAAAGGGCAGCGGAAACACCGCTTCAATATCCAACCGTAAGTCAACTCATGAAACTTTGGAAAGAATTTTGGAAAATTGTCGAAAATTAGCTGCCATGGAGAAAGCTCAACGAACAAATGAAAATGGAACCTGATAATTACCATTGTTATCAATCAAGTACAAACAATGCTAAACAACAACAAAATGAAAAGAATGATGATTCACTAATTGTACACACTGGAAGAGACCCCATGATAACCCATACTACATCTGGAAACAATGGTATAGGTAATAATTCATTGGCTTGTGTGTGTGTATTAATACAAATACAAATAAACCAACTTGACGCAATGAAATGTCATCTGATGCAATTAATAATCAAACCCAAGCATTAGTTGATGCTTTGAAGAAGAGCTCTGGAAACAAGCGCCCACATTCAATATTTGGTTTTTCCTTACATTTAAACAAACAACTAAAGAACACAATATTAACGGTCTTGGCAACCGTCAACGCTTACAGTATGTCCTTAAAAGGAAAGCTTTAGCTACTGTAAAAAACTTATTAGTACATCCTGGAAATGTAAAACAAATAATAGAAACTTCAAAACTACGATTTGAAAAACCTGAAATAATTATTCTTAATGCAATTGAAAAAATTAAGCTATTCCCAAGGATTCGAGAGTATCAAAATGAACTTCTGTGAATATCCCATCTTTAGTGTCAAATCTCACTAGTACAATCATTAATTTTGAATCAATTAATCATCTGTATAATCCAATTCTTCTTAAGGAAGTTAATAAGCTTCCAGACAAAAGTAAAATAAATTAATAATATCTATCAAACCAACAAAGGATTCAGTATCCTTGGTTACACAGTAACACCGCCCAAATATTAACCTTTTTAGGATTTTGCGTATGTAATTCTCTCGTCCAGTGAAGATTTTCATTAACCCAGTAGCGACAGTTTTGACGATTAACATGGCCATGAGGATTAAAAGTGGACTCGTCCAAAAACGAAACATTTTCCAGTTGGATAACATTTTTATGTAACATTTGCATCATTTGTTCTTCCAGAGCCATGATTTTTAAAATTTTCCAGTATGCGTTTTACAGTGTTTGGTGACGGTTTCCGTTTTTCTGGATATCGAGTAGCAAATGTGCTGCAAGTTCTTGATATTACTTCATCACATTCTCCATAGATAATAAACAAATTTAAAAAGTTTTCGTTGGTATAATTTAAACGTGCTGGCATTTTTTGACATAAGATAATGACTGATTGTTTCTAATCATGGCTATTTTGATGAAATGATTACAACAATTCATGAATTTCTAATAAATCTGAAAATAATATCAGAAAAAAGGGAATTCAATTTTACACAACTTGACGTAAAAAAATAGATGTTCCATTTGACCTAAACAAGTTTTCGCGGTTTGAAGTTGACAAAATGTAACGCGAAAGACGGAACACTTGGTATGATATTATTGAATTTATTTCAGTTGTAGAACGTAGTTCTCCTTATGTTCTTTTTACGTGACAAGAAGCAAATGAGGATCTTTTAGAGAAGAAAGTTATAACGGTTCTTGCAAAACGTTGCACCTGTCAAATTTTCTATAACATGTCAAATATCTCTGAAACGGCTAGGTTTAGATATAGGATATGCTACATATTTTCGACTCTGAATTTTATGCTCCTTTCAAAAACTATAAAATATATAGGGTGTTCCATTTGAAATAAGCAAGTTGGTATCGACTTCCGGTATAAGCGGAAGTGCCAGCTGCTTGTAATTATTTTAGTTGGATTGACCACACCGACATTAGCAATTATCTAAATTTTCAAAATTTTCTGATGCGTACTTTTCTCTATATCGATCGATTCAGTTCCCGGCGAGACACCCTGTATATATATTTAGGCCTCTAGCGATCCACCCTGTATGACGTATATATCCTCAATTTCAATAGGGCCCCAGTAAAATAGTTTTACCGACCCTCCTATTACATCATTCAGAAGGGGAAAGAAACCGTAGCAAATGTTTGATTTATATTTACAATAAAACCTACTCAGTAACCCCTCTCATAAACAAATTCTGTTGCACTACCGGTTGTTTATTATTATTTTTCGCTAAAGTCCTGAGTTTTAGTATATTATAAAAATCAATTAATTCGAATTAGAAATTGAAAAACGTATAAGCACTACCAAAGTGCAGTTATGATAATCAAGGTGATCTACCAACAGATTTGTATCAGCGTCCCGTCAATTTGTAATTTTCAACACTGTCACAGCATGCCATTTGAATTTTTATTGGGAAAGCAGATGGCCCGAGTTATCGAACAAAGACATTACTGATAAATTTAAAATTCATGCCGCTAGAATGCAATCAGGTGCCGTGCAGTTGGATATCTCGTAAAATAGCTGTAAAAATATTATCGCATCAGTATTACTCGACAGTGCCACTGAAATGGGGTGCTAAAAGCACCGACCGACATAATATATCACTACTTAAGGTGAAACCGTCAGATTTTTATTAGATGGAGGGGGAGGTGGGAGAGAAATTGCTCTTTAATCTATCAGTCGGTGCGATAAATTAGATACAAATTAGTTGCCGTGGAAAGACTGATTTGACACAGACACGGACTGAACTTTTATTATCTTGTTGCAAATATGTTTAAATAAATTATTTCTAAGTAGTCTGGCATAGAAAATTTAAACACATATCTTAAATTATAGAAAAGCCACCAGTATGTCAAACACTAGGTATATAATAATCGGCAGCGGGTCCTGACAATATTCCCATATATCTAATAAGACTGTGCAGTGTGCATGCAGCATCCGAAATCATGAAAGTACTCTAGAATATGTCCAGTTTTCAAAAACTCTGAAAGGAGTGACTGAGAATCCATTCGTTTATTGTAATTTGCAACATTGCCAAACCATTTGAAATATTGCTATACAATTTTATATATTGCTGTACTTACAGTCAACTATTACTGCTTTATAAGGTGGATTTATTTCTCAGAGCTTCATCGCAACATCTGGAGTTCCCCAAGGATCCAGCCTAGGGCCACTTTTATTCTTGGTGTTTATAAACGACCTGACTCTAAGTATGAGCTTCACACTGAGCTCTACTTTTTGCAGACGACTTGAAAATTTATTCAGAAATAAGCAAACTTGACGACTTCTTTTTTACAAAATGCACTAGACTTGCTTAATGTATGGTGAGAAAGCAACTTATTAAAGCAAAACATTTCTAAATGTAAAGTCATGTATTTTTACAACAACAAAAAACCAGTCCTATTCGCATATACAATTAATCATACACTAGAATGATGCTCAAACTTTAAGGATCTTGGAGTAACATTCGACTCCTGGTTCAGTTTTTCTGGTCATATTGAATTTAAAGCACTCTGATATTGTATTAGGAATTGGGGCAGTTTTACAGACATCAACACTCTGAAATTAATATAAGAAGCAAGCTTGAATAAGCATTTGTCATCTGGTCACCTATATATCATAATACTAAAATACAAGTGGGGTGCGTACAAAGGAAACTTCTGAAATACATGCTTTTTAAACAGAATGGATTCCATCCCGAAAGAGGCTTCAATCACAATATATTACTAAATTCATTCAATTTAAACTCGCTTGAAATAATGAGAAATTGCACAGCATTACAAGTATTGTACAAAGTAGTTCATAATCAATTAGACTGTGTTCATCTGTTAAATAGAATTAAGTTTTGTGTACCAAGACTGAACTCCCGTCAACACAATGCACTTTACATTGATACGAATCGAACTAACACTCAAATCAAATCACCAATATTTAATGTGTAAATTATTTAACGAAATCTCTCTGTGTGTGATGTTAATTTTGACAATGTAAATCATATAATCCCTGTATACGAAGAAAATCAGCTAATAAACCTTTTATCATATTATCATATGAACCATTCAGGTTAAGTAATTTAATATATACTTATTAGTACATCAATATTAATATTAGTGTTAATGTTAGTGTTAGTGTTAGTGTTAGTGTTAGTGTTAGTGTTAGTGTTAGTGTTAGTGTTAGTGGTAGTGTTAATGTTAATGTCCGTGTCCATGTCAATGTCAATGCCAATGTCAATGACAATGTTAATGTTATTAATATTATATATTTCATATTGTTATTTATTATTTTCTGTAATTGGATGTCAACCTGTTGAAAATAAACATATTATTATTAGTATTTTAAATGTATATACTACATTATTACAATCTTTTGTATTTTATTTTTCAATTTTTCAAATCTAAGATGGATGCGATTAAAACTTGTCTCTCTTGAAATAAATATATTGACGCTGGCAAAGCATTTATCTGGCTACAGCTCTGTATTTTTGCTTGGTCACTCCATAGTCCATACGAGAATTGGTGCTTTGTTACTAAATTTCGCGCCATCGGAACAAAATCGATTTATCATAATATAACTTTTCTTCGATTTTTGTAAAATAAATCTGTTCCGAGACATTAGTTTTCGTGATGCTTATATAACAGTTTTACCCCTCTCATATCACTAAAGTTGTGTAATAACTGAAATCTTTGGGAGAAATTGCAATTTGGTAGGTACAACTACAACAACACTTTTAACATCTTGTGATGACTTGATTGTAGTGGGCGACGTGAACATTAACTTAGTCATAAACTAGTATTTAAAAGCTAAATTCCATATTTCCCATCACAAAAAAAAATGCCAAAAACAACCAAATTCACGTATAAAAGAAATAAATCATGCGCTGAATTGTACGATTTATGTAACTTCAGAATATTTTGACTGCTTCAGACTTCGCAGAAAACTTCCGCACTTCTGGAAACAAAACTATTCAACAGTAAACAATACAATGCCCGATATATTACGTAAAAGTTGTTGAAACTTGAAACATAGCCGTGACCTCTATGCCCCCTGATGTGATAAGTTTGCCAAGGCAGTGGTGTTTGAATTGAGTGAGGGTGTCGACTGCTACGCGAAAGGGATCCAATCGAGCAGAAATGTATAAAACATGATATCCGAAGCATTTGTCATTTTCAGACGTAAATGATTAACCCGCGGAGAATAACTATATAAGATCGTTAGGCTTATAAATAGCATACGGGACCAATATTTGGTAGCTCATTCTCGAACATATTACTACTCGAAAATAATTGGAATCCCTACAAACGGTAAGGATGAATGTTTAAATATAGCTGGTGCAACGAGCTGGATTTCTACTGCGGCTGTATGACAAATATGCCAGTATATTTCAAAACTTATTTAACCAATAGAATTCAGTCTGTGAGAGTAAAGGATATACTGAGCGAACCGCTAAATATCGAGTATGGAGTACCACAAGACACGGTGTTAGGACCGCTACTATTTTCAGTTATTTTCCTTACAAATCACAGACAAAATAATCTGGTTTATCGATGATACTGCAATTTTTTATAAAGTTGACACGTGGGGTGAACTAAAAAACATCGTAAAAACTGATTTAATTATTATAAAAAATTGGTTTCATCATAAATTTAAGACACTTAACGTTGAAAAGACTGTTAGCTGTACCAGAGCAAGGCTTCCATCCTTTAATCAAATTAATATTAATACACTGGGAACTCAACAAGTTATTCTGCCAAAAACAGAAATAAAATACTTAGGTATTATCGTCGACAGAATCATAGAGAAGTCGACGGCAACCTTCTGGCAGTTACGCCAGGTGGTGGGCAGGAACGGGGGATTTAGCCCACGGATCCTGCACTGGGTCTGTACGGCGGTAATCAGACCTAGACTCCAATACGGGTCGGTGGTCTGGTGACCGAGTGTGAACCGCATCACCTCGTCTCGAAGACTGGCAAAAGTTCAAAGACTTGCCTGTCTTGGGATAACAGGCGCAATGAGGACGACACCTACAGCTGCCTTGAAAGTAATGCTAGGGCTGCCAACGCTTCCAGCCTGGATCAAGAAGGAAGCCATGGCGGCCCATGTAAGAATGCGAGACTCAGGTAGCTGGCGATGTAATGGAAGGACAGAGGGTCATACAGCCATCGCCAGATTGGCGGAGGAGGAAATTCCAATCCCCGCCCTTAAGGTGAGGGAGGCAACTGACCGCTTGAGATTAGAAAGAAAGTACACTCTAACCCTACCTAGTAGAGAAGAGTGGACAGAAAGAAAGATTAATTTTCCCCCGAACTCCCTGGTGTGCTACACAGATGGTTCCCTTCTAATAGGTGGAC
This sequence comes from Leptura quadrifasciata, assembly GCA_963675555.1. NCBI lineage: Eukaryota > Metazoa > Arthropoda > Insecta > Coleoptera > Cerambycidae > Leptura > Leptura quadrifasciata. The sequence continues at coordinate 159,012,078 of OY776675.1, forward strand.
AGAGGCTGTTATCGGGGGCAGGAATATTCCTAGAAGGCAGGGAAGTACAGGAGAGCTTTGCTCTAGGATCGTACACTACAGTCTTTCAGGCAGAGGTATATGTCATCCTAAAAGTGGCATATAAGGAAGAAACGAGGAACGGTACGGAACAAAATATTTGTATCTGTTCCGACAGCCAGGCAGCACTTCGGGCGGTCTGCGCTCCCAGGACGAGGTCCCCCCTCGTCCAGGAGTGCGGAGATACCCTAGAGGAACTTGCCAGGCACAAGGAAGTGAGCCTGATATGGGTTCCGGGATATACCGGGGTCCTAGGAAACGAGAGAGCCAATGTCTGTCTTGGCCCGGAGCCCATGTTGGGAATTACAAGGAAACATGTTCGCTACGGCCCTTTATGAGTGGACACATGCACCATTGAGGGAACATTGGAGGCTGAGCAGTGGCTGCAGACAGGCTCGAGACTTCGTAACGGGACCGAACAAGTCAAGGGCGGCCTGGTTGCTAGGCAGAAACCGGAGGACTCTAAACTAATTGGTCGGAGTCCTAACTGGTCACTGCAGGCTCAGAAGACACCTATCACTGATAGGGGTTGAGGAAGATCCCACCTGCCCAAGACGCAGAAGTGATGAAGAAACATCATTTCACGTTCCCAAAACAGGAAATGGACTCTCTCGAATGGAAACATGTCCTGACCTTCATTGGAAGATCAGGAAGGTTTTAAGAGGGAGTAGGAGGTCGAGTAGAAGTGAACGGTGGAGGCGACGTCAGGGGGTAGGTAAAAAGGACCCATTTGTGGCCTACTTGCCAGGTACCAGGCCTCCCCCAACAATTACTACTACTACTACTAAGTATTATCATAGACCAACACTTGCGATGGGATCTACATATAAATTATATTATTAGAAAATTACAGTTTATTCTATATTAAGTTTAAATATCTACATAATATTCAACAAATGAGAACTCACTGTTTAGTAGAAAGTGTTACCTCCTTTCCCTTATTATATATTTTTGGGAAAGAATAGAATCAACATATGCGGACGATTAGCTGGTATAAGTCGGAGCAGAGAGCCATGGGTCCAGAGCATTCGTAAGAGTGGAGAAACTTACCGTTTTTGATATGTACAGCATAAGCGACAGATTTCTGTTTATTTCGAGAAAAGGAGACAAAGAAAAATTGATGTTAAATTGGGCACGATCTATAGTGAAAATAAGTAGAATTGTTTCTTTTTCTCGAATAACCGGTCTACTATAGATCAGACTGAAATTGTTGGTAAGAGAAATAAAAAGATTGTTTAAAATGAATGTTAAAATATGTTACATGAATATTAGACAAATCGGTTTGTAAAGACTAATTGAAATTTAAAAAATATATATACATATATAACAAATTTATACCAGGATCCTAGATTGACTATTTTTGAGGTGACTGGTTCTGGAACAGCAATCCAGGCCCACAATTGTCTCTTGTTGCGAGAATGGATTCTAAAGGTTTCCTTAGCAATTTACGTCTCTTAATGAAATGGAGTGAAAATTGTAGGAAAATTAACCAACTATGTGGTTTTTGAACTGTTCAAAAGCTATGCAGAAACCTATACAGAAATGTATAAGTATATAAATGTGCATAAACATATAAGTACATAAGTACATAGAAATATATAAGTATATATAAAAGCATATATAAGCATATAAGAATATAAGTATATAAGTATCTAAGCTGATTTCATCAACTATAAATTGCCAAAGAAATGAAAAAGAAAGAATATTTTAAAACCATGTGGTACATATAGTATTTTAACTACTTATTAAATTAAAAAGAATTGACCTTGAATTTAAATTTATTTTAAAAATAATTTAAATTACATCAAAGACAAAAATTGAAGTTAATTAAATTTTAAATTAGTTATAAATGAAATTTACCTGGATTTTATTGTTAACGCGGATATAAAAATGTAATATCAATTACTGAAGTCCACAGTTAAGTTTATATATGTTCGAATCAGTACAAAGGCCGCAAGCAAAGAATTTCCTGGTGAGTTTTTACTAATAAGGTAAACTTTTTTTGTCCTATTTACTGCAAAATAATGCTACTAAATAAACTTGAGAAATCTATTTCCCCTAATTAAATTGAGTGCTATAAAATAGAAAAAGAGTACAGGTATGGCCATCTGTCAACTATTGAGTTAAGCGCAACAACCTGCCTTGTAGATTCCCGTACTCACAACTAAAATAGTGGCATATAGTCGATAAATGGAATCTATAATAGTTTTTATTACTTCCATACCACAGCTGATTTGCCTTTGCCTCAGTTTGCAATTTCTATTTTGTACATAACCAACAATATGAACGGCTGTAAATAAATAGTAAAACATTGTGAGAACTCAGTAAATATATTACATCTTATAGGATATACTATATATAGTAACGAGAAAAGGTAAGGAAAATAACCATATGTACTTACATAGTAAATAAAAATATATAAAAATTTAAATATAGGTATCTGATGTAAATAAATGTTTTGTAGACAATTGTTTCCTAGGATAATGCTGTATAGAACGGAAATACATGACTGAGTTCCTAAGATATTAAACTAAGTACATAAAATAGTGTGAAATGGTTTAGCAGTTATACAAGTAAAATTATGTTAGTTGAGAACAGTTTCACTTACAAAAACTGAATCGAAATGATACACAGATTGTGCCAAACATAAACAAAACACTAGTTTTTATATAAAACTGTTAAATGGACATAGGCCATGTAACAAAAGCCATTTGAATTATGCAATATTAGGTTGGGAGGTGTAACTGTGTAAATTCAGTTACATGCACTAGAAACGTTGCAGAAATGCTTTCTTAGAATAATCCTGCATAATGATATCCGTGATCTTCTATTTTTAGAATCTAAAGTTTTCGACATAAGATAAATTTTTTACATTTTTACATATGTGAAACAACATCAAAAAAGAGATATGATTAGATATCCGACATACACATATGATACAAGGCAAAAAAGTAAATGTAAATCCTTTAATGTTAAAAACTATAAGTCAAAAATCGTATTAGTTTCTAGCTCCCAAACTAGATAACTTAGTCCGTCGCACTATTAAAGACATAAAATCAATTCCGCTATTTAAAGGAAAGCTAAGAATTTATATTTTAGGACAAATACAGGAAAATTTTCACTGAATAAATAAACATTATTATTATTATATCCACCCTCCAGTTAAATTTCGGGGATCCTAGAGGTCATAAATTAATAAATTTTCATAGAATTTTTCAAAGTTCATAAAATTTCACATCAATTATAACATTTTTAAATGCCTAATGTAAATCTGTTTTATTTCATTTTTTGCTTAATTTTTTCATGTATCTCGCAACTTATATTACTAATGACTAAAGCAAATATAAGAAAAAGCGGGTGTAATTGTGAGTATATAAAAGTTGTGCTATAAATTTAAAACAAATCCGCCGCTGTGTTGAATGTTTGTGACTGAAGTTTTTTTTAATTTAATTTCAGAATGGCGGTGCCAAAGATGGATTGGACATGAACTTGGCGCCAGCGTGGCAGAAGGGGTACACGGGAAAGGGGGTGGTCGTGTCAATTCTGGACGATGGCATCCAAACTAACCATCCCGACCTCGCTCAAAACTATGTAAGTAGAAATATTTGTATTTGTTGTTGAACATATATTGTAAACACGAGACATTAACACTAATAGTGGTTGAGGTTGAAAATAAAAAAATATATATCTAATTCACGTTTTCGCGTGGTGAAATCATGATTATATTTTTTATTAGCATCAAATGTGGGAAAATTGACATTCGCGGTATTACGAAATCACTGAACCGGGTATAAATGCACCACTATGTTCATTATATTTATGAATTTGAAATACTTTCCCCCGATTGATACAACTTCGTGCTCTTTGATGTATAATTCGCTGCGCAAATTATATTAAAAATAGTTATAATTAAAAATTTATTAAATTATCGTGTTACCGAGTCCAGTATAACTAAATTATTTATTGGGAGCATAGAACGAAATTGGTTTAAACTCATCAAATGTACCGTTATACTTTCCAAAATAAACTGCATGATGGATGCATCCCAATGAAAATTATTCACCCAAATAAATTTCGATATTTGTTGTAAATTTACAACAATGCCATTCATCATTTATCCTTAAGATATCCCCATAAATAAAAATCCAAAACGATTAAATCCGGCGATCTGGCAGACCATCTTATGGAACCATGAGTTGCTATCACATGTTCACCATACGTCGCAGTGAGATGATTTCAAACAGTTCTGCTATTGTGCGGAGGAGCACCATCTTGTTGAAAGTACAAATTTATAGAGCTAATGGTAACTCCGCAACTTCAGTCCCATGTCTCGTTTTGTAGAAACTCGAGGTATCTTTTACCCGTTAATGCTCCTTGAAAGAAAATAGGTCCAACTATACGGTGTCCATAACTTTCAGCCCATGCATTTATGTGAAAACGTTCTTGAAAATTATTGATTCTAACTAATCGGTGATTTTCTTTAGACCAATATCTAGTATTCTGTCGATTAATCATTCCATTATTCGTGAATCCAGATTCATCTGAGAATAACACATTTTCTAAGAAACTGTTGTCTTGTTCACATTTATTAAGTAACCAGTCACAGTATACCCTTCGATGAATATCACTTTCATGACGATGCTGGTATAAGTTGTATTTAAAAGAATGATAATTGTGTTTTTTAATATGCGTCTTACAGTTTCCTTATTTGAACCCAATTCCTCTGCAATTTGCCTCGTAGAAACAGATGGATCATAGTTTACTATGCCTAGCAATTTTCATTTCCTCACTTCCTACGAACTTTGGGTTGCGTACCCTTGGTTCCCGCCGCATATTCCTTTCCTGCTTCTTAAAATGATGTTGGGATGGGTGTATCCTTTCTGAAAACCTTTCACTATAAATTTCGAATGCACGCTTTTAATTTTTATGGTATTCACCGTAAATTAGAAGCATGTCAACTTTCCCATTATTTGTATACACCATTGTAACAATACTTAACTGAAAATTTCAATTAGAGAACTGTCATTTCGATTATTTTGTTTCTCTTTTAAAATGCAAACGTAACTTGATACGAATTTTCTTGATAGCCGTATAAGAATAACTGTACATCTAAAATACTATAAGTACACGTTTGAAAACCGTATAGACCTGTTTGTTTTTCGTACAGACCTGTACGGTTTTTAAACAGGTCATGACACCCCCTGAACCATCCGTGACACCCCATGAGCCACCCATGAACCCGCCTCCCCGGCCGGTAATGCAGATTCCCTATTTGCCAGCATAGCGCCAATGCATCACTGCCTGGCTCAAGTGCCGCCATACCTACTTTTGTGGCACCCGGTATAAATCTGAAGCTAATAAGAGTAAACTGACACCAAACGTAACCGACTTAACTATCTCATGCCCACATGAATATTGACAGAAAGTAGATTTAGAAATTAATATCAACAATGAATCGAGGAGCGTATTTTATAAGGAGAAGCGTCGACGCTAAAGAAAGCACTAAATCATTTGGGTGAAAGCAGTGGAAACATCTGTGTGCCGTCAGACCATTCAGAATGTATGTCCAGGCGGATAACTGCAGCTGTTGTGGTTTTTCATTCTAATGAGGAAATTAATCGAGAAACTGCTGCAATTTCGCAAAATATGTCTCTTTCTTTAGCTCGCATTGGTTCCGCTGACTCTAGGAGTCCTAGGATACAAGTGGAAATGTGCAACACCACTAATAGAATAAAATTAAACATCAAACAAGGCACACTCTAGGAAATTATGTTATTTTTTGTCATAAAATTAGCGGCGTCGCGTCGTTTAGAAAACTATTCCAATTTTATTTATTTTGTTGCAAAAATTTTAATTAATACAATTGTATTTAACTGGGAGCCGGTTTTATAATATCGGATTAAACTGCAGAGCACAGATTAAACTACAGATCTCAAAAAAAGTCTGTTTTATAAAGTCAGTAACCTTTAGTTTGCAGATTAATTACGTCACATAAAGTTAAACTTCAAACGGTGGATGGGGATGGTTTAAACTCTGGATTATCAGATGTCAGAATGTTCATAACCTCAGAATATAATTCGGTGTAATATTTGACGGATGTATTCGAAACATGCGATTATTTACAATCTGATGATGATAGAAAATTATTATTAATACACACAAAGTTCTGGAAATTTTAGAATCAGATCTATAGTTACAAGGAAGAATGTACTCAGAAAAATGTATTAGCTGTTTAGATTGGGCTAGTTATTATTTTATTGGAACTAATTGAGAATTTATTATTACATCTGATAGAAAAAGGTAAAGATTTCTGGTTGATCACCTCACACCTATATATGCTTATTGTTACCAGAAACTTTGGAAGCCTACATAAATCAACTGCCTCTTGTATAATTAAAAATGTTTCACTAATAAAATTAGTTCAGCGAATTTGTCGTTCTTCTATTTCCCTCCATTTTTTACAAAAATAACTTGAAATGTCATGTCAAAATGTCGAAATAGGTTAGAATCAAACTACGTTAAGTTGCAATTTCTGTTGAACTGGCAACTGTATAAATTTAAGTTTATTTTTATAAAACAGACGTTTGTAAAGTAAAGTTTAAATCATGGTTTAATCTTAAGTTTAAACTTAAGATTAATGTGGAGTTAATCTAACATTATAAAACCGGCCCTAAAACACTTGCGTAAAAAAGGCAAAAAGGCCCTTAAGCTCATAATTCTCTCTCTCTCTCTCTCTGACATTAAATTGTGTACATTATATATTATTGTTATTTTTCTTCTTTGACATTTTATGTTGTAGTTGGAAATGAATCAAAACATTACAGTGGCCCAATTTAACATTAGATCGGTATTACCAAAAATAGACGATTTGAAAGAGCATATTTTATCTGCTAACTATACAGTACTATGTTTGCGTGAAACTTGGCTTACTCCTGTTGTAGATGAATACGTCGTTCAATTAGAAGGGTACAATCTGATATAAAATCACCGCAGATTAGGTAGAGGGGGAGGTGTATGTATCTATATTAAAAATAATATTTCATATTCTATTATACGTACTAAGAACAGCATAGAACAGTTTTGGGTTAATATGAAATTAAACAAACAGCAATTTGCAGTAGGTGTTGCATGTAAACCACCTGATTTCCCTTACGTTGATTTTTTAAATGCGCTGGAGCAAAACTTGTACTGTTTTTATCACAGTACGATGAAATTTTCTGTTTTGGTGACATAGACTTGCTAAAAACCTACTCGCCAGCTTTCCATAAACTTACTTCATTGTTAGATACCTACGGTATAACTAGTAACAATGACAATAATATGATACAAGATATAAGTGTAATCAATTTGAGTCAAATCTCCGATCATGATTTAGGGCCGGTTTTATAATGCTAGATTAATTCCACGTTTATCTTAAGTTTAAACTTAAGATTAAACCATGATTTAAACTTTACTTTACAAACTTAAATGTATACAGTTGGCACTACTACTCAACAGAAATTGCAACTTCACGTAGTTTGATTCTAACCTATTTTGACATGACATTTCAAGTTATTTTTGTAAAAAATGGAGAGAAATAGAAGGACAAATTCGCTGAACTAATTTTATTAGTGAAACATTTTTAATTATACAAGAGGCAGTTGATTTATGTAGGCTTCTAAAGTTTCTTGTAACAATAAGCATAAAATATATGCATATAGGTGTGCGGAGATCAAACATAAATCTTTACCTTTCTGTCAGATGTAATAATAAATTTTGAATTAGCTCCAATAAAATAATAACTGGCCCAATCTAAACAGCTTATACATTTTTCTGATTACATTCTTCCTTGTAACTATAGGTCTGATTCTAAAGTTTCCAGAACTTTGAGGGTATTAATAATAATTTTCTGTCATCATCAGACTGTAAATCACATCACATATTTCGAATACATCCATCAAATATTACACCGAATTCTAGAAATTCTGAGGTTATGAACATTCTGACATCGGATAATCCAGAGTTTAAACCATCCCCATCCACCGTTTGAAGTTTAACTTTATGTGACGTAATTAATCAGCAAACTAAAGATTACTGACATTATAAAACAGATTTTTTTTGAGATCTGAAGTTTAATCTGTGCTCTGCAGTTTAATCCAATATTATAAAACCGGCCCTTAGTGTGTTGCGAAGTAAATGTCATGCGAAAAATAGATTATCCAATTATTATTATGACTAAGAGAATTTAAAAACTAAGATTATGTTCTATTTAATGCTGATTTACAGTCCATATAGTTTGAAATTATTTATAACATGAACAATGGAAATGAAAACATTTCCTTTCGCAGTAATTCTATTTTAATACTTTTTAACATACAGGCACCACTCAAAATGGTAAGAATCACAACGAAATATTCTCTTTAGATTACTGATAATATACGATTGCTCTTGTCCCTTAGAGATAAAGCTCACACAAAGTATCGTCAAAGTAATAGTGCAAATCACTATAATTATTATAAAACGTTACGTAATTATACAACATTGCCATACAGAAACGAAAAAAAAGCTTATTTTGAATATGAATTAAGAGTGAGAGGTACTAATAAAATATGGAAAGACTTAAAATCTATTAAATATACACAAGCAGGGAAAATGTGTACCTGACAAACTAAAGAATGTAGAAGGCTTAAACAACTACCATATAAATTGTATTCCGACAATACCTGCTGGCCAAGACATTATTAATTTCTATAAAAACAACCTTAAACATGGCGTCGAACCATTTCGGTTTACACCAGTTTTAGAACATAATATTCAAATATATATGTAATAAAATTAATATTATTGTGCTGTCCTACGATTATACCTTTCATAACGCATATAATAAATTTTTGTCTCGTCTCGAAGAAAGTGTTTTCTCAGATTCTTGGAAAGAGGCTATAGTACAACATATCCCTAAAATCAGAAATCCTGAAGAATTTAAGGATCTGCGTCCAATTAGTATTTTATCAGTACTATCCAAGTTACTAGAGAGAGATGAAGATACGCAGCTACGAGAACATCTCCAAATTTAATATATTACCAGAAGTTCAATCGGGTTTTCGCCCTATGCACAGCTGTGAAACGGCCCTGCTGAATATTACAGATGACATTCTTTAGGGAATAGATGAGAAGAAAGTGACGGTGTTGGGGCTTATCGACTTTACGAAAGCATTTGACACATTAAATCATGAAATTTTACTGTCTGTATTAAAATATGTTGGACTGACCGAAAACGTAGTTAACTTTTGGCTTTTAAGCTTAAGATGAAAAACGGAATTTGTGCTGTGCATGACTATCTGATCTTCGGCTTTTTCCAATAATCTTTAATATCCAGAATTGTAAATTAGACACTTACATTGAAAATAAAGACCTTTTTTTTTTTTTTTTTACAAAAAACCAGTCACCTTACTCTGTGGCTCCGACCCTCACAGAGGGGAGCTGGTAATACTAATAGCCACTCCCCACGCCCGTGAGGTGAGTGACTACCGGGTCCGCGAATCGTGTGCCCTGAGTAGACGCAATGAACCGAGGATGATAGCCTTCTGCATTCTGCCGGCTAGGATCTCTGCCGAATCTCGGCATGCCGGTATGATCTTTAGTTGTGAAAGCAGCGTCTGTCTCATTCCACCGAGGGCTCCTATAATCAGTACCACTATTTTAACAGAATGGCCTGGATAAAGCCTGCGGAGTTCGAAGAGCAAATCTCGATATTTTGTCCGTTTTTCCTCCTCTTTCAAGACAATGTTGCTCTCAGCGGGAGCTGAGAATTCCACGACATACATTGTCTTGAGTTGGTGGTCGAGGAGTACTATGTCAGGCTTGTTGGCTTGTATTTGCCTGACGGTGGGAAACGAGTAGTTCCAATAAATTAGGCACTTCTCATTCCCCACAACGGACTCAATATCCCCCGGAACGTAAGGCAGCACTGGTGTTTCGTCTATCCCATACGAGTGCCTTAGATGATAGTAAAGCACTCGTAATGCTGCGTTGTGTCTATGAATATAGGCCGAGACTGCGTATGTCGGGCAAGCCGACAGTAAGTGCATTACAGTCTCCGGCGCCCTGTGGCAGGCCCTGCAGCTGACATCAGGGACCTCCATACCCATGACACGACGTCGATAGACGAGAGTGTTAAATACACCATCCTGGCAAGCCATTATGAATCCCTCGGTCTCAGACTTCAGCCCAGCTGACCTTAAGAAGGCGAAGGTCAGCCTTTCGGATAGACCATTTATTATTATTATTGTTATTATTATTATTATTTATATATGTTTTTAGACTTAAACTATACTGAATTACATAACACAGCTACAGGAAACAAAGACGCATCACAACAAGAATGTTTTATTTTACATTCAACAAATTTGAAACCTGTATTCTAGGCATAGATATATCGCCATTAATAAGATCTTTTGTATTTGGGACACGCTTCCAAACTACTTATTTATGAGTCAATGTTGCGAAACGTCACTTTGTATTTTCTGGAACGATGTATTCCAGACAATAGGATACATTTGCATTATATGCAGCTCTCAAATAAAGTTCATCACGGGCTAACAAAATACTTATCAGCCCATAGGGAGATAAAGTAAGGCTTAATTTCCATACCAGACACCGAGCAGCTCCGTAGAATGGACTGATCTGATTTCGACAACGTTTAGTTGATTGTGTGGATATTTCATTGTTGTGGCCAGCAATATGGTTGATTATGTATGCTAATCCAACAGCGCGCAAACATCGAGTCATAAAACAGTAAACATGATATAATCGATAATCTAATATGGAGCTGCCCAAGTTTTGCTTCATTAACCACTTCCAGCAAAGGCATTTACATGTGGCACATATTCGTAAATCCTATTTGATCAGTTCTGTGATGCACTTGCTAATAGCACGGACACGAATCGATTTCAATCACGCTAATAAAAGAAAAGTCACAGTTGCCGACTTCTCTAAGTCTCCCAGTCCTTTCTGTTCCGATGACTGCAAAAAATATGATATCTATTGGTTTTTGTATGCCGAAAGGATTGATTCAAGGTAGTTTTTTGATTTAATTTATTACTTTTTAGATAAAATGTTCTAGAACCCACTAATGACAACTAAAAAGTTAATATTTTTTTTATCTGATAAGGGCCGTATTAATTATGAAGACTTTCTGGTTTTGTAGTGTGATTAAAGGATTAATACAAGTTTGGTCCATAAAAGGTAATCTGTGTTCATTTTAGGCCAAAAATACTTACTAGTTATTAACTATTTTCACCATATGAAGGACTTTTTAAGGTGGTATCTCATTCAGAAAGAAGTTAATTACGATAACCAAACAAGATAAAGATGTTACTATCAGTTTAGACATGGTAAAAACCTGCATATTTAAATGAAAGTTCAATTTTAGATAATGAGGAAGTTCCAAAAAAATTGGGGGTTGCGATAGATTTCTTAGCCGGTTAAATTTTTTTTTAAGAAGGGAGTATTTGTGTAGAAAAACGTATAGTTCAAGTAATAAATTTCCGGGACAGAAAAACCTAACAAAAACTTTACAACATAATTATTGTCGCCGCGGGCCATGGCGCTAGTTGAAATAAATATATCCCAGTAAATAAAAAACGCAACAAAAACTTTACGACATAATTATATCGCCGCGGGCCATGGCGCCAAGCCTGACATGAAACATTCCCGACGCACATTAAAAATCTATAAAGGTAAGCGAGTCAGTTTTTGTTATGTTTTTTTATGTCTCAGTCTCTTCCTACTTGAACTATACTTACTCACTGAACAATTTTAACAAATTTCTAAAATGGATTATATCTAAATCAGTCAGTCAATCAGTCTTTTTCTAACGATATTTATCCAAATTTTAATAGTCCTTTTGTAACGGTGTTTATCCAAATTTTTATATTCCTCTTCTAATTTAATTGTAGTTATCCAAATGGACAGTGAACCAGATAATCTCGTACTCTTGTATTCTGCTGTTTGAATTTTGTTTAAATTTAGATTCTAATGAACTGGCCTTCTAATCACGTCGGGGTCACCAATTTCGTGGAGTTACCACAATTAATAAAACCAGTTAAAAATCTTTGTGTATTTTTTTTTTTTTTTAAATCGGCAGCTACTGGAAGCGGCTGGAACCTCCCCACTCGGTGGATCTTTGAAGCCGAAAAGAGCATTAAATTGTGTGACAAAACGACACTAAACGTAATCCGATCTCATCCAAAACCTTTTCAGATCTTCTGGGGCACTAAAAAAACCCTCAACTTAATGAATTTACAATCATCTATGCGAGTTATTACCTACATTATCGCTCATTGAATAATATACTATTAGGATATTAACAACATCACTTGAACGACTAAGAAAGTCTAGTTATCCTAAATACTACAAATTTGTAAAGCAACAAACTGAAAATTGGCAAAGTGATAATCTATAATAAATTCACCAACGAAGGTACAGAAAGCATATGATATTGATATTGTTACATCTACCTTTATAGTTTGTGACAATCCACTAAAAGTTACAAATATGCCGAAATATTATTAACATGACATGACACCAACGTTATCGGATGACAAACGATGACAATGACAATCGTCAAAATTTTCTCATTGCAGTCCGATCGCTCGCGGCTGTCTTTATTAAATGAAACATTAACATTTCAGTAATTTTACTAGATTTTAAAGGAATATTTATAGTTTAATTCTTCGATTTGTCTGTATATATATTTAAAAACGGCACTAAACGTAATCCGCTCTACTTCTAGAGCAGTGAAGAAACCCTCACACGTGAATTGACACGTGATATGATGAGTTTCACGACATAACGGCTACGCGCATCGATCATGTCATGCGAAATGCGATCTAAGCCATATTTGCCTTGTTTTTAATTTTTTTCACGGAAACCAAATCAAAAGGGTGGAAGTGTGATATATCGTTGAAATCAGAATTTTAACTGCTTTTCAATGGTTCCATTGCAAATTGAAAGTAATTATAAAATAAACAACTTGTTGCGTCAAAATGGCACTAAACGTAATGCGATCTCAACCAAAACCTTTTCAGATCTTCTGGGATACTAAAGAAACGCACACGCAAAGTTTCATTCAAATTCGTTCAGTAGTTTCGGCGCTATCGTGCTAACACACATACACACACAGAGACATTTTTCAAAAACCACTTTTTTGGGCTCCTAGGACCTCAAAACGTAAAGATTTGATGTTATCTCAATTTTCGTTTTTGAACCAATTTTAGTAACCTCTCACAATTTTATTGTGGAGAGGTTAAAAATTATTTACTAGATAAAAATTAATTACTCTTTAAAACCAAAAATATATGTGTATCTTTCAATATCAATTTCCTTGGTTACCTTGAACATTAGTTAGAGAAAATAAAATAATTGTCCGTCGATAGTGATAGGTTAATTGTAGTATAGTTAACACTAAGAAGTGAGTAAGTACGTCACAAACGTCACACCACCCTATTTGTAGTAAATGTGGCTTCATCGGTAAATAAAATTTCATTAAAAAAATTAGTACTATTTAGATATTCCCCTGGAGCCAATAGCAAAACTGTAATCGTCTTTCTCATCTCCTATTTTCAATGTATGCTAATTTTTGGCCTGTAAGCCTTTACTTTGTTTTTTTTTCACTCATCTTCTAATACTTTCTTTGGGGATATATTAAGGTTTAAACGTAGCCATATTTTAACAACAACCCAGGGTTTTGTAGATTCGGTGATTTGTTTTTGAAGAGGATAATAATACATGTGGTAGAAAACCCAAATAATAGGAAAAAATATTAATAGTTCATTTTTTAAGTATTTCTTATCATTCTTGTTATGAATTAAACTGTTTTTACGAATTTTTGTTAGTGTTATAACAGAGCAATTTGTACTATTGACCATCCATTTAGCAATAAATCCAACATTACCCTATCCGGTTTACAATAATAAATAAAACAATGTTCATATCTATTTTACTTCGGTTACTCATTACATATTCAAATAGAGACAAATTTACATTAGAAAAAAATAACTATATCCTTTTTCTGCCCACGATAGTACCATAAACCTACATGTGCACATTTTACATTATCCCATTAGGAACGACTTTCTTGAAACCTGTCCATTTTTTGAGGTTGGGAGTAAGGAAACTTTTGATCAATTGGTCGAATACTACTCAAATACTAACCAAACTATTAAAGAAACTAAACTAAACATTAAAATTCCAGCAAAATTAACCGGCAGCCATTTTTATATATAATATGTGCGGGGTCCTCTACATTTCCCGATATATTTGTTGCGGCAAGCCAAGAACAAAGTTCAAAAATAAAATTGCAGTTCCGCTACACTTTCTAGAAAAGTATAGATTCTCTTTATTCTCTCTCTTCTATTTACCAAGTTGTTTCGATGAACCCTCGATAGGTTTGTATTGCCAGCGTTCTGTGAAATGAAGTAGTATCTCACTTCCCTGTACTTTGTATCCCTTCTGAATGGGAACATCTAAGTTATGTAAATAATATTATTAGCAAGGCGAATAAGGCTATTCCAGCGAAAGCATGAAATCCTCGTTAGCTAGAATTATGTTTTAGTGTTTTCTTTATTGTTTTGTTGTTTCACGCCAAACTTTCTACCTTGAGTTTAATTAACGCGGTCTCCTTTTCATAAATTGGTAATTATTACCGAGGCATAAGTTCTACCAACAGAATAATTTATTAAACCATGCAAACTCGCCTATAATTATCTTCTGCGCTCTCCTCGCTTTTAGGGGATATCAAAGGCCTCCTTTTCATTGAAGGTATTAAATTTGATTGATTTATCACAGGAGTGAGCAAGGTCGATCGACATTTTTTATTGCGAGGGCCAAATCTTGGGGCGGCATCACTTTTCTTTGGTTGTAATTTTAAGTATATGGGGACCATGTGAAAAAATTATGATATACAGGGTGTGTGGAAGAAGATCCCAGCTCCCACTAATTTTGCCCTGTTGCAGAGAACATATACGATTTTTGGCAAATGGTAATGGTACTGGTTGATTGGGTAACACTTATTTTGAGCATTATTCGATATGTAATATCAAAATTGAAGAAGTCATATTAGGCGTTTTTTATCGAATAATTCCATAACAGAAAGTTATTTAAAATCGCTTAAAACCCCCAAATCCCAAGTTTCATCAAAATCTGAGAAAATTTAAATTTACATACAAATAAAAATAACAAAACATTGAAAATTGTAAAATCACCCTCAGACAAAATACATTTTTCAATCTGTTTCCTTAAATTCAGTCTTACATTTCTCAATTGTTGTGGAGTTGCCTCTTCACAGGCCTCTCTTATTCTCTCGCACGTACAACTCTTTCCTATTTGTTGGTCTTGCCTTGTACACATTTTCTTTAAGTGTTCCCCTCAAAAAGAAATCTAAGGGTGTGAATGTCTGGAGATCTG
The DNA here is from genome assembly GCA_963675555.1 of Leptura quadrifasciata. Classification (NCBI taxonomy): domain Eukaryota; kingdom Metazoa; phylum Arthropoda; class Insecta; order Coleoptera; family Cerambycidae; genus Leptura; species Leptura quadrifasciata. The sequence continues at coordinate 159,027,579 of OY776675.1, forward strand.
GGAGCCCACTCAATTGTCTGCCATAATGTAAAACGTAACCGATATTGAATGTGAATGATGGTATCATTGAATATATTCCTTAATATAAGTATGTTTTATGCATATATCTACATTAAGTTACATTACAGTTACATTATATCTACATTATAGTAAGTATATCAACATTAAGTTTTATATTATATTGTAGTATATCTATCTATTTAGACTATTTTTATACATAAGTGGATTGGAATGAACGAACCACTTAATTATCCAGCTCGGTCACTTGACATGACTCCAGTAGATTATTTTTTGTGCAATTACTTAAAAGATAAGCTTTATGAGAAACCGTGCCAGTTACTTTGCCATTGTATATATTATATAAAAAATGGGATATAAATCTCGCGAGAATTAGGTTGTCTCCTAAAAAAAATCTCTCAAACAAAAAATCTTCGACGCCTTTCGACTTCATCTGCCCGACGCGATAACGCCCCATTTTCCGGTCTACATATCCGCATTACAAAAACACTTTTTGCATGCTACGAGGCCAGACAACGCCCTCAGCGATAATCCTTGCGAAAAGATGCGTAAAAACGATCAACCGGCGATCAAGTGCTTTATTTATTCATGCATGAAACCATTTTCTCCGGTCATCTTACCCTTAATAGAGGTTCTCGGCAGTCCCCCGTTACTGTAACATAATAGAGTCTAAGGACGACGACCCTAATTTCGCCGGGGAATGTCTTCGGGCTGCAAGTTTTGGCAAACACCAGAGATTAGATGATAGGGATAATGCGGGGCCAAAAGCATAATATGTTTTAAGGGCCAATTAACTGGTCGTTTATGAACTTATGTCATTTGGTGAACGAATATAATAAGAAGTTGAATTACTTTCTCGAATTTTTGAAATTTAATTATGGACTAGGTTCCATTACAAACGTTTGCATTTATATATACAGGGCAACTACTTTTGCAACAGTCAATCATCGTGCTATTTATCTATTTCAATGTTCAAATAAACAACTGTGGGATATTTCCAAAAATGTAGATTTTTTGCACAGAAAATTTTTATTATAGAAATATTCATCTGCTATGTGTATACTCCCTTACAGACAGAGGCCTCAGTAGATAGTCCCCTTTAGTAGAGAAAAGCTAGTAATAGAACGATAGTTCGCCAGTTTGCCCAGAGATGGCGCTACTAGCAAACTTGGTACTTCCTACCATAGAGATACTAGATAAGACGGAGCTCGTCTAGAAACAGCCTTGAATTATATGGAAGGATTTGCAATAGAGGTTACTGGTATAAAAGAAGCGGGACCAACGTATCAGAGTAATTCTAGTTTGTATTACAAAGTGATCAGATCAAGAGAAAGAACAAAGTGATTAGACTAGCAAAAGTACAGTGACAAAAATAGTGAGTTAAATAAATCAGTTGTTATAGTGTTAGCCGTGTTGTCATTATTGAATCTACGTTTGGGGTGTTTACTAAAGGATTTAAACACGTAACACATCGAACAGTAAAAGTACCAATTACAGGATTACAAGTTACAAGCCTGGCACGTTAAGTGTAATAACTGTGTATTACCAACAAAACGCTAATGCTTCGATTGTAACGAACACCAGCCGAAAGACTGATCCTACTTAAAGGAGCTCTCGTGCCAGTCGTACCACACCACTTGCAAACTGCAGTTTCGAGCTGTTGGCTCTCGTCAGTGCCAGGTAGGCATGTGGCGAACGACACGAGGATCCTTTGACTATTTGGTACATCTCGGTTTCGTTAGGATAGCGACATGCAAAATAGTCAGCAGGCGCCATCTAGCGGTCCAGTGTCTGCTACAATCGAAAAATAAATAGTCTGACTGGGCTTAGCGTAGTTGCTTTTAGAGGGCAGAATATTAAAACATATTTCAGTCGCAAAGCTCCTCTATAAAACCCTTATTTTACTATAAGGAACGTAACCAGACTGCGACCAACAACTGCTCTCCGGGATTTGGGTCCCGTCGAGCGCTGAATTACAAGTTACAAGCTTGGCGCGTTAAGTGTAATAACTGTGTATTATCAATAAAACGCTAATGCTTCGATTGCAACAAACACCAGCCCCCTAAAAGCAGACTAACACATCTAAGGGTGTGATATCTGGATACCTGGGAGCCCACTCAATGAGGGGGCTATTGCGACCTATCCATCTATTGTAAAATAGATCGTTCACTTCCGTACAATAAGGGCGTTATGAATTGAAGCTGAAAGTTTAACGTCTTAAGAACAATGTACCATGGAAACAAAAATGAAAGTGATCCGTCTTTGTACTACAAAGAATGTAAGAATAGAGTTGAGACGGAGGAACATGGGTAGAATAAATAAATTTAAATCATCATTGCCTTTATAATATTTAAAAAAATATATAAATAAAAAAAATGTATTTAATTCTGTAATTTGGTACGTCATGTTTTTTTAATTCTGAGCAAGTTTTTCTAATAACATTTTTCAATATTTCGCACAGAAAGGGCACTTTACTTGACGCGATTTTTATTCTTAAGATGTTACCAACACCCTCTATAATTTTTTGAAGTCCAACATACTAAAAATAGTTTCTGGGTGAAGCAAGAGCAGAATACAATAAATTGTGTTTGTAATCCAAACACACCTATAGTACTGCTTTGCCGTGGACATACTGTATAACATAAATTGTCATTTGCATTTAGCACCAATTTAATCTTACGTTATGTTTTGCGACTTATATTTTCAACCCCTTACGTATTTTGAGGTAAATATTTTTAAAAATTTCAGAACTTTAAAACTCTTAACATCAAAACGAGACAAAACACAATTTTCACATTCTCTCAGCACTACTTGCAAACCTTCTGTAAATATTTGTTCGCAATTTTTTAACGTGTTGCGTGATGAATCCATATTTATGAATACTAAATAACAATTAAAAATTTTATTGGAACCTTGCGACGTCAGTTAACCTCACACAATTAAAAGTGGACGCCAACTCGAATTCAAAAAATGCCGCTATTAAACTCGCTTTTACAGCATACGCTTACTTATTTAATACTAATTTTTCTAATTGTACTGCACTCTATATTGTTTCACAAAAACGGTAATTTCAGTTAGTTCACATTGTTAATTTTTCCGTTTCTCTGTGCAGTCGACGTACGTATAATAGATTTACATGAACATTAAAGTGGGTTAATAATCCACTCATTTAATGAGGTCTGATTTTTTATATGCCATTATAAGTGCATAATAGAAACGGTGCTTAAAATATTCAGATGGGAGCTCAAATAAAATATAAATTAAATTCTGAAATACCTTGATCATTGTCAAGAAGGAATATAATCTTTTTTGTATAAATCTCAAAATGATTTAAAAAAAATATAATAATATAGTGTGCAACAGCCAAATGGAATAAATTCGGTACTTCAATTATTGTGCATATTTGTAGAAAATCCTGAAACGATTTTGGATTCTGAAATGACATCCTGCAACGTACAAATTTCATCCCTAAATTCAACCCCCTTCGAGTGGTAGTTACAACCCCTAAATTTTTAAATAGAAAGTAGGGGCTTGTAATACCTCATTTGAAAGGTTTTTTCATTCTCTATTCAAAAATGCTATGGTTTTAATATTTATTGCAAAAATTAACGGTAAAAAATTAATTCATATGCTTGGCGTAATTCACAACAGCAAACTAGAGAAAACTTAATTTCAATGTAGTAAATGTTCCAAATGAGTTCCTTGAACGTCTTGGCAGCATCCTAATCGTAAATAAAAATGTCTTCTAACGTTTTCCAATATCTAAAGCGTGACCGACATAACCACATCCGTTATTCTTATCCGTGTAAAATCAGGAGAACGCGCTGGCCACTGTAGCAATCCTCGTCTCCCTATCTACTCCAGTCTAATTCCGGGGGGGGGGGAGTTTGTATACTCCAGTCTAATTGCGGGGGGGGGGAGTTTATAATATATCAGTTATGTCATGTTTTTTGATAATTTCATATTTGCTCTGAGAATACTGCGAAACAACTCCCTTGTAAAGGGTGTTTTTGCCCATTTAAGGGTGTTTGACCCGTTTTATGGGTATGGGACTCCAAAATTCGTGATCGACGACCCAAAAAATATATAGGGTGCCAGAGAAATGCATTTAATAAGACAATTTAAAAATTACACTCCGAATATTGTGAAAAACCCCCAAAAAGGGGTGTTAGGAATTATAATATTCCAAAATATCTGCAAGTGCCTTATATATATATATACAAAAATTAGACCAAACCAGCTATTCTCCCAGCTACATGCTGACGACCAGCGCAGAATTAAATGGTGAAATTTGCCGTATTTTGTCTAACACAGTTATTACTAGCACTAGCTCCTCCTAGCATTCGGGCAATCCAATTTATTATATTTTAGTGCTAACTGTGTGAATTAATTCAACGCTCGTCGGCATGTAGCTGGAAGAATAGCTGTTTTGGTTTAATTTGTTTAGTCCTTATTATATATAAGCACTTGCAGATAGGTTGAAATATTATAATTCCTATTTTTATAAATTAATAAATACTGTTATTTTTTTCTTCAAAAATTTTTAGTGCCGCTTGTGAGCGGTAGAAAAAGCTTCCACTGCCGACAGTTTAAGTGCACAAAACTTGTCGTTAAAGTCATTTTCTTTTGGAGTTTGCGGAAAAAATGTTTAATTACAAAATTTCATTAGTCTTGTTCTAATCAAAATGAATTATTTTGTAAAAAGTATTGATATTTTAATCTTAGAAGGCCTTTGACTCCGGATTTGGTACCTTTTTCAACTGGTTTCAAATACTTAGGAACATAGTACCTTGACAGTAACCTCGGTTGAATATGTCATGTTGATCATGTTTGCAAACAATTAAATAAGGCTTATTATGCTATATTGTAAATGAAAAATACACTCGGACAACCAGGTTGTTAGATATTTACTATGCGTTGGCCTACTCCTACATCTCTTCTAATATAATTTTGTGGGGTAAATCCACGAACATTAATAAAGTGTTTATATTGCAGAACGGGATACTATGACTCATATTTAATATGAAATACGATGATACGTACAATGAAATCCTTACAGTACCAAGCGTTTATATTTATAAATGTTTGCTTTTGCGAGGGATAATATGGCATTATTTGACACTCTGGGTATAGCTTATAGTTATGGTATATGGCTTATAGACATGGTAATTTATATGCGATACCCAACATAAAACGACAACATTTAAAAACTTTCCGTACTATACTTATATAATTTGCTTTAACAACTTACCAAAAAATGTGCGTGACCTACCGTGCAGACGTTATAAAAAATGGTAAGAGAACTGCTAGTAGAGAAAACCTGTTATACTTTATACGAGGACAATTGAAACTGGTCAGTGTTAAAGCACAGGACCGTGCGCACTGAAATTGATATTTTCTCCTATATATTTAGCAATGGTATCGAGATTCGAATGGTAGTTGAAACTGTGCAGGCGAGTCCGTGACTGGCAATGTAATAAGCCTGAATGAACCATCTACGACTGCACTGGCTTAAAGATAATAAAACGGACAGGCCTACTAGCATAAAAAAAACTCGTAAATCGTTTCTCAGTAGTCAACGGTGGACTTATGAGATGTGCCAGTGCAGTACATAAATACCTGGTATAATATCAAGTGTAGGAGTTTAGTTAGTTGTTGTTCATATTTATAAATATTTACTACTATATAAAAGGTAAAATATTTTAATTATTTACTAATTTACCATGGCTTTCTGGGGACCATTTGAAACAGAGGATAATATAATAACGCCCGAAAATCTTATCATTTTCTTATGGCAAGCATTTCTATTTACCTCCGCCCATGTACAATAAAGAGATGCCGACTGTTTTTGCCGGCTTTTAGTTTTTATACGGTTTCAATTAAGTTCGTTTACACTTTACTGAATTAATGAGTTTTTAAATTCTAGCTAGAATTTCTGGCATATACATATATCTGCATGTGAACTTTTGTGTACGTCAATATTACTTATATTGGTAAGGGTGATTTTACTATATGTAGATATGTGTATACGTATATATGTGTGTATATATTTTTTTCTGGATCCTGTATCATATATTTTAATATATTTATTTGATTGTTTTTAATCTATTTATTTATTTGTGTGTTTTTAATATATTGTTTTGTTTGTGTGACGCCGCGTAATATCTTTATTGCACACTTAAAAATTTTTACTTGTGTATTGACTTACCAATGGTACTTATTTGTGTAGAATTGGTTAATTGATATTATTTTCAAACTGTTTAACCAAAATTGGCATTAATATATTCTATGCATATGCTACTTGTTAACACTTTATATCTATTCATGTGTAGCATTAGTATTTTCATGTTTTATGTTTTACATATTCATTATTATTTATTTTTATTCTGACATGTCCTATACAATTGACGGAAAGGATAAATAAAGATTATGATTACGATATAAACAAAATACTTTGGAAACGTAAAATTGTTTTTAAGAACATTGAAAATAATATGACATCTCGTTTTTGCTTCTTTTCAGGATCCCTTGGCAAGTACAGATATAAATGGCAACGACGACGATCCCATGCCACAAGATAACGGCGACAACAAACACGGGACACGGTGTGCTGGTGAAGTGGCCGCCGTAGCCTATAATCAATTTTGCGGTATAGGCGTCGCTTACAATGCCAGCATAGGCGGTAAGTTTTATCAGGCATAAATATATATGTTTGCTTCCTTTATTCTTATTAGGACTTTACGTTCAATTTTTGTTGTCTTACAATCTGACCTCTGATGCATAATCCACATACACTGAAACACGTGAATACTACACTCAAATACTCCACGTGCATTTCGCCAATCATGTAGGCTATTTGACGATGGTTCAACGAATACATCTTACCGTAACAAAGCAGACTGTTTGGGATAGGCCCTTCGTCGCTATGCATACATTTTTTATATTTTGTCATTCCTAAGCTTTCAAGAGCATCCAAATTTTACATATCAAAATAACTGCAAGTTGCTAATAAATATTCTATGAGTGTTCTCAGAGGCATGTTGGGCAACGCTAGACTTTTCTGTTCTTCTATATTGCAGATGGGCCATGTGCTCTATAAATCTAGTTATAATTGGACGTTTCGTTTGTCCAATACACTTCAAATTACAACCTTAGCGATTGATTTAAAGTTGCTCTTTGGGTCTCCCAAAAATCCTTGTAATTTATTTCTCGACAAATGGACAATTGGTATATTTAAGTTTTTGAAAATCCTACACATACGAAATCGATACAAATTTTGATTTCTCCCGTTCTGTTTGAAAAGTCGAGCAATTGTGGAGTATTTCTTCAAGTCTACGTTTTATAAATATTTTAACAATACAACTCACAGAGTATCCATTGCTTTCAACCTTACCTTTGATGGAAACTTTCTCATTTGGAGATTCGTATTCATTTAGAAGAAAACTTAATAAACCATGAATCAAGAAATTAGGGCAACTGAGCACAGCAGTGAATCATTAAGGATATAAGAATTCTTCCTCTCTGAGACTAGTGAGTTGAAAGTCATCGCAACTATCCATGATTTAAAAAATAAAAAAACACCTGGTATTGATGGCATAGGTCCGAAATATTGAAGGATATTGCAAAAGAAATAGCTAAACCTCTAACCTACATAATAAATAGATCGTTAGTAAATATTTCGAATAGGAGGTAAACGGTATGTAGTAAGTTTTACTAAAGTTTACTGTTAGTAATTTATTACCGAATCAGGTAACGATAGTAGCTAGGTCAGCTTCTATTTTATCCCTTAATATATCCCAATTTTTAGCTTTATAAAATATGGCTGTATCATCAACTTACTATTTCACTCTTAGTTTCTACATTAAATAGACCGTTTAGGTATATATTAATCAGTATTGGTCCTAGAACAGTGCCCTGAGGCATCCCATATTCTACAGTCTTTACATTACTTACTGTATCTGCGATTTGAGCACATTGCTTACGGTGTTCTAAATAACTCAATATTATTTTATATGAAGTCCCTCGAAAACCTATACTGTTCAACGTACTGAGAAGTTGGGTGTGGTTGACCGTATCGAATGCCAGGTCAACGAAAATGCATATTGCTGGTTTTTTATTATTAATGTTATTCTGTCTGAACCCAAATTGTTTGTCTGATAGTATACCATATCTTTTTAGATAACAACTAATCCTATTTCTCACTATTTTTTCAAAAATTTTTCACCACTTTTATAGAGTGGTTCTATTACAGCCATTTTGAATAATGACGGACATATTCCTATGTTAAACGAACCATTTATTATGCAGGTTAGAGGTTTAACCAATACCAGATGCTTTTTATGTTTTAAATCATGAATAGTTTCAATGACTTTCAACTTATTAGTCTCAGAGAGAAAGAATTCTTAAATTCTTAACTATTCACACTGTTAAGCTCAGCTGCTCTTAGGTTCTTGAATATACCGTATGTATTCTGTGTGCTATATGTATCTCAAAAATTGTAATTATTAACATAAAAGAATATTATAAATCAGGTTATCCACCTTCCAGAACCATCATCTTTATCAGAAATAACCACATTACTATCTTTATTATCATTTAAATAAAAACAGAGGAATCATGTAGGTACTGAATTGCACCTTTAATGTTTGCTATAATCTTTTCCATAACGCTCCAAGAGGAAAGATTGTTGATGATTTTTCAAGGAATATTATTTTTCAAATTCAATTTTTTGACATTCTTATTTTGTGCGAATATTTTCTTTACAAATCCAGCTACAAAGATATTTAGTTAACAATCCAATACTACAATCCATTACAGAACTGTTTCTAGTACAATAATGATTGCCGTCACTCTTATTAAACAACTACACTAGTAACAATGTTATTTTATACGAGAATCACTGTTCTTACGCTTTGTGGTTGCGACCCTGTATGACACAAAGAGCTCATCTCTCAGAACTGTAACCCGCGCGTTTATGCTCAGCTTCACAATTAAATTTCCACCATTACAGATATGATACCGACTCCGGTTATGTAGATATCTGCGCCATATCTACATATCTATCAATGCCCCTTTGTGGTATATTTGCCCGTTCACCATTCCATTATGCCAAATGCAACAATTTTGAGGAAATTATTTGTTAGATACGCATGTAGTTTCAAAGGTTGGCCCTCTTGATATGCTGTCTTGGCATATGTTCCACTTGGTGGGGTGGAACAGGAAATATGTCATTTTTGGTTATATACAAATTGATGGACTTATTAATGAAAATGTAAAAATTCCAAAATTGACAATTGTTTTGTAGAAATTTAATTACTTATTTCTGCATAATAACAATTTTCTGTCAATCAGGGTGTATAAAATATTTAAAGAGAGTCTTTCAAAATGTATATAATGAAATAACGTAAGGAAAACATTGTATGAAAAATTAGCAAACTATTTGGTATTTTCGAATTCAATTTTACTGTGCCAATAAAAAACGCAAGAAAAACTTCACGGCCTCATTAAAATACCGTTACTCTCGACCGCAAATGGAATTACTTACCTTTATAGGTTTTTAATGTATGTCGACTTATTTGATGACTAGTTCGCCGGCATTGATAATGAGCTCGTAAAGTTTTTGTTGAATTTTTTATTTGTACGGTAAAATTGAACTCGACTATGCCATGGAATTTAAATATAGATTTCCTGCTGGACAGTTCATTGTATTCGTAACAATAAAAAAATTAATTTATTATTAGAATTAATCATTATTATTAGGGTGACTGAGGGTAAATGCACCCCCAATATCCATAAATTCAGTTTCTAGGTAGTTTTTACAAAAATCAGACTAAACTAATCTATCGGATTTTATATGTCAAACGTACCTTTATATATTATGTTGCTTATTCCTATGTATATTGCTAAATATCTACAATAGTGTAGACCCCTTAAATTTCTTTAAAAAATAATACAAGGGGGTGCATTTACCCCAGTCGAGTGGGGTAAACGCGCCTTGGTTTATATTTTCTCTATGAGCAGTGCAAAACAAAGTATGGAGCAAATGATCAACCTTTTTACATTATGTACTGTCGTGAGCAGAAAAAAATAGGACAACTTTTTTTTTCTAATGTAAATCTGTCTCTAATGAGTAGCCGAAATAAAACAGATACCACTTTTAATTTATTTTTTATTTTAATGCTATAGTTATTGCTATAGTAAATAATGGATGGTTAATGAGACAAATTGCACTGCGCTATAACATTAACAAAAATTTGATGTGTAACATTTTAAGAAAGCGGAGAATAAACGGTACGATTAGTAGAAATCCTGGATCAAAGGGCAAAGGATATCCTACTTACCAAGAAACTAACTATTAATATTTCGTTATTGCACCATTTCTATTTATAACTTCTATAAGTCTGTTTGGCATAAAATTAAATAACTTTATACAATAATCATTAGTAATAATATTTTCCCATGCATTATTTACTATTTCCAGTAATTCTTCGGCATTCCGTGGTCTCACATTTCGCTTTTGGATACTTCTTACGAGTAGTCCCCATACTTCTTCCACAGGGTTAAGATCTGGACTATGACTGAGCCAGTTAAGAACATTGATGTTGTTATCTTGAAATCAGTTAGTTACGGTATGAGCAATATGAACGAAACAATTGTCTTGTTGAAATATGAACTCATTATTAGGAAATAATTGTTACACAGAAGGGAGCATAATATTGTCTAAAACCCTAATATACCTTTCACTATTAAACCGTTCCTCAATATGCCACAAAACACCAGGACCACGTGCCGATATCCAAGCACACATATTGACGGAAAATCTACCACTTCATCATTGTTAGATATATATTACTCATCGAAATACGAATACGACCGCTGTGTGTTGACTGGAAAGTTTTTTCGTCTGTAAAGATTACATTGTTCCAAAATTTACATCATGCGCTAAAAATTCAAGCGCAAATCCTACTCGAGTTTCTTTATGTTCAGCTTTAAGTAAATATTTCCGTGCTGCTGCATGACAGCGTAGCTCCGATTCTCTTACTCGCCGGCGACCAGTACTACTCGATCCAGGAAAATTCGTTCCTTCAGCAGCCTGAATAACTGAGTAAAATGGATTTTCTACTAAAGCATTTACCAATTGCAAATCTTGTTGTTGAGTTGATATCCTTCGTCGCCCTGATCCAGGATTTCTACTAATCGAACCGTTTATTCTCCACTTTCTTAAAATGTTACACACCGAATTTTTGTCAATATTATAACGCAGTGCAATCTGTCTCATTGATCATCCATCTTTTGCTTTAGCGATAACTCCAAATTTAACTAAATCGCTTATATGAGGCATATTAGTTTTTTGCACACTTGCAATAAATTATGACACAGAAATTAAAGTGGAGAATAAACGGTACGATTAGTAGAAATCCTGGATCAGGGCGACGAAGGATATCAACTCAACAACAATATTTGCAATTAGTAAATGCTTTAGTAGAAAATCCATTTTACTCAGTTATTCAGGCTGCTGAAGAAACGAACTTTCCTGGATCGAGTAGTACTGGTCGCCGGCGAGTAAGAGTCGGGTGGCTAAATACTATATGTATACCACTTGTAAAAGTTTTTAAAACTGATTGTGAAATTTTGGGCTAAAATGACTAGTAACAGTCTAAGTATTTATAAATAGAAAAAAAGTTTGGTGAGTTCATCCCCAAACTCCAAAAACTGGGTTTTTCGTATTTTCGGTATTTGGCAGGCAATAATACCAGCTTTGCTTTTTCTAAGTATTTTCTGGTAGGTCTTCGTGAGAATTATCCATTTGAATACGTTTTTTTTATTAATAAATTAGACCTTACCTCAGAAAGACGCTATTACTTGACATTTGTTAATTATGTGACTGAGAAACGTCAAAATCAAACACTCATGGTTACATGATTAATGGGAAAGGTAAAAGGGTTGATAATCATGGCCTCATGATCATTTTTAAAGTCATAGAGCTACTTCAAAAATTGCTTTAATTTCACTAAATTTGTATAAAATGTTAACAAGAACTTTGACATATTAACTAACGGGTTTTCAAAATGTAATTATAAGTTGCCCGAAAATGCAAATAAAATGTTACTTTTCTGCCCTAGTGTGGAAAAAATGACTTTTCGGCACTAGTGCGTGAAGACGATTTAATCGGTTTAATATAGGATATTTACTTGACTTATACGCACGTTTCCAATCTCGAAAAATGAACGCTAAGACCAAAAATTTCAAGTAACCTCTTTTAAAATCTATGAAATTTTCGTTAAATCTGATTTCGATAAAAATTGACAGACACGGCATTGTGAAATTACAAAACCTCATTGTGACCTGGCAACCGGGTTCTCTAAACTTGTATAAATGGCTTTCAACTGTACAAAATATTATTTATGCTATATTAACATATCCCTGGGTCGGTCTAATATTGTTACGTATCAGCAGCCATTTGTCTTTGATGTTCCATCATCCCACAAGTAGCATTACAAATGTCAATAGGTCTGATAGGTCGTTTGCAAATGGAAATGGTATTACCACTATAAGCCTACTATTTTATGCGTACACACTGAAATTCCTGACTGACGTAAGTTCTATTAAGCTCATTTCCTATTTCTATTAAATGGAAACGTAATAAGTTAAAAGCACATTATATTAGCGCCAAAGCTCAAATATTTTACAGGACAAAGGTGTTTATATATTCAATTATCATTTTTTTGTTAAGCTTGCCCCATGTACGTCAAAGAATCCAATTAATTGAATACAGGAAGGGGACGTTTTGATATGCAATTGCTACTTTGTTGTCAGGTTTACTCCACATGCGTCTACAAAAGAAACTAATTGAATTCAAGAAGATAAAGATGTGCCAGAGGAACATGGAACATGGGCGTTTAATGGAAATACAATAAGTTATAATATTCCCTTAAAAGCACAATTTATGAATTCGTGCAATTGAAAGAACTTTATGCCCAGTAAATTGTGTTGTAAAAGGAAATCTCTTTTGTTATGCATGACTTCCAAGAAACAATTGGTCCTTGGAGACCGGAGATATTAAAGTAGCGACATTATATTATACACATTTCTTACCCTTGCCCGCGCTGTCCTTATCTAATATCGTTTTGTAGATACCACCGGCTTGCAGAAATATATGTTGTTAATGTAGGTACATTGTAGGTTTTGTAGTGCGGCTTGCATTTTGTAATTGAAAGCCGCCGGTGGCTTTGCAGTTATATTATTTAAAAAATAAGACAATGAAAGTTAACTATTACGTGCAAATTGAAATTATGTCCAGAAATAGATATAAGTATAGACGCAAGTCTTAAATATTCGTCAATCAAAAAAGTAGATAAGTTAGGACAATTCTGGATCAAAATCCCATGCATTTTCTTATGGAGGTTCATTTCACTGATTTTTGATTCGGGGCAATGACATAGTTACGTAAATATAAAAATCTGATATAAGAAGAATATACAGTCTATATATTAGTAAATACTATATACAGCTTGTCCCATTTTGCCTAGAACCACCTCTATAAAAAGTTTATTTAATTTTCAATTTAGATAATTTTTTTTTAAATATAAATATTTGAAAAGCATCATCTTCGTATTATATTAAATTTTAAAAAACTTAAGGGGTTGTTCATTAATTACGTAAATGTCCCGAGAGGGAGCGGGGTTTAAACATCTTTACATAGCCTTATACCTCGGGGGAGGGGGGTAAAAGGCATTCTTACGTAACATTTTACTACAAATCGAAATTCACCTGGGAGCGCGCTACAAACGGCTGGCGAACGACATTTAACTATTTAACGCTTTTTAGAAGAAATTCTAGGTAAAATCTTATGTAAGAAGGGAGAGGGGGCGCACAAAAAAGTTATAGACAGACCGACAGACAAGATTTTTTTTTCGCTCAAATTTAAAATCTCGACGTTTCATGGCACTTTAAGCCCATTTCAACAACAAAAATTCTTTTTTTTTGCGTTACTATACTTCCACTGGACCAAGAATTCATAATTGGTGATCTCGAAAACCCCCAGATATCGATTTTGAGTCGAATCGGATCATAAACGATAATGTCTTCCACCATCTTGCTTTTTTCTTATATGAAAACGTTAAAGTGTATTGTCACCGGATTTATACACGTGCAAAATTTCAAAGGTCTAGCTTAATTAGAACTAATCGAAATTTTGATTGCAAGATTTGCCCTAAACCAACTGACAAACACATTGCAAGTTAAATAAAAGCTTTTACGTCCTCGCCTCATACGTTTTCCAGCGGCTTGTGTATCAGTGTATGCGCGGAAGCTATACAATCTTAGGCGAGGCTCCTATGTATAGGGGATATACCATCCTTCGAAGGGGGTGTAAAGCCGTCGGTCCCTTGTCTATTAAAGGTTAGGCAAGTAAAAGATCCCTGTTCTTCTTAAGGGAAGAGATTCTGCAAAATTCCTGGTTGGGGGTAGCTCGTCTACAGGCGTCGGTGTTAGTCCTCAGTAGCGGAAATAGGCCGACGTTAAATAAATGTATAAAAAAAATAATAAAAGCTTTTAAAAAAATGCTTATACGTCCTAGAGCGGGTTAACCGCTTCACTAATTGTGATCGTTTGTATGGCGTCTTATTCAAGCTAAACTGTCAGATACACATTTAAACACACGTTTCTACATTGCACAGTAAAGTTTACAGAAAAATCCATCGAAAATATAATTGTAAGACTAAATCTAGCTAAAAATCTGCAATTGACATTATATTTTTATAAAATGCGAAAGTCCGTTGTGTCTTTGTATCGAAATCACCCATTCGCAAATGATTTATGAGTTAAAGATTAAAGATGAATCAATTTATTATCCAATACCTTTGTGTATTGTTACATAAGAACGTAAAACTTCGTGCAAAATGGAACAAGACTTTACAGTTTAAACGATAAAATTATGCTTTCCATGATTTTTTTTTTTTTTTTTTTCATTACTCAGTTGCATTAATGGTTTACTGTACGAACGAACATATTTTCTAATCGCGACCGTGTAAAACCCCGAATTTTACTCTTTCATCTTCTCCCTCGGCCTGTCGACTATTTTCGCTTGCCAAATGGAAAAAAAGGGCATGAAGCGTGCTCGTTTCGGCAATAAATTATTTTTATTGTCCACATACGCGGACAGATTAAAATGCTATCATTAACACAAACCGCTATAGACCTCGGCGCCCGGCTAAATTTCAACAATATATTCTAGTATATTATACTTGTATCTTATCTACCGAAACGTACTTTTGTACTCCATTTCGAATACCATTTAGGTAATTGTTGGCCACAATTTACACAAATTCTATTGTTGCCGTACAATCACTTTGGTGTAGCGGTAGTGGGAGATTGAGATATTATTTATTTAGCAGCAAGCGGGAAGATAAATGAAACGAATGGAAGTAACGGTCGGCGTTGCCAAGTACGACTATTTATTTGACTAATTTTTCCTCTGATATAATTTTCTTTAGTTATAAAGTGCACAGTGGCTCGAAATTAAAAACATGCGGCTAGAACACTGAATCTATTGTAACGTGTTTACACCCTCCAGTAAACATTCCCAAACGTAGGTTCAAATAATTGCAACAAGAATTTTCACTAACCTAACCACTACTTTATTTAATACTTAATTACAATAATTAATCATTATCATAACACGCTAATTACGACATTGATCTACTATAGACACTAATATAATGCACATCTGATTACTGTTCTTTGTTTTATCTGTTCACTTGTTCATCTAATATAAAACTGTCTTCCGTGCGTTGGATCTGCTTCTTATGTATCCGTGGCTCCTATTCGCGATCCGCCCATTTCCCTCCAACTTCTATTCAACTTCTCCATCCTTCTAATCTGTCATTCGAGATTTTTCTACCGTTTTCTACCCATACATGGTAATGGTAATTCGCCAGTTGTCCTAGAGATGGCACCTTTTTACCGGTAGCTAAATTGATTAAACCTCTCTTCGTTAGAGGGCGGCACATAACAGTGTGTTAAATGTCTTTAAAATCAGTTCCCTTATGAGGAAAAACATTTTAAAATAGTGTCAAATCGGAATGGTAATTTTGAAAAGACAAAACAGTGACAAGAATCTGATATTTGTCGCTCAATAGATAGTATCGGAAAGGTGCAAAGATACAAGGCTTTAGCCTATACCTGGACCAATAATTAGAGTCAGTAACTGTGACCAACAAGAATGGAGCGGACAAGCAAGACAGCCGCGCACGCACTGCCATAAGCATACTAAAAGCATGTGCCGCTCCTCCTATACATGGACCATCTAGCATCCCTCTACTGATTCGAATTATTGATCCTAGTTTAATAAGTAAACAATCGTATAAATATATATTGCTATGCTACGAAATTCTTTAAACAAAATCGTTATTATTATTATTATTTTAAGACCCACGAACACGTTGATGTTATATTCCAATCAGTTAAAAAGGATAATACGTCTTAAGCAAATATTACATTCATTTATATCTGTTTTAATTAATATGAGATATTGAAATCAAGCCATCACTAAGCATTATACATTATGAAATCTTCAAAATGAAATTCCCGATAATAAAATCAAAACTAAAGGACCTTATATTACAATAAAAAGTAAAATGCAATTTTAAAGATTATATAAAATGGAATTACGTGAAATTTAAATATTTTACATCGCCTCCAGCTCGGATGCTTTATATTTCATGAGGAAAATAAAAAAGTTTTAATCAAACTTTTCATATAAATTATACATGATTTCGAAGGTACCATACATTACTTTTTTAGAAGCAATTATAATATGTTTCATCACATAATAGCTGTTCTATGCAAATTCTCTCAGATCCAGAACCAAATATTGGAAAACTACGCCGCAGGAAGCAATATTTTTGGTAACAGACTTGACAGTTGAGCTGGCAATAAGACAGGGTCGACACGGATATTAAAGAAAATTTATAAACAACCTAAAAGCATATTCCTTTACTCCGGATTCGAAATAAGCTCCTTAATAAAAGGTATATATTGGAGATTGTAGCCATTCTAAAAAAAAGATGATGAGAACAATGGGCCTAAAATTTATCGATAATTTCTATATATACCAAGAAAATTATTTTAAACAATCGCACAAAGAAATACTTTAAGAAATGTTACTCATTGTGACGTCAGCAACGTTTTTTGAACGTATCGAATATAATTTGTATCCAAATTATCACTTACTAAGATTGTCTCAAGATGCAGTTCTGGGCCCATTACTTTTTATAATGAATACGAACGATTTATCCTTGTTACATACAAAAAATACTAATTTTTCATATATTCCACCCACTATATACCTACCCTACTTCTTTTTTAATCATAATACGAAATTTTTGCTGATAATTATAGCTGAATATTTTTACAGGCGTTAGAATGTTAGATGGAGTCGTCAATGATGCAGTTGAGGCACGAGCCTTGGGTCTGAACCCGGAACACATAGACATCTACAGTGCTTCCTGGGGTCCGGAAGATGATGGTAAAACTGTCGATGGACCCGGTCCTCTGGCTAGGAGAGCTTTCATTTACGGAGTTACCAGCGGGAGGAAAGGGAAAGGTTCCATATTTGTATGGGCCTCCGGTAACGGTGGGAGGCATACAGATTCGTGCAACTGTGATGGATATACCAATAGTATTTTTACGCTTAGTATATCTAGTGCTACCCAGGGAGGGTAGGTACCAATAATTACCATTAAAATATTGAATATCTCTTGCTATTCTTCGAGTCTACTTTTGATACCCAGCTAATTATCGTCCTTTTCAGTTACAAACCGTGGTACTTGGAAGAATGTTCCTCAACTCTCGCAACCACCTACAGCTCTGGTACACCTGGACACGACAAGAGCGTCGCAACTGTTGATATGGACGCCCGGTTGCGACCAGACCATATTTGTACCGTTGAACACACAGGCACATCAGCTTCTGCTCCTTTAGGTGAGTTTCCTATAGTAGAGCCCTACGTTGTTTTCCTGAAAACGGTTTGGAACTTTGAATAGCTAGTTTCCATAAACCTCAAAACAATGAACATTACATTCTATGTATGTTTCGGTAACGAGCTGGCCTTATATATTTTTTATAATAGAAACCGAGTTGTATATTTATGAGAATAATTGCAAATAAATTTAAATGAAGGGAAAACGTATTATAAATTATATAATAATGAAACGGTCCACAGCGTTCTTTATTAATTCTTAAAGTACTTTTACTATTTGTTTATTGTATTCCAGTAATATTGTGAAAATGATATGCATAAATGGAAGTTAAACATATTTTTTAACACACAAGTAGAGATTGAGGCACTTGAAAACCGCCCCCACTATTCTCTCTTTTAAGGCACACCCCTAATTAATGAAAGAACAGAGTGGGGGTCGATGCCAACCGCTTCAATACATCTACTTAATACCAGAAAATAAATAAAAATATTCGGCCAATACTTTTCCCTTCTCAAGTAATAAAATAACAAAAATACCACGAAACTTTACAACTGCCGCTTATACACAAACTACCGTTAAATCCACTCGTTTTTTGCGTAGCTGCTGGTATATGCGCCCTTGCCCTCGAGGCGAACCCAAGCTTAACTTGGAGAGACCTTCAATATTTGGTGGTGCTGACGTCTAGGCCTGCTCCTTTGGAAAAGGAATCTGGTTGGATTGTGAACGGGGTTAGGCGGAAAGTATCGCACAAGTTTGGTTACGGCCTAATGGATGCCGGGGCTCTAGTTATCCTAGCGGAAAAATGGACCACTGTTCCACCTCAACATATCTGCAAAAGTCAAGAAATCATAGAAGACAGGCAAATCCAACCGGCGTATGGTAAGTACGACCGCAACTCAAAATACGTAGTTCAAGCTTAAACAATTTTTCCCTCCCAGGTACCACTCTCGACTTCTTCATGGACGTAGATGCATGCAGCGGAACGTTGAACGAGGTGCGCTTCCTAGAGCACGTCCAGTGCAAAATCTCGCTCAGATTCTTCCCTCGAGGTAATCTAAGAATCCTTCTAACTTCTCCAATGGGCACCACCTCCACCCTTCTCTTCGAACGGCCGCGAGATGTTGTCAGCTCCAACTTCGATGACTGGCCGTTCCTCAGCGTACACTTCTGGGGAGAGAAAGCCGAGGGCCGCTGGCACTTGCAAATAGTGAACGCTGGAAATCGTCACGTGAACCAACCTGGAGTTTTGAAAAAGTGGCAACTGATATTCTACGGCACTTCGGTGAACCCCGTACGTCTCCGGCCTACAAACGGTGCCCGTTCCACTCCTTGGAAATCACCTTTGAACACTTTCACGTTTCCAACTCAATCTCAGCCAGTTACACAGGTCTCGGATAACTTTTTCGACGCGGATGGTTTTAAAGGTTTCATTAACTTTCCCAATGTTTACTCATTCGCCGGTTCAGATCCTGAGGCAGCGGTTAGTTCTTTGGATGGCAAAAATACCAAGGTTCGCGATAACGATAACAACATCGATACGGATGAAGAAACGAAAGAAAATTGCGACGAGCAATGTGATGACCAGGGGTGCTTTGGGCGTGGACCCACTAAGTGCATAGCTTGTCGGACGAAGAGGATGGACAAGTGAGTAGATTATCACTAGACATATATGATTTAATTATAATCGAGGTTAATTAAGTAAAGATAGAAAATTATACTGTCGGAATCCGGTTCGAAAGACCAAAATATTAATGTTTCAAATTACTTGCCATAATAAATTATATAGTAAGGTATGCTATTTTAAAAACTAAACAACAATGATTGTTTTTATCAATTTATGTTTTTAGTCTTTTCTTGTAAATGGTATGAACCTTAATCAAATATATTTTAAGTGTATGTTTATGCAACATCAGGTATATTTCCAAACAGATCTGTTCTAGAGGGACTTCGAATTCGTTCGCTCTATATAGATCTGATTTTTGCGAATGTCCCCATTTATTCCAAAGTTACAACCGGTAAAGATATCTGATTTATTACATCGAAATTCACCTTCAATTTCACGAGATATCGACCATCGTGACAAATTCAAGGTATTTCTCATTTTTATTTCTTTATTTCAGAACATGTGTGTCGTCCTGCCCACCTAGAAGTTACTCGGATTCACAGGGCATTTGTCAACCATGTCATGAGGCTTGTGAGACATGCACCGGACCCGATCAAAAAAGTTGCCTCACTTGTTCTCCCGGACACGTGAGACTTATCGATCTCGATATATGCTTGCAGCAGTGCCCCGCCGGGTATTATGAAAGTAAGTACAGAGTTATTGGTAACTGTTGTTGTATTTGAAAATGCAATATCGAGAATTGCTTAGAAACGGCAAATATTTTTATCGATAATGTAAATGTTTATAAAAGTTGTGGAAAAGACCAGATCAGTATTCTTCTTACATAAAAAAAGAAACTTCAAATACTAGTAACATTAAAACCTGACAATAAAAAAATAAATAAAATTTCATGACCTAGGATCATAAAACTTATCAACTTTGTATTTAGACGCATAATAAAGACCTCCAATATTAACAAATGTATCTATTTCTGTGTAATTTATATCAAGTAGCCATTTTTTTACTTCTTTTTTTATATCTTGTTACAGATTTGATTTACTTAATATTTTCCGGAAGCCTATTATATAGTCTAGGGCCTAAGTAGATGAAACATTTTGTTTTTTTTTACATTAGCCACCCCCTCTACCACCCCCACTCTATTATTAAAGGGAACAAAATATTACATTGGGATAGTGTGCATAAGACTTGGATACAAAATCTGGATGTGGAAGTAGTGATTTCTTGGGCAGCTGTTTTTTAATCCGTATAACAAAGATCTTAATTTTTTACTGAGTTAGTGATATGGTGGTTCCACAAAGAGAATCTAACGTTATTCCGAGGTAATTAATTTTTTCACGGGTGACTGTAACCAAATCCGTGTTGGCAATATTTATTCCAGTAAATGCTGGTAAATTACTTTTATAAGAGGAGAATGGCAAATATGCAGTTTTTGAAATGGTAAGAGTTAAAATATTTTTGTGAAACAAATTCTTAATGACCTTTAAGTCCAATTCTGATATTCTTTTCACTTCTTTCCATGATTTCTCTGAAAATAATTGCGGTGTCATCTGCGAATGATACTATATCTTCCGTAATATTTATGCTAAATATGCCATTTAGATACATTGTAAATAAAATTGGGGCAAGAACCGTACCCTGCGGGAGACCATAGAGCACGTTTCTTATCTCACTTATATTTTTACCAATTTTAACCATTTGTGTCCTTTTATCTAAATAACTTTTCACAAAATCGCCGCAAAGACTTCTGGCGCCAAAATGTTCTAACTTTTTTAATATTTTTTAAGGCTAATTGTGTCAATAGCCTTTTCCAGATCTACACAAAGGGATGCCGTACTATCATCTAAACACTTATAATTTTTTCCAGTCAGACATGCAATAGCATCACTTGTTGATGTCTTTTCTTGGAAACTGAATTTGTTTTTTAGATAGTAAATTAAACTTATTGAGTATTGGACTAATCTTTTCTTAAAAGCTTTTTCAAAAATTTTCGCAATATTGGATGTCAGCAGAGATAGATTGCGGTAATTTTCCACTAGATTTCTATCACCTTTTTTATATAAAGGTATTTTGGAGTTGGATGGACACACTCAGGATTAAAACATTTTATTTATGAGATTGATTAATAATAGTGTTATTATATTAATTTCTTCTTTTAACATTTCTGATATAATACCGCCAAAGACAGCGCCTTGTTATACTTCAATTCTTTTATATTATGTATTTCATTATCGTTTACTGGTGTAAGAAAAAGAGAATTGATGGTGGTTGAAATGGGGAATGTTGTGTTTGGTAAGTCTATTTTATTTACTAATTTTTCTTCTATTTCTGAGTATTAAATTAGTCTGCAATTAGTTTTTCGCTATTTACTACATGATTGTTATTTAGTTTGCTTTATATCTCGATTTTGTTTAACTTTTGATAATATCTTCTGTTATTTTCCAGAGAGTTTTATTACAATGATATTTTTTTCAAATTTTTTCTCAATGTTTTTTTGTTTTTTAATTAGGCGAGTTTACTTTATTGCTGAACAATTTATATTTTTGTTTTAAGTCCATCTTAAACGGTTGTTTTAATGAATCTTGATACATTTTATTACGAGTTTTGATCGATTTTACTAAAAATAAAAATAAAAAGTTATAGGCGTGAGCCACTATTTTGTACCAACCGGTATAATTACAT
This sequence comes from Leptura quadrifasciata, assembly GCA_963675555.1. Classification (NCBI taxonomy): domain Eukaryota; kingdom Metazoa; phylum Arthropoda; class Insecta; order Coleoptera; family Cerambycidae; genus Leptura; species Leptura quadrifasciata. The sequence goes on from OY776675.1 coordinate 159,049,881, forward strand.
ACTAACATGTGTTCCAAATTTGGTTTATAATAATACATTGCAGAGGAATTTTGTGTTCACGATTTTTTTTTTCTCTATAACGACATAGCTTTATTCCATTTTCGGTGGTTTCATAGTTTTTATTACTAAGTAAATAGTTATTTTGAAGTTTTCAACGCATGCAATTTACTGCCAGAAGGAGAATTATCTCACAATATCTTCAATATAACTGTTTTTTGAATTGGTAATATGTTTCTTACAAAATAAATACATATACAGGCTGTCCATTTTATCAGGGCACTCGAGAATATCTCACTTAATATCGGTCGTACAAAAAAAAATATTTTTACGAAAATTGTGCCGATTTATATAACCTACAGAATGGTTTAAATACATTTGAAATCCATGGCCTACTTTAAGAGTTATGGCGGAAAATATCGAAAATGTGGAAAAGTCTAGGCCAAATATCTCCGTTATTTGAAGAGATACGAGAAAATTTTTTGCAAAACAGAGTGTTTCAACGAGGTTTTATCTAATTTTTTTCAAAACCGCTGTATTTTGAAATTTACTCTTCAGGCTGTTAAAACATTTATTTTGAAACGGGCGGGAAATGGCGCCATTAAATAGAGTATTTTCCTCCCTTTTCAACGATATATCACATGCCATATTTATTCATTGGCACTACGTTAGTAATTATAAAAACATTTTTTTAAAATCAATAAAAAAATTTAACAAGCAATTGTCTTGGAGAAGTATGATTAAATAAACGATAAAATAATTCAATAAGTTGTTAAAATCTTTGCTATAATAAAACATTAACACAATTAAGAAGAATAAAATAAATTCAGGTAACAAAAACAAAATAATAATCAAGAAAGGAACATGGAGAAATTATGGAAAGAGTATTCGCAGTTATGCCAATATATAGAGGTCCTCCATAAAAGCGTCACTCCTTGCTCAGAAAGTTAAAATGTCTTTACCAATTAATTTAAGTATAATATCCATTTGTTTGTATTTCATGATTTCACTATTATTTCAACTATTTCAAAATAAAATACTTAAACTCTCATTCAATCACACTCGTTTAAGAATTTAGAATTTTCAAAAATGATTTTCACTCACATTAATCGTTATAATATGTTCGTTACATATTGCCAATGCAATTTTAACTCTGGATTAGCTCTAGTAGAATATAGAAACAGATTTCCACAAGCACTACAGCCGAATAAATCTCTGTTCAGAAAATTTGCTACAAAACTGAAAAATAATGGTTCATTTTTAAAGAAGAAGACAAGGTTGAACAGTGTTACTGATAATGTAAATAAGGTAAACCGAGTTATTAATTATGTAAGAAATAAAAATACAGAAAATTTGGAAACACCATTAAGAGAAATTCAAATTGCTTGTCACATAAATAAAACAAGTACTAGAAAAATTTTGAAGAAAAATGGTTACCGGTGTTATAAAACCAAAAAAGTTCACAATTTACAAGCGGGGGACAAACCAAGGAGAAGGTGGCTGTTGGAAAAGAAGCGTGCCGATCCATTAATATGTAGTAAAATACTTCCGACGAGGCAAATTTTTCCAATAATGGATTTTTTTAATTGCAATATTCATTACAAATGGACTTCTGAAAAACACACTGGCATAAACCGACTGGGTTTCAAAATCGTTTTTCAATAAATGTGTGGATAGGTATTTTAGGCACCAATTTAATAGGTCCTTATTTTTATGATGGTCACCTCAGTGGTCAAAAGTACCTAAACTTTTTGAGAAATGAATTTAATGAATTCTTAGATGACCTACCTTTAGAGAATCGACAAAACATTCAATATTTTCAACAAGATGGAGTTCCTCCCCACAATTCCCAGATTTGCCTAGATTATTTAGACGAAATTTTGCCTCAACATTAGATAGGTACCAATGGATTTATTCGATTACCCCCTTGTTCTCCAGATATAACCCCAATGGATTATTTCTATGGGGGTATATTAAAGAAGGTGTTTTCGACGACACCGGCAAGTATAATGCTTGTTAAAAAAAATTTATTGGTTTTAAAAAAATGTTTTTATAATTACTAACGTAGTACCAATGAATAAATATGGCATGTGATAGATCGTTGAAAAGGGATGAAAATACTCTATTTAATGGCGTCATTTCCCGCCCGTTTCAAAATAATTTTTTTAACAGCCTGAAGAGTAAATCTCAAAATGCAGCGGTTTTGAAAAAAAATAGATAAAACCTCGTTGAAACACTCTGCTTTTCAAAAAAAAATTTTGCCTTAGAATTTTTCTCTTCAAATAACGGAGATATTTGGCCTAGACGTTTTCCGCATTTTCGATATTTTCCGCCATAACTCTTAAAGTAGGCCATGGATTTCAAATGTATTTAAACCATTTTGTAGGTTATATAAATCGACACAATTTTCATAAAAATATTTTTTTTTGTATGACCGATATTAAGTGAGACATTCTCGAGGGCCCTGATAAAATGGACAGCCTGTATATGTATTTAAAAAACTGTTACAAATATGTTGGAGATTGCTAAAAAGCAGCTATAAATCAATTTACACCTAGAAGCTTAAATGTCGTGTAGTAATAGTCATATGAACGTTTACATAACATTTCGATATTTACTTTACAAACTGCTTTATAATTTTGCTGCAAGAATGTTCTATACATCAATTTAAATAACAGTTCAGTGTCAGAAGACAACGTAGCGTTTCCCCCATTTTGTATAAGACAAGCATTTGAGAAGCAACAATGCAACAACAACAAAATATTTTTATTACCTAAAAATTATAACACGGTTTGGCTAGCTTAAAAGAAATATATTTTTGACTATCTCTATTAATACTGGAATATTTTTCAGAAAATGTACGGTTTTTAAACTATTTTTTTAAATTATACTCCTGTATTTCACCGTTGGCGAAGAATTAGTAAACCTGAGCACTCTACAGACCAAATCAGCTATATATCGATCTGAGTTTATTATTCCTTCTATGCGTATCTGTCTTTTGCAGATTTCGTCGATAAAACATGTATCCCATGTCAACCGAACTGCGCTGGCTGTCAGGACCGTCCCGACCGCTGTACGAGCTGTGATCATCACCTTTTATTATACCAGAATAGATGTTTGGCTGCTTGTCCCACAAACACGTATGAAACTGAAGACTACGGGTAAGTCCTTTGCTGTATCTATTGCACGGCGAATATGCAATATGTAGCGTATTACCTTTGTGATCTAATAACTCCTTATTGCGATGGAAAACTAGCGTAAGAGATATCTGAATAACACAGTTATTTTGCTACTTCAAATAAATTACATTCTCCTTGTACTACTTTCATTTGGAAATTGTCTACCAACCATATTGACTTCTGTAATCGCAATTACCGCATCAGTGAGCTTCAAAGACGAAATGCCGCCGCCACTTACGAATAGGTATATTAGATGGAAATCCACCAAAAGGAATATATATTGATATGCTAATGGCATAATGTTTTATGAAGTTAAGTGCAATAATATTCTGTCTGAATAATTCTTTTCAAAGGGATGTTATTTCGGCTCTTATTTGAAGTAAAACAATCTTTAGTATTGAAAATACATCTAGACGCGCGTATATGAGGACCGTCTACGCAAATATAGGAGAGTACGAAAGCGGTCGTGTTGGTTGATTGTGTCAATAGAATTCATTGTTAGTTATGGAAATCGTCTGTATCTCTAGAATGTTAATACAACTTTGAAACACGGCTTTGTTCGAATTTTAATCAAAATGGGTACATAATGACGCCTAAATATCGAACCAATATTCACATAATATATAAGATTTTATTTCCTTCGGGTTCATGGCATTGAATATGAACCTGATGATGCCTGCTGAATAGGCGAAGTAAGTTGCACAAAAGCGCCAGTATTTCAATTTCATGATGTCTGTTTGAAGTAAAATTTTACGTGGGTGTATACTAAGCGCTGAATATCATCGTTTGCCGTAAAAATACTAACCAAAATGCTTTAACCGATTTGAACCGAGCAAATGTCAAAATATTTTTGTTGTCAATAAATATTTGACCACCTGATGATGCCTAATTAGTAGCATATTACTTCCTTCGAGTTCATGGCATTGGATTTCAATTAAACTTGTAATATAAATCTCATGATGCCCTAAAAATAAAAATAAATAATAATAATAATAATAGAAAAGAATACTTTATTTACCAAAAATGGGTTTACAATACGGATAACTAAATACATACATATACAGGGTGTCTCACCGGGAACTGAATCGATCGATATAGAGAAAAGTACGCATCGGAAAATTTTGAAAATTTAGATAATAACTAACGTCGGTGTGGCCAATCCAACTAAAATAATTACAAGTATCTGGCACTTCCGCTTATACCGGAAGTCGATACCAACTTGCTTATTTCAAATGGAACACCCTATATATTTTAGCCAATGACACGGCCATTTTCTTGGAAGCCTATTGTGTTTTTTCAAACTTCTATCACTATATACAGGGAGCAGTAACCCTCGTACCAAAAAATCAATTTTCAAGATAATTTCAAATAAATCAAGATAACCACTTTTAATCAAAATTAAGAGCACTCAGGCCTCGAGGAATCTCTTATAAGCTCTGAACTAGCCCAATTATATTTTTTATCACAACCGCGAGGTTCAGGCTCCACAATATAGTCAGATATTTCTTTTAAGGTTTCTGCCTTGAGCTTATCGACCCCAGGGGCTTTTTAATTTTAGATCAGAAATCATCTTTTTTACTTCTTGTACGTCGATATTTCTAATACCAAATGAATTGGCTAGTCGAGATTTCGGAAAGTTATATTTCTTTTGCTTAATTTTACTTGCTAAATTTTCACCTATCTCACTGGAAAATGTATCATAATGATCTACAATTACATTTTTATTACTTCCATGTCCAGTGAAAGTATAGTAACGCAAAAAAAATATATTTTTTTTGTTGAAGTAGGCTTAAAATATTATGAAACGTCGAGATTTTAAATTTGAGAAAAAAAAATTCCTGTCTATCGGTCTGGTAACTTTTTTTTGTGCGCACGTTTACTCTGGAACCGTTTATGATATTGATTTGAAATTTGGTACACTTATGTATTATAACGAGATCTGGAAATAGATTATATTTTGATCTAATTTCGTCGGGGGTTCGGGGGGTAAATAAGGATAACTAGGCAAACTAGGCAAAGCAGCAAGCAAGTAAGAGTCCATAATATTGCAATTTAGGGCATGTACGAAAAGTCAAGGGCTTAAAGTTTTTTTGGCATCAGCCACCCCCCCCCAATATCACCCCCAATACCACCCCCACACTATTATGAAGGGGAGTAAAAAAAATTAAAATGTGATTATGCTGCATACAAGAACGAAACGTCTCAAAAATTTTTTTTTGGCGTTAGCTACCCCTCTACCACCCCCCGTTGCCATCCCCCACCATATTATTAAAGAAAATAAAAAATTATATTGGGATTTAGTTTGTATACGAGAACCAAGGGACTCTAAAATTTTTTTTGGCATTAACCACACCCTCTACCACCCCCCTTGCCACCCCCGTCCTATTATTAAAGGGAGTAAAAATTAAAATGGAATTTGGTGTGTATAAGAAAACCAAGGGCCTTTAAAAAATTTTCGGCATTAGCCACCCCCTCTGCCATCCCATCCCATTATTAAAGGGAGTAAAAATTAAATTGGGATTTAGTGTGTGTACAAGAATCAAGGGCCTTTTAAATCTATTTTGACATTGGCCACCCCCACCCCCTTCACCACACCCATTGCCACAACCATCCTATTGTTAAAGGAACTAAAATATTACATTCGGATTTAGTGTGTGTAAGACTTGAATACAAAATCTGGATGTGGAAGTAGTGATTCCTTGGGCAGCGGTTTTTAAAATAATTTCTTCTTGCAAATTTTTTATTTAACAGATTTAAGGTTTTTCAAATTTTTATTAAGTTTCAATTTAGAAAACTAACAATAGGCAATATTTATTTCTTCTTTTCTGGGGTGAGCTAATATTAAAATCTAACAGTTGCGTTGTGTAGGATATAAGTAATGGCCAGGAATTACATCTTCTTAAGAACAGAGTCCTCACTAGTTTTTTTTTATGAATATGATTCGCCCTTAATTTTACAAATGCGCTAATATCACAGTTATTTATTCCTAATATTGAAGGTAGATTTAAGCACTAAATAAATATGACAAATCGCCCAACATCCAGGCCATCTTTCAATATTCCATTTCGGGATGCGAAACTTAGTTTACTGCAATATTTTCCCGGAGCTTAAACGTTATTGACTCAGTTAATAGACTTATCCAACTTCTTCAAATAAGTATAAAAACATATCGTATCTCACATCTTGAAAAAATAACAATGGCCATACTTAAGACGCTACGTGACGGACCCGCACAGCGTAGCTACAACATCCAGCACCTGGTTTATATGTCCATTAGATGTGGAGCTATCAAATTTCCCAATTATCGAACTTGGCCCGGCTGGGCCACAATTTCGACAGGAATCCTAACAGCCTTAATTAAGGCCTACTATCATTTTATTGCTATTTTTAAAGGATCAGTTGGCATTTGTTAGTTTGCTGAGAGTAATGGATAAAATAATAATTCTTTTAGATTACGTGCAATTATAAAGAGAAATCTAGTCGCCAAAAGAACAAATAGCAGTAGATAACGTATGTAAAATATAAAAATTGCATTGAAGAAGATTTATGAAACAACAAACTGAAATATTTGCAGGGTCCAATGATAATTTAGTTTCCACTCAGCTTTCCAAAGTAAAACTATATTTTACGTATTTAGATAGTTTAGCAGCATTCTCTAGTAAATTTTATGCAATAATAACTAATAGCGTATTCATTCTGGAATGTCCTTCATAATTGCTACACATTCCTTTTATGATGAGTCATTAAATGTATTGATGCAGGCGAATGCCCTGCCGGCATTTTCTGCGACAATATAGCGCAAAATTTGCTTCTATGCTCACATGCAAAATACTCGTTTTTAACAGTAGTATGCAATTATTATATTTATACTAAATTTGACTCGGCCACTTTTTAGCGTCCTTTACAAACCAACGATTCACACAATTTAACTTTAAAAGCAAGAATAAATCTTATAAGGTAGGAGTAGAAATGGATATGTATGAGGAGTTGAAAGAGCCCGATGTCAAGGATACAGACCATACAGGAGAAGCCAACGATAGATGGAAAATTTTGATGATTGATTGAATACAAACAATTGGCAGCAAAATTTGACATATTAAGCTCCAGTTTAATGAATACAAATATGGAAGTAGTAACAATAACTGAACATTGGTTAAATGAAATCCTAAAGGACAATTTAGTAGTGGTTAACTACAAAATAGGAAGTTTTTTAGCAGAACAAAATATATACACGGGGGGGGGGTGTTAATATTTGTAAAGAAGTATAAAAAAATCAATGAAATAGCTAAATAAAAGAAGTATCTGAAGAAGAACGTATAGAGATGGCATGTATGAAAACAGAATTGTATAATAATTGAAATTTACAGATCACCTTTGGGAGAGGATGAAATTCTGTTAACAACAGATGAACTGAATACATTTTTCCAAAACGTTGGACAGAGTGCCATAGAACAGCTAGGTAATGAAGAGTCTGGACAACTGTTGAAAAATCATAATATTGACAACGTAAAAATCGTTATAGAAGAAGTCACCTCTGAAGGAAGAGGATAAAAAATTTCACATCATTTGTTCACTGGTTTCATAAGTATTTTGTATAATTGATTTTGAATGAGTTGAAAGAAAGAATTTTGAAGTTGAGAGGAATAGAATTATAAAGGGTGGATACCGCATATGTAAATAATTTTTGAAAGAATGTCATGCTATGCTGAGGAATGTTTACAATTTATTAACATGCCTGAGATTACGGTTGTGATAAGCCGATCGTGGTATTAAATATTCATTTATATAAGGTGGATTTGAGGAGAGTATCATTTCATGTGTGAAACATGCAAGATGAAACGTTCTTCTTGTGGCCATATTGAGTCATTTTAAACTTTTTAGTTTAACAGACACATGATCTCTTCTGTTTAAATTGAAAATAAATCTAATACACATATTTTGTACCTTTTCTATTCTGTACGTATCGACTTGATCAGAGCACGGTCCATAAATAATATCTCCATAATTGAAAAAAGAAAAGACGAGGGAGTCACAGAGGATTTTTTGAGATTTTGGTTTAATATTTCGCGACTGAAATACATTTTTTTAAAACACAATAAGTTCTTTTAAGTAGAACATGACAAGTGTATTTTAGTTTTGTATCTATAACAAGTCCAAGATTTTTGGTATGACTCAAGAACGGCAGTTTTTGGTCCTGTATATAAATTCCAAAATTATCCTCAATATGCTTACATAATTTTTCGTTTCCAAAAATAAGTGCAGAAGATTTGCGCACGTTTATTTTGAGGCAATGCTTAAGCGAATATTCCACAAGATTTTCAATATCATCATTAATTTTAGTAATTGATTGGTGGACAGTTCCTGGTTCAAATGTTAAGTATAATTGGGTATCATCTACGTAATAATGTGATTGACAAGACATTAAAATATTTTTAAGATCTGCAGTGTATAGTATAAAAAATAATGACCCTAATATTGAACCTTGAGGCACCCCAGCTTCTAAATTTTTTTGTAGTGATATTGACCCACTTAAAACTACACTATGCTGCCTGTTAGTAAAATATGATTTATGTCTTATAATAGTCGAGGGCGTTTCTTCATTTTAAAAATTTTGATGGAGCTTTTTTCTTGTTTTAACCTCTCCACAATAAAATTGTGAGAGGTTACTAAAATTGGTTCAAAAACGAAAATTGAGATAACATCAAATCTTTACGTTTTGAGGTCCTAGGAACCCAAAAAAGGGGTTTTTGAAAAATGTCTGTGTGTGTGTATGTGTGTATGTGTGTTAGCACGATAACGCCGAAACTACTGAACGGATTTGAATGAAACTTTGCATGTGCGTTTATTTAGTGTCCCAGAAGATCTGAAAAGGTTTTGGTTGAGATCAGATTACTTTTAGTGCCATTTTGACGCAACAAGTTGTTTATTTTATAATTACTTTAAGTTTGTAATGGAACCATTTAAAATCAGTTAAAATTCTGATTTTAACGATATATCACACTTCTCCACCCTTTCGATTTGGTTTCCGTGAAAAAAATTAAAAACAAAGCAAATATGAAGCATAGATTGCATTTCGCATGACATGATCGATGCGCGTAGCTGTTACGTCGTGAAACTCGTCACATCACGTGTCAATTCACGTGTGAGGGTTTCTTCACTGCTCTAGAAGTAGAGCGGATTACGTTTAGTGCCGTTTTTAAATAAGTACAGACAAATCGAAGAATTAAACTACAAATATTCCTCTAAAATCTAGTAAAATTACTGAAATGCTAATGTTTCATTTAACAAAGACAGCCGCGAGCGATCGGATTGCAATGAGCAAATTTTGACGATTGTCATTGTCATCGTTTGTCATCCGATAACGTTGGTGCCATGATATCGGCATATTTGTAACTTTTAGTGGATTGTCACAAACTTTAAAGGTAGATGTAACAATATCAATATCATATGCTTTCTGTAACTTCGTTGGTGAATTTATTATAGATTATCACTTTACCAATTTTCAGTTTGTTGCTTTACAAACCTGTAGTATTTAGGATAAGTAGACTTTCTTAGTCGTTCAAGTGATGTTAAAGTTAATATCCTAATAGTATATTGTTCAACGAGCGATAATGTAATAACTCACATAGATGATTGTAAATTCATTAAGTTGAGGGTTTTTTTAGTGAACCAGAGGATCTGAAAAGGTTCTGGATGAGATCGGATTACGTTTAATGCCGTTTTGTCACACAATTTAATGCTCTTTTGGGCTTCAAAGATCCACCGAGTGGGGAGGTTCCAGCCGCTTCCAGTAGCTGCCGATTTTTTAATCATTATTTTCCGTCCGTTACCCAAGGATCCTTTGGTTTGGAAATCCTTACTGTTTTTAATGATGCATGCACTTCAAAGAGAAGGGCCATCTAGTCATTGAAAATATTTCTTTTATCATTTACATTATCTTGTAGGTATATTGTAGCCCAAGGAATACAGTTTAAGTAACATAAAAAATGTTCGTACTCAAAATACTTATAGTCTTTATATGTGTACAAAAATTGGCTCCCATTTTCAGTAGGATAAGACAATTCACAAAAAACTAGTCGGTGATCAGATATGTTTCCGTGTCTGAGATACCAAAACTTGTTCACTAATGATTAAAACGTCAATGAGTTGAATGAGTGTTTCACTAATATTTATTACCCTTGACTTAACTAGTGCGCTTGATTTTTACTGATATTATAATTAGTTTCGCCAGTAAGAAATCTAGAAAACGTATATAATAGTTATTTATGATACAAGTGTTAAAAATGATGTTTTACTTACAAAATATTTGTTTTTATTGAAGTAGTTTCTTCCGGGCCTTGCCGTGGTCGTCGAACTTGACTTGACGTTTCGCTGATCATCGTGTCAGCTTCTTCAGAAGGATTCTAAAGACTGTCGACAACGGCCGTGAAAACCTGCATTCTACTATTTGTTTTTATTGTTTTGTTCGTGGGATTGCTCAACTCACTTATGCTCGTATCGCAAACTTCTCCACTCACCAAAAATAAAATATGATTTTTAACACTTGTTCATAAATAACTATTATACCTACTTGTTTAACTTTTCCATTTAACGTTTTTTTTTTTCGTTTGTGCTGAGTATATATTGTTTTTTATATTATATTATTGGAAGGGAGGGCGCTATGACATAGTTGCGAAAAAAGCCATAATCCGGCCCTGACAATGTCGCAAAAATGAAACCCCTTATTGTTACAGGTGTACCGGATGCCACGAATCCTGCGAGACCTGCAGCGGATCAAACAGCTCCCAATGCATTTCGTGCCTCTCCGGCCATTTCTGGCACGAGGGTCGGTGTGTCAAGGAATGTCCCGCTCACCACTACGCGGACATACACCAACGGGAATGCATCGAATGTCCTCCGGGTTGTAGCGAATGCAACAAAACCACATGCATTTCTTGTCTAGATGACTGGAAGGTGAATAGCAACGGCCGATGCGTTTCGCAGAACAGCGACCGATGCGATGTTGGTAAGTGTTTCAACTTGGTTGTGAATATGGATCCTAAAGGGTGAGGAGACTGAAATAGTTTTACAATCATATGAAATTATTAAAACTGTTTTAGTAATCTCAGTTGTAGAATATTTTGTATATGGTTGTCGATTCATTCTTGTACTGCTGCTATATATTGTAATGTATGTCTGGTTATGAACATTAGATATTGCCTTGACTACTTGCCTTCTGAAAATTTACAGATTGTTGCTCCTGTGTGCCCTTTTTGCATTATCGAGTGTAGAGACCTATAGCGTTTCTTCCTGGAAATCTATGAATGTAAGTTAAGGCTGATTTTAAGTCTGTGCCTATCTCATCCGTCTGTGGTACACAGATGGAAATATACGCTTCTCTTTCCAGTTGAAGTCCTCCAAAACTCCATACCGTACGGTTAAAGATCGTCCCTTCAAAAGTCATATTTACTTGATATAGAGGCAATGGAATAGAGGCAATGGATTTGGCTATTAAATCTGACTGAAGTTCCCAGTTTATTAAAATCTGGTCCGATATAGCGTTACAGTGAATGTCACCCATTTCCTCATTAATCTGAACCTTCTGACAAAAACATTTGTTAGTTTTTCTAAGAAATACATTCACCATTGCGTATTATTTCGTTAGTATCACCAACGAACTTTTTTTCGCTCGCAAGATTCTTATCATTTTTCGACATGGTTTTGTCAAGCCCAATCAACCATTATTAATCTTTTGCCTTTTTATTCTAGAAACTATGGAGAATAAAAATCAGGCGAAATAAATCCATAATAAAGTTTCGCTCATCAACCTGTAAAATTTCGGTACACAGAGATGTCAGGTTCTCTGGTTGCAATCTCATTTGTAGTTAAAATAAATAGGTGCTAATTGCAGAAGTAAAAGTTACGTCTGGTGCACCCCAGGGATCGACTATGGGAGCGTTACTATTATCTGTTCATAAACAACACTGGTAAATTGCCTCTATTATACATGGATGTTTTCTTTAATTGAGCATTAACACCTTTCACTGACATTTTTTTACAGACCAGTACTTCGATAGCGGCCTATGCAAACCCTGCCACTCAACCTGTGATTCCTGTGACGGCCCCACAGAGAAGGCCTGCCTATCCTGCGCTAACCCGTTCATCCTTCAAGGCACTCGTTGCGTAGGCAAATGTGATAAGGGCTTCTACAATGAAAAGGACAGTCAAGTGTGTGAACCTTGCCTACACACTTGTTCCAGATGCTTTGCGAAAACCAACTGCTCGGAGTGCAAAGTTGGACTGCAGGTGAGAAATCTTTAATACTTGTTTATTTGCTAGTTCAGCATAGTCTACATGCATAACGTATATTGAAGTCAAATTTCCCTCATAATAAAATTTTAATTAGCTGTTATATTTTTACTGTGACAAATTTTTTCAGCTCCAAAGCGGGGAATGTCGATCGTCCTGTGCTACTGGTTACTACAGCGACAAAGGGATTTGCTCTCGATGTTACATGAGCTGTAAAACCTGCAGCGGACCAGGACAAGACCAATGTGTCAGCTGCCCCAACGGTTGGCAGTTGCTATCGGGCGAATGCCGACCTGATTGCCCTGAAGACTATTACAAAACTGAGTACGGGTGTCAAAAGTGCCATTATTCTTGCAGAAATTGCGCAGGTAACTTGAGCTTTTAATACGTTGGTCAGACGCAACTATGAGCTAATTCTATTATTCACAAATGACATCTTGTGAGACGAGGATATTTCATTACTTTGCCGACGTGTCCGCGTGTCATTGGAATAAATGCTGTAATGAAATACATGCATATTTAGATTAACTAGGCAAGTTTGTATTGAAAAAATATCATTTTTTATTAAAAATATTTGCATAGTAGACAGCTCATAGTGTACGGGAAAATTAACTGCGATTTGTAGATGTACGCAATTTAAATTTGTCAAACAAAAATTCAATATAAACATATTTCATTTCATTATACATATTTTAATGTTTAAAACGGCATACATATAAAACGATATAAATCATCGGCATAGATAACAACGGAATATCAAAATATTTTTCTACATACATTGTATGATATCATGTAAATTACGTGCAATAATAATAGGGTTTTCCCAGAAAAAAAATTATTGCTGTAATACTTGACTCACGTAAAAAAATGATTTATGGCATATTTATTATCTTATTAATTTTACTAATAGTTACAAAAAAAACGAAGTTTGAAAAATATTGGGTTCATTTTAAACAGCCATAAATTGGCGCGTTGTGACGTCAACACCCTGAAATCCAATCACAGAGGTTGTCTCTGTTCACGATTGTTAATTAATCTTGGTCTCTGTTAACATAACATAACCTATATTTATTGACAGCACTCAGCACTTTTCTACTTTAGGTAAATTATCAGCGGCACCTTTAACATATCCCTCTTCCACTTGATTCCATTTTGATTGTAGAATTAATAAAACATAAACCAGAAACTGATAAAATAATATTTTCACTCCAAACAATACAAACATAAAAATATAAATTTAACGTTTTAGGTTAGTCATCTGATGTGTAATGTGTAATGTCGGTGAAGGTTAAACCTAAACTACAGTACAAAATATTAACGTCCGACGCTTTCACGAATAACTTGTGCGGCATTTATCTGGATTCTGAATGGCCAATATTTACACGTCCACTGCTTTAGACCAATCACAGTACAAGCATTACAAATTGAAATTCTGAGAAGTTTTAGAGGAAAGCTTTCTTTAACACACAGTTAGAATCTATTACAAACTAATTATATCCATAATCTCATTGGTTTTCCGGGTAGATACGTAATCCTGGCGCGTAAAAATGCCCGTTTTAAAAAGCAGTGAAATTATCAGCAAGTTTTTTTAACGATATTTTCTTAGAAATAATTCTTATTAGAAAAGTAAATTGTTGTAAATTTTCACGACACAAATTGTTAAAATAAAATTAGTGGGAAAACCTTATTGTAGTCCATTTAATGAGTCGGGATTTATGACGAAATTACCGAATGCTTGCGCCTCGGACTAGAAATGCCCCTCCACCCCGTTTTCGATGGTGCCGAATCAGGGTCAAACCACCTTTCCGTGAACCCGTTTAGTTCCCCAGTTTTTTGACTAATTGTTGTTCTCTCGAGTAGAACAGAAGGTCTCTCGAGGGCCACCCCTACCCCAGGCTACCAACCCATGTAGGGGGTGGAAAATTGATATTTGTTTTTGTGAGAAGAAAATTGATATTTTATAGGTGTTTCTTTTAAGAAGGTGGTAGGTAGCCAAGGTTGTGTAACCACCCCCGGGAGTTGTTCTTACCCTTCAAAAGGGTGGAAAATTAATTTTTTTTTATTGGGAAAAAATTAATATTTTGAGGGAGGCGGTAGATGACCATGCAGGATTTCGTCCGTCCCCGGGGGTTGTTTTCACCCTTCAAAGGGGTGGAAAATCAATTTATAGAAACTCTTTAATAAGCACATTTTTTATACTATTTTTCAATAATTCACCTACCGCCTTCCTCAAAGAAATGCCTCCTATAATTTTTTTTTCTCACAAAAACAAATATCCATTTTCCATCCCCTACGAGGGTTGGGAGCCTGGAGTAGGGGTGGCTGAAGTCAAATCCCTCAACGGACGTTCCATTCTACTTGAGAGAACAACTAGTCGAAAAACTGGGGAAAATAAACGGGTTCACGGAAAGGGAGACTTTGGGGGTGGTGTTTAGTCAATTTGAGGGGGTTGCCGAGGTGGAAAAATTGATTTGATTCCGGGTATCGATTCAGCATCCTCGAAAACTGGAGGACATTGTCTAGTCCGAGGCGCAAACATTCGGTAGTTCGTCCGACTCCTCCAATGGACTATTGTGAATTTCATCCGTGATACTTGATGTAATTTTTCACCTCTACTTTGGTTTATATCTGTATCAAATCTGAAAATGATGAAATTTTAATTTGCGATGTTTACTGGGAAGCTGATTCTACTGGTCTCTGCTCCTCGAACAAACCCGATAAATCGCTAAAGTTAATTTTTGTTTTAGGTTGTAAGATGCAGGAGGGCAAAAGGAAGATAAACGTAGAAGCCTTGCTTCTATCAGCCCAGCCTGTATCGACGCTGCAAATCGTAAACCCCTTCAATTTTATCACAGGAGTAGCAATAATCGCGTGTCTATGCATAATTATATTGTTCATCGTGATTTTTATAATATTACAGGTAAGACTGTCACAGAACACTGCTCCCATAGCCAATAATTATGTTCTCCCAACAAGTACACATATTCACGAGATAGTTAAAACTGTTATACATCTCCTGATAATGTCGACTTGGTTGGCGAGCTAAAGTTGGACTAATTGGAATTATTTTTTCCAGAGAAATAGTATTCAAGCACAACAACGTGGTTTCAGTAGAGTATCGATAAAGAAACCAAAAGTCACATGTAACTACAACGTAGTAGCGGTGAGTGATGGGGACTCGAGCGACTCGGACAGTTCGGAGGGCCACAACCTCATTACGCCTAAACCACAACGGACTGCATGTTAAAAAATACTAGATTGAAATTCAAGCTATAGTGTAAATAATACATAAACAAAAACTGTCTTCATTGCTCTCGAATTGTCTTTAAGTTGACTTCGTCGCGCCGTACTGCCCTGGTGATCCATGAGTCTGTAAGATTTTTCCAACTTACAACAGCTGCACTATGTATGCACCAAGTATGTTCTGAAGAATGAAAGTTGTGCAAGCAAGGTTTTTCGATTTGATGCTAGTTGCAGCAAATGTGAACGTTTCTCTAGAAATCTGTTTTGTTGCAAATTCCTGCCGTAGTACTTGTTAACTTAAAGAATTGGACCACAAATACTTAAGAAAGAGAAGTACAGAGAGTGATTCTTTTTCTGTTGCACTGACTGACGATGTTTTTAGAATGAGCATTTTATCCATATCTAAATATTGCATGTAAAAAGTTCAGCAACTCGGTTAGTTTTTTTAACTTGGGAGACTTTTGACTGTGATTTTTGCCGATAAACTGTCAAAAAGTTGTCATAATGTCAAAATACCGCCGAAAATTGGAAAAAGAATCTATATGAGTTGTTGTCATGTTAATGTCGACAAGAACTGTCAAGAAACAATAAAATTGTAGAATTTAGATTAGTGTCGAAACTAGATGGCGTCATTACTGTGAACACCACGGGGATGTGCCCGATGACTTTGTCCATAATCTAGGACAAATCCTGTCCGTTAGGTGTATTAGGTCCACTCATTAAACAGCCGTTTATTAATAAATATTCCGGCGAACATAACGAACATACTGAACATAACGAGCTCTAGACACGCCCCGTGACGGCGTTATTTGACCTTAATGTAGTACAATTTCGGCACTGAATGACTGACATTGTATTATGAGAATTACATCACATTTTCCTATAATTTCTCTATAAGTCAGTTTCGTGGGTCACCAGCGTGCGGATCGACCGTTTATAGTTAATTGAAGATAAATGTATGTATTACCCTCTAAATATGTATATAATGTGATCCCTCAAAAACCAGAAGTTTACCATAACATACCAAAATCCTAAATGTGTTATTTTAAAGTTATTGTAAGGTATCAATGAAGACAGCTCAATGTAAAAAAGTAAATTTTAAGAAGCGAAACTTAAGTGCTCTTGATATTTCATGTCGTAAATATAGTTATTTTTAAATGTACACTTTGTATATAATCAATATAGATAATTGTTTCAATGTTATTTATGAAATTTTACCATTTATACATCCAGAATTATAACTTAATGTAATTATTGGTGATATATATTGATTTATATTTTTTTATTGTGATGTCAGTTTCAATTTTTTTATGTGTCTTATAGGAGGTTTTATTTGAAATTCCTAGGGTACGTGATTTCAAAACAAATATCAAGTATATATTTTGTTACTCAATGTTCGAAAACGTTTTGTTTTTATTTCAAAAGGTACTCTAGGGGTATATAAAAATTGCTTTAGATTTCTATAATTTTGTTTTATAGATTAAAACTGAAAATAATTTCTAAAATTTTTGAATAAATTAATTTTAAATGTGTCTTGTGTTTTACTCTAACCACACTACTGTTACATGTTTACATCCTGTAGTAAACGTATAGGTTCAATAATTATGACGCGAATTTTCATTAACCACTGGCGTATTAATCACTAAATTACAAAAATTAGTTCTTATAATAGCACACTAATTACAACATTGATCCACTATAGACTCGCTACTATAATTCTCAACTTATTCCTGTTTATCTTATCTGATCACTTGCTCGTTTCATTCAGAACTGTACTGAACTCACTCTAGCGCGATGGTTCTGTTGCTTATATATCCAATGCGCTTTTCTCGATCAATCAAGCCTGTCCTTCGAGACATTTCTACTCCTTCTAGTGTGTTCTATGAGGCAGCGCCACACTGAGTGGACTGGTGAACTATTGTTTTACTTGTTGCCTATTAGGCAGACTTCCTTTTACTCTGTCTATTACTAGGGATTAATCCCTTCTTCGTAAGAGGACGTGGGCTTCCGGAGACACTAAAATACTTGACGAATACGCCCGATTATACTGCACGACACGTTTCGTTAATCATGTTAATATCATCGGGAGATGGTTAAAACTCTTTTTGCTAAATCTACGGTCGCGAGCAAAAAAAAATAGGACGTCTTATAACGGTATTTTGCTAAAATCTAGTTGTGTACATCTAACTTTAATTTTTGTGACATTGTCAGTTAGTTGTCATAATTTATTGCAAGTGTGCAAAAAACTAATATGCCTCATATAAGCGATTTAGTTAAATCTGGAGTTATTGCTAAAGCCGAAGATGGATGGTCAATGAGACAAATTGCACTGCATTATAATATTGACAAAAATTCGGTGTGTAACATTTTAAGAAAGTGGAGAATAAACGGTACGATTAGTAGAAATCCTGGATCAGGGCGACGAAGGATATCAACTCAACAACAAGATTTGCAATTGGTAAATGCTTTAGTAGAAAATCCATTTTACTCAGTTATTCAGGCTGCCGAAGAAACGAATTTTCCTGGATCGAGTAGTACTGGTCGCCGACGAGTAAGAGGATCGGAGCTACGCTCTCGTGCAGCAGCACAGAAATACTTACTTAAAGCTGAACATAAAGAAGCTCGAGTAGGATTTGCGCTTGAATTTTTAGCGCATGATGTAAATTTTTGGAATAATGTAATTTTTACAGACGAAAAAACTTTCCAGTCAACACACAGCGATCGTATTCGTGTTTACCGCCCTCCGAATACTCGATTCGATGAAAAATATATATCTAACAATGATAAAAGTGGTAGATTTTCCGTCAGTATGTGGACTTGGATATCGGCACGTGGTCCTGGTGTTTTGTGGCATATTGAGGAACGATTTAATAGTGAAACATATATTAGGATTTTAGACAATATTATGCTCCCTTCTGTGTCACAATTATTTCCTAATAATGAGTTCATATTTCAACAAGACAATTGTTCCGTTCATACTGCTCATACCGTAACTAACTGGTTTCAAGATAACAACATCAATGTTCTTAACTGGCCCAGTCATAGTCCAGATCTTAACCCTGTGGAAGAAGTATGGGGACTACTCGTAAAAAGTATCCAAAAACGAAATGTGAGACCACAGAATGTCGAAGAAATGGAAAAATATTATTACTAATGATTATTGTATAAGGTTATTTAATTCTATGCCAAACAGACTTGCAGAAGTTATAAATAGAAATGGTGCAATAACGAAATATTAATAGTTAGTGTCTTGTTAAGTAGGATATCCTTTGTCCTTTGATCCAGGATTTCTACTAATCGTACCGTTTATTCTCCACTTTCTTAAAATGTTACACACAAAATTTTTGTTAATGTTATAATGGAGTGCAATTTGTCTCATTAACCATCCATCATTTACTATATAGCAATAACTACAGCATTAAAATAAAAAATAAATTAAAAGTGATATCTGTTTTATTTCGGCTACTCATTACATATCCAAATAGAGACAGATTTACATTAGAAAAAAAAGTTTTCCTATTTTTTTCTGCTCACGACAGTACCTCTACCGAGAATTTTCGCAGAGGGAAAAGTTGGAAGACTCGTCAGAACAAAGCCACTTACGAAAATTCAGCCTGCTAGTAATCACTTTAAAAAAGGGGCGTCGGACCCCGGACTATAAGGTTGTATTAAAAAATTGTTGTAGGTATAAATTACAACTCGAGCGAAAACACCTCAATGCGATATTGACCCTCGGTGACGTCATTATTGTGTAAACAAGCTTATACAAATTAACCTGTCTACTTCAAACAAAGACAATCCATATTTTGTGTAATTTTATGACTGTTCCCTGAAAAAATGCCTAAATAACAGAAATCTACTTATAGTTTGTCACTGCAGTTTAGTTGTTGTAAGAAGTGACGCAGAAAATCGTCAATCGCACCGCTTGCCACTTAATAAGTGCGTGGCCCAGTCTATCCATATATATAACAGGCCGTGTGGACACAGTCTTCTTTGGCGGTTGTTTTATGACCATATTAAAATACCACACTTTCTACTGCAGTACAAAATCGGCTCCGTTGCATACAATACATAGCGAATTACGAAGAATTGATTTGATTACTGTTAGTCAGGAAACACTAAGACGGTAGATAAGAACTAAAATTTGCCCTGTCCCTTCTTCTTTATCCCTAACTGACTCGCGGACGCGGCATCATTAAAAGTCTTGTGCGTGATATTTTTATACCGACTAAACTGCCGTGGGAAAGTCTTATCATCATTGGTGAATAGTTCCAAAATGTGAAAATACCAATGCTAATCACGTTACCATTATCTGGAGATCATTAAAACTGAAACGGATATGCTCTTTGAATCTAATTATAGTTAGATGGTTCGTTTGTCCAATATACTACAAATTACAATCTTTACTACTGTTCTTAAATCCTAAACCTCTAGTCTAATTCAATTAATTTTTTTGGGGGGTTGCCTAAAAGTTTATTTACCGATGGATGAACAGCTGTCACATTTAAGTGTTTAAAATCGTGCTTAGGCCACGGGTAAACCAAAGTTCACATGGAAATGATACATTTTTTTTTAATCCTCCCATTCGGAGAATTAAATTTAAGAGTTCCCAGGGGATTTTTGTAAATATACGTTTTTTAATCGTTTTATCGACTGCAACTGAACTATAGATTGAACGATTCATACAAAAATTTAACATTGTTCGATATTGCGTCATTCATATTCTGGAGAACAATTTCATTAATTTGACATATGCTTGTAGCACGATGGGATCATTACATATCCAGGATAAGAGCATTAATTCCTAAGAAAATTATATTCGGATTTGAGAACATTAATTAGCAAGCTAGTTCACCTGACTGTAGCCTAGTTGACTTTTTATGGATCTACGTAACAAACCTCCAAAACGTCGAACACAGTCTGCCCCTACACTAGCATTAACAATCATTTATTAAAATTCGATGTAAAGTCTCGGTATAATGTTATAAAAGAACGACATATACTCTCAATTTGTCAAGCATTTCCCGTTCATTTATTAGTGCAACTTTAATATGAATGTCTTTAAATGAAGCACCTAATTGCGATTAAAAAAATTCAACATTTAATGCACTCTTATTATCTAATTAATATTTAATCGTTTGAGTGATTAATAAAAAAAACCACAATACTGGAAGATGCGGTGTAAACGCTTATTTAATCTATAAAAAGCGGAAGTAATCGAGGACTACAATTTGATAAGAACCGACAACAAAAATCCCAACCTCGCGTTTTATCAATGACCTAACCATGTAACGACTGAAGTAGGTGCAAATTATTGCAGTGTGCGACATAGTGTCTACACCACATGGAAACTACGTTGTTACTGACTTTCAGAGCAAAATTATTCTTGATAAAAGTACATGGTCTCAAACAAAAAAAATAAATACAAAAATTTATGTTGGTGAGATTCGGGACTCAGGTTAGAGAATTAGGGCCCACTTGTATAAAAATGGGGCAGCCAAAATTCACTTGAGCTCGGTTTGAAATCTTCATAATATTTTCATATTTACCATATATTCTTTCCTTTTATTATAAAAGGAAAGAATATCCTTTTATTATAAAAGGAAAGAATATTCGTAAAATGCCACAAAAAACTTTCAGACAGTATTTAGATAACAGGTATGGGCCTAATATAAAGCAATGTTTCAGATTTAAGAAATTAGTCAAATCAGACCCTTACCTTTTGTGTAAATGTCGAGAACATGACATAATTCCAAAATTTTTAAGGCTAAAAGACCTTTCCAAAATGCGAAAACTAGAAAAATTTGGGACAAGGTAAGCAAGTCCATGGTTAGGGAAAGAATTCAATACCATAGATATAAAAAAAAGAACGAATTATTGGTGATATTACTTACACAGAAAATGACTAAACAGGAACGTCATAGAACAGGATTATGAGTTTATAAACCGGAATGTCAAGTTCAGTTAAGAAAAATATTTTAATCTGCAAAAAGGTACCTACTTACATAAATTTAGAAACTTAATAAGGGAATAACAGATTAGGCAATTGCAAAATATAAATAATAATCCTTTAATTGACAGGACTGTCATTAATATGTCAAACAGAGTTTTCTTCATTTCAGGCAGGCTGGTCTATCAAAATGTTTAAATTTTGCAATAAACCCAAAATCTGGCAATAGAAAAAACGGCTCAAAATGTACCAACAGATATTAGGAATGAATATCGCATACGAGCAAAAATTGCTTTGGAGAAGCAATACAAAATTAAAGATAATTTAACTCCAGAAGAAAAGCTATCGATAAATTCTTTAAAACGCGATGAAAGTATAAAATATTGTCAGCAGACAAAGCTAATGCCCCAGTCATTATAGATAAAAATATATATCACACAAAAATCATGACTCTTGTAAATGAGGGACCCTACTCAAAACTAAACAAAGATCCAACAAAATCAATATAGAGCAAAAATTACAGAACTTTGTTTAAATTCAAACACGAATTTAATGATTTTGAACGAAGGAACCTTACACCACATCATAGTAAGCCTCCTTATTTTTATGGCTTACCAAAGACACATAAACAAAATATTCCTTTAAGACCAATTGTTCTATTAATTCACCTTATCATAATTTGGCAAAATTTTTACTTAAAATTATCGATCCATTATCTGGAAATACCGATTCATATATTAAAAATAGTAAACAAAAAAAATTGATATTTTACAGGAGGTGTTTCTGTGGGGAAGGTGGCAGGTGACCAGGGTTGTGTAACCATCCCCGGGGGTTGTTTTTACCCTTCAGAGGGGTGGAAGAAAAATTTTTTTGGGAAAAAAATTATATTTTGTAGGAGGCGTTTCATCGAGAAAGATGGTACGCCTACTGCAAAATATTATTTTTCCCACCCCTTCGAAGGATGAAAACAACCCCCGGTGTTGGTTATACCTACCACCTTCCTCAAAGAAACGCTTCCTACAAAATATTACTTTTTTCCCAAAAAGAAAAAAAAAAAATTTCCACCCCTTTGAAAGGTGACAACATCCCCTGGGATGGTTACACAACCGTGGTCACCTGCCACCTTCTTCACAGAAACATCTCCTGTAAAATATCAAATTTTTTTTTCACAAAAAAAATCAATTTTCCAACCCCCTAGAGGGGTGGAAGCATGGTGTAGGGGTGCCTGAAGTCAAATCCCTCGAGGGATCTTCCGTTCTACTCGAGGGAATAACAGTTAGTCGAGAAGCTGGAGAAAATAAACGGGTTCACGGAAAAGAGCACTTTGGGGGTGTTTTTGGCCAATTTGAAGGGGTTGCCGAGGAAAATAATTGCGGGACCCCCCCACCATCCTGTTCAGCGACCTCGAAAATGAGGGGGTCTCTAGATTGGGGCTCTGGCAAAAAAAAAGCAAAAACCCGAAAAAATCCCGACTCCTACCCTCGACTTTGTTGAATATGATACATTGTGAACTGAAAAATGACAAAACTCGAGAAATCCCTTTGTACAATTAATTAAAATCGCATATTAAATAAGCAAAATATTGAATAATAGTATATTATGTAACAAGTTTTATAAACGTCATTTTAGTCACGAGTTTTATTAATCGCGAGCGACGCGTAGCGGAGCGAGTGTTTAATAAAATGAGTGACAACAAGTTTATAAAACGTGTTGCATACTATACTTTTTCTATGACAGCAAATATCTAAATAAAAAATTTGGAAGTTATTTTAATATTTCATTTATTAACGTATCAATAACATGGTAACAGTAAAAAATTACTAAACTATTCTGCTACTTATTGTGTATATTAATGGTTACATTGAAAACATTTTGGCAATTACTAAAAAAACTAAGTGATTTTCCTAAATGCGTTCCATCGAACTGTGTTAAATTTGCTTCATGATTTGAATTGAAGCTAATACTTCGTCCACTTTCATTTTTATCAATGCTTGAACTTTGAGCAATTGCAATATCAATATTCTCTTTATTTTTTTGCATTGCATTATTTTGAACAGTGTTCCTGATTTTAGTAGCGGTCGCAATTTTATTGTTTAACGAGTGGTCAATATAACTCTCTGCAACAGCTGTGGAACGCCACCCTCCATGACGCTTTAATGCTGTGATGTCCGCACCCGAGTCCACCAAAATCGTCGCTGAAGACCTTCTTAGGCAATGACCAGTATAAGCAGCAGGGTCAGGTAATTTTAAGAATTTTGCTACTTTGCTACTACGCTAGAGAGGCTGCCAAATTTATTAATTCCAATTGGCTGTTTTCCACATTTTCCTCGCTGGTAATTTAAGAAAAATCGGGTAGTACTTGTCAGGTTTGGAGGTCGAAGTTCCATGTATTTCTTGCATGTATGATAGAAATTACCTCCAATAACAAACTGACGTTCCGTTTTTGTTTTCGTGTCAGGAATGTGAACTAAAAGGGCCGTGTTAAGGTCTTCAACATCACTTGTTTGAATTTTCGTCAATTCTTCCCGCCGACAAGCTCCCATTATTCCAAAAAGTAACCCTACCTAAAATATTTATAATTTTGTTTATTTTTATTTAATTTGGTTTTATAGATAGATATTCTTCGTCTGGAGCAGATGATAAGAATTCTCTAATTTGCTGGGGTGTCAATATTTTCGACTTTTTAGGTCTGTAACCGTCTGATTTACGCTACAGAAATGCGCACAATTTGGGGTACTTGCTAATATCAACATTGTTTTTTAGATTAATTGTCGTCCGCAGCATTGAATAGATTGCCCACAAAGAGGACGGTTTCATCTTTTTCGACAAATTTTGGAAATAAGCAAGTAATACATTCTCAGAAAATGAATTTGTTTGGTTTTCTTGACGCCAATCTTGGAAAAGTTTATATGCACGTTCGTATTGACTTTTAGATTTTTCTGGCAGCAAACTAGCAATTGCCGATGCCGCTGCTTGAGTAACTTCGGGCGGAGTACCAATGAAAACATCTTCTTCACTTTCACTGTCGTTTAGGCTCATTTTTTTCCAAAAAATACAAAATTGCTTGTCTCTTGTCACAACGCGTCGATTTATTTTGACAGATTGATGACAAGAATTACGGAAAACTAACTTGATTTTTGCCATTAAAATATCTAGAATTAACCGCAGCCGTGACAAATATCTCGTTGCTAAGTTCAGCCCGTGACTAAAATGCACGAAGTCACGGTTTGTCGAAAGCGTGTTTAAAGGATAATTTAGCGTCATGGAAACGTATACGATAAACGCCATTTTAAAGATGGAAAATAAAATATTAATTTTCCAATTTCTTTCAGGCATCCGAAAAAGCAAACCAGATAATTAAATTCTGTTTTCATTAAGGAAACTTCTCTCTAGTATAGCAGATGATAAGCCAGATCCCAATCTTAGCAAAGTGAAAACTGGACACTGTGTAAATATTGCAGGCGATAGACTCTCTGTTGCAGGATACCTATATATTTGTGTAGCGCACCATATTTATGTATAGAGAATAGAATATTCATTTCCTATTCGTTGCTGATACTTATATTCGACCGCAAAAATAATTATCAAATTGATTACCACTTACGTTTATATAACATTATGTTTTCACCCACCGCAAGTATCACAGATTGCACAGTCGCGTACTAAATACTTGAGCTTTTCGCTCTGTTTTCGCGCGCTTGAATTGATTGATTTGGAAATATGCCGTTCAGAATTGAGAACATTTTGAAAAAAGACGGTTCCTTGGAGCCGGGTAATAGAAATGATGATCCTTCAGCAAAGGAAGACACAAGTGGTTTGGGATCTGCGGACAATAGCCGTTATGGCAGTATTTTACATCAGACACTTATGAATAGACTCCATCCAACCTACAGATCAGCCGGTGGAAATTACCAATCGGAAGAGGTTTCCCCAACTTTTCACTCATACGGGTGTGATAGAGTATGTTTTCCACAGAGCTACTACAGCCCTTACTTCGACAATGGTGAGTTATTTGCATCTTTATCTGTGTTGCAAATGAAAGTCAATTTTCACGATCTGAGCTTTCTCAAAAATTTTTGTTGTTACAGTGGGTATAGGCCAGTAAAATTAAGTGAAATATACCTTAAATTCGGAACATATTTATAACAAGCAATTTGTTGTGTTAAAATGTAGGGGAGGAGGTATTAAATATTACGTAAATAAAAATCCCAAAAAGTCCAAATGGCGATCTTGAAATTCGCGATATGTTTCGTTTAAAGTCAAATAACTTTATTATCTTAGTCATTATCAAAAATTATAAACATAGAAAAAATCGAGAACTTCAAAATCTATAAAATGACGTTTAGAAATTTGTGATAGGTTAAAAATTTTAAAAGTTAGAGCTTAAAGATGATAAAGTACAAGTTGGAATTTTGTAATTTTTTTTCTGTAAAAGTTGATCATTCTGTTGTGGTGCCTTAATATATATATAGTAAAAGGCCACATAAAATAAACACATTTTTATTTAAATCATAAAGGTTACTTAAAGTAAAAACAGAAACAACGTGTTAAAGAAATTAACAAATGAGTTAATAAATTAAATATCAATCTCTGCTTCGTTCTTGCAACATTAACCAAATGCAATGAATACAACTTGCCGTACATCTTAAATTGTATTTTTTACAGCGGCATAATTTTGAACAGTTTATTTTGCAGCTGCAAAACAAAATATTTAAAATATAAATTCAGGGGCACATTTTTGTGAAATCTTTTCTGGTTTTAGGAAATTTTTATTTTTAATCCAACTCCAATTTTCAGAACATACGTTACTTCCTAGCCATTCTTGAACCTGAAAATACACCCGTTTTATATGAAGTTTGGCTGAATCAGAAGTCGGAGATAACACTTTCAATTCAAAATTATTAAATAGATTTTGGCGGGTAACAAGTTGGGTATATTTAAAGTATACAAATGACTTCATATCTTTGCTTTTACAACCTCCATACCAATATAAAATAAATTTTTCACTCAATTCTAAAAGATGTGACACAGTAGCACATAGATTTTTTAAATCTTCCAAATGCTTCGAGATTTCCTTGTCACTTTTTAATATGGTTTTTCCCCTCCTTATAGAATATTGTGTCGCAGCCTGAAATTGTATGTAAAAATAGTAGTCTATGTTGAGAAGTAAGTTATTATTTACTAAGCACCTAGGTAAATAATGAAATATAGAAAATTTTTCATTATTTACCTAGGTAGTTTTTTATTATAATTTTTTACTTAGGGAGAGAAAACTGTTCTCATTAGAGGAATGGAGTGGTGATTTCTCAGGTTAGTAGTAAAAATATTTTTATATATACTTCGGTTAAGAAGGCCGTAATAAACCTCGCACATTATATAAAATTGCTCGGTAAATAATAGTTTACCTCTTAACCTAGGTATATGATATACTATTATACAACAAGAGTATAAAACGAGTCTTTCTTGTCGCGAGCAGAAAAAAATAGGACAACTTTTTTTTTTCTAATGTAAATCTGTCTCTATTTGAATTTGTAATGAGTAGCCGAAATAAAACAGATATCACTTTTAATTTATTTTTTATTTTAATGCTGTAGTTATTGCTATAGTAAATGATGGATGGTTAATGAGACAAATTGCACTGCGTTATAACATTAAGAAAAATTTGGTGTGTAACATTTTAAGAAAGTGGAGAATAAACGGTACGATTAGTAGAAATCCTGGATCAAAGGACAAAGGATATCCTACTTAACAGGAAACTATAACTATTAATATTTCATTATTGCACCATTTCTATTTATAACTTCTATAAGTCTATTTGGCATAGAATTAAATAACCTTATACAATAATCATTAGTAATAATATTTTCCCATGCGTTAATTTACTATTTCCAGTAATTCTTCGGCATGCCGTGGTGTCACATTTCGTTTTTGGATACTTCTTACGAGTAGTCCCCATACTTCTTCCACAGGGTTAAGATCTGGACCATGATTGGGCCAGCTAAGAACATTGATGTTGTTATCTTGTAACCAGTTAGTTACGGTATGAGCAGTATGAACGGAACAATTGTCTTGTTGAAATATGAACTCCTTATTAGGAAATAATTGTGACACAGAAGGGAGCATAATATTGTCTAAAATCCTAATATACGTTTCATTATTAAATCGTTCCTCCATATGCCACAAAACATCAGGACTACGTGCCGATATCCAAGCCCACATATTGACAGAAAATCTACCACTTTTATCATTGTATATTATTATATTTCTCGTCGAATCGAGTATTCGGAGGGCGGTAAACACGAATACGACCGCTGTGTGTAGACTGGAAAGTTTTTTCGTCTGTAAGAATTACATTGTTCCAAAAATTTACATCATGCCCTAAAAATTTAAGCGCAAATCCTACTCGAGCTTCTTTATGTTCAGCTTTAAGTACGTATTTCTGTGCTGCTGCATGACTGCGTAGCTCCGACTCTCTTACTCGCCGGCGACTAGTACTACTCGATCCAGGAAAATTCGTTTCTTCAGCAGCCCGAATAACTGAGTAAAATGGATTTTCTACTAAAGCATTTACCAATCGCAAATCTTGTTGTTGAGTTGATATCCTTCGTCGCCCTGATCCAGGGTTTCTACTAATCGGACCGTTTATTCTCCACTTTCTTAAAATGTTACACACTGAATTTTTGTCAATATAATAACGCAGTGCAATATGTCTCATTGACCATCCATCTTCTGCTTTAGCAATAACTCCAGATTTAACTAAATCGCTTATATGAGGCATATTAGTTTTTTGTACACTTGCAATAAATTATGACAACTACTGACAATGTCACAAAAATTAAAGTTAGATGTACACAACTAGATTTTAGCAAAATTCCGTTATAAGACTTGTCCTATTTTTTTTGTTCACGACCGTACAATAAATCTAGACCAATTTTTCACATCTTTTGGATTTTACCTCTCAGGGGATAATTTTATGATCAATTGATGGGGAAAAATGTCAGGAATAACATATTAAAATGTTCAAGATTTGGGTGTTGTAGCAATTTCGTAAAAAAAGTAAAAACTATCAACAAATTGGCCTCAGTCGACTTCAACACGGTACGATGGCCATAAAATGCTTCTAATAATTAAAAAATATATATCACGTTGAAGAGAAAGAAATTCTCTATAATTTTGATATGGGAAATACCCCTCTAAGATGCTTAATTTATTTTATCAATGTTTTAAGATTTTTTTGCCATTCCGCCATGTTGCAAAGGGGCGTGGCGACAAAGGTCAGCCGACCAAACGAAAACAACTTGGCAAGAATATCTTAAGAAATTGATTTAAAAAAATTAAGCATCGTAGAGGGGCATTTCCCGTATCAAAATTGTAGAGAATTTCTTTCTCTACGTGATATATATTTTTTAATTATTAGAAGTATTTTATGGCCGTCGTATCGTGTTAAAGTCGAGCAAGCCAATTTGTTGATACTTTTTATTTATTTACAAAATTGCTACAACATCCAAGTTTTAAACATTTCAGTATACTGTTCCTGACATTTTCCCCATCGATTGATAAAACATAAAATTATCCCCTAAGAGGTAAAATGCAAACGATAGATTAATTTTGTTGTACTATTTATATTTATTTTAGACGAAATTTCTTAAATTTATGTACCATTGTATTGTTTTCTAAAATTAATAAATATTTACTATTACTACTACTATTTACTACTACTATTGTTATTATTATTTATTATTGGATAAACATCCTAAAAACACCTAAACTACCTGAACTATCTGCAAATACATAAGACTACTACTAGGTAATTTTGGTTTTCATATGAACCCCATTACAAGTGTAGAAGATTCTTCTTTGTTTATTCCTTATATTTTACTTAATCATAATCATAGAAAGAGGTTTATAAATCCTCGTCTTAAATTCTTAACGAACGTCTCCAGTTTTAAAAATCCGATCGTAATCACTTTTTCGCAGTTTATTCATTTACTGACAATTAATCTTGAGACCTAATCCTCTCATTTACTTTATCTGAGTAATAATAAACGAAACTACAACCACCACAGCACCTAATAATACATCATTGGCTTTTCAATCGATCACTTTGCAGAATTACTCTAGAATAACAGAGATAAATATGTCAAAAAGTTATTACAAGGATGATAAATCGGGTCATAATTAATGCCGTAACTACCTATTCGTTAATTCTATTTGATGGAATTCGGATTAAGTTATTTACAACTTGAATATAAGGATTTATGTTATGTGTGTACCTACCTATACTGCTTTAGCTAGTAATCATATACAGCCGACAACGTAGCCACCCAAGTGACAATTGTTGTTTCTAAATGCTCAATGCTTATTTCTGAGACTACCTATAAACGTAGATATAGCTTAGTTACTGAGATGTTTGATAAATAAATGTTTTATGTATAAATGTTTAAACCGCCTTCCAGGTCATCTGAATGATCTTCTTAAAGTCTAGGAGATCTAGATTTGTCTGAGTGAAGGAGACGGGGCCCTGCAATTTATAATGGGATCAGAACCACTTCTTGGGGATAATTTCTATTTCAATATTACTTCGCGGTGGGTGGGACTCGAACCCACTTCGCTAGGTATGCTCAGAGGGAAAGCTAGATGCGCTAACCTACTGAGCTACCGTCCCACATACTTCCATTTTTGAGTAAAACCAAATCCTTTTAACCACGCATAACACGTTAAAATAAGTAGATTTTCGAACAGATCCACCTCGAGAAATCATGCCAACTCTCCCTGTCCCATTCCAAAATGGACACTTGTATCTGTCCATATATTTTCTTTTAACGGCGTTTTTCAACCTAAAAATGTGAATAACTCGAGATAATAAGTTTTTCCAACAGATAGGTCTCGACGCCAGCTTTTTAATGTAAAAAAAATGTTTAAAACCTATTTTGACCATTTTTTTGCATTTGTTTAATACCCAATAAACAAAAAATTAATTTTTTCGGCCATTTTGAAAAAAAAATGTTTTTTTTATCAGATTAGAAAGAAAATTTTAATAGCTTTATTTTAACTTAAAAAATCGATCCGCGAGAACTCGGACAAACTTTCCCATTTAGGAGCAGACCGAACTAATGTACCCTCTGGTCTCGGTATCGAATCTTTTCATCGTCAAATCTCTATTTCTCCACAACCAATCTTGTTGAAATGTAAAACATTTTGTTTTAACTCCTTGCCCCCCGCGACCTCCCTCGCTGCATTTCTTAAATGTAAGTGGTCATGTCTGGCCGATGGCCGTGTTGGTTAAGGCGCGAGGTGGCAATCGCGATTAATCACACAGGTATCGCGCCACCGGGTTCGAATCCCGGCTCCGGCACTGTCAGAGGAAATGGTTGTATGTCCGTGTCTTTTCAATGTGTAACCCCGTTCCGCACAAGGCTCTGGCTTCTGGAATTGGGGGTTGTCTAATTTCTGTGGTGTTTATATGTTACCTTATGCTACTACTACAGTAATCATGTGTTAATTTTGATTAAAATTGTTAGATCCGTTTTAGAGAAAAAAATTATGAAATTATTTAAAACTCCCCTCCACAGCTTCTCTCCCTGCATTTTCTAGGAGCAACTGGTCATGTCATTGCATACCGGTATTAGGGGAGTGTCCATCTGGCAGATTCAATCAAAATTATTGGAACCGTTTTAGAGGAAAAAATATTTAATTCCTTGCCCACCCCCGCAACCTCCATCCCTGCATTTCTTAGGTACAACCGGTCATGTTACCTTATGCTACTACTAAGTCAGTATTCATGTGTTATATTTGACATTTTTTGTAAGTACTTCCCTAGGGTTAATTGCAACCAATTTCGTTTTATTGAGCAATAATTACAAAATTCAAAAATAAACTTAAAAAAAGAGGTTTCTTCAAATAACTCAGTAGTCAGTAGAAACAGTTATAATAAATGTTCCACATGTTGCCCATTTTGATTGACACATATCTCTATGCGCTTTGAAATGAGGTTCCCATTGTTCCTAAAACTGCCGGTGTGATGGATTTAAAGGCAGTTATTATTCTTTCCTTCATATTTTGTACTGTTGTTGGTGTGTCTCTATAAAAAAATTTTTTCACGTATCCCCATAAAAAGAAATCCATTTTTGTAAAATCTGGTCATTTAGTGGGCCCATTTCTTCTAATCCATTGATTAGGTTAGGTATTATTTAAGTGGTCTCTAACTGAATTTAAATAATGTGGTGGGGCACCATCTTGCTGAAACCACATCCTATTTCGAATTCTTTCAGGGAGATTTACCAATAATTGTGGCAGATAGTTTTCCAAAAAATGAAGATAAATAGCTCCAGTCAACGTACCATCAAAGAAATGTGGCCCTATTACATGTTCTCCAATAATTCCTCCCCAAACGTTTATAGACCATCTGTGCTGGTTATCAACTTGCATAAAAAACTGAAGGTTTTCCGAAGCATAATAATGGAAATTGTGCCTATTAACAAATCCATTTTTATGAAAAGTTGCCTCTTCACTGATGTTGCATTTCATCTCTGGCCCAATTACAAAATTGTAGGCGCTTTTGAATATCGTCATCAGATAATTCCTGGTGCATTTGAGTGTGATATGCATGCAACTTATTTGTTTTTAAAATTCGACCCACAGACCGTCTACTTATTCCTACTAATGAGCTCACTTCTATTTGACTAACATGAGGATTCTCAACTGTTGCCAGCACCACAGAAAACTCATTTTCTTCATTCACAACACGTTTTATTTTTTCACTTTTTTTATATTCGACATTTCCAGTTTCCAGAAATCTATCGAGAAGATTTTGGAAGCTAGTAGAGGAAGTTAGCCGTAGGTCGGTCTCCCCCCACCACTGACCTTGACCTTGACCGTGCACCTGTGGTCCGTTCCTTCAAGGCCACGGTGGCACCGTAGGTTCGCATAGCATATACCGTGACCTTGACCTTGGACGGCCGCAGTGCGTTTCGACTTCAAGGGCGCAGTGTTGCTGTTACCCAGAACGATCACTTGCTGTGACCTTGGCCTTGGCTAACACTATTAGAGAATGCAAGGACGGAGCTTCCTCCTTGCCACGCAACTCGTAATGTGCCGTGGTTTGATATTTTGTGACGTAGTATATCTTTTCTATAAAAGAGTGAAAGGAGTTAATATGGGATCATTCTTAACGTCAATTTCCTAGAGTAAAGAAGCAAATATGTATTCGTGCAGTTTTTGTGGTGCAAGCTTCACTCGCAGTGACAATATGCGACGTCATCAGAGGGAGGCGTGTAACAGTTTAAATGGTAATGGACCGCCAGCAAAGAAAGTGAAATTGGATTCGAATCCATCAACATCGGTAATTATGCAGACGTGTTATAGCTGTAATGTGACTTTAACAACTAACCAAATGAAGTCTCATAAAAGAACACTACAACACAGAACAAATTCATGTGTACGTTTGATGGATGGTACAGAAATTGTTCGCAGTGCTTTCAAATATAGAATCATAACATACCGAGTGCATAGTGATAATGAGAAACTGGACTATATAATATTTTTCAACGAAATTCGACATAAAATATTGAATTTACTAGAAGAAATATTATTACTTCATAAAACTGTGAAAGTAAACATGGAGACATTTGCCAGCTATATATTACAAGCACAAGAAATAGCTGAAATTAAATCGTTTAATACGTGTAATAAAATATTGGATCAAGGTGTGGATTTAAACATTGCACTCGACACTTTTATAGACATGATGGTTGCGCAAACTACTGAGTTCCAAGAGCGTGATTCTGGTATGTAAATATCTTCTGGTATGTGGAATAACAATTGACATTTTTTTTTTATTTTTAGGGTGGGCCCTCGAACAAATAAAATTTGTTGAAATTAATATAAACAAGTACAGTCCAATGGGTGGTTCATCATATATCAAGTTACCAAAGTTCATCGCAAATAAGAAGGCCGTAGTGAATATAGAAAACCAGGACCAATACTGTTTTGCTTGGGCAGTCACTTCAGCATTGTATCCTGCAAATGGTGGTACATCTCAAATGTCATCTTATCCACATTATTCAAGAGTTCTAAATTTGACAGGTATGAATTTTCCAATGAAATTGAGAGACATTTCAAAATTTGAGGAATTGAATAATATATCTATTAATGTGTATGGGTTAGAAAAGAAATTCGAGAATAATAAAGTAAAATATGATGTTGTCGGACCTTTGCGTTATTCTCAGAAGAAACTACGTATTCATGTTAACTTATTATTAATTTCCGCGGAATGTGATCAGAATCATCATTGTAAATCGGATTGTGCTAAAACTCACTATTGTTGGATAAAAAATTTATCTGGATTAGTATCAAATCAAATATCCGCTCACGGACATAGAAAATATTTTTGTGATGGGTGTTTGCTGTATTTCTGTAACGAACGTCAGCTAATGTCTCACCAAACAAATGATTGTAATCATATTTACACTACAACACCATCGACACAATTTCGGGTTGATAAATATGGGAAACGTGTACCGGAAAATATATTAAAATTTGAGAATTTTGACAGACAAATGCAAGTACCATTTGTAGTATATGCAGACTTTGAATCCATTTTGAAACCGATAAATACTTGCGAGCCAAATCCTGAACGCTCTTATACCAACAAAACGTTTATTCATGAACCTTACTCTTTCGCGTATTACATAAAATGTTCCTTTGATAATAGCATTTCTAAATTTGAACTATATCGCGGATCTGATGCAGCAAAAGTATTTGTATCATGTATAGAGGCTGATTTAAGGGAAATTTATAATAGATATATGAAAGATGTAATCCCCATGTCCCCGCTTACAGCGATAGAAAGAGAAAATTTTGACAATGCAACCATCTGTGGTATATGTGAGAAGCCTTTTGCAGAAGGTGATATAAAGGTGAAAGATCATTGCCACTTAACTGGTAAGATACGATTCGGTGCCGCGCACTCGATCTGTAATTTAAATTATAAACTACCAAATTTTGTACCTATCATATTTCACAACATGAGTGGATACGATATTCACTTATTTGTAAAAGAGTTATGCGCTCATAAAGATAAAGTTGACGTAATACCACAAAACAAAGAAAAATATATATCTTTTACAAAACATCTTTACATGCATGATTACGTTACTGACAAGGGGGAAACAAAAAATAAATATTTGCGGTTACGTTTCATCGATAGTTTTAAATTTATGTCAGCATCACTACAAAATTTAGGGGAAAATTTAAATGAAGGTCAAATGGTTACAATGAAGAACTTTTTTACCGATAATGCAAAATTTATTTTAATGCGACGGAAGGGTGTATTTCCATATAGTTTCGTAGATAACTTAGAGAAATTAAATAATCGTGTTCTACCCACCAAGCAGGAATTCTATGACAGCCTAAATGAAACACATATATCAGATGACGATTATGAAAGGGCTAAAAATGTGTGGGAATTGTTTGAGTGCCAGAGTTTGGGTGACTATTCAGACCTGTATTTAAAATCAGATGTCCTTCTTTTGTGTGACGTATTTGAAAATTTTCGTAAAATTTGCGTGAATAAATATAAATTGGATCCAGCTCAATATTACACAGCTCCAGGTTTATCTTGGGACGCTATGTTGAAACTAACAGCGGTAGAACTTGAATTGTTAACAGATATCGATATGATACATTTTTTTAAAAAAGCTATACGCGGTGGTGTCAGCCAGTGTACAGAAAGGAAGCATATCGCAAATAATAAGTTTGTACCCAATTATGATCCCTCAGAACCGTCGTCATTTATCACATATCTTGATGCTACGAACTTATACGGTCATAGTATGTCCCAAGCATTACCAACAGGGGGATTTGAGTGGCTGTCCGAAAGAGAAATTATCGACTTAGATGTTACTAATATTTCAGACGAGAGTCCACACGGGTATGTTTTTGAAGTAGACATACATTATCCGCAAGAGTTACACGATTTACATTCAGATCTCCCTTTCTTAGTAGAAAATATTATACCCCCCCAATCAAAATCAAAATCACCAAAATTAATCCCAAATTTGAATGATAAGAGACGATATGTTGTGCATTATAGAAACTTGAAACAAGCCATTGAAAATGGTTTAATGGTGTTAAAAACCCATAGAGTACTTAAGTTCAAGCAGTCGCCCTGGTTAAAAAAATACATCGATTTAAATACGCAAATGAGAAATTCAGCGACCAATAAATTTGAAAAAGACCAATATAAATTAATGAATAATGCAGTATTTGGTAAAACCATGGAAAATGTTGATAATAGAAGAGATATAAAGTTGATTACTCATTGGGAAAATGTTAGAAGAACTATAGGTGCAAACGCATTAATCGCTCGTCCAAATTTCAAATCTTGCACAATTTTTTCTGAGGATTTTGTAGCGATTGAAATGAGCAAATTGCAAGTAGTCTATAACAAACCAATTTACGTAGGATTTTGTATTCTTGAATTATCGAAGACGGTACTGTATAATTTTTTTTATGGTGTTATTAAACGTCAATTCGGTGCTAATGCTTCTTTGTTGTACACCGACACCGATTCCTTAATTATGAAAGTTTATACAGATAACTTCTATGACTTTATTGTACAAAATCCAGAAAAATTTGATACTTCTAATTACAGGGAGGGAAATAAATTTAATATTCCAAAAGGCTCGTCTGTGCTTGGGAATATGAAAGACGAATTCCCCGAAGATCCTATTATCAGCTTTTATGGTACTGGAGCGAAAGCGTACTACGTGCAATCGGTCGGTAATGAGTTGAAAAAAGCCAAGGGAGTAAAGAAATCTGTGATTGAAAAACAACTTACAATAGATGACTACAGAAAAATTGTTGAGCAGGGCGGGTTAATATTTCGTAAAATGAATACTTTCAGAAGTCACTTGCATGATATCTATACAGAGATGCGGAATAAAGTTGCTCTTTCTTATTATGACGATAAACGTTTTGTGATTCCCAATACCACTAAAACTCTACCCTGGGGTCACTCAGACATAACATTTTTTCAGAGTGAACCAGAGCAGAATTTAAAGTGGTTAATATCAGCCTTAAATAGTGTCGTTGAACGAAATGTTTTAAAGGATGATGATAAACTAGATGTGTTACTCAAAGCAATGAATGAGTTGAGTGATTAATTGTTAATAATGTTTCTACTTGTTAACGCAAAGGTCGACAATTATAATATTCAATTGAAAAATTCATTGTGATATTTCATGTTATGTGTAAGTCGAAGTAAGAGATATTTGTATGAAATAAAATGTTAATTTATAAATAAAGATTTAAATTACTAAATGGTATTTTTATTGTATGAGTACTGTAGGCAATAAGATAGAGAGAGACGATAGGAAGAGTGGGGTGGGAAGTAGGGGGTTAGTTAGAGTGTGTAGGGAAATAATTTGAACCAATAGGAACAAGAGTGGTAGGGAGTGGAGGGGTTAGTTCAGCGTTATGGGCTTCAGAGATGCTACAAAGATTCTTTCCGTCTCCAGCTCTCGAGTTGTAAGGAAGTGTGCAAAATAGTGCTGTCTGCTCTATTCCTAGCATTCTTTGTGTTCTGTGTTTTGTGTTTCGTGCCCGTTTCTCGTGTCCGTTTTGTGTTTGTTGTGACAATGGTAGGACAAAAAAAGATTGGTGTTTCTGGTGGTAGCGGTAAGGGAGGCGCTTTGTTGAGTGCTGTGGCTGCATACTTAATTAATTATATGCCAGGGCAAGACGACAATGGCGACGCTTGTCCGGGTAATGGTGTGGCGAACAATGGCGACGCTTGTCCGGGTAATGGTGTGGCGAACAACCAGACGAGCCCTGGCGTGGGTGACAATGGCGACGCTTGTCCGGGTAATGGTGTGGCGAACAACCAGACGAGTCCTGGCATGGGTTTACTACCGGATATTGAAATCCCGACGGATTTGACCGATTTGAACGATGATTTGCTGGGTGATTTCGATTTCTCCGAATTGGACGCGCAGGCTTTGGCTTCAGATGAAGCCAGAGCTAGTACATCTAATGGAGAGGCCTACCCGAACGCCGCGTGGTCTAGGTTCCCTACGGTTACGGAGACAAATTCTGAGGACGAATTTCAACCTGCCCAACCAAAGATTTATTCGCAGAAAGGCCAAAAGAAGATGACGACGCATCCTTCAACATCTACAAAGCAGCCGCAGGTAGAGAATACCGAGAAAGATGATGACGTGTCGATTCTTAGAAGAATTTTATCGGCGCAAGCATCTGTACCTGCTCGCCTGAGCCCTATTCCCGATGTTGGCTCAGACGAGGGGCAGGTAGAGATACCTGAAAAGCCTAAGAAAGCAGCAGCTAAAAATAAAAAGCCGTTATCGGGAAGGAAACCGGTGGTTAAAAAAGCTGCTGCAAAAAAGTCGGTAGCTAAGAAACCGAAAAAAGATGCTGCAAAAAAGCCGACGAAAGTGCAACCGGTATGTTCGAGCGCGCCGTTGCCAGGATGCTCTCATGCGGTGTTGCCAACGCAGGAACCCCGTAACCGTGCTCTGGTTGTGAATGAAAGTGATTCTGATTCACAATCGGAGTTATTCTCCCAAGAAGAGCAAAATGAAACTTTCAAAAATTTCTTGAACATGTATGAACAGTTGCAGCGGGAGGATAGGGAACTTAAAAGTGCAACTGATGATGACAGCAAATTAAAGGATCACGCGCAGTCCCTCAAAAGGAAGGCGGAGATGTTGAATTCTCGGGCCGATGAAATGCTCAGAGGCATTGCGAAGCGTCGCAAAGCCTCTGAGAGATGTACAAGGAAGCTAAATGCTATAAAAAAGAAACTGGGAATAAGGTAGTGCGTAAACACACTACAGAATGTTGCATTAAAAATGTTTGTACATAAATTTAGTATTAGGTTAGGGTTAAGAGAAAAAATGTAAAAAAATATAAAAGTAAAAATGTAAAACTGAAAAAAAATGAGGTTAGATTAGGTTAGAAAAATGTAAAAAATTGAAATGTAAAAAAATAGGTTAGGTTAGAAAAAATGTAAAAAAAAATTTAAATGCAAAAATGTGAAAAAAAAATTAGGTTAGGTTAGGTTAGGTTAGAAAAAATGTAAATGTAGAAAGTAATAACACCCCCCCCCAACCCCCCCAACCCCCCCAACCCCCCCAACCCCCCAACCCCCCCCCCCGCGTCACGCGCTGGGTTATGGTTAGTTCAGGTTTATATATTTAAAAAAAAAAAAAAAAAAAAAAAAAAAAAAAAAAAAAAAAGCGGGTCAAAAAATTAAAAAAAGGTTTATGCGGGCGAAGCGACCGAAGGCTGCAAGCGTCGCCCCCGCCTCTGCCAAAACCCCCCGCGCCCACCCACCCACCCGGGGGGGGGACCAAGGTAGCGCAGTGGTATAGCGGAAAATTGTTATTTAATTTTATAATTATAATTTTATAATTCTATAATTTTATAATTATAATTTTATAATTCTATAATTTTATAATTCTATAATTTTATAATTCTATAATTTTATAATTTTATAATTTACGTGTTGAAAAAAATCCCTGCAAGTGCTAGGGATTGAACTACCAAACCTTCGTTCACAAAGTTTACAAAGCAAGCCACGTTACCACTGGGCTACCTTGGTCCTAGGAAACTCTTATACTTTACTCTTATACTTACCTATAACGCGAGTTTATATATATATTTCATGGAATTTTTGGTAAATTGTGTATTTAAGTATATAATTAGATTAGAACTGTTGTATTCATCGTAGATGAAATAAAAAATAAATTTTAATACATTTATTTATACACAAATATTGGACAAAAAAAAATATATATATATATATATATATATATATATATAAACAACTGAAAAACTTCCAAAGTACACTCAGACACGCGTAAGGGGTCATTTTCGACTAAACTGACCACTGGGAATCGATTCCGATAATTTCCGAATCGATCCGAACACTACCGAACGCGTTATTCACTGTTTTGTCAAGGATTG
This sequence comes from Leptura quadrifasciata, assembly GCA_963675555.1. Taxonomy (NCBI): domain Eukaryota; kingdom Metazoa; phylum Arthropoda; class Insecta; order Coleoptera; family Cerambycidae; genus Leptura; species Leptura quadrifasciata. The sequence goes on from OY776675.1 coordinate 159,089,523, forward strand.
GGGGAATAAAAAAATCAAAACACGTTTCAGGGGAGTTCACACATGCAAAGGCTGCAATTTTAAGCGAAAAGCCGAACTCATGCCGAACACTCCCGAAGTTTCCCGAAGCCACCCGAAGACGCCCGAGGACACGCGAGGTATCGTTTTCGACTAAATCGATCACTGGGAAGCGATTGCAACCACTTTCGGAGCGATACGACTAGCCGTTCCGGGAAAAAGTCTGCTGCGGCAAAACTAAAGGTCGGAAGTGAGTAGAAACGGTACTGGAGGACAACTGTGACCTCGATACACCTTTTGCAACACTTTTGACCGACAGTCCAAATACGAATAACCAATTTACTTAAATAAGTACCCCGTTATTTCTTATATTAAAGCAATTTTTTATTCTTTACTTTACTACTGTTATTTATTGTATATGAAATGAAATAAAAAAAGAATAACTCTTAATACATTTATTTATAAATAACAAAAATATATATACATAAAATAAAACAGAATTATCCGTCCGAATCATGCTCCACCAGAATGACTGCATCCTCATCTTCATCGGCAGATTCCTCCACCAGAATGGCTGCATCCTCATCTTCATCGGTAGATTCCTCCACCAGAATGGCTGCATCATCTTCCGAGTCAGACGATTCCGCTGTGTCCGTCGATGATTCCTCCAGAATTACTCCATCCATCTCGTCTTCGGAATCATCATTGGGCACAGTGTCCATCGACCATGTGGACGGAGACCTCTCCAATGGTTGGTATTCTTCTGGTGAGGTGGTGCTATCTGCTACACCACCCCTTGTCGCCTCTCTAACGCGCTGCAGGTAGGCACGATACCTTTCGCACAAAACGAACATGGTTGAAGTGGAAGATACAGTATTGTCTTGTACTTCAGACATGTTGGAGCGTAGAAAGTAAACTGAGGATGGTGAGGGCTTTCTTATGTATATATAGCCCCTACCACCACCCCCACCTCATCACTCCCCACCTCACTACTCACACAAATAAGAGTAGAAAGTGTCCTAATACTCATATTTTTAACACCATCAATATCAATAGCACTGTCAACATAAGCAATAATCGAAGTGAAACACAGATTTCTCTAGTAACATTGTGTTACTTACATTTAAATATTTAGTAAATAAAACAAAAAATAAGATTCAATTTAACGTTTATTTAACACTTAAACTAGTTATATAATATTTACAATAAACTAAAAATTAAATATATACATTTATTTATCACTAAAACTAATTACATAATTATTTACAATAAACTAAGAGATATATACATATTTACAAAAAAAAACTACAAATTATCTGTCCATATTGCAAATATTGCAGATTTCCACTCGCCTAATCTGATAGAGTGGATCTCTGCAAGATTTGCAATATCCCCGCCTGCCTCTCATTATCCTTGTAGTGGCATGGTAGTCCACATGACGATGTCTCCCAGGATCCACCCTAGACTGGTATCCCAGAAAACATCCGTGGCAAAGATTGTATTCCATACCACCCACTACTTGGACCGCAACAAAGGTCATGGTGGTGCAGAAGATGCCATCCATCGGGTTCACCCTTGCTAAATATTCTGATGTTATCCACCGCTGCCCTCTTTGGTGGGGAACATCTACGACGATACCCTCATCATCACTTGAATCGTCTGCACCCTCTTCAGCGTCAAAAAATTCCTCATCGTCTTCCTCGTCGCTTTCCTCATCGCCTTCCTCATCGTCTTCAACTTCTACCTCGTCGTCTTCGGGAGCAGCCAAGTCGTCCTCTACCTCTTCAAGGTACCATATATTGTTGAGGACATCTAGGGATGCTAACCAGTCCAGGAATCTGAGGTTAGCCCAACCAGCAGGTGCAGCAGCCATATTAATACTTGGAAACGAATATATAAGACAGTAGACGGAATGATCAACGTTGAAGTTTGCAAAGCAACTGATCTAACGTGGAGTTACACCTCCTCTTTTAAACATGTTGCTGGTGACGTCACATCATCTCTAACGACATACCATGGCTCTAATATCGGCAATTCCAGTGACTACTTAAACAAACAAGGCCATGAGGAGGAACTCCGTTATTATTCAGCTGTCATACCGTACACTTGTTTTTAAAACAGCAATGTCTTGTCCAAGAGAGTGGCAATCGAAACCAACAATCGCCGTATATCCATATAGTATGGATGGTGCAATTCTGTGCTATAATTGTTCCCAATTCTGGGCAAAGCAGCAAATTAATCCATGTACTGGACTATGTTCAAATTGTATAAAAGAAAATCCAGTGCCAGTGAATACCGTCCGAAAAGCAGCATCACGTGAGCGTCTGGAGCAAGAGTGCTACAAGTGTCTACAACCCACGACTCGTACAAATTTTGGAATTATCCGAGATGTTTGTGAGACATGCAAGGTGGAGCACCCATTGAGGCAGCGGTGTCTGGTTTGCAACAAGTACACTGGTGATTGTTGGAACAATATTTGCAGCAAATGCAGAGACGAGAAGACATACAGTGTTTTACTTTGTGAATATGTTGGACATATTTATGGAGGTGTGATGAAACACAACAGAGAATGTTTCTGTCAGGAAGCGTTACTGTCGAGACGGGGGGATTTCATCTGATTAATTCCATAAATATGTATTTGTATTTTTTCTGTATTATATACGTTTTAAATAAATATATTTAATCTATAATTCGTTGTAAATATTTTCTTCTCAATAAAATTTATTAAAATGATTTTCTTGATTTCATCTAATAATTTTTAGGAGTAAAAATTAATTCAAAAATTTTAACAAATTTGCATTTGTATATATTTTTTCGTTAATGTGTATATAATTACTAAGGCTTTGGAGTCTTATATGGGGAAAATAAATAAAACAAATATTAATGGAATACACACATTTTATTATGAAATTTCTAAACATAAGTAAAATATTAGTTGTTATAAATATACACATTTTATATAAAGAATGTGACAATATTAAATAAGAGCTGCTTCGTTAATCCAAGAGTTGTGGTCATTAGAGAATCCGAGCCACTTCACAAAAACCTTGTTCCCTCTCCTTCTTAAAACCTTTTCCACCAAGTAGACATCAGGGTATTTAGCTTTTTGTAGCTCCATTTCATAAAAGCACCCCTTTATTGGTTGGCCATGAATGTCCTGGAGTGTATATGTTGTGGGATTTGTTACATTTATTTTAACGATCTTGAAAAGTTCAGTTGAAAAATTTGGTGTGAACCCCTTTTCAAATATACCTTTATATTTACTGATTCGAACTATATCGCCAATACGAAATTTAGGTTTCAAAGCAATTTTAATGTGATTATAAGCATTTAAACGTGTAGTTGGTTTAACATCAGCAGGTTTCATACCAGTCGTACGATGTATTTTATTATTGTACAATTTTGTAATGTCGGATAGAATGTCAACCCATTTGTATTTACCTCTAGCTGAGAATTCTTTATATAACCAGGTTTTTAATGTTCGTATTACTCTTTCTGCAATTGCTGCTTTTTTCGTACTATACGTGGAGTAATGATTAATGATGTACTGTTTCATTAAAGCAGAAAAGTTTTTGTTGTAAAATTCCGTACCCTGATCGCTTTGTAGATTTTTAGGAGAATAATTTGATTCTTGTAAAATACTTCTCATAGCCTTAGTAATTTCAACACCAGTTTTATTTTTTAGAGGTTTAGTCCACAAATATTTTGAGTAACAGTCGATCACTACGAGAATGTATCGATAACCATTGTTTTCATCAGCGTATGGTTGCATTTCAGCTAAATCCATTTGCCATAAATCACCATAACCTTTGATTATTGTTCTTCTTCTACGGAAATTTCTCCTACAAGCTTTATGCAATTCGTTAACAACTTGTAATTTCTCATTACTAATCACCATAATTGAAGTTTAAGTCAGGCGTTTATATAGATAATTTAGGTCTGTTTTTTCACTTTTTTCCTAATGTAGCAGCGTTGTCCGTGACTTCAGCCACTATTTCATCTATCACTTGTTGATTACGATCGTTCCTCCCAGCTTGTGCCACAATATTTCCAAGTGATTTCTGTCGCACTGTCATACCTTTCAGACGGGATTCATCGAGAATGTGGTGCACTTTGCTTATTGCATCATATAAAATAGTATAATTGTCCTCGGTTAATTTCTTAACTCCAGAAATTTCTTTATTAATGTGTTGCAGAGCGTCATTAATCATCTCGGTAATTTTGCTGTGTACAAACTTACTATATTCAGTCCACTGATTCTCCATAAAAGCAATGTGTGACTTTTTAATGTCTTTCATACATTTATCGATATTTTCGTCTACATAGTTACGAGTTACACCATCTTTTTGATTTATTGGTTCACCAATGTTCAGTAAACGCTTATTTTGCATATCAAATTGATTATCTGCGGTAAGTTTAAAACCAATACCTGGAGGTCCATGTACGATAATCGATTTATTATTATTACTTCTTCGTCTACCGAACTTGTCAATTGTGTTGTTTACAACAGCCATTTCTGTTTACGTCTGACCCCGTTTAAGCATTTCACAATATTTTATACTAATTAAATAAGTGTGAAATGAATTTTAACTTCACTAATAGATTATCCTTTCTTCCCTCATTTCTTCCAATAAACTGACTATTTCGTTATTGACACCATTGTTACCAACCATTTTTGAGCTATAGAGCAGGCGTAGGCGGTCCACCAGTTCTTTCGGTTTATTCCAATATACATAGTCAACACCTCTATTATTGTATAATTTATTAATAGGAACACCTAAGCCAGTTTTAGATCTCGTCACAACTGTAGAAGATACCAATGGTTCTATAATATTAGTGAATTTCTTCCATTTAGCTTTATTCAAACCCTGTTTCATATCATAATTTTTATATGGTGCTTTTGTCTGTTTTAAAATCCCCCCATATAATTGACACTCTTTGTCGCCAATAATAGCCTCATTACTACGCGAAATTTGTGGTTGTTTCATAAATATCATATCATATAACTTAGGACTGCCAGAATACGTCCCCACCTTCTTAGTTCCACGCCACAATGTGATATTTCCATTAGAAAAGCGTATTTCAGCATTACCCATTTGTAGTTTTTCTGTATGGGGGTCTAAACGTACACCGTATATAGTATCATACCTAGCATTGTCGAATTTCAGATTTTCTAAATGTGTTTGCACTATATCACATTTTCCTTCTGCGCCACTAATAGAACTTTCTGAACATGGAGTGCTCATTAACGACGATCCCGGTGGTGTTTCCAAAAAATATTGTTGACTTGCATTTTTGTCACCATCTTCATCACTAGTTTCAGGTGTTGCTTTAAATGTACTAGTACTAGCTCTTGCACTTTCTATCGGTTGTGTTGGTTTCTGAGGTTGTGTTAGCGATTGGTTATGTGAAGCAGATGATATAACCTTTAATGGTTTTGTTATGGGTTCATAAATTTTTTCGAGTGTTAACTGATTCTCAACGTTTCTTCTCTTCACAGAGTTGAATTTTTTGCGCACTGAATCGGTGGCCTCAATCAATTCACGTTTCAGTCTTATTTCTTCTCTCATGTTTCTACCTATAGCACTACTGAGTTTATTCTCACCATTGTCATTCATGTCTAACAAATGCAGCCTCACTGCTGAAGTTATCCCGATGCTATCTGTAGACCAATTAAAATTTTAATTACAATACTTCATGGATATATGAAACTATCAAGTTCTTTGCGATATCTCCCTTCATTTACTTCTCTATCCTTGTCAATTACAAGAAACCCATATTTGTCTTTCCAGCACTCTGCACACATTTCTTGAAATTCTTTATAAGTCACATCCGGTGAGACATGGTCTGAGAAAATGTGGTGTAAATTCATATCATCCTGCTTAAAAATTGCTATGAAATTACTATTATCCCTTACCAACTGTTTAGGGACGCGGGAATACGTTTGTGCCAAATAGAAACAATCTACATGTTTATGACGCCCCATTGAGAAGTATGCTCGAATAACATCTTGCTTTTCACATATAACATCATCAAATATAAATATAGACTCAGGCTCAGCGTCGGATGGTTGCACTATTTCCGCGTTGTTACTGAAGGTGTAATATCCTAGCCCCGTAATCGGTGCTAATATATCGCGTAAATATTCATACTTGGGTTGATGTAAGGACTTTGAATATAAGTAAATGTTTGAAAAACGTAGCCCAAGTGGATGAGTAAGCAAAGTTATTAGTAAATTTGTTTTGCCACAACCACTTGGACCTATTAAGAGTCCGCGAATAGTTGAGGGAAGTAGCGGGCCATGGCGTGATTCGACTTGTAGTCCACACCCTACTTTTTCATCTAAATTATCTACAGCAAGTTTCTGTTTCTGCTTCACAATGCGCATCGTAGCACGGATGGATACTATATAAATAGATGTACGTATTGTGATTGTTATTTAAATGGTGTCAACCGAGAAGCACACACGTGAAAATCGTCGTGGTTTAAAGATTGGTAAGGGGGTAGTCAATTCTCTAATAAATAAGCTCCCATTTGAACTACACTTACCGGGAGGTTACCAGTATTGTGGTCCAGGCACCAAATTACAAAAAAGATTAGCCCGAGGTGATCCAGGCATAAACAAACTCGATGCTGCATGCAAGCAGCACGATATTGCATACGATCAAAACACCAGTAATTTAGCAGCCCGACACAAAGCAGACTATCAACTTGAACAAGCTGCCTGGAAACGAGTTAAATCAAAAGACGTAAGTTTCAAAGAAAAGGCCGCCGCGTGGTTAGTTACAACTATAATGAAGGGAAAGCAACGTCTTGGTATGGGTTGTACGTCAACAACACCCCGTACTACAAAGAAACGTATAATTAAAAAGAAAAACAAGAAAAAAACTAGAAATATAGCTTTTGGTGCTGGAATAGTACGTAAAGTACGTGATGACATACGTAAAGCCGGTGGTAAACGAAAAATCGCTAAAGACACAAAAAAAGTTACGCAAATTGCGCTTCAAGCAGCACGACGACACATGAGAGCAGCTGGTGGAAAACGTAATATTCGTACACCTAGGATAATACCAATACCGAAAGTGGGTGGAATTCTACCATTAATACCCATTTTTGCTGGATTATCAGCTTTGGGTAGTTTAGCTGGCACTGCTGCTGGTATAGCTAAAGCTGTAAATGATGTTAAAACGAGTAGAGAGGAATTAGCTGAAAAAAATCGCCATAATAGGCAGATGGAGGCGATTTCTATAGGAAAAAGTGGTAAAGGGCTATATTTAAAACCATATCGCAAAGGACTAGGACTTTATCTAAAACCACAAAGTTCAAAAAACTTCTAGATGCTCTACCCCGAAAACCTCTCACTAATATCGATCTTAAATATTATGCAGAGAAGATGAAAGTGCCCTATTTTCGGGGGATATTTATGCGGGACACTCTACCATATTCTGGACCACGTCATAATGAGTCGGCCATCATAAATCTAGACAGTATAAATGGCCCTGGAACACACTGGGTTGCATTTAAAAAACGTGGTAGTTTAGTCACATATTTCGATAGTTTTGGTGATTTACCCCCACCGACAGAATTAGTTTTATATCTGCGCAGAGGTTCAAAGTCGACCGACAAAATTTACTATAACTATGAACGCCAACAAAATTTTAACACAGTGTGGTGTGGTCATTTGTGTTTGAAGTTTCTCACTACAAAATAACTACAAACGCTTGTGAAATAACATCTGCAGACCTTGAAATGGATCGGGAAAGCATCAAGCAGATGGGTCAATCACTAATCGCATTCTCCCGTTTACGCAGTCTATTGAAGATGAGCAAACAACAACTGGCAAATATGCCTAAAGAAGTAATGATTGGATGTGCTGCACATGAAATTGCATTAGTATGGGACAAACTACCCCAGCATCTCCAGAATGATATTGATATTTTAAAATATCAATACTGTCAGGAACATTATCATGATGATGATGATGATGGCGGTGTTAGCAGTGTTGATGTTAATGATGGGCCGCCGCCTCGAAGAATATTTTGCTGCTACTGTAAAGTGCGCGATGTCAATGTTGCATCAAATAATGAGATACAAACGTCTCCGTCATCCAGCAAAAAACGAAAATTACACCACGATTATTGCTGTAGTTCACAATAAATTCATGAGAGAACACTAAATATCATCAGTCATGTCGTATACGTTCACTCTATCAAACCGATCTAGTGTGCTCAGTGCTGAGTTTTATCCTCCCATTGAATTAGATACTAATAGTCGATATGGGTTAGGATTAACAGGCTTCTATTCTTACAATTCTATATTCAATGTGGACGAAACCAACAATCGTTTTTGCTATCGAATTGGACCAAAAGTAGCCCCCACACTTATCCACATACCTTGCGGAGCCTATGAAATTGAAGAGATATATCGTGCAATACTGAAAGCTATGCCCGGTGATAAGAAAGAGGAAAAAGAAAAACTATTTCGACTGCGAGCGAACAACAATACGCTAAAGTGTGAGATTTGGTCAAAATATGGAATTGACTTTACACAAGCAAACTCTATTGGTAATTTATTGGGATTTGAATCGACTTATTTGCATCCAAACACTAATCATGAATCAACATTACCTGTTGATATTATGAAAGTAAGGATGATACGTGTAGATTGCAACATTATCTCTGGAGCATATCTGAATACCCTTAAATCCCATACCCTTTTCGAGTTCGACATAGACGTTGAACCAGGTTACAAACTTACCAGAGAGCCAGCGAACATCATATATTTGCCTGTTAGACCTGAAGGACGTCAGTTTATCGACAACATTACACTACGCATATTGGATGATAATGGAGATTTAATCAATTTTCGTGGTGAGAAGATTATCGTAAAGCTAGAATTGAAACAGTTTTAAAATCGCAAACACAATGGGTTTCCGATATAATCAACAACGATTAGCACACAATCGTTTCAATGTGATTGACGATAAAAAGACTAATGACTGCGGAAATCGACTCATTCAACGTGTAGAGCTTAAACGGTTAAGACATAACCTGCCAGCTAAAGATCGTGCATTTCTTCGATCCATCGGATTGAAACTGAGAGAAAAATAGTTAATAATGGTGACTTTTACATCTAGTGAAAAACTTGAGGTGTTCGAGGAACCTGTATTCGATCAGTCACTCGTTAGCTTACATGAGCATACATATAAACCACACGGTTCACCATATTATAGAAACTCTGATGAAGTACGCATTCCTGTCAATTTTCAGGACTTAATACTTGACATTACAGAGAGTTACATTTATATAGAAGGAAAATTTACCCCTAGTGATGTTACCAAGAAGTGTTATCTATCTAACAATGCGCTAGCTTTTCTCTTCGAAGAAATAAGATATGAAATGGGTGGTGAACAGGTCGCTGTCGTTAGGAAGCCTGGCATCACTACTACAATGAAAACTAGGGTGTCATATGGACAAACATCCCTCCCATCGCTACTAACTATAGGTTGGGGTCTCACCGAGAAAAAACAGGATATTTTAGATACTACCAGCCACGTTTTCAGCGGTAAACTCCCTCTTAAGTACCTCATGGGTTTTGCAGAAGATTATACCAAAGGTATTTTAAATACAAAACAGGAATTAATTTTAATTATAGCACGTTCCTTTAAAGACTCTTACATTGGAGAAGTTGATGCACAGTTAGAAATTAACAAAATCGAATGGAAGATAAGACATATTGTGCCTGAAGTTAGACAAAAGGTTAAACTATTAAAGAAAATTGATACGAGCAGTAATAATGCTAAAGTTAAAATGGCTTACCGTATGTGGGATCTCTATGAGCTACCCACTCTACGTGATACTGCTTCTGATATATGGGCTGTTAAAACCACTAACAGTCTTGAGAGACCTCGATACATCATTATCGGATTTCAAAACAATGGCAACTCTAGTGACAGAACCAAGGACGCCGCAAGTTTTATACATGCAGATATAAATAATATTCGGCTATATTTAAATGCCGAAGTATTTCCATATGAACGTTGGAATTTAAATTTCGATAAGAAACTCGACTCTGCAGCCTACTACGCCTATGAAAATTTCCAACGTAGTTATTACGATAAAGATATGAGTGAACCTATGATGGACCTTGGCGAATTCAGAAAAAATCCATTGTTTGTTATTGATTGCTCACACCAACCAGATGCAATGAAATCATCCACCGTCGATATAAAAATTGAATTTGAGACACGGAAGACGAAGTTTCCCGAACAAACTCGAGTATATGCACTTATACTTCACGATGCGTATTTAAGTTATAGCGCATTAGATGGTTCAGTTCAGTGTGGCATTGCTGGTGCTAAGTAACGAATACCTATTACCATGACGTCATTAGGTAGCCAATTTCCTACTTTGATAGTTGACTTGCAGGGGTTTCAATATAAAACAAATGATTTTACCGTTAAAGAATTAGCTGTTCTATGTTGTAACACTAATCAGCAAGCACACTATTTCTTCAAACCACCAAATCCTTTCTCATCACTAACCCAAGGCGAACAGACTCACTACCGATGGTTAGAAAACAACTACCATGGGGGCATAAAATGGAGTGATGGATATATTCAACTGTCAGAATTCCCACTAATACTTCATCGACTTTGTCAAAACGCTGTTAATAATTTTCGACGCAACGTATTGTCAGAGGATGTTATAATTGTATGCAAAGGCAAATTAAAGAAAAATGTTCTACAGCATCATCTAAAATGGAATAGAGTTATAGATCTAGATGACTTCTCACCCTGCATACCCAATCTAAAATCGTTAAAGGTACCAAGATGTATGGAACACACCCAACCAAAATATAGTCACTGCTCTCTTGCAAACGTTCACTTTCTTAACAAATGTATTATAGATTTAAATATAGAGTTAAAATAAATATCTTTAAATATGTTTATATTTAGGATTAATAATTAATATTTTTTAATGTATGTCACCAAAAATAATTATAAATAAATTAATGTATAATCTAATAATGTGTTTCATTTATTTCAATTTTAATTTTAAAAATAAAAACAACTATATTTCCATAATAATAATTTTATTACACCATTTACATATTAATATTATTAACAGAAGAATTACAATAAGTGATTAACTACTAATTGAGTTGTCTTCATCCTGTTCTTCATCAGATTGGTCGAGTTGATACTTTTCAATAATTTTCTTAGGTAAGTATTTTTCTATGTCACATAGGAAATGTTTTAAATTTATTTCCACTAGTTGCTCACAGAATTCTTCTAAATTCACAATACCACGAGAGAATTTACCACATAGTTGTGCACCTCTGTAATACCTCTCAGAATCCTCATTAAGCTGTTTAACTTTTTCAGCATCGAAGCAGTAATTCAGATCATAATTTATTGCATGGAGTCTATCCATACTTAAGTCGCCTAGTACAGAAGATAGTCTTTCAATTGCCGAATTAATGTCTTCTGCCCTTACCCAACGTTCTGCTGAATATTGCATCCACATTCTTGCCAGTTATAGTGAGGCTAGAAATTACATAAATAAAATTAGAACAAGTTATCAAATATATGATAAAACTACTTACATCTCTACTACTATTGTAGTGTATTTATAATATTTCAGTCTAAGTTATACTTTCACTATACCTTATTTATTGGTCTGATAATTTAAAGTATACAAATATTTTAAATAGTTTAAATCACGCAATAATTTCGAATTTTATTAGTGACCTTGATTTAGCACCGGTATAAATGGGTGAATTCTCTCCTAAATAAATCAACGCATATTTACCACTAGACGAATTTATTTCTTCTATAAAAGTTATATTTAATAGTTCAGCAATACGTTTAGGCAAAAATGATTTAAAGGTAGTACTTGTACTTTCATCAAATAAATGTACTAATATCGATTTTCCAAAACGTGTATTAAGCATTAACATTTTTTTAATGGCGTAAACCTTATTTAAAATTAACGATGAAATAGGTTTTTGGTCTAAAACTTCAGTATCTTTAATAATAAGTTCATTAAGGGCTAATAAATCGATATTGGTAGTCATATTTAAGTAGTTGAGTACAGTGAAAGAATTACTAACCAAGAAATATTACAGAACTTTGCTTACTTAAAATATTTCAGATCACAACACTATGCTCACTTATTAACTGTAGGTGAACCAGACTAAATATGATTTTGTTCTAATAGTCCGTGCTTTTTTTATAGAAAAAGTATACTACGTCACAAAATATAGAACCCCACCACATTTTACTGTGTACGTATTGAACTAATGTAATTTTAGAGGTCAAGTTGCGTGGCAAGGAGGAAGCTCCGTCCTTGCATTCTCTAATAGTGTTAGCCAAGGCCAAGGTCACCGCAAGTGATCGTTCTGGGTAACAGCAACACTGCGCCCTTGAAGTCGAAACGCACTGCGGCCGTCCAAGGTCAAGGTCACGGTATATGCTATGCGAACCTACGATGCCACCGTGGCCTTGAAGGAACGGACCACAGGTGCACGGTCAAGGTCAAGGTCAGTGGTGGGGGGAGACCGACCTACGGCTAACTTCCTCTACTGAAGCTGCTAACATCAGGAATATTTATTTCTTTCAGGATAACGTTGATGATAAATTTTATTGCCAAGTAAACAATTTCTCTCTGACTCGCCCAAAGCAAAAGGCATGTTTACAAGTTCCGCTTTGTTAAAATTCATATTGTAAAATATTTTAAATTCAATACAAATTGTAACGACCGATAAGTGTGATAAACGATAAATGCTCCTTTGTATACGACAATTTATACCAAACTGAGAGTTTTTTTGCTTGTCGAAAACGAAAACAGCAAAAAATATACAAAAAACATTATAGTAAAGGACCGGTTAAATACTATTTACTCATTTCAATGGATTGGAAGAAATGGTCCCACTAAATGGTCTCATTTCAAAATTGCATAAAGACGTGTGTCAATCAAAATGGGCAACACATCGAACACCTATTATAAATTTTTCTAATCAATTATTTGAGGGAACCTCTTTTTGTAAGTTTATTCTTGAATTTGACACTTATTTATTTATAAAATGAAAATGGTTGCAATTAGCCATAGGAAAGTACTTATAAAAAATGTTCGTTTTTCATTTCTACATCACATTGTCGAAATTTTTCACACCCTGTATATTTATATAGGTCACAGAGACAACTTAAAAATTATTTTATTTAAACTCTTTTTGTTATTTGTAAGTTCAATGTTAACCAATTTCTAATTTGTAGTATCCCGCCATATACATATTACATTACACATTACACTTTTACAGTGTATGAAATAAAATAGCATATACTTATTAACTAAGTATATGTAAAATGGACAGGTGTAGAGCAAAAAGTATTTTTTGTGTTACTGTTAATAATAAATTAATATAAAAAACACTAAGAGATGATTAATTTATTAATTGTAAATAAAAAAATATATATTATAGCGGAAGACTAATCTTTTTATACAATGAAATACAATGTTTGAAGAAGAAAAAGTAACTAGCAGAGCGTGGTTTCGATCCACGGACCTCTGGGTTATGGGCCCAGCACGCTTCCACTGCGCCACTCTGCTCTTGTAAAATTGTGCTTCTAATGTGATAGAAGTACTGCAGCATAGTAACTTTATTTGTATAAATATTATTTATTATCGTGTGCAAAATCAATCAGAATCATTCAATTTGTAACGTTTAATTCTAAAAATTGTCAAAAATATTAACAAAATAATTTATAAAACGTCTATTTTCTATTAGCAACTACCATAGGCTACCTACACTACACATTTGTATTGTTGGTTATCTATGTGTAACCCCCCAATCAATTATAAACAAATTTAAAATCACGTTCAAGATTTATTGAATAAGTTTACTATTACCTTGCAGATTATCCACATGTCTACACAAGAAGCCGGTATTACCCGATATACAGTGCGTCTTTGCCCTCGATGATGCCGCTACAATATAGTTATTATTCGAAAAGGAAAGGCGGACAAGTTCGATTTACAGCAAATCAGACGGACGTATTGGAAAAACGATTCCTTTCTCACAAGTATTTGAGCCCAGAAGATCGCAAATTGTTAGCAGATGATCTTAAACTTTCAGATAGACAGGTAAGGTTTAGTTGAAAATAAACATAGAACTTGGCGGAATGAAGCCGGAATAATTTTGACATGAGTTTTGGCATATAATTATAATAAATTGTTTTTGCCAGTTGGCCAATCATTTTTAAAACAGGTTTCGCCATCTCTGAGTGTAGTGGGTACTTAAAAGCAGTCTTGTTACGAGAAAGCGCAGAACACTAGACCACAGACTAGAACAAACTTTTATAGTGATTATTTTATGTTATAGATGTCAGTCAGATATGGAAAATTTACAGGGTCTCTAGCATGGTGTAGTATATTAGGTGATGCGACAAGACCCGTATGAATGGCTTCGTGTTTAGTTGTGTGTAATGCAATAGATGACAGGACAAATAAAGTCTCGACGTTACTTACGCATAGAAATATTAGAAATACAGTTTTACAGGTTCTGTGCAGTTAATGCTCTGTAGATTTGTTTTATTTATATTTAAAGAGCTTTTAGCTCGTTCTTTTTGGTCTTAGTTTTGCCGTTTAGTTGTGTATATATGCAACACTACATGCATCAAAGGAAATCCGTCTATCTATGCTTAGGTAATTGTTCACTGGGTAATTGCAAGCTGTATTCCGGGCGCCATCTACTGAATTAAATAAAAACCAAGCACTTATGAAGCTGTCTATTAACATAGCAAGTGCCCTGTGTCGGACCACCTATTAATAACTACACCATGGTCTCTAAGAACCCTCCCAAATTGACATTACTCGCTGCTGGTTGCAATTTCGATTTTTGACTCGTACAAAATGTAATATATATTATGAATTGTTTTGCAATCAGATACCTATGAAAATTGTTTTAGCGAATCTTTAATTGTTGGACGCTCATGTACGTAGTGTTCACTTATATATCTAACTTCAACCGTATTCAATAAATGTCCATCACTAATGCCAAAAACTTTTCACAGGTAAAAACGTGGTTCCAAAATAGAAGAGCAAAATGGAGGCGAAGCAGTAGTTCCTCAAGCACTGAACATTCCATTGAAAATGAAAAAATTAATGAACAAAGTAACATTCTGAACACCATAACTAGCCGTTAGATTCGTTATATTTTTTATTTTGTAAATATTATTGGTTTAGTAAAATCATTGAAACGTACAATTTTGCATTATAATTAAATCATACTTCTAATAATAGTATCGGTCCATTCCATCCTAAATAATCAGACAAAATCAAATTCAAAAACGTCTTAAGTTTAATCTTGAACATTCCACTTAGTGTTCACGGTAGGAACAAGAGCAGCCATGTTGAAAAAATTGTATTGTATTGTATTTGCATTGTATGTGCAGAGATGAGGCAGAAATTAAAAAAACAAAATCTTATACAATGGGATACCGCATTCTTGTCAACTTTGTTGTTTTTGATTTGCCGAGAAAGTCATTCCTTATGAAAATTTTTGCTTGTCAAGTCATAAACAGGTGTCGTCAAACTTAAGATGAATTATACAGGGTATTCTAAAAATTAGAACCCATCTGCGAATGAAACTTTCCTTTCTCAACCATTATTAAGTTATCAAATCAACCAGACGAGGTTAATAGAGAATTTGGGCACAAGAACCTAGTTTTTTTAGTCCTAGAGTGGGACGTAACCCTTAATATGGCCCTGCCTATGGAGTAGTTTCATAAGCATCAAAACACTACATCCAATAGATACTCGAAGCGCATTTCGCCAACCATATATCCATCATCAGGTGATGATAAATTTTTTTGGGTAGTGAGTTACTTCACAGTTTTTTTTATTCATGAAGACAGCTGACATTTAAATGTCTCCCATTTGTTAAACAAAACAACTTTTGGTTTTGTAATATTTTTATTACTTTATCTATTAAATATAAATACCAAGAATTTACAATAGTTTAAATTACTTATTGAAGACATATTCTAAAGGCAAATTTATAATACAAATGAAATTGCTAAATAAATACAAAAAACATTAAAATGACTACTTACGCTAGAAACATATTGGGTAGCTTTTATAGAACAGAAAAATATATTTATAGTATATAAGCCAAAGATTCATATAAATAGAGTGTCTCAGATGGAACTTGTAGTTAAAGTCTATTTTGTTGTTGGAGCCGGAAATAGTAAAACACAGAAGAGAGGTTTGAATTTTAGCATGATGTAGGCCGATGTTCATCACAAAGTTAACACCCAAATTTAAATGAAGGCTCGCACAGCCTAGCTAGCAGTCGATTATTATATAACATATTCGGATTACAATAAGAGCGGTGGAGAGGAAGAAACTCCTAACCATATTGCACATGAATGATCAGCCCTGATGAAGACTAGAAGGCTTGTACAACATTCACGACATTGGAAGAAATAAAAATGCTCCCATCAACGATACGTTTACCTTTCTAGGAGGGTCTAACAAAATAATGAGATTATGTGGTACTACATAACCTTAGTGTAGTATACAAGTCTTCAAATATATGCTTTGAACATCTAACGTGCTGTATTTTCTTTTATAATATTACGTTTTCAAAATGTCAAATAGTATTGGAGCATATAGAATATTTATCTAGAGGAGAACCGCTACAGGTTTGGGAAATTTGAGAAATCTGAAAATTCTGAATACACAACTACTTGGCTGTTTAAAAAAAGTTAAGAAGTTATTTGATACGAAGATAAACAAAACAATTTATCTATAGAATTATTTTTACATTAATAGTACATCGTTTTATATAGAGTAAAAGCCTCAGAATGAGATAGAGTAGAGAAATAACAGTTTAAGTCCACAAACTGTCATTAAAGTCATGATCATTTTCTCTTATGGAAAAATTTTTGAAAATGCTTGATTTTTGTTCTGTATGATTTGAAATCCCATACAGCACTACTGTGTAGAATGGTTTGACTTTATGGGTTCCTGGAATTGTTCCCGAAAATCGAAATCTCGTTTTTTTAATTCTGAAACTCTTGTGAATCGCTGCTAAATTTTACAGTTTGAATTTTGTTCAATCGAGTCGGACGGAAAACTGAACGCTGACCTCATTTATTTTTGGGAAGTATTCTAAATCTCAGAGAAATGAGAGTTTAACTTCATGAAATTTGTCATAAAAGTCATGTTTTTTGACATTTGAAAAAAATGTATTATGAAGTGATAAACACTGAAGTTCAAAAAGTAAAACAGCAGAGGTCTATTTATGAGTTTATTCATCAATACAAATGTTTGCAAAAAAACAATTACCTGAAAAATAGAATTTTCAGAACGGAACCTATAGCGGTACAGGAAATCAAGTCTGAAAATTCAATTTTTTAGGCAATTAATTTTCTGCAAAAAGCAATATTAATAAAACACATAAATAAACCACTATATATGATTTACTTTTTAAATTTAGATGTTTATAACATAAATAATAAGAAATAGGGAACAATAGATCCATAAGCTGAAACACACTACATATAGTAGCCAATCCCCAAATTCAAAGCTATCTGGAAGGGAGTTACACATTTGAAAAAAACGCAGATAACACCCAGTGTCGTTGCCGAGAATCGAACCCAAAACATAGCATAGTCTGACTAAGCGAATTCGCCACACAATACTAGTCGACTAAGCTACCATACCACAGATAGGTAGATAATTTATCTGTTTATCGTGGTACTAATAAGTAACTTTACCTAATTTTCATAAACGGTCAAGTGCTAGAGGATATGCTAGATTTCGAAAATACCTGGAATTTTAATTGGTCACTGGCCTAATGGGCGACGAGCTGCTTTGGAAAAATGGCCCCAACGAATACAGTAAGAGTATATAAATTTTATTTGATTTTCTTATCGTTTTCCTTCAATAAAAACTAATGAAGATATAAGGCAGTGAAAAAACTATTTTAGAATTTTAAAGATGTTTCGCACGAAACAAAGGTTAAGGAAAGATTAAAAATTGTTTTCCTCAGCTGGCCGAGAATCTAAATCTGACTTTAAACAGGATGATTGGTGCTTGTTCGTGGACTCCTCAAAAATCAGCTTAAAAGTTGTTGTGTGCAATGCAGCTCTGTTTAAGGTACCAGTATTTAGATATGAAAAGTTAAGACTAGCATCTGAACAAGTTACGTCCATAGAAGCCTCAGTGACCTCGTGACTTGCACATCACAGAGGCCATGCAACCTTAAGCAAGGACTGCAAGAGGATACGCTATTTCTCTAATGGGATGTAAAGTAGTTGGGCTGTCTCTATTAGATGCTAGGCAAGTAAAAATCTCAATATTTTGACATAGAACAGGTTCGGCAAAATTTCCGGGTTTGGACACCAAAGCTACAGTAGTATTCTAAAATTGATCGAACTAAAGAGCAGTACAATATTTTTAAATATTAACAGAGAAATCAGTACCTGTACGCCGAATAAACCCAAGCATTTTTAAAGATTTTGATACTATGCTATATGTGCATTATATTCCCAAGGTCTCTTATCTGGTCCATTGTTAATTCTATACTGAAAATTCAAAGGCGAGATAACTCTTGCAAATGTTATCTTATAACATTTTTTTTTTAATTTAAATCTAAATAATTAACATTGCACCAGCTATATACATTATTCAAGTCATCCTGACCAAGTAAGGCATCACTTGAATCCGGGATAGTTCTAAATAATTTCAAGTCATCAGCAAACTTTAAAAATGAACTACTTATGTACGATTACTGTATTTAAGTCATTAACAAAGAGGTTGTAAAGAATTGGACCCATGTGGGATCCTTGAGGGACTCCTGAAATTACACTAATGGAAGTTAAAATAGCATTACCATATTTAACATATTGCACTCTATCTCTCAGATAACCGCCAATCCAGTTCATGATATTTCCACTAAAACCTAACCTATTAAGCTTGGCTATAAATCATGGTTGACTATATCAAAGCCCTTTGAAATCTGTGTAGATAAAGTCAACCTGAACTCTACTCTCAAAAGAGTTAATAATGAATTTACTGTAAATAGCAAGATTAGTACATGTAGATTTATTTTGAGGAAACCCGTGTTGTTGATCAACAATTACATTGTTGCAGTCCCATGATATATACTTTGTTACTAAACACTCGAACAGTTTGACTATTTTGGATTGCACACATACTGCTCTATAGTTCTCGACATTTTCTTTTGTTCCAGATTTATACACAGATTGTAGATAACTTGGTTTCCAAAAACTGGGAAAAGTACCAGTAGTTAACGACAAATTAAAGATTGAATGTAATGGTTTTGCTAAAGTAAAGTGCCCTGTTTCAGAAAATAAATAGGAATGCCATCGGGCTCATAAGATAATTTCCAAAACCTCATCAATAACGTCCTTAATATCAATATAGTAGCTACTGATATTTACATGTGAATAAATATATTCAGGAATTTGATTGACATTTACATTAGAATAATGTGTAATACCCTGGGAAGGTGTAGGCAAATGTGTGGAAAAAACTGGGGGTTAAATCAAAAAATGAACCTGTGGTTATACACCAGGGTAGTGAGACCCATGATAACCTATGGATCAGTGGTATGGTGGACTAAGATGGTGCAGTAGGGAGCAATAAGGCTGTTAAGTGGCGTACAAAGGCTTGCTTGCCTGTGCGCCACGGGGGCTATAAGAACTGCTCCTACGGCTGCACTTGAGGTCCTCTTGGACCTGCCACCCTTACACGTATTCATACAAGGCGAAGCTCGGTCAGTGGTGCACAGGTTAATGCAAGGCCAAACGCCAATTAGCCAGCAACACGGGACGGAGTACCAGAAGTTATACTCGGAGATGAGGGCAGATCCCATTCTAGGCATGCCCACGGATGTAATGGTCCCAAGGTATAACTTCAACAAGAACTTTCAGACTGTTATACAAGACAGGGAGGATTGGAAAAACGGTCCTCCCATAACAGCACAAACAGTCTGGTACACTGACGGCTCCAAGACAGAACAAGGAGTCGGAGCCGGGATTTACGGGACAAGGTCAAAAACCAATATCCCGATAAGTCTAGGGAAATACGCGACGGTGTTTCAGGCTGAAGTGATCGCCATACACTGTTGTGCAAGGGAGATAATAGGACAAGGCACTGTTAACCAGTCGATTGCCATTTTCTCTGATAGCCAAGCGGCAATAAAAGCAATCAGTTCCATGCAAATCAACTCAAGATTGGTGTGGGACTGCTTGACAGCCCTTACAGAGCTGGGAAGTCAGAACAGAGTGGCCCTAGCATTGGTACCAGGACACGAGGGACACAGAGGAAACGAAAAGGCTGACCAACTGGCCAAGGAAGGCGCACTTGAAGCCCCAATAGGACCCGAGCCCTTTTGTGGCGTGGCAAAGCCATGCATACGAGCAGCCATTAAGGAATGGGTGCAAAATAAATCTCTGGAATGGTGGAGGAATCGCCCAAGACAGAGACAGGCCAAGGAGTTCATTAAAGAACGTTCGGCCAAATTTACGGAAGATCTACTAAGCCAGAATAGGAAGGCCATCAGAGTAATGGTAGGCCTTCTAACTGGCCACTGCCGGCTCGATAGACACATGAGTCTAATGGGCCTGGCAGAGGACGCAACATGCAGATTCTGCCAAGAGGAAGAGGAAACCTCAGTTCACTTATTGTGCCACTGTGAAGGCCTGGTGAGGCTGAGATTCCAAGTACTCGGAGAAGAAAAACCAAGGGCGGACAGCTATACAAAAGGGCCTCTATCAAAGCTGTGGAGTCTAGTACAAAGGACAAAGCTGGATGAGGTACTATAAGGAAGATATTCTGGGAGCATCACAATAGACCTGAAAAGGTCGCGGGGGTAAAGGCTAAACAACCAGCTCCTTCGTTAATCTAATCTAATCTACATTAGAATAAACTGTTGATAACAATTTTGCAAAAAGATTTACTATTTCAGTATTGTTACTGGATATATCACCGTAATACATTTTAGGGGGCAAATTATAAGATTTCCTTTTTGCATTTACATATATCTAAAATGAAATGGATTGGAATTCACGTTTGCCTCAGTTTTCATCAAATAATTTTGGTAGAACTCCTGACTTAGTTGTTTACATCGAGATCATAACTGAGAAAAATAAATGTATAATCCTGTCCTCTCCCATACAGTTTAAATTTTTTTATCATTATTTAACTGTTTTCAATTTTTGTTTAAAATGGTAAATCACTTGTTTTCTGAAATGGCTGATATACACTTCATGGGTGGTGAAGCAAATGGTTTTGCTCCTAAAGACCACAAATTGTATCAGGAAACTTTTACATCAAAAAGATGGATTGTGGAAAGCCTCGCACTACCTGAAATCCGGACGCGAAGGAAAGAGTTTTGGCGTAGGTTGCTAACCCAGGAAATACACTAGAAAAATCTGAAACGTGTTCAAGGACTAAAACCGTAGGACTTACAGCACAGGTTCGAATATTACCAATGAACGCACATGCAATGTCTCCTCAATCTCTATTTTCTTGAGAAAGTTATTTTTACAAATGAAGCTGGTTTTACTCGTGAAGGTGTCGTAAATTTTCATAATAGTCATGCTATTTTTGAAGGTTGATTTCCGAATAAATTTTCTGTCTATATTTGGACGTGAATTCTAGGGACCAGTTGATTGGGCCATATATTTTCCCTAACCGTCTTAATGGTATTATATATTTGGCCCTTTTAAAAAATTCCTTGTTGGATTTATTTGATGATGATGCCTTACAGATATTGAATAGGATATTGGTATATGCACGATGTAGCTCCTCCCCATTTTAATATTTTGGTCGGGGAACACTTCAGCCAATTGTATGGAAAAAGATGGATATACGAAGTGAATATGTTGCTTAGCCTCTCCGTTCTCCAGATTTTAACCTTTTGGATTATTTCCTATGAAGACATTTGAAGGCATTCGTGTATTCTGTACCAGTTGAAAATGAAGCCCAGCTTCAAGAAGGAATAATAAATCAATGTGAAAATGTTTTGTTGACTGTACTGACATGAATAGGGATTATCTTGAGCATCTGTTGTAGCTTGTAATATTTTCTGAAATTGATTTATTACACTGCTTTATGATGTAATTTAGAGCACTGCTTTGTTTTAAACTCATTTTCGTATTTCTTATCACTATTAAATATCTGCTATTTATTATTATAATATAATCGGTTGGAGCTTTTCTGCACTTTCTTTCTTGGGTAGTCGTTGGCTTACTATGATGTTCTTTTCTTGTTCATAGACCTGTGGTTAATGAACAATGTAATATTCATACCCGTTTTTTTGAAAAACAGTTAATCACATAACCTTTTTTCATATTATCAATACAAAATGCCAGAAAATGGCATCATAAGAAAAATATGGATAAAAACTCAGTGGCCTGTCTGTTAGTACTGGACATCAAAGTAGGTTGCCCCTGATTGCTTAAGATAACCCTTTTTAGTGGTAGTTTACATGCCAAAATGCATACCCAGACTCAAAGTTTCATTAACATTAACAGGGACCAACGGTTTTACATACCCTTCGAGGGATGATATATCCCTTACACAATCCTCGCCTAAGATTGCATAGCTTCCACGCAGACACTGTAGCTGCTGAATGATCTGAGGGGAGAATGTGAAGAAATTAAATAAAATCTACTTTATGGGCGCCATCTTCAAATAGAAGTTTATTTCAACTTGTGAATTGTATTTCTTTAAACAATGAATAAAATTTATAAAAATCAGTAATTGCTTTATTAGTATATCTGACATTTATCAGAAACTGAGTAAGTTGGATATCAATAAAAGCCCTAGACCTGACAACACACCGCCGATCGTCCTTAAGTAGGTAGACCTTTATTTATCATATTTAACTTGTCCCTTGAAACTGGTGGATGTCCAGAATTCTGGAAAGTCAGCTTTATTACTCCTATTCACAAATCTGGAGATAAAGGAGATGTAACTAATTACAGACTCATCTGCCTTTTGAGTGCTATTTTAAAACTATTCGAAAGTGTTGTTACTAATTTTTTGACACCACAAATTGACATCACCATCATCGACAATCAATTTGGCTTTCGTTCAGGAAGATCCACATAATTAAACTTACTCACTTACACTGACTTCCTGTCACTAGCTCTTGAGAATGTATACCAGGTTCATGCCATTTATAAAGACTTCACAAAGGCTTTCGATAGAGTTAACCGCCGATTTTGGTTCAAAAGCTATCTACTTGACCATACACAGATCATTCGTGTAAACAATTTCAGATCAAAAGAAATCAAGTCATGTCAGGCATACCACAAGATTCTCACTTGGGACCCTTACTCTTTAATTCATTTATTAATGACGTTCACAAGTGTTTCCTCTTATCTTAAATTGTTTTTTAAAATAACCACCACGAAGATTGCAATAAATTACAGACTTGAATAGTCTTCTCGCATGACGTCACCATAATGGTATAGAGCATTAAGCAAGTAAGTGCCGTACTATGTCGTTCTATATCTACTACATTAATAACACATCCCTTGTTAATGTTTCTGTTATTCAAGACCTGGGTGTAATACTCAACCTATCTTTAACCTTCATGTCTCACATTTCTCAAACTATTACCAAATCATTAAAAATGTTAGGTTTCATTAAACGAACTTCATGTGATTACTTCTAGTAAGCTACTTTACTGTTTGTTCACTTGTAAGGCCACACTTAGAATGTTTCGTGTGTATGGAATTCATACTATAATATATACATCCAGAATTTAGAACAAGTACAACAGAAATTTTTACACTATCCATATTTGCTGGAAAGTGTTGGCATTCATGTTCCATCAAGAACTACCCACTCAGCTATTATGTTTCAGGAATCAGCTGCAGCAGCTTGCAAGGTCCTCTAGGATAGCCAACAACCACAGAGATTATCTTGACTTTTTTACAAATACACCAACCTTTTCGTTGCAATTAGCAAATTGTCCTTTTTAGAACTCAACGTTAAGCATACCATATTCTCATATTGTTTTTTGTTTTGTTTTATGACTGACACCCTTACAACTACATGTACATTTTTATTTTGTGTATGTTTAACCTAGGATTTCACTAGTATTACCGCTATTTTCTTTTTTAAATTGTATTTTAGAAATGGGCTTAGGTCCGTAAATAAATAACGGATGAGTTAGTCAAAGTAACGTAGAAAACTCACAATATAAGCTTTTAATTAGAATACCTGACTTTAAAACTAACAAACCAAGATCATTTGGAGTTAATCAAATGTACTTAAAGGTTTATCGCAAGAAAACATGAATATTAAACAACTTTCTTTAAATGCCACAACCATTACTTTGATATTTTGTCTTGTTTCTTAATTTCACTTATCCATGTTATATTAAAAATACACCCTATTTCACCAGATTACTGAGACAGGCTTAACCTTCTCAGACATATCACATTTCATATTGTTATGTGCTGCCCTCTAACGGGGAGAGATGTGATTAAGTCCCTGGCCAAAGTGAAGGGAAACCTGTATTCTGTTCATGGCCAGTAGGTGGGGTGGCGCCATCTATGAGCCAATTGACGAACAGTCATCTATCACATAGTAGAAAACTCTGTAGGATTCCAGAATATTATGGAATACTGTTCTGGTACATTCTTTGGGTGTATATAAAGAGGTAAATCCAGCAGATGGGGGAACAGTTCAGTTTAGTATCCAGTACAGTTCTGGTTACATAGACAGTTTGTAGGTTAGAAGAGTTCAGTTCAGTGAAGTAAACAGTTCAGTTGAGAGAATTTTTAGGTTAGACAAGAGTTGACAATTTTAAGAAGAAAAGTAAAGTACATAGTGTTTTAAAAGTAATGAATTTATATTAGATTAAGTTATTATTAGTTGTGTGATTTTTAAGTATTTACTAGTGTAATTTTAGTGATTAATAAAATAATGGTTAGTGAAGATTCTTGTTGCAAGTTATGTGAATCCACAAAGTGTTTACTGAAGACTGTAAACTCGTAACAATATATTGCATAGCGACTTCTTCCAGTAACTGCCTATGTAGTAATCCAGGATAATTAGAAATCGTCTTCCAAAAATTGAGCTCCCCGCAATTTTGTTTTTTTAAACTGTTTATTATGATATATCAATATATGCCTGAAAGTTACGCACTGGAGCTACCGAGTTATTGTATTGTCTCAACTGAATGTATTCAGTCTCAACCGCGCTCAACTTTCATTGTTTCACCGTCCGACAGTGGTTTATCACAAATAAAACCATCACCATCCATCACAAACATTTTTAAAACACTGTACCACTAAGTTTTTGAATATAAATGCACGTCTTACTTTGCCTATAACTCGGTTGAGACTGAATGCATTCAAAACCCGAAATTGTCCTTGAAACAGATAAGCATCAACAACATGGAACAGCTGCACACCGACCGAGGCCATTCATGCGTTCTGAAAAATATTGCAATTTCTCAGCATCATATCTCGAAACTGGTAAGGTGTATACGAAAAGTGTTGAGGCCTTTTAGTTAGATAATTTCATGATCTAACAGCAATAACTTGTTTCATTTTTGTGAGTCATAGAGAGCGAGATAATAGCATTCAAACAGATGTAATATTTTTTTACCAAAACTTATCTTTCGTGTCTCATATCTCGAGAACAGGTAGGTGTACGAAAACAAAACTGGTCTTTTTTGGAAGGGCGTTTATTTATAAAAACATAAGTATATGTATCATTGCTGTTTGAGCAGTAGGAAGAGAGAAAAATGCGGAGATACACGTTGTATACCCGAATTTGGCTATTTTTACACATATTCAGCTTCATATCTCGAGAACGATTAAGCATATTTACTTCAAATATATTTTTTTTAGTTATTAAAAATTGAGATCTTCGACTACTGTAATAGGCGTTTTTCACGTTGGAGCGATAGGAAGTGAAATAACAAAATCAGCGACCTTCGACCTCTTCTATGTCACGAAGCTCCAATGCGTCGGTGGTGTAATTTTCAGGAGTATATTGATACATCATAATAAGCAGTTTAAAAAAACAAAATTGCGGGGAGGTCGATTTTTGGAAGATTGTATGATTTTCAATCTAATTATACTGGACTAATGCCAAGTTTATGTCGTTTATTTATTTTTCAAAAAATCCAATTTAGAAACCAATATTTTTGTAAAGATGGCACATATTAATGGATAAAATCTTATAAAACATATAACCGTTTGGGAGGTAAGTAAAGTTGTGTAATAAAAAGAGCTGAAAAATAATTAACTTTCAGATCCTGCGAGACTGAAAAACAAGGAGTTTGGCCCTTCACTTCCACGCTTATGTTAAATTTATTTTATTACAATAAATTGGGATATTACAAATGATTTTTGATGTAAATTTTTTTTTATGATTAGATGTATCGAAGATCTTGAAACATTGATTTCCTCCTTACAAACCCATCAATTTTTTGACAGTTGAATTCATACTCTACAAAGTGTAAGCAACAACCATTGCTATGCCATACACTTTACTCTAAATATGCCAAAGGGATTGAAAACGCAGCATGCTTTACTATTCTTCCAAACTCAATTTACTTCAGACTCCAACAACAACAAAAAAACAGGTTAAAAGGTGCGGTGACCTTACAAGACAATTATATTTGCTAGTTAGACATTTTCAAAGATATAGTAAAGGTAATTTTTCTAAATATAAGACACTATCACAATAAAATTGCGTTCTGTTACAGAATTCCCCCGACACAGGGCGGACTTTGTAACACAACAAATTTTCAAAATATCTACATTCATTATTGTGTAATACAGACTATCAATTATTTCCGAAAACGTTAAAGCTTTTCATCCAGGCCAGTGTGAAACGAAAAAGGTGAACGTGCGAAGCAAAAATAAAAAACGGGCAGCTCTATATACAGAACATTTATTTTAAAAAATAAATTAAAGTTCTAGCAGAATTACATCTATCACAATAACAACAAAATAAAAATTATGCTAATACACTAATTACCTAAAGGACTGTTAGATACTTTCAAAAGCTGTATACATGAAAAAACCTTTGAACATTTTCAAGGTTCACAGTCAAAAAAATAATAGACAGTCTGTATTTGCTTGTTTTAAGGATATCTGCGAATAATTTTATATACGTAGAGCAATAAGGCCAGCTCCAATTAAGGTACTAATAAAGGTTAATTTTTTTACTGCTTTCCGGAAATATTATAATAAAACTTTCTGAGTTAATCTGCAAATTGTTAAAAAACGAACGAAAATAATTAGTTATTTGGTAAATCGGTTCGATGTGTTTGGGACTGCCATACTTTCTCCTTAGGGGAGGATAATTGTTACGCTGGTTATGCTCTGCAACTGTGTACAATAATTAATAGTTATTACAAATTAATAATACTCGATAAGTACATTTTCACATTACTTTCAATTGAAAACTACTACAGTTGAAAAATTTACCCTAGAAACAGAAAATAACACTCCTGTATGTTATCCATTAATTGTCCTCCCCTGGAGGGGACTGAAAGTTGGCGACCCTGATGTGTAATAAGAAAAAAATATTGGGGTTATGTACAGAGTTCAAGATGATTGTTCTTGGCCATTACTTTCCTGTGACTTCATTACGTCCGGCAGATCTGGGGGAGCTGAGTACTGTACTAAGTCGAGATGTTCGAAGGCGCCGTTATCGTCTCTGCAAAAGAAATCCAATGATAAAGAAACATTTATAATACTTTCAGGTAACTGTGGATAATTACGTTTTTGTTGTTCGGTGCCATCATCTTTGAGGCTGGTATTTACTGTAAAGTTGTGGCAAAATTAAATAAACAAATTCGCTAGGGCGCCATAACTAATCTGTATATACAGGGTGTCCCACGACGAACTGCGGCGATCGATATCTCGAAAAGTAGACATCGGGAAAATTTTGAAAATTTGGTAGTAAACTAATATCGATGGGGGCAACTCGGCTAAAATATTTTCAAGATGGTGGCACTTCCGGTTATACCGGAAGTCGATACCAACTTGCTTATTTTAAATGGGACACCCTATATATTATTACATTTTTGGATTGTACGCAAAATTCTAGGCCGATTTTGTGTATCATGTCCTATACCTAGGTCTCTCCGTTTTTGAGATATTTCAATTTTTATGTCAAAAATGACGTTTGTGGGCCCTAAAAGAATTATCAATTTTTCTTATAAGGAAGCCTTTATTATCTAATTTGGGTTCGATTCTTTGTTGAAAAAGACCTACTTTAATAGAGTTTTTATAATATTTTGATAAGTATTAATACAGAGTGTTCAAAAAATAAGAATAAAGATGAAATTGAGAAAACCGTCAAAAATCAATTATTTCAAATGGAAACCCCCAATTTTTATAATCTTATCTTATTCGCCATTAAAAATAAGGGTAAGTTTGTATATGGATGTCTATTCCGAACATTTTTAGTTTTCGAGATATTCCCAATTCAATATTTCTATATGGGTATTTTGTTATGGATATTAAGTTAAATTACTCTTAGTTGACTATGACGGCGTTGAGTGCTAAACAAACGTATGTAGCTGTCACTTACCATTTGACAAATATCAATTATCATGCCGGGGCGCTTAAATTATACGCATGTGGATTACTTAAATTTGTTTATAATCTATGAAGAATGTAACAAAGTTTTATCAAGAACGTGTGAAATATTTGCTAATAGATATCCAGATAAACAAAAACCGTCTCCGAACAGTATTAAACGAATAATGGAGAATTTCAAAAATTTTGGCACCGTTAAGGCAACAGTTCATAAAATAAAACCAATTGTCGATGATGAAAATATCGAAATTGCTATTTTGGGATATTTTGCGGCATATCCTATGACATCCTTAAGACAAGTGGCCTTACAAACAGGAATCTCCAAGAACTCTATTCATAGAATTCTTTTGAAACACAAATTCCATCCCTATTCCATTTCTATAGTTTAACACCTAAAGGACACCGATTTGACCAGAAGAGTTCACTTTTGCGAATTTATTTTAACAATATTACAAGGCGACTTTCGATTTTTGGACAACATAATTTGGACTGACGAGGCAAAATTTACGAAAAATGAACTTTTCAACAGACACAATCCCCACTTTTGGTGTGATTCAAATCCCCATGCCGTGAGATTGCGAAATTATCAAGAAACCTGGCAGCTTAATGTGTACTGTGCTGTGAGAAATGATGGAGTCGTAAAACTTAATTTTTATGAAGAAAACTTAAATGGTAATGAATTAATACTTAAATAGTTTCTGTTTTTCAAATTACGTATCAACTTTTTTTTTAGGTGAAAGATATTTGAATATATTACAAGATTTAGATAATGAATATTTGAACAATTTATCGCTAGCTGAACATAGGCAAATATTTTACCAACACGATGGCGCACCACCACACAGCAGCTTCATAGTTAACAACTTCTTGGAAGAAACTTTTTACGATAAGTGGATTGCTAACAATGGACCTTTTCTGTGGCCTCCCCGTTCTCTTGATCTGTCTGTCTTAGACTATTTTATATGGGGAACAATAAAAGATATGGTTTATTTTAATCCAGTCACAACAATGGAAGATTGTCAGGCAAGAGTAAGGAATGCTTTTGAAAGATTATCTCCAGGTTTTATTAGAGCAGCCACCCATGACGAACTAATCAAGAGGTGCGAAAAATGTTTGGAAGTTCAGGGTGGACACTTTGAACACTTATTAAAATAAAATATTTTCCTGAGTATAAGTAGTTGTACTGTTAGTATTTTATGTAAGAACCTTTTGTATCTAAGTTACATTTGTTTAATTATTTTTATGAACTGTTGCAGTGCAAAATTTTTTGAAATTCTCCATTATTCATTAAATACTGTTTGGAGATGGTTTTTGTTTCTCTGGATATCTATTAGCAAATATTTCACACGTTTTTGATAAAACTTTGTAACATTCTCCATAGATTATAAACAAATTTAAGTAATCCTCGTGTGCATAATTTAAGCGCCCCGGCATGATAATTAATACTTGTCAATTGGTAAATGACAGCTACATACATTTGTTTAGCACTCAACTAAGAGTAATTTAACTTAATATCCATAACAAAATACCCATATAGAAATATTGACTTGGGAATATCTCGAAAATTAAAAATTTTCGGAATAGACATCCATATACAGACTTACCCTTATTTTTAATGGCGAATAAGGTAAGATTATAAAAATTGGGGGTTTCCATTTGAAAAAATTGATTTTTGACGGTTTTCTCAATTTCATCTTTATTCTTATTTTTTGAACACTCTGTATTAATACTTATCAAAATATTATAAAAACTCTATTAAAGTAGGTCTTTTTCAACAAAGAATCGAACCCAAGTTAGATAATAAAGGCTTCCTTATAGGAAAAATTGATAATTCTTTTAGGGCCCGCAAACGTCATTTTTGACATAAAAATTGAAATATCTCAAAAACGGAGAGACCTAGGTATAGGACATGATACACAAAATCGGTCTAGAATTTTGCGTACAATCCAAAAATGTAATAAAATAGAGGGTGTCCCATTTAAAATAAGCAAGTTGGTATCGACTTCCGGTATAACCGGAAGTGCCACCATATTGAAAATATTTTAGCCGAGTTGCCCCCATCGACATTAGTTTACTACCAAATTTTCAAAATTTTCCGATGTCTACTTTTCGAGATATCGATCGCCGCAGTTCGTCGTGGGACACCCTGTATATATCAGTGATGCATTTACAGTCGAGCAGTATATTTGGAAATCATCATCAAACCGCAATATGCAAGTTTCAACGAATTCCAACAAGCTCGCAAGCGGGTTCTTGACTTGTTAAGCCAAGTCAAAACTATTTTTAAGCCAATATTCAATTTTGACATAGAGACGTGTATAGACATTTTTTATTATTTATTAATTACATATAATGCAGGAAAAGAAGTCATTTAATAAAAAATCAAAAAAATCACTTTTTTTAAATAAATCGGATTTTTTTTTTTAATTATGATTTTTATCAACCCTCGGGTAAACATGTAGCAATAATTATTCCTAAGTCCAACATACAGTGAGCTCCATAGGTGACGGATAAATTCATTATCTGCACAGGCCCGCGCCTAGCACTTTTGGCGCCCTTGTGCAAATTTAAAATAACGCCCCAAATTTGTATTACGTTCATATGTGAGTACAGATACGGGTTAAGTTAGGTATTATTATCCACTATTGAAAAATAATTTTAAAAAGTATTTTCATAAATTTATTTTCATTTTTATATTTTACAAGTACAAGCCATACAAGTATTTTCTCATTGAAGTACATAACATAATTATAAACTTATAAAAAATAGAAATATATTCTAACAGTATTACAACTCAAAATTTTTGTATTTTAGATTCAAATGTAATATATTGTTACGTTCTTACAATTTTCAGTAAACACTTTGGGTTTAAATAACTTGCAACAAGAATTTTCACTAACCACTGATTTTATTAATCACTAAAATTACACTAGCAAATACTTAAAAATCACACAACTAATAATAACTTAATCTAATATAATTTCACTACTTTTAAAACACTAAGCACTTTACTGTTCTTCTTAAACTTGTCAACTCTTGTTTAACCTAAAAACTCTCTTGTCTGTTTACTTCACTAAACTGCATACTTCACTCAACTGAACTGTTCCCCCATCTGCTGGAGTCACCTCTTTATATACACACTTGGAATCCTTCTAGAACTTTTTTTCTAGAATTCTCCATAATTTTCTACCATGTAATAGATGATTGTTCGTCAATTGGCTCATAGACGGCGCCACCCTACTAGTCAGGGAAGTAACTAAGCTTCTGAGGAAAACTTTGAACATGAACTTAATCACATCTTTCCTTGTTAGAGGGCAGCACATAACACTGCCCCCTCCTTAAGCCTGAACGTCCCGGTCAGGCAATTCAGATTCCCCAACATACTTCATACTTCGCCAACCTATCCAAGTGCACGATCTTCATCTTGGACTTCTTACTACGTTGAATTCGGTAAACAACGTCATTGATCCGAGTGATGACTGAATACGGTCCTTCCCAGGGTGGGTGAAGCTTCGGAGATTTTCCCTTCTTTCGTTGTGGGTTATATAGCCAAACCAGATCGCCCTCCTTGAATCCTGCTGACGTTCCCTTCCGGTCATAGCGAGCCTTCATTCTGTCACTAGCTATGCTAACTTGGTTTCGAACCAATTCGTGGACATTCCTCAGCTGTTGACTAACTTCGTCTGCGTAGTCATCCACGGACAGTGGCTTCTTATCTGGTGTACCAAACATCAAATCACATGGCAGTCTGATCTCGTGCCCAAATATTACACGAGCCGGTGTCTGTTTAGTCGTCTCATGAATGGCAGCCCTGTATGCCATTAAGAAAAATGGTATATGTCGATCCCAATCTCGCTGGTTCTTGTGAACTACCTTAGAAAGATGTTCCTTCATGGTTTTATTATGTCGTTCCACCATTCCATCTGACTGGGGATGAAGAGGGGTTGTCCGAGTCTTGTGAATGCCCAGCAACTCACAAATTCTCTGAAATACCCCCGACTCAAAGTTTCTCCCTTGATCGGAATGTAGCTCCAGGGGTACACCAAATCGGCATACAAGGTTATCCACCAAAACTCGAGCAACAGTAACTGCTTCCTGATTCGGAATGGCATAGGCTTCCGGCCATTTACTAAAATAGTCCATAGCGACCAGGATGTATTTATTCCCATCATCTGTCACTGGGAATGGGCCCGCTACATCTATAGCAATCCTCTCAAAAGGAGCTCCGACGTTATATTGCTTCATTTGGCCCCTGCTCTTCGTCTGTGGCCCTTTGGTAGCTGCACAAGCCTTGCATTTGCGGCACCAAGCTTCCACATCTTGACGGCTATTTATCCAATAAAATCGTTCCCGTACTTTAGCCAATGTCTTATTCATACCAAAATGTCCCCCGGACACTCCATCATGTATTTCCTGAAGTACTTTTGGGATCCGACAGCTGGGTATCACCAGACGCATGGTAACTTCCTTCCCATCTGGACTTTCCCATGCTCTCTTTAATAGCCCATCTATAACCTTAAGGGAGTCCCATTGTGCCCACAATGCCTTCAGCTCCACACTTTTGTCCGAAACATCCTTCCATTCCGGTCGCGTTCCTTTTTCTTTTGCCCTTAATATAGGACCAATTACGCTGTCATCCATTTGTTCTCGTCTTAGAACTTCCTTTGTCCAATCATCTGGAACATCTACCTGAACTGTGTTTACTATTACCGTGCCCTGTGCTTTTTCAACCCGATAGCAGTGCTTGCAGTCATCTTTGCACGGTCTTCTTGACAGAGCATCTGCATTTTTATGAGACTTTCCAGGTCGGTGTTCGATTGTGAGGTCATATTGCTGCAGTCTTTCTATCCAGCGAGCCAGTTGACCTTCTGGAGTTTTCAGCTGCAGTAGCCATTTTAATGCAGCATGGTCGGTCCTGATTTTGAAATGTTGGCCATAGAGGTACTTGTGAAAATGGTCCACGGACTTAACAATGGCCAATAGTTCCTTCCTTGTTACACAATAATTCCTCTCTGGTTTGGACAGTACCTTACTGAAATACTCGATTACTTTTTCCTCTCCATTTTGGACTTGAGATAGTACACATCCAATTGCGGAGTTGCTAGCATCCGTGTCAAGAATATAGAGGCCCTTTTGTTGGGGATATGCTAGCACAGGACTACTGCATAACGCTGCTTTCAGCTTCTTCCATGATGTTTCACACTCCGGTGTCCACTGATATTTAACTTTCTCCTCCGTTAGCTGGTGTAGTGGCTTTGCTATATCCGCAAATCCTTCCACAAAACGTCTATAATAAGTGCAGAGGCCAAGAAAGCTTCGTAATTCGTGTACATTTGAAGGTCTTGGCCAATCACGCACGGCAGAGATCTTGTCCGGGTCTGTCTGTATTCCCTCCGAAGATACGACATGTCCAAGGAATTTCACTTCTTTTTGGAATAGTAGACACTTCTTTGGATTCAACTTTAGGTGTGCATTTCTGATTCTCCCAAATACTTCTTGAAGATTTTCCAAATGTTCCCTGAAGTTTCGTCCCATAACCATTACGTCATCAAGATAAACTAAGCACGTCTTCCAAGTTAGTCCTCGGAGTACAAATTCCATCAATCTTTCAAAAGTAGCTGGCGCATTGCAAAGTCCAAAAGGCATCACGGTGAATTGATATAAACCACTACCTGTTGAGAAGGCAGTCTTTTCCTTGTCGTCAGGGTGAAGTCCCACCTGCCAATACCCACTTCGAAGGTCTAGAGTTGAAAACCATCGTGACCCTGCCAGCGTACTTAATGTATCGTCAATTCGTGGTAGTGGATAGCTGTCTTTCTTTGTAACATCATTCAGCTTCCGGTAGTCGACACAAAATCTCAAAGTCCCGTCCTTCTTGGCAACTAAAACTACCGGTGATGACCAGGGACTGGTTGATTCCTCAATTACTCCATCTTGTAGCATCTTTTGAACCATCGCAGCAGCTTCTTCCTGTTTAGCTAGTGGCAACCTCCTAGGTTGTTGGCGGATGGCGGCTGAATCACCAGTGTCTATCCGATGCTGTACTATATCAGTTTTCGTGAGGATGTCTGTGTTTTTGGCAAATACCGTACTTTCTTTTTCCAAAAACTTGATTGCCTCTCTACGTTCATCCTCAGATAGGTGTTCAAACTGGGTACTCAACAAAGTCACAACTTCCCTGTCTACGCTGGTTGGCGAACATTTCTCCCCTTGTTCCTCGCACCTTGCTATCCACTGGACTGGTTCGTAGGATCCTATTGCCTCACCTTCCTTAAAAGTTACCGAGTGGGAATTTAAATTAGCCACTCTAATTGGAATTTTGTCTTTTGTCCGGGTTAGAGTTCTTGCTAAGACTACATTTTCTGTCTTAATTGAATCATCGTTTTCAACAAGGCCAACACGGTATCCACCAGAGTTTTCTTCCAGAATGGCCTCGATTATTTGTTCTGAACGGGCAGGAATCTTGATTGTCTGAGCCGTCAGTAGCCTCACTTTTTGAAATCGGTCATTTGCTGTTGACAAAATAAATTCTTCATTTCCAATCTTTAGAACTCGTTCTACCACGTCAAGTACAAATTGATCTTGTACTCCCATAACATCCAGCCCCAAAATGAAATCATCCGTGATGTCAGCCACAATAACCCTATGACTAAAGCACAGGCGTCCAAACTGCAGATCTAGGTCAACTTCTCCATGAACCCTTACCCTGTCTCCTGTGGCTGTTCGAACGACCAGTCCATTTTGGCTTTTATCAACTTTTATTCCTGATAAAAATCCGGGCCGCACTATTGACGACGTGGCACCTGTGTCGATAGTGAAGATACATCTCCTTTTGTTTACATAGCCATCCAAAAGCAGACTACTCGGGACTCTTCTAATCTGGGAAACCCGTATCTCTCTGGGGGCACCGTGTTCACCAGCCAGCACAGCCCCCAAAGTGCTGGCTATTTTTAGTTTTCCTGCGGCTCTTCAGTCATTGCGGCATTTACTCGCTCAGGGCTCCGCTGCCGACAGTTTCGCTTAATATGCCCTGGTTTGCCGCACTTATAACAACGAATCACCTTCCTTGGCTGTTCATCGTTCTGCTCTCTTTCCTGCTTCCTTGGAGCATCTGGCTTTGTCATCAACTGGCTTATCATTTTGTGTATGTCAGCCATCAAAGATTCCATATTTGATTTTTCTAAATGGTCCTCTTCTACCTTCATGGCTCGTACTCTCGGACGTGGAGTCTCTTTATAAGCGGCTTCAACTTCGAGGGCATGGATCAAGGCTTCGCTACCAGTCTTATCTCGAGATAATCTAAGGACTCGCCTGATCTCCTCATCTCTTATGCCATCGATGAAAGTACCAACTGTTAATTGTTCCTGGAATTCTTTGGGTGCATCCGGGTAAGCCAGGTATGTCAGTCGCTCAACAGCTGCTTCAAAATCTTGTAAACTTTCCCCAGCCTTTTGTGTGCGTGATTTGAGCTGAGTCCGGTATACTTGGGCGAGGTGTTGGTCGCCATATCTTAGATCTAGTGCAGCTTCCAAAACTTTAAAATCCCGTTGCTGCGTCACTGGGATACTCTGAAGCAACTCTGAGGCTTGGCCCCTTAATGCTAGCACCAATGCCATAGCTTTGTCTTCATTACTCCAATTGTTTGCGTATGCCGCTGCCTCAAATTGTCTTTTATAGGTTGACCAAGAAGTTTGACCATCAAAGGAAGGCGGTTGTAATCGAGGACCTGATGATGATAATACCAGCTGGCCTCCTTGTTCTCTTAACAGTCGCTTAAGTCGCTCTACTTCTCCTTCAACTGCACGAAATTTTCCTTTGACTTCAGTTACTTCCTCTTCAACCTTAGTAACTTTTACTTCAACGCCAGTAACTTTTTCTTCAACGTCGGTAACTTTTCCCTTAATGTCACTAATTTCTCCTTCGACGTTACCAACTTTTTGTTCAACTTTATCTACTTTTTCCTTGACTTCATTAGTGGCTGACAGGATAGCATCTTGTTGCACCTGTATAATTTTTCTCAATTCTTCCTTTTCTTCTTGACGTCTTCTTTCTTTTTCTTCTTCACGTCTCGCCTGTTCTTCTTTCTCTTCTAGACGTCGTTTCTCTTGTTCTTCTTTATCTTCTTGACGTCGTTTCTCTTGTTCTTCTAGCATCATTTTGCTAAATGCAGCTAACATGTCTTGCATTTGTTTTTCAGCGGCCATGCTTCTTGTTTCCATTCAAAAACTAACAAACAACACTAACAAGTTTTATTTAAAGTCTATGCCAGGTACAAGTAGAATGTTCTATAAATTTTCTCACACTATATGGCACAAATTAGTCTTGTCTAATGTCTATATTACTTTCCAGTTCGACTCACTTCACTATCTCCAGTGGTTTCCAAATAGAACACTATGGAACTTCGTCGAATTCTTCAGAAATTCTGTTGCAATTCCGCTTCCGACACCAATTGTTACGTTCTTACAATTTTCAGTAAACACTTTGGGTTTAAATAACTTGCAACAAGAATTTTCACTAACCACTGATTTTATTAATCACTAAAATTACACTAGCAAATACTTAAAAATCACACAACTAATAATAACTTAATCTAATATAATTTCACTACTTTTAAAACACTAAGCACTTTACTGTTCTTCTTAAACTTGTCAACTCTTGTTTAACCTAAAAACTCTCTTGTCTGTTTACTTCACTAAACTGCATACTTCACTCAACTGAACTGTTCCCCCATCTGCTGGAGTCACCTCTTTATATACACACTTGGAATCCTTCTAGAACTTTTTTTCTAGAATTCTCCATAATTTTCTACCATGTAATAGATGATTGTTCGTCAATTGGCTCATAGACGGCGCCACCCTACTAGTCAGGGAAGTAACTAAGCTTCTGAGGAAAACTTTGAACATGAACTTAATCACATCTTTCCTTGTTAGAGGGCAGCACATAACAATATGATACAAAAGCTTGTTCGCTCGTTGCAAGCCAAATTTCAAGCTCAAACATGAATAAAATCAGATTTA
The DNA here is from genome assembly GCA_963675555.1 of Leptura quadrifasciata. NCBI lineage: Eukaryota > Metazoa > Arthropoda > Insecta > Coleoptera > Cerambycidae > Leptura > Leptura quadrifasciata. Next base: position 159,127,155 of record OY776675.1, read on the forward strand.
TTTGAGTTTACACAATTCATGTTATCATGTTACGTATTCGATCGAATAAATGTTATTATTGCGTACTCTCATTTGGAAAATATATTATTTTCGAGATGTAATTCGGTTCCCTCGTCTCAAAGAGTAAAAATAAAAAAATAAACAAATAAAAAAACAATGTAATAGCTAGCAATTCCTTACTGTTTTTTTTATCATTATAAATCTTGTTTTGACAATTTTATTTGTTGCTTTATCTTTTTTTTTACTTTTCAGTTTTGAGGCTTTTCGGCGCCTTCGGCGCCTCGGCGCCGTCGTGCACCACACGACTTTGCCCTTATGTACGGCGCGGGCCTGTATCTGCATAATTAGCAATTAATGAGTAAAATCCTAAAACACGTTTAAAATGAGCTACCTATCACATGCACCCTCGTTCTATTTAAAAATCTTAAAGGAGTGTAGCTGTCACTCCAAGAGTGTTGAAGGGGAGGTATAAAATTATGCTCAAAAAATGTCATTTTAGAATTAAAAATCGACGTGTTTTAGGATTTTACTCATAAATTGTTAATTACGTAAATAATGAATTTATTCGTTACTTATGGACCTCACTCAACTGGTCATACAGGAATGGAAACAGGGACAAGAATGTAAATACCATCGTGGTCTTCCGAGATTTGAAACATGCATGAAACAGGGGATAAGGATATACTCCTAACGAAACTAATTGCATATAGTTTCTCAGGCAAAGTAATTGAGTGGTTTAAAAGTTACTTAGATGACAGAAGTCAGATGGTTAAGTAATAAGGAGTGTTGTCTAATAAAAAAAACATTATACATGGTGTTCCTCAAGGCAGTATATTGGGACAAGTACGTTTTTGTCTGTATATCAATGACTTATCTGGAATTTTAAAATACACATAAAAATTAAGCTCTTTATGGATGATGCATTAGTGTTTACTACTGGAAAGGATATTAATGAACTAGTAATTAATATGAACGAAGAATTACGCAATATTTCCAGTTGGTTAAACTGTAATAAGTTTAAGCTGAATATTAAAAAATCAAAAGCAATGATGATATCCTCAGACAGGGAATATACAGAATTACATGGTGAAAATAAACGGATTGTTATTGATGGTGAGCAATTAGAATGGATTGAAGAATATAAGTAGAAAAGTACCTACGTGATTAGGAAAATTGGAAGTAAAATTGGCTTCATGACCCGAGCTACTAACAGGGTAACCATGGCATTGAAAATAAAAATTTATAATGCAATAGTACTCCCACATTATAACTACTGTTCGACGATATTATATATGGCCAATAGCGCGGAGCTAGACAGACTGCAAGTTTTGCAGAGTCGATAAATGAGAGCTATTTTAAGGTGTGGTTCTTACACACACATAGAGGACATATTGAATACGCCGAAATGGTTGAATGTAAGGCAGTTTTGTCAATATAGTATGTTTTTTTTTTATTTTCAAAGTATATATAATTTAGCTGGACCGGTTTAAGGCACTTGCTAAAAACAAATTGTAAAAAGCATGAACATTACACCAGAACTACTGGTAAATAGTGCATTCTATAAGTCGGACAGGATAAAGAATTTTTCTTAAAACTGTCTCCGAGCTCACTCCACCCCTCGAAAGGGGCAAAAACCAACCCCGAAAGGGGTAAACCGCGTATCCGCCGTCTCCTACCAGCCAAACCTGCGTTACCCCGTTCTCGAGGATGCAAAGCACGATGGTGATGTTGGATCTTCTGCCCGAGGCGAACCGATCCCTCAAACGGACAAGAACTACCCCTTTGATACGCGGTTTTATGAAGTAAGTGCACTGATAAGGTAGTTGAAGGTTATGTTGATTAAGTGTTTTAAAATTTGTTCTATCTAAAATATCTTATAATTAAACAATATATTGACCAAGTGTGATTCTAAAAGGAAATAGATTATATACTATACATTTGGAGACATGAAAAAAGAAAAAAATAACTGGATAATAACTTATTTGCAAGAGTTAAAATAAATATAACCCATAAAGTGGCCATGGGCCACAATATGACATGTAAAAGTACAGAAATTGCAGCAGTATGCGACATATGCGGCAAAGAGCTCTGCAAAATATGCTCACAAATTACATTCACAGAGGGGAGGAGAGTTGGCTTTGAACTCGACAACATACAACAGTGACAATCTGCCAAATTTGTTAGTAACTGTATACGGTGTTTTTCACTAATTATGGCATAGCTGATTTTTACGAGTCAATAATATGAATTGTGATTTTCATAAGTAAGTAAGTAAGTAAGTTCTTTACTCACCATGTTAAGTTACACAATAGTGAAACTTATAAAGACTAGTCAAAACAAATAAATACAGTTAAAAAATAATAACAGTTAAAAAGAGTAGTGAATATCTTAAGAGTAATAATACCAATAATAAAGTCATAAATACTAAGATTGCAGATACTCGTCTAAGGAATAAAAAGCATTGTTAAGTAAGTATTTTTAAAAGTATTAAAATTGTTAAAATGACCAAAGTGTCGGGTAAATTTATTAAAACAGTAGATTCCCTGAAAAACATGTGAATTTTGGCCCACACTTAATCTAGAAAATGGCATCCTAAGTTCAGTGTGGCTGCGTGTGTGGTAATTGTGAACATCAATATTTCTTAAAAACAGAGTCTCCTACTTTTTTATATTTGTAACAATTAGATATATATAAAGCGAAGGTAGAGTTTAGATAGATAGTGCAATAAATGCCTCTTTACAGTGTGCCTGATAAGAAAGACCAACCATACAACGAATGATTTTCTTTTGTGCGATGAATACTTTGTAAGTGTGCGAAGAGTTTCCCCAAAAAATTAAACCATAGGACAATATAGATTGAACTAATCCAAAGTATGCTAATCTTAACACATTAAGGGAGATGGAGGATTTCAGGTATCTAATAACAAAACAAGATTTACTCAATTTCTTCAATTAATTTCCAGTATGAGTTTCCCACGTCATTTTACAATCCAAAGTTACTCCCAGGAATTTTGTCACTTCTGTATGCACAATCGATTTATGATCTGCCTTGATTAAAATTCTTGAACTATGAACATAGTTCTTTGGCAAAAATGACAACGGTTTTGTCAACATTCAGTGCAAGACCATTGTTTGAACACCATTTGGAAAACTCCTTTACAGATGTATTAGCTTTAGTGATTGTGGTCTCAGAAGAGTTACTAGAAATCAAAAAGTTTGTATCGTCTGCATAGACAATTGCTGCATTGGGTGTTGTACGAGAGTGTGGCATATCATTTATAAAGATTAAGAAAAGCACAGGACCTAGAATAGAGCCCTGTAGCATGCCAGTGGTCACATGCCTGAAATCTGATTTAAAACGATCAATTATTACGGCTTGCTTTCTGTTAGTGAGATAGGAGTTGATCCAGTCGTGAGCAGGTCCACGTACACCCAATCTAGATAGTTTCTCTAAAAGCAGATTGTGATCGACAGTGTCGAAAGCTCTACTGAGATCGAATAATAGAGCTATTGGTTGTTCTTTATTGTTTAATGAATTATAAACATAGTCACATAATTCTTCAATAGTGTTTATTGTTGATTTTTTCCTTCTAAATCCGTATTGGTTAGAGATTAAACAATTTATAAAATTCTAAATAGTTTAATAACCCATTATTAAAACAAAGTTCAAAAACTTTTGCGAACTGATTTTGTACACTTATATTTCTATAATTACAAGCCCCCATTTTTGATCCCTTATTTTTATAAATTGGTATAGATTTTGAAATTTTCAGTGAATCTGGATACTGGCCCACTAGCAAAAGATTCATTAATTAAATAAATAAAATATTAAATATTGACACTCTCAGTTAAAATATTTGTGACATGTTTTATATCATTGGAAAGAGAAAAAAGAAACGGAATTAATGATGTCATGGCCTACTTTGAGATTTGTTCTTTTCATTTTTACACAAGAGCGTATGTCAAAGCAACTACGTTTTTCGAATTTTTTGATATATGTTATTATTCTTATTGTCTCTGCCGCAACTATCATCCCTTTAACTTTTTCCATATCTCCTCAAATAAGGAAGCTATAACCGTTTGTGGTTTTCCTATTTTTCAGGTTTTTGTAATATATCTCACAAAGTAGGCTAGGATATCAAATTTCTTTTTATTAAAATATAGCTTACAAAAAATGGGATAATTTCTAAAATTTTATTCTTCTACAATAGATATTAAGCGAGATATTTTATGTGGCCCTCGTAAAATAGGCAGACGGTATAGCCATTACATCTCCTTACCTGCAAGGGTAATTGAAGGTAAAGGGTTTTCCCAGTTGCATTTAACAAAATAGTAATTAACAAGGTTCCAAAATTTATATTCTTTTGAATAACAATAATAAACGTAAATGCATCAGGTATAATAGCTATTTGAGAATTCTAGAGATACCCAATAAAATAAATTGCAATACTTAATATTTACAGAATCTATACAGGATGTTAGATTATTTCATATACAGGGCAGTATTTACAAAATTACACAGACAACAGAAAAACACATTTTATACAAATTAATCAAAGAAAACGCTCAAACAGTATTCCGAACATGATACATAAATGTCTATTTAAACAGCACATAAATTAGTTGCCTCTGTAACCATAGCATACGAGCTCAAAAGTATCATTATTGACCACAAAAAGTACTAATTAACGGCATGAAACTTTTTCTGTAGGTTCCGAGACAACGAAAAGTACCAGATTTAATTGGCATACTGATTGACCGTTACTTAGCTGGAGGCTTACATGGTCTAAGTTGCATAAACTCAAAGTAGTGTTATGTGCTGCCCTCTAACAAGGAAAGATGTGATTAAGTTCATGTTCAAAGTTTTCCTCAGAAGCTTAGTTACTTCCCTGACTAGTAGGGTGGCGCCGTCTATGAGCCAATTGACGAACAATCATCTATTACATGGTAGAAAACTATGGAGAATTCTAGAAAAGAGTTCTAGAAGGATTCCAAGTGTGTATATAAAGAGGTGACTCCAGCAGATGGAACAGTACAGTACAGTTTAGTGAAGGATAAACAGTTCAGTTTAGTATCCAGTACAGTTCTGGGTAATCTGTGGTTCTGGTTATAGAGACAGTTTGTAGAAGAAGAGTTCAGTTGAGTGAAGTATGCAGTTTAGTGAAGTAAACAGACAAGAGAGTTTTTAGGTTAGACAAGAGTTGACAAGTTTAAGAAGAAAAGTAAAGTGCTTAGTGTTTTAAAAGTAGTGAAATTATATTAGATTAAGTTATTATTAGTTGTGTGATTTTTAAGTATTTGCTAGTGTAATTTTAGTGATTAAATAAATCAGTGGTTTGTGAAAATTCTTGTTGCAAGTTATTTGGAATCCACAAAGTGTTTACTGAAAATTGTAAGAACGTAACAATTGGTGTCAGAAGCGGAATTGCAACAGAATTTCTGAAGAATTTGACGAAGTTCCATAGTGTTCTATTTGGAAACCACTGGAGATAGTGAAGTGAGTTGAACTGGGAAGTAATTAGACAAGACTAATTTGTGTTAGTGTGAGAAAATATTTGACTTGTACCTGGCATAGACTTTAAATAAGGCTTGTTAGTGTTGTTTGTTAGTTTTTGAATGGAAACAAGAAGCATGGCTGCTGAAAAACAAATGCAAGACATGTTCGCCGCATTTAGAAAAATGATGCTAGAGGAAAAAGAGGAACAAGAGAAACGACGTCAAGAAGAAAAGGAAGAGCAAGAGAAACGACGCCAAGAGGAGAAAGAAGAACAAGAAAGGCGTCAGGAAGAACAAGAAAGACGACGTCAGAAAGAAAAACTAGAAGAAAAAGAAGAACAAGAAAGACGCCGTCAGGAGGAAAAAGAAGAACAAGAAAGACGACGTCTGGAAGAAAAAGAAGAACAAGAAAGACAACGTCGGGAAGAAAAAGAAGAACAAGAAAAACGACGTCTAGAAGAGAAAGAAGAATTAAGGAAAATTATACAAGGGCAACAAGATGCTATCCTGTCAGCCACTAATGAGGTCAAGGAAAAAGTAGATAAAGTTGAACAAAAAGTGACTGGCGTCGAAGGAAAAGTGACTGCTGCCGAAGAAGAAGTGAGTGATGTCAAAGGAAAAGTAAATAAGGTTGAAGAGGAAGTAACTGAAGTCAAAGGAAAAGTTACTGGCGTCGAAGGGAAAGTTACCGATATAGAAGGAAAATTTCGTGCAGTTGAAGGAGAGGTAGAGCGACTTAAGCGACTGTTAAGAGAACAAGGAGGCCAGCTGGTATTATCATCATCAGGTCCTCGATTACAACCGCCTTCCTTTGATGGTCAAACTTCTTGGTCAACCTATAAAAGACAATTTGAGGCAGCGGCATACGCAAACAATTGGAGCAATGAAGACAAAGCTATGGCATTGGTGCTAGCATTAAGGGGCCAAGCCTCAGAGTTGCTTCAGAGTATCCCAGTGACGCAGCAACGGGATTTTAAAGTTTTGGAAGCTGCACTAGATCTAAGATATGGCGACCAACACCTCGCCCAAGTATACAGGACTCAGCTCAAATCACGCACACAAAAGACTGGGGAAAGTTTACAAGATTTTGAAGCAGCTGTTGAGCGACTGACATACCTGGCTTACCCGGATGCACCCAAAGAATTCCAGGAACAATTAACAGTTGATACTTTCATTGATGGCATAAGAGACGAGGAGATCAGGCGAGTCCTTAGATTATCTCGAGCTAAGACTGGTAGCGAAGCCTTGATTCATGCCCTCGAAGTTGAAGCCGCTTATGAAGAGACTCTATATCCGAGAGTACGAGCCATGAAAGTAGAAGAAGAGGACCATTTAGAAAAGTCAAATATGGGATCTTTGATGGCTGACCTGCACAAAATGATAAGCCAGTTGATGAACAAACCAGATGCTCCAAGGAAGCAGGAAAGAGAACAGAGCGATGGACAGCCAAGGAAGGTGATTCGGTGTTATCAGTGCAGCAAACCAGGACATATGATGCGGCAGTGTCGAGAACGGAATCCTGGGGAAGTAAACACTGCAAAGAAAGAGGAAGTTCGCTCTGATAAGATGAGATTGATTGTTATGTTAACAGACATACAGAAAATGGTCGCACAATTACTAAACGAATTAAGTTCGCGACCGGAGCTGAAACAGGAACCGCAACCGCCGAAACAGGAGCCGAAGCAGCAGCGAAGTGCTGGAGGTCCGACAAAAGTAATCCGCTGTTATAATTGCGGCAAATTGGGGCATGTCAAGAGGTACTGTCGCCAGAGGAGCCCTAAGGAAGTGAATGCCGAGAATGTAAAAACGCAGCAGGATATAGCAGAAGTGAAGGCAGTTAAGATAGAGGTTCCGAAGGACTGGTCAAGGAAAGTTCTAAGAGAGGAACAACTGAACGACGATGAAATTGGACCAATGTTGAAGGCGAAAGAAAAAGGAATCCGCCCGGAATGGAAGGACGTTTCCAGTAAAAGTGTTGGACTGAAGGCTTTATGGGCGCAATGGGATTCACTTAAGGTTATAGATGGACTATTACGGAGAGCATGGGAGAGCCCGGATGGGAAAGAAGTTACCATGCGGTTGCTGATACCCAGGTGCCGAGTACCAAAAGTACTTCGGGAAGTGCACGAGGGAATATCCAGAGAGCACTTTAGCAGAAATAAGACCTTGGCTAGAGTACGGGAGCGATTTTACTGGGTAAATAGCTGTCAGGATGTAGAGGCTTGGTGTCGCAGTTGCAAGGTTTGTGCGAATGTGGCTGCCAAGAGGTCACCTACAGGGAGTGGTGATCGAATGAAGGCTAGATATGACCGCAATGCCAGTTCAGCAGGATTCAAGGTGGGGGACTCGGTTTGGCTGTATAACCCACAGCGGAGTGAAGAAGGATTCTCGAAGCCTCGCTCACCTTGGGAAGGACCGTATTCTGTCATCACTCGGATCAACGACGTTGTTTATAGGATTCAACGTAGAAAGAAGTCCAAGATGAAGATCGTGCACCTGGACAGGTTGGCAAAGTATATTGGGGAATCTGAATTGCCTGACCGAGACGTTCAGGCTTAAGGAGGGGGCAGTGTTATGTGCTGCCCTCTAACAAGGAAAGATGTGATTAAGTTCATGTTCAAAGTTTTCCTCAGAAGCTTAGTTACTTCCCTGACTAGTAGGGTGGCGCCGTCTATGAGCCAATTGACGAACAATCATCTATTACATGGTAGAAAACTATGGAGAATTCTAGAAAAGAGTTCTAGAAGGATTCCAAGTGTGTATATAAAGAGGTGACTCCAGCAGATGGAACAGTACAGTACAGTTTAGTGAAGGATAAACAGTTCAGTTTAGTATCCAGTACAGTTCTGGGTAATCTGTGGTTCTGGTTATAGAGACAGTTTGTAGAAGAAGAGTTCAGTTGAGTGAAGTATGCAGTTTAGTGAAGTAAACAGACAAGAGAGTTTTTAGGTTAGACAAGAGTTGACAAGTTTAAGAAGAAAAGTAAAGTGCTTAGTGTTTTAAAAGTAGTGAAATTATATTAGATTAAGTTATTATTAGTTGTGTGATTTTTAAGTATTTGCTAGTGTAATTTTAGTGATTAAATAAATCAGTGGTTTGTGAAAATTCTTGTTGCAAGTTATTTGGAATCCACAAAGTGTTTACTGAAAATTGTAAGAACGTAACAGTAGCTTTTTATAATTGCTATCTGTACCCCATTTGGTTTCTTCGTTTATTATGGAGTTTCTTAACCTATAAAATAATTGGATACAGTTTAACTATAGCTAAGGGGGCGGCATACACGATCAAACTTACATAATCTCAAGGTAACTTTTAACGATAGTTAACGGTATGCCATTTGGTTCATTTGTTTATTTTGAAGTTTTGAACTGTCCATAGCTGAGATGGTAACGAAATAGATATACCATTGATATATTATATAATTGGCTTCCTTGGTGGTTTTTTTGGTTCAAAGATGCATTTTTTGGGTCGCAGCTGAAACTTTGTAAGTTTAACAACCTAATGGATGTTCGTGAAAGAAAGTGATTGTGACTAAGTGAACTGAATAGTATTTAAAAATAATGTATTTATAAAAATAAAGATTAATTACAAATTAAACATAATATTTTTAATCGCAAACTCCTCTATAAATCCTTATTTTACTATAAGGAAAGTAACCAGACTGCAACCAAAGTTACAAATCTGGCGCGTTAAGTGTAATAATTGCATATTACCATCAAAACGCTAATGCTTCGATTGCAACAAACACCAGCCGAAAGACTGATCCTACTTAAAGGAGCTCATTTGGAGCACATTTGAACTATGCTAAGCCAAGTCAGGCTATTTATTTTTCGATTGCAACAGACACTGGACCGCTAGATGGCGCCTGCTGGCTGTTTTACATGTCGCTATTGTGAAAATACCGGGATGTACTATAGTCAAAGGATTCTCATGTCGGTCGTCGCATACCTACCTTGCACTGAAGAGAGCCAACAGCTCGACACTGCAGTCTGCAAGTGGTGTGTGACGACTGGCTCCTTTAAGTAGGATCAATCTTTCGGCTGGTGTTTGTTGCAATCGAAGCATTAGCGTTTTGATGGTAATATGCAATTATTACACTTAACGCGCCAGATTTGTAACTTTGGTTGCAGTCTAGTTACTTTCCTTATAGTAAAATAAGGATTTATAGAGGAGTTTGCGACTAAAAATATTATGTTTAATATTCCACCCTCTAAAAGCACATTTGAACTAATTACAAATTATATAAAATTATAACGAATATAGTGAAAAAAAAGGTTTTTGCAATATATAACAATATTTATGCACATTTTATTTTATTGAAATGTCGGGCTACAAAAGATTTACAGTGTAAAGTGTGCTCTATAAAAGTAGATCATTGGCACCATTGTAGATGTCATTTTCATGTGTTCCGAAAGGTATAAATTACATTATAAACTGCACAGCTATGGTCAATTGGTATGCCAATTATTGTATAGGTTCAAAACTCCATAATAAACGAGGAAATCAAACGGCATACAGTTAACGATCATAAAAAGTTGCCTTGGAATTATGCAACTTTGACCGTGTAAACCACAGGCTCAGCGATGGTCAATTAGTATGCCATTATTTCGACTTCAATCTTTAATATGTTTTTTAAATTTTAACCGGTTAATGATCATTCAGTTCATATAATTTAACAGGCATTACGACCGGTAAACTATCATGACCCTCTGAACTGTCGCTTGCTCCAGGTCTATGTCTACATGTCTATGTCCATTTGTGTATGTTCTTTTTTCCATGCACAATAAATATTTATTATTATTCTTATTAAATACTTCAAACAATTTTTTAAAATATAAATGAAATTTTCCTGCCAAGTGTTATCCTGCTGGTTAATATTGTCGACAAATAATTAGAATTTTTGATTTCAGGGATAGGTTTGGGGTAGTTAAGAGGCACACATCCTAAAAGTCCCCCACTCTAGAAGGTGAGCTTTACGTGGGAGGGCTTCTGGAAGGCCCTAAATTTTGATTTTTTCTTTGTTTCTCGCTAATAACTCGAAAACTGTTGGTCCTAGAGGAAAAATACCTCACACAAAATATCTTACATTTCTTAATTTCAACAAAAAGTTTCGATCTTCAACCGTTATTGAGTTACCCATTTCTGAGAATGACCGATATCCGGAAAACGATGTTTCGGATCACATTTTTCGTCATACTCTGCTCCTACAGCCTCAAATTTTCTTTGTAAAATAAAATACAACTAAATCAAGTGAGAAGGATTAAATTAACTCAAAAATTATATGTTCTAGATGTAATTAATGGCTGAGAAGATGGATTTAAAGATTATTTGCCGTAATGCAATAGGGTTATTGTTTGAAATCGTACCTACATTTTATTGCATTCATTCGGCTTTTTTAAATCTATTTATTGTTGTAAGTTGTTGCATTTGGTATAGTAATGAGTAGCTGCAATCTAACAGAGGGAAAAGATAGGTAGGTACCTCTATAAGAAAACAATACAGTATTTTGGTTTGAACTAATTTTATTTACTTATAACAGCTACTCTTATTTATATATAATTGGCTAATTGCTAATTTTTTAAAGAAAGAAAGAGAAAACGATCAATTTTCAGACGGGGTAATAGTTTATGGGGTCACCACCCAAGCAGAAGCGGAAAATGAATCCTCCAAAGAAACTATTACGTCATCAAATTCTTCATCCTCCTCATCCTCTCTTATGGGGAGTCCATTGCAATTGAGGCATGCTGGCGAAAAATTTAATGATGCCTTTCTGCATCCGCATCTTCCGCAGTCACAATCTTTTTTGCAACGACAAAACATAGCTTGCAAAATTTCATCGGGGGCAGTATTTTTGTCTGTTGTTTGGGCACCAGCTCCCCATTTCGCTCCTCCCATCCAGGAATTTCTAAACCCCACACATGTGAGGGGAGTATGGTTCCCATACACTGCTGGATTTGGTAGTACACCCTGTAGGAATGCTACTTCGTAGCCGTCTCAGTTGGTCGGAGAGTGGAAATGTCCGGCTTGATTGAAGCGACTGATCTTAAAAATGACCGATATCTGTAGTCATCTAAGGATATCTCCTTGAATGGAGCACCGTACCATCTAAGGATGCAATTATGTCCTGCTCTTTCGACCTCAGATGGTGTCGATGAAGGGCTAGTTAACACCCTTGCTACTTTTTTGACTGATTTGTCTTTTTTGTATAATTTTGCAAACCTGACTTTGCTCTTCCTGAAGGCTGTAGAGGTGGTATCACAGCCTGTGAAAGCATGTACAAACAGAATGTGCTCCAGCCCCGGCTGCTGCAGCTTTTGTGAAGAGTATGTTGCTGTGCATACTTTTCCTCTGCCAGGTTTCACGAGAAATATGCCACACTGGGGAGGGGTTTTCGCCAACAACAGGACTTCTCCTGTCACAGCTACTGAATACTGAAGGGAAAACTGACTTTTCTATGGCTGTGGATATAATTGCCACATGTGCATCATCCTCTGCTTGGCAGGTATTGATATTATTTTCCTTCAGTTTTTTCATCAACAGCTTGATGAGAAGGCTCTTGTTGTTGGCTTTTAAGAGGAAAATTTCCTGTTTTACCGTGATTTCAGTTTCCATGGTGAACTGTACATCCTCACACTTCTTCAGTCGATATTTATGATTCCGTTCAGAAACTTTTGTACTTTTTGATGTGTTGGTATAACCATGAAGGTGTAACCATGAAAACCACAGTACAGCTTCTTCCCAGATAGTGGTTCTTTACGAAATTCGACAACTTACAACAATAAGTAGATTTAAAAAAAAGCGAGATGAATGCAATAAAATGTAGGTATAATTTCAAGGAATAATTACAGCAAATAATCTTGAAATCCATCATCTCAGCCAATAATTATATGTAGAATATATAATTTTTAAGTCAATTTAATCCTCTTCACTTGATGTGGTTGTATTTTATTTTACAAAGAAGATCTGAGGTGTTAGGAGCGGAATATGATGAAAAATGTGATCCGAAACAGCGTTTTTCGGATTCGACGATTTTCAGAAGCGGGTAACTCAATAACGGTTGAAGATAGAAACTTTTTGTCGAAATTAAAAAATGTAGGAAACTTTGTCAGCTTTCAAAAACGTAAGAATAATTTTTCCTCTAGGACCAATAGTTTCCGAGTTATAAGCTAGAAACCGAAAAAAAAATCAAAATTTAGGGCCTTCCGGAACCCCTCCCGTGCAAGGCTCACCTTCTAGGATTGGGGACTTTTAGGATGTTTACCTCCTAACTACTCCAAACCCATCCCTGAAGTCAAAAATTCTGCCTCCCTCCATGTAGTCTACACCCCCATATTGAAAAATTGGTTGACTGGACTAGATGCGCTTGCAAGAGTTAATTTTGTTAAAACGCTTAGATATGACCAAAAAATAAGAAATTTAGTTTAAGCAGATTTTTCGCAAGAGTTAATAAATGATGAAAAAATCAATTATTTAATATTACACAAAACAGGTACAGCAAAAAAAATAGGACAAATCTTATAACGGTGTTTTGCTACAATCTAGTTGTGTACATCTAACTTTAATTTTTGTGACATTATCAGTTAGTTGTCATAATTTATTGCAAGTGTGTAAAAAACTAATATGCCTCATATAAGTGATTTAGTTAAATCTGGAATTATTGCTAAAGCAGAAGATGGATAGTCAATGAGACAAATTGCACTGCGTTATAATATTGACAAAAATTCGGTGTGTAACATTTTAAGAAAGTGGAGAATAAACGGTACGATTAGTAAAAATCCTGGATCAGGGCGACGAAGGATATCAACTCAATAACAAGATTTGCAATTGGTAAATGTTTTAGTAGAAAATCCTTTTTACTCAGTTATTCAGGCTGCTGAAGAAACGAATTTGATTTGATTTGATTGAAACGTTTGATTTTTTAGCTCATGATGTAAATTTTTGGAACAATGTAATCTTTACAGATGAAAAAACTTTCCAGTCAACACACAGTGGTCGTATTCGTGTTTACCGCCCTCCGAATACTCGGTTCGATGAGAAATACATAACTAACAATGATAAAAGTGGTAGATTTTCAGTCAATATGTGGGCTTGGATATCGGCATGTGGTCCTGGTGTTTTGTGGCATATTGAGGAACGATTTAATAGTGAAACGTATATTAGGATTTTAGACAATATTATGCTCCCTTCTGTGTCACAATTATTTCCTAATAATGAGTTCATATTTCAACAGACAATTGTTCCGTTCATTGTACTGCTGATACCGTAACTAACTGGTTTCAAGATAACAACATCAATGTTCTTAACTGGCCCTGTCATAGTTCAGATCTTAACCTTGTGGAAGAAGTATGGGGACTACTCGTAAGAAGTATCCAAAAACGAAATGTGAAACCACGGAATGCCGAAGAATTACTGGAAATAATAAATAATGCATGGGAAAATATTATTACTAATGATTATTATATAAGGTTATTTAATTATATGCCAAACAGACTTATAGAAGTTATAAATAAGAAATGGTGCAATAACAAAATATTAATAGTTAGTTTCTTGTTAAGTAGGATATCCTTTGTCCTTTGATCCAGGATAATCGTACCGTTTATTCTCCACTTTCTTAAAATGTTACACACCAAATTTTTGTTAATATTATAACACAGTGCAATTTGTCTCATTAACCATCCATAATTTACTAACTACAGCATTAAAATAAAAAATAAATTAAAAGTGATATCTGTTTTATTTCGGCTACTCATTACATATTCAAATAGAGACAGATTTACATTAGAAAAAAAGTTGTCATATTTCTTTCTGCTCACGGCAGTACAATATCAAATACCAGTTTATTTTATGTAGCCAGTATCTAATAATTTTTTTTATCGGTGGCAACAATACATGCACAGCCAAAAGTAACATGCATATGGTCGATACCTACAATATGAGTTTTAACGAAAATCTTTCAAAGATCAAAGCAAGTTGCCTTATCTTCGTAATTGGAAACTGCTGATAAAAGATGTTATTTTGATAACAATAAAACAATAAAACCTCACTCTTTTTTAATCAAGCTAGATAACATTCACTGTTATTATTTTCAGTACAAAAGAAGTATAGTCGGGTGTATATTTACTGGGCAGTCAAAAAATGCATCAAAAACTTTACAAGCTAATTATTAATACCGGTGAACCATTCGGAATGGTCTCATCAAATAAGCCGACGTATATTAAAAACCTAGAAGTGATTGAATTTGCAGGGGAGATAGTACAACAGAGAGGAATAAGTTGTTTTGCGTTTGTTGATTGCCCCGACTACACCCGACTATAGGTGCATTACTTTTGTATTTGCTTTTATTAACTTTTGTAGAAGGCCAAAGGAGCTTTGGTATTTACCTCATCAAAATTAATAACTTTTTGATGATACATATAATGTTTCTAATTTGTATCTAGCGACAATTAGTTACGTAAATATATTGAGCATCCACATTTCCACCAATTTATGATATCAACAATTAGGTAAATTTAGATGTAAACATAGCAAACTCCTCTATAAATCATTATTTTCGTAAGGAATATTCAGACTGCAACCAACAGCTATTCCTCGGGCTATGTGTCCACACCGAGCACTGATTTACAAATTGCAAGCCTAGGGCATTAAGCGCAATAATTGCATATTACCACTAGAATGCTTAAAGTTTTAATTTCATCAAACACCGGCAGAAGAACTAATTCCTATTTAAAGGAGCTCTTGTGTCAGCCGTTCTACGCTACTTGCAGATTGCAGGTTCAAGCTGTTGGCTCTATCAATAATTTGTAAATACGCTTAGCGCTTTTACTGGACATCTGCTTAGGGCGCATAAACCATATAACAAGATTTAAAACTAGAAAAACTTTCTGTTAAAACCAAATGTTGTGTGCTCCATTTGTCTTATCAACAATAAACAATTTTTTTTCAACATTGTCAACCTTGTAATACAGATTGCAGAATGCGTAAGAGTTATTACATTTGTAAACAGCATGAGAGACGCAACCAGGTCACAAAATGTAGATCTATGTCGCATTTGCAATATAAATCACTGTAACCCACTACGTTACCCTAACGAATAGACTATACAAAAAAGCATTATGGTTCAAATCAGCGGATCGCAGGCTGTTATAGTTATCAGACATGTGTTTTTAACAAAGCAATTACATTATGATGGCATTTGGAAACATACATCACTTCTTTTACATTTTGCCGTTTGTTGACAGAATGTCGTGCAAAACTAACCTTATAGCAAGTCCAACAGTAGCGGGGCTCTGTGCCTTAGCAGTGGTAGATGTGAGACCGTAATCCTGCAACATGTGGGCATCGTCCATGACAGCGTTATCTTTATTAAAAAGTTGTTGGTTCTGAGGTGGTATCTTAAGAATTCCTAAACAAAATATCAGTGAAATTAGTCACTATCAAATACGTCAAAATAAAAGCAATGAGGCATGGTCCTACTCACCTTCAATAATTTTCTTAAGCTCCAAAACGGTGGTCGTGTCCTTGGCGTCCGTGAAAATGGTCAATTTTTTCCGTCTAATCATTAAGAATACATCCTAAAATTAAACAAAAACGTATGAAAATATACCTCATCATTGAAGATTTAGGTTAAGTGTCTGGGGTTAGCGGGCAAACCGCTTACGGATTGTAAACAACCGGGAATTTATTTTTTTAACCTCACTCACCATGATGGGTAGTTGATTTTTTGTCTTATATTGAGAAAAATAGCAATTTATTTATTGCAACCATTAATTTATTTAACCTAAACACAAGACAGATCAAGGTGACGAACACTCAACAAAACTGAAACGGCGAGAGAAACGACAAACGGCTATATTATCAACAACGCATGACACAGGTGGGGGCGGGAAATTTGAATTACGAATGAGAGAAATCTGTCATGTTTCATACAGGGTGAGCTATTACAGAGTATCATCGTACTTTGTTCTGTGTGACAAAATTTAATAGTTTAGGTAATTATGAGTAAGTAGCATTTTTCTCGAATAAAATGCTTGTGCCTCCGGTTTCTAATGATTTAAAAGGGTTCATTTTACATTTAAGAAGTAGCTGACGATTATAAATTGATAATAAATAACAATATAAATATACAATAAATGAATCCTTTTTGTATATTCTTTTATAAGTATGTAATAGACTGTGATACCGATGCAAAAATGTCTTGTTGGCTAATTTGTCAATAGGTGCAGGAAGAAGGGGGAAGCAGAGGTAGTAGTTAGTTATTTTGGTTGCATTATAAACGAACAAGCACTATTGGAAACTTTTAACTATACTTTGGCTAATTTCTGCCGTAAAGGGACGTAATAGGCCTCGAATTAAAGGTAATTGGTTAAACAACAGGGACGGTAGTGGGTAGGAACTTACATATTTGAAAAAGCGCAGAGAACATCCGTTACCCACCAACATTGCCAGTGTCGGTGGCGGGGAGCGAACCCAGAACATAGCAGAGTTTAGTTCAAATGTGCTTTTAGAGGGCAGAATATTAAAATATAATATTTTTAGTCGCAAACTCCTTTATAAAATCCTTATTTTACTATAAGGAACGTAACTAGACTGCAACCAATAGCTATTCTCCGGGCTATGTGCCCCGCCGAGCGCTGAATTACAAGTTACAGGCCTGGCGCGCTAAGTGTAATAATTGTATATTACCAACAAGCATTAGCATTTTGTTGTAACTTGTGATTCAGCGCTCGGCGGGGTATATAGCCCGGAGAAGCTGTTGGTTGCAGTGTGGTTACGTTTCTTATAGTAAAATAAGGATTTTATAGAGTTAACGACTAAAAATATTCTGTTTTAACAGCAGAGTTTAATCAAAGCGAATTTTCCACATAACGCGCTCTAGCCGGCTGAGCAAACGTGCCGGATGTCTTATTGTTATATAGTCGAGTTTAATTTTACTGTGCAAATAAAAAACGCAACAAAAACTTTACGACCTCATTAAAATACTATTAATCTGTGCTATCTCGACCGCAAATTGAATTACTTGCCTTTATATTTTTTGTACCTCGCGTCGGCTTGTTTTAGGACACCGTACCGACTGATTCGCCGGCATTAATAATAAACTCGTAAAGTTTTTGTTGCGTTTTTTATTTGCACAGTAAAATTGAACTCTACTATACTTACGGCTATACCGAGAAGTAATGTTTAATTATGAACTATATAAATGTAGCTATTTTTTAAAATACTTAGAACTCGGCATACCAAATGAATATCTTTGTTAACATATGGAGTGCTTTGGAATATCGGAATGGATTTGACAATTGTGTCGAATGTCAAATTACACCACTTAAACATGGCTGACAAAATTAAAATAATAAGAGTTGTTGGTGACAGTGTGCACTCTTATCGATATGCAGCCAGTATTTTCGACTTGAGACATCCAGAATGCCCACAGATTCACTACGCCACAATAATTGGTTCAATTAATAGAAATTTAATAGAACTGGAAATCCAAACTTAGAATAAAAAATACAACGTTGCCGATCGTCCATTGGATCAAGTAAAATTATTAGATGCTGTTAAGCTGAACCACGTGTTAGTGTCAGAGATTTATCTCTAAATTTGAATGTAGACAGAAATAAAATTTGGAGGTGCCTTAAACGTCATAATTAAAAACCATAAAAGCCCAAGTTTTTACACACTATGGAAGAAGGAGGAGCAAAGAGGAGATTGGAATATTGCTTCTGGGGGCAAGGTTTTTTTAAATGACGCAAATGTTTTGAAAAAATTATTTTCAGTGATGAGGCTACTTTTGCAACAAATGGCGTGGTCTCATCGTAAAATTCAAGCTATTGGTCAACGATAAACCCACACTGGCTTATAAATTACTCTGAAAAAGTAAATGTCTGGTGTGGAATTTTAAATGAGACCTTGATTGGACCATTTCTCTTTGATGACACTTTAAATAGTGTGAGATTCCTACATTTTTTAACACATGAATTTCGAGATGCAGTTCAGAATTTACCTTTAGCCGTACAATAAAATCTCTATTTCCAGCTAGATGGGGCTTCCATTCATAATAAAGTAATAGTTAAAAATTGGCTGAATATCAACTTACCTATGCGTTGGACTGGAAGAAATAGATAGTCCTTTAATTGCGTGGCCACCTAGATCACCAGACGTCACCCCTATGAATTTCTATTTTTGGGGTAGGTACCATAAAAAAATAAAGTCTATAAAAATAGGCCACGAAATAGAGCAGAACTATGTGACAGAATTACAGAATGAAGTAAAAGTTGAAGAATTAAGAAAAGTTGTTAAAAATAATAAGGAGACAATTGAAAAATGTATCAAAATTGATGGAGGACTAGTGGAAAACGATTATATTTATCGTATGACTGGTGGTCGAGAGGTAAGCGCACTTGCCTCTCACCCAAAAGTTCCGGGTTCGATCCCCGGTCGTGGCAGTGGAAAATACTGTGAGGGGGATTTTTCCACTATACACGGATATTGGGCGTGTATCCTTTGTCTCTAAATGTGTAGCCCCCTCCCACACAAGGCTCTTCTAGAGCCTTCCGGGATAAAGGGGGTCGTAATTATCTGTGGTGTGTTATTTACTTTTTAAAATTATATTTTTTTAAGTAATAATCTTAAGTGTTGTTTAAGTTACAACGACTTTACAAAAATATAAGTTTAGTTATTTGATATTTTCCGACAATAAATAACTCGAATAGTAAGGTGATTATTATTGAAATTTAGATATGATTTTTTTTTGTAAAGGAATGAATGAATTTCCTTCTGCTATAAAATTGCTTATTCAGTGATGACTATCAATTTTATTTTCGATTTGGATTGTTTCGAGACTACTGAGAGATGGCGCTAGTTACGCTCTACTGCGGTGGAACTTAACAATGTCTATGAGATGACAACCCCAGTATTAAAGGTATCACTTGCACTGCACTGACGAGACCCAAAAATAGATCGAAACCGGTCTGCAGTTAGTGACATCCTGAGATGAAGGAGGCCTCGCTCTTCCTCGTAGCATTCGAGCATTTCCAAGTCATTGTATTTTAGTGCTAACTGCGTTTAGACAAAATACGCAAATTTTACCATATAATTCAGCACTCGTAAGGGGGAATAGCTGTTTTGGTTTAATTTGTTGAGTCCTTATTTATAAAAGGTCATGCCGAACAAGATTCTGCAAAAACAAAAACCCAATCTCAATCGCTAATATAAATTCCTAATTTTTGACAATTTCTTTTGATCATAGTAGGCGTATTTAATTTCGAAAAATAAAATTTTAAGTAATTTTTTAATCACAAGACGACAAGAATCTAAAACACAATAGTATACCAAAGTACACCAAATTTGATCTAAATTGATCAACAAATGGCCGAGATATTAGGGTGTAATGACGAAAAGTGACACATACTGTATATAAGTGCCTTTCAACTTCAGGCTATTTTTTAACTTTTTAAATAAATTTCAAACATGAAATAAAAAACTTAGACCATTAAATGTGTCGATACGTTCTAATTGATTGTTAATACCATTGAGAAAACTATTTCTACGTTATTGAGACGGGACATACCACCTATGTCCTTTTAGCTGAAAATGAATACGTAAGTATGTCGTGATAAATCGAGTCGTAACCACGTTGCCCGAATTTAAGCATGTTTCTCCACTGACAGTGGAAATTCATAAGTAGTGGTTAGTGAAAATTCTTGTTGCAATTATTTGAACCGACGTACAGGATGTCTACTGGAGATTGTAAACAAGTAACAGTATTTTGAACATGATGGTTTATTTCATATAATAACAAATTTTATTTTCTATTAGAAAATGGGCGAATAAAGAAGAATATAGTATACTTTAATAACATACCAAAGAGGTTCGTTCAACGGAAAATGTAACGAACTGAATCTAATGAAATCAGAGTAGAAGCATCCCCGGACTCTTTTGTTTCTCTCAATTAATACCCTGTTGACAGAATGTAGAAAGGGTTAGTATATATAAAGCCCAAATAATTGTCTACATATCAATTCCGTGTGTGACAAATAGCCATTCTTTGTACTAGAAAAGATACCTCATCTAATAAACAAAGTAAGTTGATTTTAAATGCCTAACAGTGTAGTATACGTATTTTTGTTAGAGAACCTGTTGCTTTCTATATTTCTAACTTTGCAATTGTGCTTAAACACGTTTATAGAGTCACCCTGTATACGGATTCACTTATTTAGCGTCTACAAACTTGCAATATTTCAAGAGAAAGTGCGGTGGACGATTAACTTACCTGACTCTGACAATGAAGTCATAAGATCAGTCATGCCAAAAAAATTTCCAAACGCTACGCTGAGGGAAAGTCATTGAAATCAACTTTTCTAATAATCTGGCTTTTCGTATTCATAAATATTATGTTTACATATTTACATGTTTGTTTAAATAATTCTAAATTAATAGATATGGTTATTTGCAAACATCTAAACTCTTACTGAATATAATAAGTTCTAACATCCTCGGATCCTCGTCATTTGGAAGATCAAATATACCTAGTCTGACGAAAGGTTTATTCCTTAAATTTAATCAAGTCGACATTAGGGGCTACAAATATTTTTAATTAATCGGTACCTGCACCAATAAAAATGTAGAGAATAATATTTACCATTACAAAACATGAATGTCATTGCCAAGTAGTTGGTAAGGTTAAATACCATAAGAGACAGCAATAGCATGGGTATTTTATGCATGGGGAATCACTAATGTTATTGTAAAACACTTCCGTACGTGTGTCGTGAACTGGTTTTGTTATTTTTAGATCTAAAGAATATTTATCTAATGAACTCATACCTACATAACATACAGGTTTTTATAACCATTATTTTATTTAGGTACAAAAAATTCCACTTATCAAAATGTACAAAAATTCACTGCCTGCATATATAGAATTTCATATCGATAACCCAAGGAACTCTAACCCATTATATTTTGTAAAGCAAAAATGAAAAAGCCAATTGTATTTTTTAAGGAATTTTTCAGGCCAATTTCTCTGGCGTTATCAAAAAGGTCTGTTGTCATTTGTTTTCAATTAACTTTGTACTTTTTATGGTTCTAAATGAGCTTTAAATTCCCTTTTCAATGATGTGTCAGAGTATAAAAAAAATATGTTGTTAGAATTTTCTTTGGCCCGCCAGATCTCATGATCTCACTCTTTTGGAGTTCTATCTTTGTGGTATATCAAAAAGGTCTATAATTAAAACGTCAGGTAATGTACATATTTTTTGAAAGAACATGAAAGAACATGGAAGAAATACTTTGACTGCTGTTAACAGAAATACATTTAATAATCCACTAAAAATTTCTTGGCTAGATCGAAAAAAAAGACAATTAAAAACAAAAAATTATAACTGTATTACATTGTTAACACATTAAAACATAAAAAAAAACAAAAAGGCACTTGCAAAAATTTTAAGGATTATTTAAAAAATTGGGTGTAAAAAAAAGAAAAATACATACACTTAAGGTTAAATAAAAAAAAAAATGTATACGCTGGTATGATCGTGAGCAAAAAAAAATAGGACAAGTCTTATAACGGTATTTTGCTAAAATCTAGTTGTGTACATCTCTTTAATTTTTCTGACATTGTTAGCTAGTTGTCATAATTTATTGCAAGTGTACAAAAAACTAATATGCCTCATATAAGCGATTTAGTTAAATCTGTAGTTATTGTTAAAGCAGAAGATGGATGGTCAATGAGAAAAATTGCACTGTGTTATAATATTGACAAAAATTCGGTGTGTAACATTTTAAAAAAGCGGAGAATAAAGGTGGTTAGTATAAATCCTGGATCAGGGCGACGGATATCAACTCAACAACAAAATTTGCAATTGAAAAATGCTTTAGTGGAAAATCCATTTTACTCAGTTATTCAGGCTGTTGAGTGTTGAAGACACGAATTTTTCTGGGTCGGGTAGTACTGGTCGCCGGCGAGTAAGAGAATCGGAGCTGCGCTGTCATGCAGCAGCACAGAAATACTTACTTATAGCTGAACATAAAGAAGCTCGAGTAGGATTTGCGTTTGAATTTTTAGCTCATGATGTAAATTTTTGGAACAATGTAATTTTTACAGACGAAAAAACTTTCCAGTCAACACACAGCGGTCGTATTCGTATTTACCGCCCTCCGAATACTCGATTCGATGAAAAATATATATCTAACAATGATAAAAGTTGTAGATTTTCCGGCAATATGTGGGCTTGGATATCGGCATGTGGTCCTGGTGTTTTGTGGCATATTGCGGAATGATTTAATAGTGAAACGTATATTAGGATTTCAGACAATATTATGCCCCCTTCTGTGTCACAATTATTTCCTAATAATGAGTTCATATCTCAACAAAGACAATTATTCCGTTCATACTGCTCATACCGTAACTAACTGGTTTCAAGATAACAACAACAATGTTCTTAACTCGCCCAGTCATAGTCCAGATCTTAACCCTGTGGAAGAAGGTTGTGGGGACTATTCGTAACCAAAAACGAAATGCGAGACCACGGAATGCCGAAGAATTACTGGAAATAGTAAATAATGTATGGAAAAATATTATTACTAATGATTATCTCTGACCGACAGCCGCGTGGGTTAAGGCGCGAGGTGGTAATCGCGATTAATCACACGGGTATCGCGCCACCGGGTTCGAATCCTGGCTCCGGCACTGTCGGAGAAAATGGTTGTTGTCCGCGTTTTTTCAATGTGTAACCCCCTTCCGCACAAGCCTCTGGCTTCTGGAATTGGGGGTTGTCTAATTTCTGTGGTGTTTATTTATTATTTATTTATTTATTATTGTATATAAGGTTATTTAATTATATGCCAAACAAACTTATAGAAGTTATAAGTAGAAATGGTGCATTAACGAAGTATTAATAGTTAGTTTCTTGTTAAGTAGGATATCCTTTGTGCCTTGATCCAGGATTTCTACTAATCGTACCGTTTATTCTCCACTTTCTTAAAATGTCACACACCAAATTTTTGTTAATGTTATAACGCAGTGCAATTTGTCTCATTAAACCATCCATCATTTAGTATAGCAATAACTACAGCATTGAAATAAAAAATAAATTAAAAGTGATATCTGTTTTATTTCGGCTACTCATTACATATTCAAATAGAGACAGATTTACATTAGAAAAAAAAGTTGTCCTATTTTTTTCTGCTCACGACAGTACACACCTCTCGTTCTGGAGAATTGAAGACCAATAATGTATGTATACCTTTAATATTCCCAAAGTCTCAGCGCTTCTTTTTTTTTATTATAGATTAGGTGTTTTTTAGATAGTTGGTAATATTAAAACAAGAACTATTTAGATTCTCTATATCTGTTCGTTTTTTTTATGTTTTAATGTGTTAACAATGTAACATACTCAGTTAAACATTTTTGTTTTTAATAGTCTTTAAGTACAAATAACAATTGTTGAATTTTATTTATACCTATATTTAGACGTTTTCTCTTAGTGTCCTGAAGAAGTTAATAAATTTAACAAAACGTCGACAAGTGAAAGAAAGGATATTTTGTTCATATTTATGATCCCAAAACCCACCTAAAATGCATAATTATAAATTTAGTGTTTCTAAAATCTTTGCAAACATTTATCCAACATGGCCGCGTATTCTTGATTTCGATAGAATCAATAAATACGGCGAAGTCGGTATTTATTATTGACTTACTTAATTTGGCTATTTGTTGTGAAAGTTCCAAATAAATACACCAATTCCGACCTAGGGTTGGGACAAGTGCAAATATTTTTACCAACAGCGATGTTAAGTTAACAATGTAGGTAACTTAAAGGTTACCCATAAGTTAACCAGTTCTATTCAGGGTCGGTTTATCAATACAGGGTTAACACAGGTAATTATAACACCACAGGTAATTACAACCCCCTTTATCCCGGAAGGCCCTAGAAGAGCCTTGTGTAGGAAGGGGCTACGCATTTAAAACAAGGGGCACACACCCAATATCCGTGTATAGTGGAAAAATCCCTCTCACAGTATTTTCCACTGCCACGACCGGGGATCGAACCAGGAACTTTTGGGTGAGAGGTAAGTGGGCTCACCTCTCGACCACCAGTCATACACTTAACTATATAGGTTAAATGTCTAACGAAATGATGGGTATCTATTTTTTTGTTTGACATTTATCCCTTGGTTACGAGTTAACCTTAGTCAGTTACTAACGTCCAATCAACGTTGGAAGACTACTTAAAAACACACCAAACTAGTGTTGCCAATGGCGTGAGCCCGAATTGTCCGCCTAACTTCCGAAGAAAGTCCGATTTGCGATAAATGTATCCACATTCTCATGAAAATATACCAAATAATCGTTTATCCTCAAAAGTGACGAGGGGGGAGGGGAGAGAGAATTTCTATTTTAAAATTGTTTCTGTTCAAAATTCAAAAATGAAGAGCGGGAATTTTCATCATTTATGTTAATAATTCAAAATCTTAATATTCGGATCTCTCCTATTAACCAATATTTTGTAACCCAAGAACGGACAAAATGTCCGAAAAAGTCCGAAATATTTTAAAGTCCGAAAAATATCACCAACATCTAAAGAAGTCCACAAATCGGACTATTGTCTACCGATTGGCAACACTACACCAAACTTAAATAAGTCATTTTCTCACGTCAAACTAACGTTGGTAGGTGTTCCAAATTAAAGTAGTCCAGTAGCAAGGTCCAAGGAACGTTGCTCTGAGGTCAATTCATGCATGATTAAAAGATCTGTTACCATACGAGTACTATTTGCACTAATTTTGACGTTTGAATTAGTGAAAAAAGTAGTTGCTTGAGTGAAAAAAGATTTTTGAGGGTATTAAACAATTCAGTAGTCCTAAACCTAAAATACTACCTATCAGTTATATATCAAATAAATCCTAGGCCCCCAAAAAACTGTCTATAATAATTATATTATTTTATTGGGTTACGATGAAAACAAATTTATTATTGATATAAAGTGTGATTGTGGGTGTATTTGACTGATTACTGTTTTCTTCGTTCATTTATTTAACACATAACGAGATAATAAGCATCAAATGAAAGTACAGATTTGCTTAGGAAGTCGTATAAAAACAACAATACTAAATATAGAAATGGCTAAGAAAAATCACGGTAATGGCAAGTGGATATATCTAAATATAACTTAGTCCAATCGATCAAATCTCTAAGAAAAGCCGCATGATTCAATACCCACGCAAGGGGAATAGATTTGCGGAAATACAAAAAGACATATTGACATCCGGGTTACCTACCCGTCCTTGCTGAGACAACTTATCTGTCTATTACTGTGTAAAAAAAAATTAATGCTGTCGCTGGTAAACGCGACTTCTCACGTATGAAAATTGTAAGTTACAACAGTCAGGTAGGTTAGCACGAATATTGTCAGTTTTTAAAGAATTAAAGGGAAATATTTTTTTGCAATTATGTAAGTAATCAAATATCACTTTTTTTGTTATTATTAATTTCGATATGTGCTTTTCGGTGACCAAAATCATACTTTTTTACATTTTTTTATAATTCCAAAGCCAACCCAGCAAACACAAAGTTACATTAAAGAAATATATTATTTAGGAATTGTTCAAGCAAAACTTCCATACTGAATTACCTGGTTCTTACGTTTACATCGATGTTCTTCCATCATTTTTGACGAACATATTTAGCATCTTTATTTTTATCGCTTTTGCTTAATTCGCGTAGTCTAATCCTACAACTATCTGACGCATGACAAGGCTTACTGTAAATTTTGCACTATATTTCTATAATTAGGACATTCGAAACATCTATGACTTTTTCCTTTATACCAGTAAGTAGATAGGAAAAGCGGGTTCTGGTTCACTCAATAGAGGAATACTGGGGGTTCTTAATGACGTCATGAACTGGATGGCATGTGTCTATCAGGAGCTTTTGTGATTTAAGACCTATTTGTATCTGTTTAAAACCTATTTAAAATGTGTTTTTATATCTTGACGGACACCTGCCATCCAGTTCATGACCTCATTAAGAACCCCCAGTGTTCCTATCTACTGAATGAGCCAGAACCCGCTTTGCCTATCTACTCCAGTAACATATTTCACTTTCTCTTTCCACTACGTATTTTAGTTTTTCTGTCATCATATATACGCTGCTCAGCGGAGATACTTCTGCACGGAAAAATTGTAACAAAATCAGATGGTTCAACAAAGGTGGAACAACGCGGTGCCCTTATGGATACTTTTACTTGTGAATCTCTAATATTCACAATAACACATTCAACTATCTGATTCTGAGGCAAATTTAATTGATGTTTATTAAGCTTTGGAAGTTTCTGAGAACAATCATTCAAATCCTGTCCAGGATTAGCCTGACAGGTGGCTATTTCATAAAACAATTTACAAAAGTAGTTTTACTTGGAAACATTTCTATTAATATTGCTTCCCACTGTACCCAAGAGAATTGAGTGGATTTCAACCCGTCATACCAAATTCGAGCTGTTCCGCGTAATGATGCATTTAGTCACACTCATTTACCTTGCGTAATCAATCTTCAACATTTTGAGTTAAATCTGAGAAACAAGTTATCCTTCAAACGTCAGAAAACATGACGTTTCTCAACTCATTTCATGACATTAAAGTTCGACATTTTAGACGGAGTTGCGTTGCTATTAGTAACGGAGGTTAAAGTACTTTTACTGACGCTGTGGGCGGAAGAAAAATAGCATGTTTTATTCGAAGTAAAAGCGACTTGTTTTGATTCGTCTTTGCCGGACTCACTTCGTTCGTCCGACAAACCTACAGACTCGTCCCAAATGTATAGCTTTTACTCCTAATAAAACAATGTACTATTTTTTTCAAGCGTCAGAAAAACGTGACATTTATCAATTCATTTCATACCATTAAAGTTTGATATTTTAGATGGCTGTACGTTGCCATTAGCAACGGAGGTAAAAGTACTTTACTTCGTTCGTCCGGCGAACCTACGGACTCGTCACTAAAGTATCACTTTTACTCCTAATAAAACAATATACTTTTTTTAACTTAAACTGTCATTTCTCTGACACTTAGTCTGACCAGCTTACTTATTTAGTCTCTTATTGTCGCTAACGAGCTCTGAGCGTCAGTAAAATTCTTTTACTGTCACTCACGAGCGGCACTAATAATATTCGAAGAGAAAATAACAATATTTTTACTTGCTTTTCTTTAACTCACAATGTAGTTTTTTTTTTCATGCTTGGTTCAAATCTTGCATCCTTTTTTTAACACATTTCATGACAATCAATTGATGAAATTTTGCACAGTTAATAAGATCGTATGACAATGCAGTATTACTTTTGCAAATATCCGCGCGTAGGGGGCGCGGGAGTGAAAAATTGAAAATATACTATTCAACTGGCACCTCCGGCAAAACGTAGAATAAAAAAGGTTTCTCGCCTAATCAGAGACTTCTACATCCATTTTTGCCCGTACAAATGGTACGATATTAGTTCCGGTGGCATAATGGAATGCGGTTAGATTTATACCTCGGAACCCTGCTGCAATAAATGAATTTATAAATAATTAAAGTATGACTAGAAAGCAAAATATTAAAAAAATGCTTTTTTTCTGAAACTTGCATTTCTTAAAGTCGTACTAAAAAGTAAAAAATAATTGCAAGAAAAGCTAGACGTGCGCATCATGCGTGCAATCATACAAATTGCGCACACCTTGCTTCTCTTGCAATTATTTTTTACTTTTTAGTACGATTTTAAGAAAAGCTAGTTTTTAATAGTATATTGTTTTATTAGGAGTAAAAGTGGCTTTTATCCCGAATAAGACATGTTATTTTTTCTTCAAACGTCGATTAGCTTTAAAAAGAATAAAGATAAAAAATTTTGCTATCCGCTGCCATTAGCAACAGCAGTACATATCTGCTCGAGCGGAAGAAAAAGTAGTTTTACTTCCGTTGCTAATGGCAACGCAGAGCCGCCTGAAACGTCAAACTTTAATGTAATGAAATGAGTAAGAAATGTCACGATTTTCATTTGAAGAAATTTTTTATTTTTATTTTAACTTATATTCGACGTTTGAAAAAGAATAGCATATTATATGTGGACTAAAGTGATTTTTTGTGTCTTGGATGTTTTTACCGGAAAGATGCATTATTGTTGAGTAAGTCGTAAAAACGAGCTCAAAAAGTAGACTTTTCAAAGAGGTGAAAAATTTCTAAATTTTGAATATTAGTATCTCGCTTATTTTTCGACCAAATTCAATGTGTGAGGTATAAAAATATCCAGTTTCAAAGGTACTAAGAATCGTTAATTCATAGTTTCCACAGAAATTAACAGTCTCCGAGTAAAAACAAAGAAACTTGTATTTTCTTAACTTTAGAAGTGAATTTGGGGGTGAACCCCAAACTATTAAATTTTTGCTCGGACTTTTTTCAATCTATAAGTACCTACAGTAAACGCCATGAGTGTTGGCGAGGGGTGGGAACTGTAGGGGTATTCCCCTACAGTTCGCATTTTCTGCTCTTTAAAATGAAAAGGTTAGAATTCATACTAATTAAATAAAAACAGAAATATTTGCCAAAAATCGTGTTTTCAGTAGGTCTGTCCATAAAATTTAGTTTTTAATTGGAAATGATATTTTTATGGGTGTTATAAACCCCTACAAAGTTTTTAAAAAAGTAGTCATTTACTTTCGGCGTTATTGGTAATAAAAATTACCTCAACGCGTCGAGGCTAGAAAACTATCCCTAGGCGCGAGGCTAGGCGGGTGACGTCACATGCCTGCTACGCGATATGCGCTGCGATACTCTAAGTGTTTCTATAGTGATGTAGTTAATTTTGTGACTGTCATGAGCTAGGACCGGCCGGATATTTTTGCCGATATTTGTCATATTGGGCTGTGAAAGAAAATCGGATACCGTAAGACGTCTACGTTCGGCAAATTACGTGAATCTTCTTTCTGGAAACCCTCCAACATATTTCACAATAATAAGCGAACTCTATTTGACGTTCTAAATAGTAAAGGCACTGTTACTGCCGTGATTTCAAACTTTGTTCTAACACGGAATAAACCTAATACAGCAATAGCTTATGATCTGGCGCCTGCCGAGCCAGCAAGCATGTGACGTCATACGCGTTTATCTGACTGAACTAAAGCAAGCAATTTATATGGCCGACTGCTGTTGTTCGGATTGAATTTTTTCAACCACAGTTCTAATATTGTTAATATTAGGTAAAAATCTTATTATTCTTATTTATAATAAAGATACCCCCTATTAAATAAAACATTCACCCTTTTCGCTGTTTGCAGTTTTTTTGCAGGGGGACTGATCTATTTTGTCACAGAAAATAATTCACTACAAATTGCAAAAGATCCTGTTAACATCTCGCACTAATCTGAAACGCAACCAAAGTAAAAGTCAAACAGAGACAACAATACATACCAGTTAGTTGTATTTAATTTTTTTTTAATCCACATACATGATTGGTCCCAATATCCAATCTTTTATTTCTTTGTTCAAAATCCTTTTAAGAACGCGCGGGATACCCGCGATTTTAGTTACGCTGCACGTGGTTCCATGTAAACATGGAATAATTTTTTATTCACGTATTTTCGGCGAAACTTGACACCTATATAAGTAAAGCAAGACAAGTTACTTATCCATATTTGGTAAACTAGCACGCGTGCAGCTAATAGTAGCATTTATGAAAACCGTTAAGGCCTTGACGAATTTAATTTTTTTTTAACGTCGGTTCCAGGAATGGTGTGCCCAAGAAGGAACATTTTGGGAGTAGCAGCGTTACTGCTGCTGGCTTCTTTGGTCCTTTTGGCCGAGGCCAATCCAATCGGTAAGTATTTTTTATTTAAATTGATAATATAGCGTGTGTTGATTTTATTTGACTTCAAAAAAAAGTTTCAAAAGATTAGCTCTTATGTGCTATCTAACAGAAATTAAGAAAATAATAAATGATGAGTTTCCAAATCGCGTCAAACGGTAGGGTAAAAGAGCTAGTTGAAACTATGAAATAAGTCTTATACTCGTAATGCTTATTCGCATAGCCTTTGAAAGATGATACAATTTTTCCCTTGCATTTTAAAGAATATCTCGGATCAGACCGTCTTTTTGGCAATATCTTTAAGTGGTAATCTCCAATATATGTATATTTTTATGTTATACAGGGTGTCTCGTAATACCGTGCAAAATATTTAACTGTAGATTCCCTGTTGAAAATTAAGACGGGTTCTTCGTATAATTTTTTTCAAAATAACCCTTTCCTGTCCAGCGCTACACGCTTAAAGGGGTGTGCCAAAAAGCGGTTTTTAATTTCTATCTCAAAATAACGTAATCGGAAAAAGACGAAATTTAGCACACCTCGCTTATTCATCAAAAGGCATCTAACGAAATCATTTCATCCACCTAGTATAGCATGTACACAAAGGGGTGAAATTAACTACGCTTCTTGAAATTTTGTAAATATCTTTCTGCCTGCTATTTTTTTTTCAATAAAAAAAAATAACTAAACATGATAGTCCATTTAGAAACTTATTTATCTCTTGAAAAATTTCGTAAAATCGACCATTTTTGAGAAAAAACTTAAATTACATTTGCCTAAGTGATCAATCAAAAGCGATGAGCACAATAGTTATAGTAGTGTAAAATACCAAAATAGGCTGTGTCAAATTATAATTTGACAATAATACGTACTGATATGATCATTTAGAGCTTATAAATTGCACGAGACATTACAAATTAAAGACGAAGGTATTGAAAGCAAATTTATTAGTAAACTAAAAAAAAACTAATACAAGATACAAAAAAGATTAATTTAAACACTAAAAAAATTTAAACATGAAGGCAACGATTGTTGTTTTCAGATATTAAAGCGTTTGTTCAAAATGACGACCTCCAACTTGAACCAAGGGGGGCATTTAATTGTAGCTTCTCGTCCTCTTCCAATTCATCGATTTCTAAATGTTGAGTGTAGGCATTCTCAAACCTCTAAAGAATAATGAAGTGGCGCACCATTCTGCATAAACCTCAGTATTTGACGTAATCATTTATAAGTCGATACAGGTCATTTTGTAAAAAAATTAAATCAGCTGGACCATTTACTGTGTTTGGTAATTCAAAACGCCCTATTAATTTATTGCCTTTAATTTAAGCCCAAATATTTATTGAAAAGCTATATTGGATATCTT
This sequence comes from Leptura quadrifasciata, assembly GCA_963675555.1. NCBI lineage: Eukaryota > Metazoa > Arthropoda > Insecta > Coleoptera > Cerambycidae > Leptura > Leptura quadrifasciata. The sequence continues at coordinate 159,158,834 of OY776675.1, forward strand.
CCATTTACTACAGCGTGAGGTATCGTCGCTCAATAAATGTTGGTTACGAAAATTTAAAACTCCATATCGAGTAAAGCAGCCTTCATCTGTGAATAGAACTATTCTTGTAAAATCTAACGGCTCCCTAAGTATAATTCTACAAAAATCAAGTCTTACTGGAAAGTCACGAAACAGCTTTTGTATTATCTGTAAATGATAGGGGTAAAGTCTTTGCCTTTTCAAAATCCTCCATACTGCGATGTTCTTGTTATGTGAAATTGAAGAGCAGCTTGTCTAATACTACATTCAGGATGTTCACCAAAATAATGTAATATTTGTGCCTCCATTGCATCTCCTATTTGTCTCCGACGACCACAATCATGACGTCTTTTTGAAACAACCCCTTTCTCTTAACCTCAAGTGAATATTAGAAAAAGTACGAACGTTTGGCACAGTACGAGTAGGGAACTTTTTGTAGTATCTCTTCAAATAACAGAGATATTTGGCTTAGACATATTCCGCATTTTCGATATTTTCCGTTATAACTCTTATGGATTTCAAATGTCTTTAAACCATTTTGTAGCTTATAAAAGTCGGCGCAATTTTCGTAGAAACAATTTTTTGCGCGACCGATATTAAGTGAAATATATAGCCTATATATATATTTTTGAAAATCAATCATTCGACGAAGCATAAAAAAGTAAAGTAAATTTTGACATCTTTTATCATATAAACGGTATTATGAAACATTTTATAAAAAAATTGACAGAAATAAGGTGCATTAGGGAAAAATTTCGGATTGAAGTTCAATGACAACGGCATTGTAAAAAATATTTCATCTTTTCAATTTTTTTTTCAATGCAGTGCACTTTTTGAAGAGCTGCCATTTTTTTCATACTATGTTTGCGTAACAACCCACAATACAGTGAGCACGTAAGCTTGAAATAAATTCCTTAAAATCGTTAAGTACAACATTTAATGCATTTTTCAATTTTTTTGTGTAAAAATTTTTTTCTACAAATATCAGTTATTATGAGATCATCGGCGATTTTTTGAAATGTCAACCCCAATTTTAAAAAATATCATTTAAAATAGCGCATTTTTCTGCATACAGTTCGTTAAATTCTATAGCAAATTGCATGGCGAAATTATAGAGAAAATATTTGAATATTTTTTTATAATGTTATGCCTTTGTGATACTTTTTACCCGTTTGGTCGACATTCCTTTAAAAATTAGATGTTATTGAAACTGTATGGACCACCCCCTGGTATTCTATTAAACTGTGACTGGTTTTAAATATGCATACAAACAAACTTTGTTATTGATTTCAACCTTTAAAATTTCAGGTGTTTGCATACGGAACTGTGCCCAATGCAAGAAGATGTTTGGACCATATTTCGAGGGACAACTCTGTGCAGATGCCTGTGTGAAATTCAAGGGAAAGATTATACCAGACTGTGAGGATATCTCCTCGATCGCCCCATTTTTAAGCAAATTTGATTAGATGGACAAATTTTTAACTTAAATTATTTAATTCGTAATGGATATGAAGTACCTATCTAGTAATTGTAATTAGCTACTCTTATTTGCCTGTGATTTTAATTTTAGTTAGATTAAGTTATACAATATTATTTATTATTTAATTGTACGTAAAAATAAAATTTGATTAAGATGATTCTTTATATCAATATTATATTCCTCGTAACTCTGACGTAGTTTGCAAAAACCAAGACATTTGAACACTACACTCGAGCACACTACATGTCGCTCGTTTCGCTAATCATGTGAGCTTCATCGGGGATGATTAAAACTAAGTAAGCCTAACGAAATATCCTAAATTTATACTAAATTAATGTCAAGGTTCATTGGATTTGACTAGTCTGATTATTTGCACATTTACCTAAATTGTAGATGTGTTTGACGAACCACAGCCTACTAACCAATAAAGCAGGCTGTTTGCGATATGCCGCTTGTAATTGTTGATACTATTTTTAAATTTTACAATTTCTAAGCTTTTAAATGTATCCTCTGTGTATTTGATACATTTTTAAACGCATTCCTCAATTTGTTTATGTAAAAAAGTCCACAAACATTTTTTTAAAGTTTATAATGTCATCAGCAATTTTTTTGAATGACAACTCATATTTTTAAAAATGTAATTTGAAAGAGCACATTTTTCTGCATACAGTACGTTAAATTCTAAGCTAAGGCATACTGCGTATATGTTTGGGAGCATGAGGTCATCATCTCCTGTCGATGCTTTATATGCCGAAGCTTGGACACCTTCCAGCCTCTTTGAATTGGAAAATTGTGTGTGTTAATTCTGAAGTAGAACTTCAATTTGAATGTCAAGACTGGTTTCTGATTAATTTATTTGGAAATTTGTAATTTTTTTTGTTTTTTGTAGACACTTCTTGATCACCCTGTATATGGTGACTTATTGAGTAGCACTTGGTTTTAACGAGAACGACTGATTTGATTTAAAGTAATGAAAAAGCTTTCGGCGAATTATGTTTTTAACAAATTTATTTCGATTTTTGTACAGTTATTAAAATGCTAAGTCTTCGGCAATAAGAATTCTGGCTTTTGAAAAATTATTTGTTCGTAGATTGGTTTAAAAATCACTTAAAATTACTGCGCGGAGGCAGGTTTTTGTTTAAAGTTAAACTAGATGCTCTGACCCAGGTTTTGTTTTAAAAGTCTGAAAAAAATCACTAGATTTGTTGCACGAAGGCAGATTTGAAAAAATTTTACTTAAGATTAATGCGCGATGGCAGAGTTGACTTAGAAATTAAGATTATGACTTTTTTTTACTTGATTGAGCCAAGGAAGCCGTTCGGAGTTTTTCTGGCAATAAAATAAAGCGCGAAAAATAGGAAGCTAACTAACCGTCGAAAACACAAGAAAGTTATTTCAGAAATCTCCGAAGATTCTAGTATGATCACTAATTACAATTTTAAACACTATTTAATTTAAAACGAAACTATTTCACTTGTGATGCTTTACAACACTTTAAATCACTTCCGGAACAGAACTTGCATTCGCTTGCCGCGATGGAACTTTCATATGATCGGAACTGTTGCGCTTCTCGCGCCCCGCAAGTCTCGCACGAACGTTTTGACCTTCGTTTTAGCTCTGGAAAAGTCTGGATATCGCTCCGTGCTAGCGAGGATGAGTCATCGTTGCGTAATATTGTGCAATACTGTAAAAAAGTTGAAATTTTGAAAGGAAACCTCTATGAACGTGTTGGGCATAAAAAGACGAATTCTCTTATATAAAATTTATGTTCGAATCGATTTGGGTTAAAAGTTATTGAAGGTTTTTTATAACGATTAATTGAGAACATTTCAGATTACCCCGTAATGCAGCGTCAAATCTAGGCACGTACTATTAAACTGGATACAATTTGAGTGCCGCGCCGGTACCGGCCGGCCGAATGAAGCGAATGAAAACTATGTTTCATGGATAGATAACGGTTACAGATGTTGTATACGGGGGGCGACGAGAAAGTAACAATTTTTGAAGGGAATTAAAAATATTCCGACCAGTTATTTGGAGAGTATATCGAATGTATTTCAGTATACAGGGGCGGTATTTTTTAGGTGATTATTTTATAACGTCGGGGCTGTAAAATTTATGTTTGAAACCTTTTTGTGAATTTGATGACGGATTATGATTATTTAAGAATTATCGAGTAACTGTGAATTTTTTCAGAATTTGTTTTAGAAAAATGTGGTTCAGTACTTTTTTTTCATAGTTTCACTGTTTGGGATGAAAGATTAGATTGAAAAATGATTTTTAGGATTTTTTTAAGTTAATTTTTTTATAGTATACGTGAGATCTAGTATAGCCGGGACTAAGGTATAAGAACTACCAATTTCTAGTCCGTATGATTTCAATAATTTCATCTAAATTGAATTTGTCATATTGTGTGAACTCTATACAATATCCACAGCGAATATAAGCAGGTTGGTCTTAAGTAGGTTTCTAGTTCAGCAATTTATGAAACCGATTGAGTCGAGAATATAATCGTTATTACATTTTCATTCCAAAGAAGCGGTTTGTCATCACCTGATGTAGTACGTTTTTATGAATTAACTATTTTCACTTTCTATTCTTTATGTAACAGCATTCTGGAAATACTTTCATTATTACTCGCTAGGAACGACAGTTTATCATGCAAATTCACGGAACGTGAATTAAAATCGCAAAATCAAAATCTTCTTTTAAAACCCAACAAGACATAGTTTACTGGGATCAGTCCGCAATTTATTTATTTTATTTATTTTGGTTACGACTGCCCAGACAGAAATCCAATTATAGGGCAGGGATTTTACAAATATAAAAAAATAAATAATAATTAAAGCTAAATAACTGCACTAAAGTAAACAATTAAATGATAATAATAATTAGCAAAATAAATATATCATTTGTATAATCCTAAAAATTGTAATCTAATATTTTAGAAGCTGCAATTATTGTGCAGAACTGAGAACAACAGTTCGCATTTTGGATATACTAATATCAGAGGTATCTATATTATATAATGAATCATAGTTGGAACACATACGGTACAGGGGAGAAAATAACACCACCAACATGATATCTGCCCTCGAGAACCCGTCAAAAATCTTCTCGAGTTCGTATTTTTTTATTTCTTGGGGATATTACTATTACTGGCGGAGGTAGGTTCAATCCCCGGGAGTGGGTCCGGGGTATTATAATATAAATCCTTCAAAAAGTAGTGGCTTGCGCCATATTGACTTTTGAGCATTGTGCCCATGAGAACTATTGTTCAGAAGGCCAAGACCTATAACATAGTGAAATTTGGTGCAATTTAACCGAGGGTCATTTTCCTATCATTCCTTGTGGGGTCCTTTGTTCTTGGGACAGGCAAATAAAATAGAGACGAATGCAAATTAGGAACATGAAATCTAATGCAACTAAGAATTTCAGGGCAGTCAACAATGTAATTTAAAATCTTAAAAAGAAATACAAGACCAGAACCTCGCTCTAGATAATTTCCAGAATTTTTGAAAACGTCTCTGAGGTTTTTTAATGCTATATTTATGATTTTCATAACCATAACTCCATACTATTAAAGCATATTCAAGTATTGACCTCACAAATGAATTAAAAAGAAGTTTTAGTGTACCTATTTTCGTTAAATTTTTTTATAATTACGAAAATGTAGCTTAAATTTTTTAAGGAATTAGCGGTGATTTGATTGATATGGCTAACAAAAGATAACTTTGGGTCGAATATAACTCCTAGATTTTTGAGATGGCTACAGCTCTTCAGTTCTTCATTATTAATTGTATAGATAAATTTTATTGGATTTTGTGCACGAAAGTGTGTCATAAAGCTACACTTTTGAGATATTTAACTGAACATTGTTTGCGCTACATCAAGACAATAGCTGTACAAGATCGTTTTGCAAATCAGCGCAGTCTTCTACAGTGATAGATGAAAAATTTTTAGGTCATAAAGTAATGTTTTGCAGTGTAGGTCAATGACGATATTATTTATAAAAATATTTAATAGCAAAGGCTCAATTGCCAAACCTCGAGGAACACCTGATGTCGCTGAGATATCTATAGACCAAAATCCACGGTATTACACATTCAGTAGTCTATTTACTAAGTAGGATTCAAAAAAGTTTAGGAAGTGTTTAGTTAATCCTTACTCGGATAATTTGTTCAGCAAAATTCCGTGGTTCAGTCTGTCGAAGGCTTTAGAAAAATCTGTATAAATGACATCTACTTGGCCTCCAGCATCCAAATGTTCAGTTATGAACTGAGTAATGCACACCAAATTGCTGGTGGTAGAGCGAATTCCAGAATTAAATATTAATACTGTTAGTAAAAACAAATAAATTTTCATCAAATCACTAATTAAATTGTTCATGGATATTCTTAATATTCAACAATTTGATGTAAAAAGTTTAATCTCCTAACCAAGCTTTTTATTTCACACTGTGAAATATTTTTTTATTTCACGCTCATTAATTATGATATGCGTTTCGGCAACCAAATTAGCATCATCGGGAGAACTCAAGTCAAAATTATAACTGTGTTTAAGAAATTTACTTATCTCCAAAAAAATGCGAAAGGAATCCTATAGATTGTTCAACGATTATATAAAATATAAACAAGGAACATTATAATGTTTAAATCGTTTTCCTTTTCTTGGGCTATGAAGGAAAGCATGAAATCCTTTAGTGAAATGGGAAGCATGCTTACCAAATTACGACGAAAGTGAAACTAGAAGATGTATTAATGTGGCAAGGCCAGTGACGCACAAACTTATTTTACAATGGGTCAATGCGGTTACATACTTCGTTAGTTACCATTTATTTGTTTATTCCACAATATTAGGCATGTTACTTTCCAAAATGATTAGTCGCGGAGGAAATAATCGTAGTATGATTTTTGACATCAGCGAGAATAAAAGCTTAAGATCCTCTTGAAAGTTATATAAGCAAACTTCTAACCATCCCTGAATGCACGCACAGTCGTTCGAACAAAAGCAGTTGATTTTGATTAGTAATCACGTAATCAAAAATTATTTCCAGTCTATAACGCCACTTACAAGGATTCAGGTTATTCGTCAACCAAAACTCAAATGCTGTTGAATAATATCATTTGTAGTAGATCAGAAATAAAAAAAATTGAATTCTCGTTACTTGTATATATTTTTTAAATATGTAAAATCCTTTTTTATTGTTATATGAACACAAAATAACAACCACAAGGGCAAATAAGAACTTTCTGTGACATTTATGAGAAACCAAGAGATATTGAAGTTTTGAAAAGTCGTTTGAAAACCTCCTTCAAATTGTATGGTTCTCAAACCACTAGATCAACTTTACTGAAATTTGGCATACATATTCAGGACGGCCACCTCGAGGCGAACTTCTGGACAACGGGTGAGTATAACTTATATTTCCCGCTAACCGATCTGTTTCAGATACCCCAGGACGGACCACCACTACCAGAGACATGACGTTTTTCTACCCAAACCCAACGCCCGTTGTCCTACCTGCTCCGTGGAGTCCGAAAGTGCTAAAAAAGCACTTAGGATCTCCACACTCCCGAGCTACACAGCTCATATCCTTACCTTTCCGATGATCCGGGGTAGGACACACCTTTACTGTGTCCTACGTACCGGCAGTCAATCCCAGCCAAAACTTCCTAAAACCCAACTAGACCGATGACTACCCACGGGGGTGACAAGCTGGCGAAGAAAGAAAATATCAAGACAAGAAGAGCGCCAGAAGAGACCTCTGCCAGCGAGGTTGAAGAGCCAGGACCAGGGGAGGTCCGCAGAAAATACCACGACACATCTCGCATTTGCGGGCTGGGTCTGGTAGAAGTAAGCGGGCCCACCTATCACGAAGGCCGGTCCAGGTCTACAGAGATAATCTAGGAGCAAAGAGTAGTAGTCCTACTCGTCCCTAGTTATCGAGACCGTCATCAAGCCAATGGATATTGGCGCTCGAGGCGAAATCGTCCTAGCTCAAATGTGGAGGGAAAATCGGTAAAAATAATAATTTTTTCTCTAAAATAGTGGAGTCAGACAAGCATAAAATTTTAGTGAAAAAGGAATTGTTTCCAGTGTCATTTTGTTTTTAACATGTTAGTTACATCGAGTATTATACCAAATGGACATTTTCGACCTCTAGCAACCACTGCTACGCAAGTTATCGGCCATTTTGTGAAAAATAGACCATTTTAGTCGTTCTTTCTAGATATAGTTGAACAGTATGACTGGTGGTCGAGAGGTGAGCGCACTTGCCTCTCACCCAAAAGTTCCGGGTTCGATCCCCGGTCGTGGTAGTGGAAAATACTGTGAGGGGGATTTTTTCACTATACACGGATATTGGTGTGTGTCCCTTGTCTGTAAATGTGCAGCCCCCTCCCGAACACAAGGCTCTTCTAGAGCCTTTCGGGATAAAGGGGGTCGTAATTACTTGTGGTGTTATATTATATATCTCGGTATGTGTAAGCCCAAAAAATGCGAAAAAAATTTAAGCTGTTCGTTATGATAGAAGCTATCAGCGGTTACAATATGAAATTTTTATCTGCACACATAACCTCAAAAAAAAACAACTGAAAAACTCCTAAATGTTGGTTTTTTGGTTATAATTTCGGATGCTTCAAGTGAAATTTGATGAATTTTTCAGAAATTATACTTTATAATGTGAACAAAAACGGGTTAAAATTTCAAGTCAGAATATCTAATACAAGTCTTAAAAATTGACTTCAAATTTTAAAATTGATGAGCCAATAAGTTTTGTGCACCGCATCTTATGAAATTCTCCTTTTTAATGTAGACTTTTTTATGCACTCTATGATGGTGAACAAGAAAAAAAATTAAAACTTGAAAAAAATGAAAAAAATCGATTTTAAATTTTTAATCATATACAAATTCAATTATCCATTAGGTTAGATGACAATGACAAATATTGATGACATGGCGTCTTCATTTGGATATTTCATTTTATGTATTTTTGGGTGTTTATTCTAAAATCGTTATTAACAGTAAAATCATTTATTAATTTTAATTTTTGTGAATTCATAAATTATAAGCTTGATAGTGACAGATATATTGATGACATGACGTCTTAATTTAGATAGTTAATTTTATGTATGTTTATACTAAAGTCGTTTATTAATAGTAACATTAATCCAACTCATTAATACACGGTCGACGAAAAAGTATTATTTTTGGTAATTCTGCAGTTTATCCACTTCTCGATTTTTGTGTTTTCTTTGCGGACACATTAATAAGGGAGTTATATGAAGCGTTTCTGACGAAGAAAGTGGAGCGAATAAGAGTACTGGGTGTGTAAAAACGAGTGAAAATACAACGTTCTTAGGTCATTTTGAAGTGATTATCATTGAAAAAGTCATTTTAGGGAAAGGGTAAATAAGAGTCATGGCATTTGATTGCTTATTACTGCAATTCGATTTCATTGAGTCCCGTCGTACCCCAATAAACATTCAAATTTGTCATGACACTTATTTTCGTTGCCCTGAAATGACTGTTAAAATGTTTTTCATGTGAAAGTGACTTGAAATTCTCGTATTTTTACTCCTTTTGGGGCATTGGTCATTGCAAACCGAAAAAGTTAGGTTAGGTTAGGTTAGACGTATTTAGTAGATATAATACTGTAATGACTCCTTGTCCTAAAATGACTTTTTCAGTGCCAATCGTTTCAAAGTGACCCAAAAGCGTTGTATTGAGGCAAATTTTCAAGAAAACAATTAAATTTTTTGAATTACAGTCTATTTTCAAAGCGACCACCACCAAGTTCGTTACAATTTCGTGATCTATGTGTCATTTGAATTATTATAATTTTTCTAACAATCTCTAAATCATGTTTAATTTCATAGCAAAAAATAGTCAAGCGGCATCAGATCTAGTGATTTCGGAGGCTACGAAATCACCTCGGCCAATCCGCCTATTTAAATAATGTTCATTCAGATAGTTTATCAGTCATCAACCTTGTGTTTACATTATTTAATAAATTTGGAGGGATATTTTGTACAAAATTTAAATAATTCTCACCATTTAAGCGACCTCACAAAATATAAGGATCTATGAGATGATTATTGAACAACCCAAAACATTTATAGAAAATCCATGTTAGCCTTTCTTTTGCATTGTTGCACGAGGATATTCTCGACTCTAAATATGAAAATTTCGAGTAATGTTTCGTCTGTATTAATTGTTGAGCAATTACTCTTGTACTCGTTTTTGGGTTCTGGTCAACAATGTTTAAAATCAATTCTTGTTCTTGCGGGGTCTATTTAACAAGACGTTCTATTTTTCTGGGTCAAGAAAACGCTTTCAGTTCCAGAAAGGTGCCGAAACAACATAAAATGTTCTGTAATCTGGTACATGTCGATTACCAAATCGATGTCTGTATTCTCTTTCAGCAGCTGTTGCATTACCAATGCAAAATCTTTAAAGAAAAACAATGTTTGCGTATTCTCTACTTGTGTATGTAAACAGCAAGATTTAATATTATTACGGGATAATATTTTAAATAATAAAATCAACCGTTGTGACAGTACACTTCTTTATTACAATATAACTGTGTTATGTGCACGCATACGCCACTGTCTCATAGAATATGCGAGAAGGGCCAGAAACGCCGCGAAGGATAGACTGGAACATTCGAGCATAAAGCGCCTCAGTATATAAGGAGTGGATGTCGCGAAGACAATTTTATATTAAACGAACAAGTGAACAGATGGAATAAGAACAGTAATAAGTTGTAAATTATATTTGTGTCTATATAGTCGTACTTAGTGGGTTATAATAACGATTAGTTATTGTAATTAAGTGTTAAATAAAGTAGTGGTGAGTGAAAAGTCTTGTCGAAATTATTTGAACCTATAACTTAACAATTGGTGTCAGAAGCGGGATTGTAACAGGATTTCTGAAGAATTCGAGGGACTTCGAGAATGTTCTATTTGTAAACCACTGCTGATATTGAAGTACTTTGAACTGGAAAGTGATATAGACATTAAACAAAACTTATTTGTGTTAGTGTGACGAAATTCCCAGAATATTCTATTTGGAAAGTAATGCTAAATTAGTCAACTGGAAAGTGATATAGACATTAAATAAGACCAATTTGTGATATTTTGAGAAAACTTCTAGAACATTCTATTCCGGAATTTGTAAAATTTAATGGAAACAAGGAGCATGGTTGCTGAAAAACAAATACAAGACATGCTCGCAGAACTGAGGAAAATTATGTTAGATCCGGAAATGAGACAACAAGAACAAGAAATGACACGACAGGAAGTGTTAAGAAAAATTATTGAGGTGCAACAGAGCGCTATCCTTTCTGCCATTGAATAAATTAAAAACGAAATCAAGGAACATATAGGAATTGTAAATGGTAAAGTTAATAAGGTTGAAGATGTAAGTGAAGTCAAAGTGAAAATAAATACAGTCGAAGAAGAAGTAAGTGAAGTCAAAGGGAAGGTAAATATGGTCGAAGAAGACGGCAGTTGAGGGAAAAAGGAGGCCCGCTAGTAGTATCATCAGTATTACAATCTCTCTTCTTTGATGGTCAATATACATATAAAAGTCAGTTTGAGGCAGCCGCATGCGCAAATAACTGGAGTAAAGAGGACAAGGGTATGGCATTAGTAGTAGCGTTAAGAGGTCAAGCCTCAGAATTGCCTCAGACAATCCCAATGGCGCTGCAACAGGATTTTAAAGTTTTAGAGGTTGCATTAGATTGAGACATGGCGACCAACACCTCGTCCAAGTATACGGAACTCAGCTTAAATCGCGTACAGAAAAGGCTGGGGAAACTTTACAAGATTTTGAGGCCACTGTTGAGCGACTGACATACCTTACCCGGATGCTTCTAAGAAATTTCAGGAGCAACTGACAGTTGGTACCTTCATCGATGAGATAGGAGATGATGAGATCAGGCGAGTCCTTAGATTATCTCGAGATGAAACTAGTAACGAAGCTCTGATCCATGCCCTAGAAGTTGAAGCCTCTTATAAAGATACTCCACGTCCGAGAGTACGAGCCATGAAAGTAGAAGAGGACCATGTGGAGAAAACGAACCTGGAATCTTTAATGGCTGACATGCATAAAATGATGAAAGCCAATTGCTGACCAAACCAGATACTCCAAGGAAGCAGAGAAGAGAACAGAGCTAAGGAGGGTAATTCGCTGTTATTGTTTAAGAACACGCCAAAACCCTCGATGAACTTATCGAAACTTAACAAAATGAAAAAACATTACACATGAAAAGCGTGCTTCACATAAAAATGCCGTTGGAAGAGGTTTTTATACATTGAATCACATTTTCGCTGCACGCAGCCTTTTTTTTGCAAAAATATCAGAAACTCATCAAGGAGTGTAATTTTAGAAAGTATACTAAATGTCACGGTACGGGGACGTAATGTAGCCCCGACCACAAAATTTAGAAAGTATAACGAAAATCAACTCGTGCGTTGTTTTAAATATGAGAACAAGTTAATCCAGTCTCTAGTCAAAGTATTTCGAGAGTTTTAGCGAAAATAGCCCTTAGCGTCGAGGGTGCCCTATCGTTTTCTAGCAGTCAATTTTGACGGGAAAATGATGTGTTTTAACGGTATTTGCCCCAAACCGGTTCCTAAGTGATTCGGTGTCAAAAAAGTATAGTTACCATGTACTCAGAACGTGCATGGGACCGCCTTGCCTGAACGTATGAAATTATAATTGCAAAATATAATTCAAAGTCGTTGCGATTCAAGCATTTTTAAGCTCCGAGGAGCGACCAAAACTGATATTGAACTGAAAATACGACAATAGACAGGCAAGCAAAAGCCCACCAAAAATTTATAAACATTGAATTTTTTACTGAATCTTTTTGTGTAATCGTTAGCTAAAAACTAAACATTGGATGGTAGTTGGTACATTATGCGCCGTTCCGTTCCTCACTATGTAATGTACACGGGCCAGACTATAGTTGTTACTCATTTTCTTGAACGTTTTGTAAAAACATAAATTTTAAAAAGATGTAATATATATTTTTTTAACTTTATATTGCCTTTTTCTTGTGTTTTAAAATTCCTTTTCAAGTTTAAATTTAAGAAACTGTTAGTATTTAGTGTTAGATATATAGTGTTACGACGTCAAATTGGTACCATCAGTGAAGCAGTTAAGTAAAAACGAAACAGTAAGTACAGATTTTGTATTATTCTCTGTCTGAAACAGTCCATTTGAACCCTTCTTTGTGAACGTTTAATATCCACTTTGGAAAATATAATAAAAGTCCTTCAAACGTGTAAAGATGGATCGTTCACATTATAAGTGCGGCAAACCAGGACATATTAAAGAGAACTGTCATCCGTACGCGACATCCACTCCTTATATACTGAGGCGCTTTATTCTCGAACATTCCAGCCTATCGTTCGCGGCGTTTCTGGCTCTTCTCATATATTCTATGAGGCAGTGGCGTAGGCGTGCACATAACAATTGATTTTGACAGGTACCCACTTGATTATTAAAAAAATAGCCAACTTTTAAGATAAATGTATCGTCAACAGCAGCCAATTGGAACAATTAAACCTTTTGAAATGAATTTAAAGATTATTTAGATTTTTAAGAACATTGTTGGATTAAGTATGCCGTGTACCATATCGATGAAGAGAATGTATTGAATTTGGTGCATAAATCTTTTCGAACTACCATCAAGGCATCGAAAGAGCAATAAAAAATATTCAGTTTCAAGTTCCAATAAAATAATAAATATTAATTATAGACAGAACAGACTTTCATTCAGTCTCACCTCTTCAGGCAATTCAGTACCTCCCTTTAATAAATGCTGACTATAATAAATCAGCAAACGCAAAATTTACTGTGTCAAAATCAATAAACGCTTCAAAGAATTATTTTTAAATGGAGAAAACATAAGTCAAGAATAAATACCTCGTGATCAACGTTGTTAAGGAAGGCTTATAATTTCCTTCGTCAAGCTGGAACTAAAAGCACACGAGCTTTAAATAACAATAACTCAATCTTAGAAGTTTTGCAAAATGTGGGTGGCTTCATTAAAAGTGTATGAAAACTGAATCATTAACTGCAGTTAAATATATTTTTACAAAATGCTTACAAACTCCGCCCTTGAGTTAGCTCTCCAGCGAAATGTGAGCGGTCGACATGAATAGGAAACCCTTCATAAGTTTTTGCTCCTTAACAAACACCTTGTTTCCAACAATTCATAATGATATGTTATGATGAATTGTGTCTATAAATAATGAAACCCCATCAGGTCGTCATATAAAATAGTGTAACAAGGGTTGAAATTATCATTTTGTGTTGCTCGATCACAAAGAAAACATAATGGTAAGCAAAGTACGTACGCATTTCATGTTGTCTCGATTATTGTTGTAATTAGTTGTCGTTTATTTATTTATTAATTGGTAAATATTGTGAAATTGTTTTTTTTGCCTGGCCGACAAATGTACGTTTTACTGTGTGCATGATATTTTACAACATTTCGTTTATACCCAGTGAACCAAATGAAATACATGCTCTGAAATAGTTATTTGTGTATCAAGGCCGTAAATCCGAAATAAAATAGACTTACCAAACACAACATTTATCATTTCAACCAACAATTGAAAAATAACAAGGCCCCTAGATTTGACTGTATTACATCAGAGATGTTAAAAGACTCAATTAATATAATAACACCATTATTATTCAATCTCATAAATAAAAATTTTCAATCCGGAGTGTGTCCATCCAAGTTCAAAATCGCCATAATTAAACCCTTGTATAAAGAAGGTGACAGAAACTTAATGGAATATTACCGCCCTACATCTCTGATATCCAATATCGTGAACATTTTTGAAGAAGCTTTTAACAAAAGATTAGTGCAATACCTCAATAAGTTTAATTTACTATCTAAAAATCAATTCGAATTTCGAAAAAAAAAACATCAACAAGCGATGCAATAGCATATTTGAAGAAATTTATAAGTGTTTAGATAATAGTAAACCATCCCTTTGTGTTTTTATAGATCTGAAAAAGCTTTTGATATAATTAGTCATAAAAGAATATTAAGGAACTTTTTGGCGTCAGAGGTCTTTAGATAAAAGGGCAGAAATCCGTAAAAATGCAAGCGTGGCAAGAAACGTGCTCTATGGTCTCCCGCCGGGCACGGTTCTTGCCCCAATTTTATTTAATATTATTTTTATTAGCCGTTACTCGAGTCCGAGTATAAAAATGTTACAGTCGATAGATTGTGTACAATAAAAAACAAGTAAAAGGTGTAGTCTATTGTAATTCCCATTCATCTACGGTGCACACGACTATGGCTATAGAGGCCAATTCGGGAGAGCACATGTCGACCGCAGTCAGGACAAACATAGACCTGGTTAGGTCTTGGATTCGGCCTTCTTGCAGCAACATTTCCTTGATAGCTGGCCACAACCCCTCGCTATTCGGTTCTGTCCGCTGCAAGTTGTTCCCATTGCTCGTCTGCAATACCGCAGGATTTCAGATTTTCATGGAGAGCGTCTTTGAACCTCTTTCGTTGACCGCCACGCCTTCTTCTACCGCTTAACAATTCACCATAAAGTGTACGTTTAGGAAGGTGGTTATCATGCATACGATGAACGTGACCTGCCCATCTTAGGCGTGCTCTTGAGATAAGCACTTCAATTGGAAGGCTGTTTGCTCTCCTGAGTACTTCCACGTTTGATATGTGATGGAACCAACGGATTTTCATCATACTTCTGAGGTGTCTTTGCTGAAAACGTTCTAATTCTTTCACATGACGACGGTAAGTGACCCAGCTTTCACATCCATATAGCAGTGTTGGAATGACAACTGCTCTGTAGACAGCCATTTTCGTTGACAAAGCAAGGTCGTGGTTGTCAAATACTCTCTCTCTAAGTCCCCAGAGTGCTCTAGATGCGGCGTTAATTCTATTGCGAATCTCGCTGTCCATGTTTGCTTTGTCATTAACAACGTTGCCTAAGTAATTGAACTGATCCACCACTTCAAGAGAATTTCCGTTAAGTGTAATGTCTATTTGGTTCACTTGATGAGGAGTTGACATAATCTTAGTCTTTCCAATGTTGATTTTAAGTCCCAAGGAATCATAGCTCTGGGCATACACATCTAAAAGTTCTTGAAACTCTTTCGGCGTAGAGGCTAAAGGTGCACAGTCATCCGCATACTGGAGATCACAAATGAATCGTGTGCGTGTCTTCGTGAAAGCTCTAAAGCGCCCTATGTTAAAGAGACCGCCATCAAAACGGTATCTGAGACCTATTCCTCTGACTGTCAGTTTGTTGTCAACAATAATTGTTAGAGCAGTGGTAAACAAATTAAAGAGTAGGGGTGCCAGGACACATCCCTGCCTAACTCCAGTGAGGGTTTGGAAAGGTTCGGTTGCCTCATTATTATACACAACCTGGGCGTTGTTGTTTGTATGTAGACTGCGACATACTTCCACAAATTTTCTAGGGATACCTAAGCGGAACATAATTTTCCAGAGCACTTCCCTGTCCACCGAGTCAAACGCCTTGGTTAAATCAATGAAGGCCATGTGAATTTCTCCTTGATGTTCGAGTGCTTTTTCTTGAAGCTGTTTAAGTGTGAAGATTAAATCCGATGTGCCTCGGTTTGGTCTAAAGCCACTCTGTGTTTCAGGAAGTAACTTTTCCATAACAGGTGTTAGCCTATTTGCCATCGCTTTATTTAATATGCATCTAAATAACATACATATTTAGCATACATATTAGGGGAGATATAGTATCGTTCGCAGATGACAGCGCAATTTTAGGGAAATCATGGGAAGGAGTGAAAAGAATCAGCATTACAATCTCTCTTCTTTGATGGTCAATATACATATAAAAGACAGTTTGAGGCAGCTGCATGCGCAAATAAATGGAGTAAAGAGGACAAGGCTATGACATTAGTGCTAGAGTTAAGAGGTTAAGCCTCAGAATTGCCTCAGACAATCCCAATGGCGCAGCAACAGGATTTTAAAGTTTTAGAGGTTTAGTTTCGTTCTTGTGTACCCAATAAATCACATTTTAATTTTTTTACTCCCTTTCATAATAGTGTGGGGTGGTATTGGGGGTGATAGTGGGGGGTGGCTGATGATTGGTGACTTTTCGTACTTGCCCTAAATTGCAATTTTATGGGTTCTTACCTGCTTGTTGTGCCTATTTATCCTTATTAAAATATAATCTAGTTCCAGCTCCCGTTATAATACACAAGTGTACCAAATCAAAGTCAATATCGTAAACGGTTCCAGAGTAAATAGGCGAGCGCCTATCCCCCAAAAAGCGGCTTAGAAATAGCAGTAGGTATGTGACCATGCAATCCTAATCGACAAAACCAGTTTATCGCCATGTTTTTGAGGTCGCTGAATACAAATCCAATGTCATTTAAAAAAAATGGGGCGTCTATGTCTAAATCGATTTTTTAGTAAAAAATGAAGCAAACGCTTTTTTACACTTTTTCACATTCAAAAAAACTTTGGAACTTGAGATGAAGGGAAGTAGTGAAATGGGGTGCTATTTAAGGGATGAAAACCGTTTTTCGGCATTTGTGGCAAAACGTGACCTACTAGAGAAAAGTATTTCATACAAAAGTTGTAGATAATAAAAAAAATCTAAAACTTTTATTCTATATATTTTTCGACATAACCTCAAAGTTTGCGAGAAAATGATGAAAAACCGATTTCTCTGTTTTTATTTCTTTTCTCGCGTGAAAATTATTTAATTTAAATGAAACTTTATGAAAGTACGTAATTGTTTGCATGTAATAAGCATGAATTTTTTCAATTATGGGAAATAAACATTTTTCAAGATTTTACCATTTTTCCGAAAAAACACCCCCATATTCGGCGAACAACTTTATTGATTCTTTTTTGGATTTTGATGTTCTACCAATGCTCATTCTTTTCGTCGAAATGTCTACTTTCAAATGGTACGTCGATGTTAGTGATTTATTGTCATTTAGCAGCTTAAAATTAAGAAAAATCGAAAAAAAAATTTTCGAATCTCGAATTTGTCGATTTTTTTCATTATTTTCAATTTTTTAGCATATTTATGTTAATAATTCATAATATTTTAATGAAAAAACTTACTTTGGTATAAAATAAATAAAGTTGAATGAATTTCATCACGGAAAGGTAGGGAAAACTTCATGAAACTTAACATTTACATGGAAATCAATAGTACTTTATTAATTTTCATAAGCTACAGTTAAGTTTCGAAAACTTTATATGCATATTAAATTATTCTAAATACATATTATAAAATACAACATACAATTTATTTATATTGGCTACGAATTCTTTACTTTATTTACAAATATTTACTTTATTAATATTGGTTGTGTATAGCTTATAAAAAGAAAAATCAATAAAATAATTGTTAAAATCTAATCAATTTTAGGCCTTTTTTGTTTTGGTTCGTTTTCTTCATCGATCAAACTCTCAAATTCTATATTATCTTCAAAATCATTGGCATTTTCAGGCTCTTCAATTTCGATGCATTATTCTTTGCTGGCTCTTCATCAATATCTTCAGAATCACTTAAATCTACATATACTTCTCTGTCTCTATTTGAACAGTTCTCAGTGCATGTATTGCATAGATTGGTACATTTTAAGCCGTGTTTTCGGCAGCCACACCTTTAATTATTGCATCCATTTTCATAAGTACAGCTAACGCTTTTTAACAACTTTCCGGGAATCAAGTCGGAACTGTCAGAGATGTATTTCGGCACGAGTCTTCCTACATTTTCGTTCCAGCCCCAGTCCTTTGCTTTTTTGTTGTCCTGATCGTTGTCAAAATTACCCAACCAAGTTTGCAATTGGTAATAGACTCTGTAGGAGTGTTGTGCAGCTGCTTCTTCAGTTGGAGGGAGTTTTTCCAATTTAAAAGTGGATTTGTTTGTAGCTTGCTGATACAGCTCAAATCGTAATTGATTTAATGAGTTATAAATTTTCTTACTTTTGTAAATACTAGCTGTAAGTTGAGATCCATTTTTTGCTATGGTTATGTGGTCTGCATCTTTTTGATAATAAACACTGGCTAGGTTTAATAAATTTTTATTGCCCAATAAAGATCTTACTATTGTTTTTTTCCCTTTTCCAGCAAAACTTGAAGTTGTATCACACCCAGAGAAAGCATGAAGAAACGTAACAGTATTTTATTCGTTTGTATTCAATTTTAGCGTGGTTTCCAATAACTAAATTCATTCAACTTTAGTTATTTTATACCAAAGTAAGTTTTTTCATTAAAATATTATGAATTATTAACATAAATATGCTAAAAAATTGTAAATAATGAAAAAAATCGACAAATTCATGATTCTTAAATTTTTTTTTCGGTTTTTCTTAATTTTAAGCTGCTAAATGACAATAAATCACTAACATCGACATAACATTTGAAAGTAGGCATCTCGGCAAAAAAAATGAGCACTAGTAGAACATCAAAATCAAAAAAAAATCAATAAAGTTGTTCGCCGAAGATAGGGGTGTTTTTTCGGAAAAATGGTAAAATCTCGAAAAATATTTATTTCCCATAATGGAAAAAAATCATGCTTATTATATGCAAATAATTACGTACTTTCACAAAGTTTCATTTAAATTAAATTATTTTCACGCGAGAAAAAAAATAAAAACAGAAAAATCGGTTTTTTGTCATTTTCTCGCAAACTTCGAGGTTATGTCGATGTGGAAGTAAAAAAAAAGTAAAAAATGGCTACTGGATATAAATTTCACAGAAATAGGTAAATTCGTTAATACTGGAAGTCCTTAAGTCTTTATTATGTGTAAGTATAAAGTTGATAAGTTTTGTGATTCTAAGTCATGAAATTTTATTTATTTATTTATTTTACTTCCACTGAACGTGGAAATAATAATAATAATTATTATTTTTCTGTTGAAATAGTCTTAAGAGTCATGAAACGTCGAGATTTTAAATTAGAGCGAAAAAATGTCTGTCTGTCTGTCGATCTGTCTGTCGGTTGGTCTGTAACTATTTTGTGCACACGTTTACTCTGGAACCGTTTACGATATTGACTTGAATTTTGGTTCACTTATGTATTATAACGAGATCTGGAACTAGATTATATTTTGATCTAATTCTGTTGAAGTGTTCAGGGGTAAATGAAGTGAATAAGAGTAAATAGGCAAAGCGCCCATAAAATTGCAATTTAGGGCATGTACTAAAAGTCAAGGTCACAAAATTTGTTTTGGCATCAGCCACCCTTGACTCTCACACCCACACTATTATTAAAGGGTATTAAAAAAAAAAAAATGCGATTTAGCGAAACGAAACATCTCAAAAAAATATTTTGGCGTTAGCTAACCCCTCTACCGCCCCCACTGCCACCTCCACCCTATTATTAAAGGGAGTTAAAAGTTAAATTGGGATTTAGTGTGTATACGAGAACCAAGGGTCTCTAAATAAATTTTGACATTAATAGAAAACTGTACTTTCTACACTAATATATGTGAAAATAGTAATTTTCCCACGGCTTACTCTACATGAAAATAATGTTTTTTCAATCTAGAGATGACAATATTTTCACGTCTAGAGATGAAAATGAGAATTTCTAATTTATGATTTGCCTAATGGAAATAGTAAACTAAATAAATTACCTTTAAGTATACTGGGTGTCACCAATCGAAGGGGATAATAAATTGATAACTTCTAAACCGTGCAAGACAGAGTCGGTTGAATTAAAGAAAAGTTGTACATTTTAGTGATCCTTAAAGCTATTTCAGATTAAAATTTACATGTTTATTATTTAGACGCTAGACGTCACGCCACTCAAACTTTTGTTCTTCTCGTGGACGCCTATTCTTTCTTAAAGAAATTGAATTAACACCATTTTATCTAATGCAAAGCGGTAATAATTTCATTTTTAGCGCGCTGGTGTCGACGCAGGGATATAACTTGCACTTGCAGATAGGTTGGAATATTATAATTCCTATATTTTATATTTCTATAAAATTTCCTTCTGCTATAAAATTGCTTATTCAGTGATGTCAAAACTTTAAAAATTAATAACATATAGCATTATTGTCGATACCTATTCCGAATAGCAAATTGAAATATAAAAATACACTTTTTCGAACGTTTTTGGTTCAATAACTAAGTAAGTACGTACCAATATAACCGACAATAAGTAACGATATGAATAAATGTCAAATTTTAAAGACTTGGAATGGAAATGAAGGTTGCTCTTAAAAAAGATAATAAACTATGGATAATAATACCTCGATGATTTGTTATAATCACGTTCTTCACTTAAATATTAATTTATTCTGTCCAGCGAAAATTTTATCAAATATTTTCGTATCGATTTACATTTGTTAGAATGATACAGAAAGTGTTTAACAGAAAAAAATAATCAAATAGAAAATCTCACAATTTGAAAATGGTCGGTTGCAATATTATATTTAATTGATACGCGTGTTTTCGCTTCCGCGGCAAATTTAGCGAGCAGCAAAAATTCTGCGTTCCTAAAAAAACTTTGCAAATAATTATTTTACATTAAGAAGGGATGTTGAAGAAATAAGCTTTTGAAACCATCATAAAGAATAATTAATTACAAAATATATACGTACTCTAGAATATTCCATAATGTGAAAAGGACGCAGGCTATTGTAGTCCTGCATTCTCCGTACCAACTGACCAAGTAACAACCTTTCGACGTGGTCCCCTGGCTCCATGATCGCAAAATGTGTATGATATACCACAGCACTCTACGGCTATTTCACTTTCAATATAATTCGTGGTTGTAATAATAGATTATTGCACAAAACTAGTTCAAGCGGACTAAATGAATATTTATCAAGTACCCCATCAACTAGTCGAGTGTTCTTTTTTTATTGAATTATATTTTGTGGTTTTTACTTGTATTCAAACATTTAACTTTTTATCAACCAATGTTTTCAGTAGTTCTTTTAACACTACTTGAGGTACAGTACATTTAAGGCATATAAGAATTGCGAAAGTATTCACAGATAGTGGGGAAGGCGGAGGAATATTTTTTACATTGATCAGTATGTCATTTAAAAAAGCGCTGTGCTTTAATAAACTAATGTTAATGAAGTCTCTTTAACAAAAAACCAGTAAAGAGTAGAGCAGTATTATGCAATACTGGTATACCTTCTTTTTTTTATGTAGACAAACTACGGGCAAAACAATTAGGATCTACACAGATTGTAGACAATCATTACTAGTCCTGAGAAGTCACAAAATCACCACGGGAGCAGTATGGGAATGTCACCAAGCACTTGTGGGTGTCTCCAGCATGAATAACATACTGGTATGCTGGGTGAAAGGACATGCACAGTGTAGTGGCAACAAAGTAGCCGACAGACTGGCCAAGAAGGCAGCAGGCCTAAGCATCTTTGAACCTGGCCCGGCTAGTCTGTTACCGATCACGGCGATAATACAAATAATTATAGAGAACACCCGCAATGAATTCAAGAAGCTGTGGGATGAAACAAACAGCTGCAAGCTTGCTAGGGAGTTACTAAAATACTCCAACAAGAGTACAGCAATTGACTACCTGGCAATGTCCAGAAGAAACCTGCGTTTTATAACGGGAATCCAGACTGGACACTGTCCGCTAAGAAAACATCTCCATAATATGAGATTAAGCGAAACACCTCTCTATAGAGGTTGTGAACAAGAAGATGAGACGGTTCAACATGTACTTTGTGACTGTTCTGCCGTCTCATCAATTAGAGAATCCATTTTGGAAGAACGCTGGCCTACTTTGGCCGATGTAAGGGAGATGCCCCTAGGCAGCATCACCACCTATTTCGCAAGATTAGGTTGGTTGGAGGCCTAGATGAGGATCTGCCTACAGGGAGGAGTGCTGTGGCTCAATAATTCTTATTGACCACCATCCCTACCAATTCCAAATTCCAATCCTGCATAGCCCGTAAATTTGCAGGAAGCGGTAAGATAAAGCGGGAAGTCGAGAATAAAGGTAGAGAGGGCGCTACGAGTACTAAATTGGGATTTTAAGAGGGCATGGAATAATGCGAAATTTTGAAAAGATCAGCAAAAGATTTTAAAAAGAGGAGGGCTAGATGGGAACCGGAGGAACGGAAGACAGTTCCCGGGGAGACGTCGAATTGGTTGGGTGGAGAAGTCTCGGGAGGACCGTCGTGAATAATTGTTGTAATTGTTGGGAAAAAATAACGTGACAGTTCTCCGGGGAGCGTTGCATGACTTTGACGTGAAAGTCCAGGGGAATTCTCGTGGGAGTTCGCGCGCAAGTTAGACGAGAGAATAGGAATTTTAAGGGATTTGAGTGTTAACTAAATAGGTTATCGTGAGAGATACTAGGGTAAAGGTTCCAGGGTTAACGACGAGACATTTTAAATTCAGTTTTCAGGTAGATTATAATAATTGAGTGTTGAAAGTTAAATTGTGAATATATGATTTGCTAGGGATTTCTAGCCGAGTAAGAACGGAAGTTACCAGGGATCCAGTAAGCGTCCTATTACCACTTTGGTACTAATAATTTGAAGGGGGTTCGTTTGCCGACAGGGGAATGCAAGTTGCTTGAGCGCTACATGGTGGCTCAAGTATATACGGCTCTCCCTACATTCTGTTGCTACTGTAAAGATTTTTTTCTCTGAAAAGGTAAAGTGTATACGAACTTAATTGAAACCGTATAAAAACCAAAAGCCGACAAAAACAGTCGGCATCTCTTTATTGTACATGGGCGGAGGTAAATAGAAATGCTTGTCATAAGAAAATGATAAGATTTTTTGGACGTTACTATATTATTCTCTGTTTCAAATGGTCTCCAGAAAGCCATGGTAAATTAGTAAATAATTAATATATTTTACCTTTTATATAGTAGTAAATATTTATAAATATGAACAATAACTAACTAAACTCCTACGCTTGATATTATAATAGGTATTTATGCACTGCACTGGCACATTGACAACACATCTCACAAGTCCACGTTACTTCTGAGAAACGATTTACGATTTTTCTTTATGCTAGTAGGCCCGTCCGTTTTATTATCTTCAAACCAGTGCAATCGTAGATGGTTCATTCAGGCTGATTACCTTGCCAGTCTCAGACTCGCATGCACAGTTTCAACTGCTATTCGAATCTCGATACCATTGCTAAATATATAGGACAAAATATCAAATTCAGTGCGCACGGTCCTGTGCTTTAACACTGACCAGTTTCAATTGTGCTCGTATAAAGTATAATATATGTATACTTCATCCCTTTAAGTGGTTTTTCATTTAATCTCTCTACTCCAAAAGATCACGCTTATAAGCCGCTTCCGAGCTCACGGCCAAACAAACACCTTTCCGCACTTCCGAGGTTAGACGGAAGGATAATATCCTGACCTGGTGGCAGCAACGCACTACCCTTTTCAAGTGACCAGCCTCCCTCTCTCACCTTTAGGCGTCCTCTGAGGACGGAGAGGGCCTAAAGGGTAAGGGGAAGGGATGGCAGAGTTACAGATGATTGGCTATGGAGACATGCCCCGAACACAAACCTTGGTTTGCGAATTATTTAATGGTATATACCCTGATCGACCCAATGCAAATGCAATCAACTGCTAGCAAAATAGAAAATAAGTTCCGAGATTGTGGTCATGAGAGGTCGTCCTGCAATTTCAGAAAATAAACAGTTGGATATTTTACTAACAATGGAGGATAATTCTCATAAACCAAATAGCGAAATCGCAGCAGAGAAGTCAATATTAACCGCGTTCTCGCCTCACACATCTTCCAGCGGCTTGTATATCAGTGTATGCGCGGAAGCTATACAACTTTAGGCGAGGGTTGTATAGGAGATATACCATCCTTCGGAGGGGATGTAAAGCCGTCGGTCCCTTGTCTATTAAATGTTAGGCAAGTAAAAGATCCCTACTCTTCTTAAGGGAAGAGGTTCGGCAAAATTCCTGGTTAGGGTTAGCTCGTCTACAGGCGTCGGTGTTAGGCCTCAGTAGCGGAAATAGGCCGACGTTAAATAAATGTATAAAAAAAAAGTCAATATTAGTTAGTCGACCGTTTTGAAATATTTGAAAAAAAAATGGCATTCATATAAAGTGAATTTAGTTCAAGAGCTTATAGTCGAGCTGAGGTATACGGTGCACTCAAAAAAGAAAATAAAAGCTTTACCTCATTAAAATACCAGGTACGCAATTGAAATATTCAGACCAGCAAGTTCGTCTCTGTATTATTCCGTTCGCAAATTAACTCGCTTACCTTTATAGGTTTTTAATGTGCGTCGGCTTGTTTGATGACACCAGCCGCATGGTCCAACGGCGATAATAATTGGGTCGTAAAGTTTTGTTGCCTTTTTTGAGTGTACCGAAGAAAAGCATACAAAGTGGGCACACCTTACTTTTCTTGCAATTATTTTTTACTTTTTAGTAATAAGAAAAAAGCAAGTTTAAAAAAAAAACATTTTTTTATTATCATATTTTTGCTCGATTTTTATATGGCCTGGGTTCACTAGAAGAATGGCTCTATTATGCTATATTACACGTACTATCTCTCTAGGTACATTCATATGGGCCCAATTTTTATTTCTGTTAAATACTAAGAATGGGGAAATTAATAACTATAAATAGACTGAAAAAACTGCAACATTTTGTTGTAAAATTTTGTTTCAGTTGTTTTTGTGTACCGAAATATTGTGTCTAATTTACTAATTTTCTTTTTAGAAGTATTTTATTGGTCTACTACTGTCAGCGGTTATTATTATAGCAAAAGAAGAGGAATACATATCAAATGATACACTATTAATCTGCATAACGTAAGTACGTTATAATTAATACATTCATCTAACTATAACACACAACACACATATCTCCATTACTATTTATGGTGGACCCTAGGACGCACACATTTTTTTTAAATTATAAAATCATGTCACCTCAACAGAAGTGTTCAGAATGTTACTTCCGATAGAATAAAAAGTTATCTACAACTTTTTTGGTTGGTTTTAGTGAGGAGCCAATAGATAAGACCAAAAATGTTTTAAAAAAAATGGAAATTGGAAAATAATAATTTTTTCGATTAACTCTCTACCTGAAAAACAGAAGAATGAATTGGCCTCAAATTTTTATTGCGTTATTAACACATTATCTATTAACAAAACGTATTAATACGACGGTTTAATCTTAATAAGGATAAGGAGACTTTGTCATAGAATTTACATGTTCCAGTAGCAGGAAACTTTTTTATCTTATCTTTAAAAATAAATACATACCAAGTATATGGAGAAAAAATAAAAATAAAAGTAGGGTAACATTTTTATTTGAAACTATTTTTTTGTAAGGGTTTGTAAGAGTTTTCGAAAAAAACACAAGTGAAAATACAGAACGGCTTTACGGACGAAACAGTCTCATAGCATAGTTCAAATGTGCTTCTAGAGGGTAGAATATTAAAATATAATATTTTAGTCGCAAACTCCTCTATAAAATCCTTATTTTACTATAAGGAACGCAATCAGACTGCAACCAACAGTTACTCTCCGGCCGAGCGCTGAATTACAAGTTACAAGCCTAATGCGTTAAGTGTAATAATTGCATATTACCAACAGAACGCTAATGCTTCGACTGCAACAAACTCCAGCCGAGAGACTGATCCTACATAAGGGAGCTCTCATGCCAGTCGTCCCACACCACTTGCAGACTGCAGTTTCAAGCTGTTGGCTCTCGTCAGTGCAAGGTAGGCATGTGACGACCGACACGAGGATCCTTCCACTATTTGGTACATCTCGGTATATTATGTTTTAATATTCTACCCACTAGAAGCACATTTGAACTATGCTAAGCCCAGTCAAGCTATTTATTTTTAGATTGCAACAGACACTGGACCGCTAGATGGCGCCTGCTGATTGTTTTGTATGTCGCTATCCTAAGGATACACTCGCACACGTGTATGCATTTAACATAAATTTTGTGTCATCTTTCCTCATATTTCTCTCTCTCTCTGCATCCATTGACTAATCCATGACTAATCCATGTCCATATATCAACAGAAATACAGATTTAATTGAATCGAATGTAAAATTTTCATTGTAGCTTTGCCCACGAGGCTTATAAACATGAATTACACGATTAAAAAGGCTTTTCATTATGGAAAATATGACTTTTGACCAAAAGTATTCACTATTTTCTATTTTCTTTTTTTCGTTAATTTGTATTTTTTAGCAGAAGAACTATACGTCAGAACACTATTTTTAATTTTTCTGCAGGATGTGAATCTTGAGACAGGAAAATTTGTTTCTCTAACACTATTTCAGAAAGTACCTACACGTTCCACAGCTAAAAATTATGTATTGGAATAATACCGCACGCCTCGGGTGTTGGATTGGCATTTAATTCCAGCATAATTTTTAGTTGTGGAACGTGTACTGTCTAAAATGTTCTTAGAGAAAGTTCAATCTAAACACGTTTGGAATGGCATATTCCATAACTTGTAGAATATGCTATTCCAAAACTGCATTGACTGCGATCTCAAATGGATTTTTCTGAAGGTAATTTATAAGGGCTTCATCTTGTTGCTCATTACTTCGTTTAGGCCTACCAGATCCATGCTTGTGGGACATAGTTCTTTCATTTTCCCATCTCTTTTCAACTTTCATTACACTGCATTTATTTATGTTATATTCTGAAGTAATTGCTCTTATAGACATCCATTTTCTAATTTGGAAACTATACTAATTTTCTGAATTTGTGTTAGTTGTCAAACCATTATTAAAAATTGACAAAAATTTGAAATTTTCATGAATGGCTCCTTAATCACAACTTACGTTAATAACTTCAAGTTGAAAAAAAAATTAGATGCTGACTTATTTTTGCAAGTCATGTTTACACTACTAAAATAAAGTGTACTACTTTTTATTGCAATAATGTACGTCCAAAAATTGCATAGGACAAAAAACAGTCTGGATCCTCCAAATTCGGTCCTGCCGACCACGCGTCAGGACACAGCAAGATTTCGTCATCGTAGTTGACAATTATCGACATATGCATTTGACAAGTAGAACGTCAAGCAATTTTGAAGAAAACGAAAGTATTCAGATAATGCTCTGAATGTTAGTACCTTACGAAAATATTCAATGTTTATATGTATATGAATCAAAGGTTATAAACGTGGATTGCCCAATAACCTATGAATGATGAAGTTTGGTAAACGTGAACCATGAAATCCCCAAAATACTAAATAAATTCCTACTTGCCTAGTAAGGCAAAGGGTAAGCAGAACTGAGACTATACCAACTTTTCTACGCATAGTACTTTTTTTTAATGTACATATTAAGAACACAAATTTCGAACGTTTTCTGTAATTAAATATGTACTAGTCTAAAAGGCAATTTAGAAAGAGGACACGAGAAATTTTACTCAAATATTTGAAAAACTAACCAAGTCCTTGTATTTCTTAATAGAAAAAGTTCTTCCTAATTTAAAAATGATACATATAATTTCGTTTTTTCTTTCCTTAGCCTTAACTAGTAGAAATATCTCTATCTTACCATCAATACAGAATAATATTAAGTGACACCTAGATTAATGAAAACTGCAATATTATCATGCAATAATTATAATGAACAAGGAAGCAGTATAGCC
Source organism: Leptura quadrifasciata (assembly GCA_963675555.1). Taxonomy (NCBI): domain Eukaryota; kingdom Metazoa; phylum Arthropoda; class Insecta; order Coleoptera; family Cerambycidae; genus Leptura; species Leptura quadrifasciata. The sequence goes on from OY776675.1 coordinate 159,186,959, forward strand.
GCCAGTGTATACATCAAACGGTCAAAATAAATTACATCAACAACACGTTTCAGATTTAGTGGGGGAGCCACCTTCATCCTTCAGCTTGAGCTTAGAAAAACTCTTCGTCATCGACCCAAATTCTTTACCAATGTATTCTTCAACGTCGTCTTGCTCCGCGCCTTCACTTTTTCTACCCAAAATCGGTCTTGGAAATGGGCTTCTGGTTCCTAAGATCGGCCGTGGACTGTTGGGAGCACTATTGACTTGCCTTACGGATCTCCTGGAATATCTGGAACATTGGGGCTCTTTCGAATTTGGGGTGGATTTAGCTGAGGAGGGGGATTTAGTGTTTGTTACATTCCTTAATGGGGGCGGGATGTATATTGGGGCTTCCGGACTAAGTTCCGATTTCATAAACGTCTTCTACGGACCCGGGCAGTTTAGCGGTTTTTTTCTTGGTTTTACTAGAGAAATTAAAAAATTGACGTTTAAAATGTTTTTTAAAATTTGATTGGCAATGGTTGCTATTTATTTCGAATCATTTAAATATACAGAGTGTGTTTAAGAGAACATCAGGTATTTGACATTTTCAGAGAGCATTTTTCTTTCATATTCTTGGGTAATATTCCATTTTGTAAGATTAGCTAAAAGCCTACAATAGTTGATACCTCCACTTCTGAGTAAAAGCAAAGCCTTTTAAACACGCACGGAATGAGTCAAAATAAGAAGAATTAAGGGCAGACTCTTCTCGAAAAATGGCGGGGGCGCCCCCACCCGTTATGAAAAGGGGTTGCACGCATAGTTGTACATACATGTATATATACAAGGATATAATAAATAAAAAGAAAACCAATATAATAGTAATGAATAGTAGATATTTTTACATCACCATAATATGCACATCTAATGAATAAATAGTTGAAAGAAGATATATAAAGAAAAATATGTAAACAAATAGAACAAATTAGTAGAAATATCAATAAAACACTTACAAAATACGCAAATAAACACATATATAGAAACATATAAGCACACATATGTATCACAAAAGGAAGAAAGCAAGAAACAAAACATTTTAAAATGAATCGTCATAATAATCACTAAGATTATAATTAGGCTTTCTGAATCAATATGTCTTTCTTTGACTCTCTGAATGTCTTCAATTGAGTCATATTTCTGACTGAGAGACAGGGGTATGTGGTTGTATATTTTTTTACTTTCGTATATTACTGATTGCTTCGTTAAAGTTGATCTGGGAATGAGTAGAGGCAGGGTTAAATTTAGCGCTTGGCGGTCCCTCTGATGTTTGTTTCTCGATTTTATTTTTTTTATTCCACTGCGCATCCACTATTTCCATCCCACGCACATTTGCATGTACACTGCTCGAGTAAACAATAAACATCAACCCAATTACATCACTGCTATCCACTGCGCATCAAATAATTTAAGCCCAGGAGCATGCTTGCGCACTGAAAATCTAAAAAATCTTATCCCATACTGTTCCGGCCGAGTGGGAGTACTGGTCTATTCTCTACTGTGGTTATACTCAGGCAGAGGATCAGTATGTAGTGTGTTTAGTATTCTCTTATGTATTAGACATACCGTTTCTACAATAAAGATGCATGTAAGCGTTAATATGTTGTGAGCGATCAAAAGAGGTTTATAATAATCCCTTGGTATCTTCGTGCCCTTTTTTTGTAACACAAACACAGAATTTAGAAAATGTTGGCTACACATTCCTCAGAAAGCGATTCCGTATCTTACATGGAACTCAATCAGGGAAAAGTAAGCCGTTTTTGTAGCCCTGAAACCCAGTTCATTTGAAGTTATTCTCACTGCATAACAATTAGATGCTAACTTTTTACTTAAATTAGAGACATGTATACTTCAAGTAATAAGTTCCCGACACAGAAAAAACGCAACAAAAACTTTACGACATAATTATTATCGCAGCGGGCCATAGCGCTAGTTGAAGTAAATAGATGCCAGTAAATAAAAAACGCAACAAAAACTTTACGACTTAATTATATCGCCGCGGACCATGGCGTTAAACCTGACATTAAACATTCCCGACGCACATTAAAAACCTATAAAGGTAAGCGAGTCAATTTGCGAACAGCTTTGTGTGGGAGGGGGCTACACATTTAGAGACAAGGGACACACACCCAATATCCGAGTATAGTGGAAAAATCCCTCTCACAGTATTTTCCACTGCCGCGACCGGGGATCGAAACCGGAACTTTTGGGTGAGAGGCAAGTGCGCTCACCTCCCGACCATCAGTCAGTCAGTCAGGTTTTCAGTAAAAACTATGAATTTTGGTGAAAAATATCAAGAGAGCAAAGTTATAGGGCATAAAATTTCCTACTGGTTTATAGAATTATGCATAGTTTCGCCGCTAGAGGACGCGAAATATATATATACTTTTGCGCCTTGCAAAAAGCAGTAAATAATTTTGAGCAATTGGTATTTCGCAAAGATATTACTCTTTTCGATAATAAGAATTCATCTTCGCTAGAACTAGATCCAGGTATTATCGTTTACATTATCTCTTCATCATTATCGTTCTCATCATTTTCATTTTCCATTACATTTTCCATAAAATCTGATCGCAATAAGCCCCCAGCAGGCAGATTAATCCTAAAGAAAGGACTACAGTGCAGGGCTGTTTTGCATCGCCAACCGTAGACTAGTTTCGAGCTTGTTAGTTCTCATTAGTTCGACATAGACGAATGCACAACACATTTCACTGTTCCTCTAGTCATCAAATTACAGACAAGGGGTGTCCGCAACTTGTCGAATAGCTCCATCTGGTGGCGACTTATTGCGGTCAAAGTTGGCGAAAAACTCGGACTAAGTTATATTTAAAATATATAAGCCAACGCAAAGTGGATAAATCATTACAAAAATAATAGTAATCAGATTTTATTTTGCGTTTTCCGATTGAAGACGTAGTATGTCGTAAAGTGTAGGACATCTTTTTCAATTGATTTTTAAATGCAGTACGCACAATGTCCACCTAGATTGGTGGCAATGAATCGATTTCCTTTCATAGGAAACAGTGGAATACTGAACTTTCGTAGTAGGTATTTTTACTTTACTACACATTTGTTATTTATTAATGATCAATTATTACAAAAATTGTTCGAAATGTCCTCCATTTTCTGTATGCACAACAACTTTGCAGAAGAAGAATACTTTGACTTAAGGCTTGGTTTTTGTGAAATCGAGGAGGAAGAATAAAAAGTGGCAAAATAAATTAATTTTGACAGCATCTCGGGGCGTTTAAAGTTAGAAATCTACATAAGAGACACTGATTTTTGAAAATCATTTGATTTTGTTACACCTAAGCGGCCACAGATACCGTCTCCAAAAACATGGTGTTGGTTATTCACTTAGAACATTAATTTTCGATTTTGCCATATACCTGCTCTTAGTATTTTGGGGTCCAAGAATTAAAGTTTTAAGCGACTCTATTAATATCATTTAATAATTCTAACTGAAATTGTCTCTTTCTATTTACAGAAACTGCGTACAGTGCAAGCAAATGTTTGGGTCATTCTTCCATGCAAGAGCTTGCGCGGAAGCCTGCCTGTTGAGTAATGGAAAACAAATTCCGGATTGCACCAATCCTAAATCATTTTGGAAATTATACAAGACTCCTTTATTGACAGTTTGATACCTGGAAATCCAAGATTTTTGTTTCAAATAAAATATTCAAGATTATTTTAATAATTTAAAACAATAAACTCTTATCAACATTGTAGGTTTGTTTTAATAAATTTTCCAATATAATTAAAATAATTCAATTTAAACATAGCGTGCTCTAACTAAAAAACTTTGCAGAATAAATAAATATTCAGCAAAGCCAGTCACCAACTCCTTGTTTGTCAACATAATGTTTGTAATCCATAGCCGTCGGTGAACTGTTACTAATTTTCTTACTATTGATAAGCTGCCAAAACTTATTGGGATTAATTTTAATATTATTTTCAATATCACTACAATAATTACCTATCTTAAGTTCCCAGACGTCGCGTCGTCGGAATCTTACCATATCGGCTCTCACTCAGCTGTTTATGTAAATTAAAAAAAGTTATTTGGTTCTAAGATAAACAAAACAATAATCTATGTGCCTATGGATATATTTTTGTTTTTTTGAATTCCTTTTAAAATTTATTGTGCAAGTTATGAACACAGAAATTCAAAAAATAAAACTATTTAGCGGTCTACTAATGCATTTTATTAACATATATTTCTGCAGAATTTAAATTTAAATCCACCCATTTGGCTGTTTACGAAAACTAAGAAAAGTTATTTACTAACATAAATAAGACAATAATCTAGGTTTCTAGGAATGACTTTTCTTTCTTTTTTAATTTTGTATATAAGTTATGTAATTACCAATGTTAAATGACTATATTCCTTTTATAAAAGAAAAGAAATATCCAGATGGCGCAGAAATAAATTGTTTGCTGTATATGAATAAGGTCCTGTTTCGTTCGAAAATTAGCTGCGAAACCCGACCGGGTTTCTTGATCAATACCGAAATTCAAAAAGTAAATCCATAGAAACCTAGGTTGTTGTTCTGTTTATCTTGGTACTAAATAGCTTTTCATAAACAGTCGATTGAGAACGTATTTAGACTTATCATATCTCTCAGATTTTTCGGATTTCCCGGAAATTTCATATAGCCCACATAAATAGTAATTCTTCTCCAATATATTTGCAGGTGTTCTGCTAGGTAGTTCCTCGTGAAATGTCAGTCTTTTGATAGTAACTGTTCAGAAAAGCTTCCCATGCATCGTAATGCGCTTTTCACTTTTTCCAAAAAAGTCCAATATCACATCATACCAATTATACATGTGGAACATGGGACAACTTGAGTATTTAACGTTCGATTTGTCACTTATGTATACATTATCTACGTGTGCTGCTTTAGATGCCAGCATAATTAGAAAATGGCAAGAATGGCAACATTAATATAAACAGAACTTATTTTTAATATTTACAAAAAAATAGACCAATGAAAATCTTCCCCAACTATTAAATGTATTTCTATCGCACTTTAGAAGTAATCTACCGCATTTAGTGAAAAATGAGCCGAATCTTCAGACCAATTTATACAAAAGCAAATGATGGTTTTCCAGGTAGGCTGTGGTGTCCTGAATAAGGTTTCAAGAGTCCCCGAAGTGGGAGTTCAGGGGCGGTAGGTGTGTCTTTACTATGTACATGCTCCGATATGCGATGTAAAGCAACGGCAGGCGCGGTTATTAGTTGGATGGGTGACCGTTAAAACTGTTATAGTATGTTTCACAAAATTCCGAAAAAATTAACTCAAAATACTTCAAAATTCGAAAATTAAATTAATCTATCCGTCCAACTTGTCAAGCTAGAAAAAAGTAGTCTACCCACAGATTCACACGAAAAACAATTCAAAAACAATTCTTGGAAAAATTCACGGTCCTTAGATAATTCATAAATATGTCAAAACCATCAAAAAATACTTCAAAAAGTTCCATACTTCAATTTTACAGCGTTTTCATGAATAAAAGATAACATGAAAATTATTGCCCCTGTATAATCTTAAACGTCACCAAAAGAACTTTCCGTAACCCCCGTATAATAATTTAATTCCATACCATACATTTGCTATAACCGACTTTCTATCCAAAGTAAGCATTTATTCAATTTGCGTTGTAAATATAAAAACACCCTATTTTTATCCATCATATTCCAAAGCTTACATTGTTATCAAAACTCATTTCCGTTGCCATATGCACATCATATTCTCATGCTGATTCTTTGCCGCTCCGTTCAAAACACGAACCAAACTTCACCTCGGTCGAATTCGCCCCGTACACACTTAGCATGGCTTAATCTTATAATGATCGACAGCAGGTGACAGCGCTGTACGAGGATGAACCAATATATCACTGACCATTTTCCGATTAATTCCGTAAATAACTCCCAAATTAAAATAGCTTCGAACTAAAGTCATATATCAAAAAAATCCTAATTTTACGGCCGATTCGATGGCATACATTTCAATTCAGATTTTATCAATTTCGCTTATTACGCAGTTACGTCGTCCGCACGGAGCGACAAGTACCGTAACCGGTTTTGGACCGCGTCCGCACGGAGCGTCGGCTCACAAAAAAACGTTCGTGCCTGACTCGATGGGGCACGATTGACGCAACCAATCAGATGGTATATAAAGCAGAGCGGAGAAAGTCTCGATAAAGTTAGTTCCTTCGGTGTTACTCGTGATCTAATACATTGCCCGCGCTACTTCCAAGGCCGAAACCTTGTAAAAAAGAGTTTTTTACTTATTACAATCAAACTGATCTCGTGCATAAAATGCAAGTGAATTTTTCCAGATTTTTTAAACAATCTGCAACTACGAGTTCATTTTTTCTAAACCACGACGAACTTTCGTTGTTGAAAAGCTTACCTTTTCACAACCTTGTAAGAATAAATTTTTTTAACTAATGTTAAGTGAATCAGATTTGTGTTTTTATTTAAATAAATCGTTTTAATTTCCCTTTTTTTTATACATTCATTTAACGTCGGCCTATTACCGCTACTGAGGCCTAACACCGACGCCTGTAGACGAGCTACCCCCAACCAGGAATTTTGCCGAACCTCTTCCCTTAGGAAGAGTAGGGATCTTTTGCTTGCCTAACATTTAATAGACAAGGGACCGACGGCTTTACATCCCCTCCGAAGGATGGTATATCTCCTATACAATCCTCGCCTAAGGTTGTATAGTTTCCGCGCATACACTGATATACAACCTGCTGGAAGATGTGTGATGCGAGGACGCGGTTTACGTTGGAATGGTCACCCATTCAAGTACTAACTGCGCCTGTCGTTGCTTTACATCGCGTACCGAAGTATGTACATAGTAAAGACGCACCTGCGCTCGCCCCAGTTTCCCTTTTTAAAACAAAAGTGTTTCATTCAACGATATATAGTTACTCAGAAAGTACTCTTCCATAAACAATCCGAAAGAATCAAAGTGTTTGTGAATTCCACTAAAACAAAGTGTTCTCTTCGAACTTCTAGTGCTATATACAGGGTGGTGCAGTAAACCTTGCACGAAAAGTCAAATAAGAGACCCCCCAGGCCTTGGGGGGTCTCTTATAAGCTCCGAGCTAGCCAAGATATATTTTTTGCTCAACCCCAAAGGCGTGTTCGTGTTCACAACGAAGATCGCGTCCTCGCTTCACACATCTTCCAGCGGCTTGTATGCGCGGAAGCTATACAACCTTAGGCGAGGGTTGTATAGGGGACATACCATCCTTCGGAGGGGATGTAAAGCCGGCGGTCCCTTGTCTATTAAATGTTAGGCAAGTAAAAGATCCCTACTTTTCTTAAGGGAAGAGGTTCGGCAAAATTCCTGGTTGGGGGTAGCTCGTCTACAGGCCTCAGTAGAGGAAATATGCCGACGTTAAATAAATGTATAAAAAAAAGTGGGAGTGTAAGGATAATATTTGGCAACACTGTAAAGGGCTAAAATCGTGCTCTGAAACGAATTTTTCGGAATATCTCGGTTTTCATTGCCTCTGTGACAAAAATATATCAGGTCAAAAAGAAAGCTATGGAAATTCTCTATAAAAAAGATACAGGGTCTTGCCAAATTTTATCCTTATACCCCCACTTCGGGGACTTTTGAGGCCTTATTCAGGTCACTAGAACCTACCTGGAAAACCATAATTTGCTTTTGTATGAATTGGTCTGTAGAAAAATCCTGCAGAGAATTAACGAAAACAGATGTCAAAATTATCAAAGAAGGTTCACCTTCACCAAGAGTTAAATGAAGATGATTTTGATCGGCGACTTGAAAATGCAGTGGATTAAAGGTGCATTTATCAGGGTGGTTTTATTAAGGGTCAAACAATTATTGTAAATATTGTTTTTATCGTTTCATTCTAATGGGGTGGATATTGGAACAAGATAAATATTTGCCAGCTTGAATAACTACTAAAAATGAAAAATTGAAGACAGATGCTTTTATCGACTGTAATCGCAAAATTTGTGATCATAAATATAGGGTATTTTGTAAAAAAAAAATAATTTGTATACAATTATATCAATTACGCAATGTAATTAAACGTAGAAAATAGCTAATAATTATCAATTATTCGAAAAATTGTTCGAAATGTCCTCCATTTTCCCTTATGTACAACAACTTTGCAGGAGAAAAATACTTTGATTCAAGGCTTGGCTATTGTGAAAATCGAGGAGGAAGAACAGAAAGTAGGAAAATAAATTAATTTTGACAGCATCTCGGAGCGTTTAAAATTAGAAATCTACATAAGAGACACTGATTTTTGAAGATCATTTGATTTTATTACATCTAAATGGCCACAGATACTGTCTCTAAAAACATGATGTCGGTTATTGTTATTGATTTATGTTAATAACTTGAAAGTTTTCGGATTAATTTGAATTTAGGGCATTAATTTTCGGTTTTGCCATATACCAGCACGACTGTCTACTAGTACCATTTAATAATTATAACTGAAATTTTCTCTTTCCATTTACAGAAACTGCGTACCGTGCAAGCAAATGTTTGGCTCGTACTTCATAGGAAGAGCTTGTGCAGAGACCTGACTGTTGAGTAATGGAAAACAAATTCCGGATTGCACCAATCCTAAAACATTTTTGAAATTATTAAGACGCCTTTATTGACAGTTTGATACCTGGAAATCCAAGATTTTTGTTTCAAATAAAATATTCAAGATTTTAATTATTTAACACAATAAAGTCATATCAACATTATAGGTTTGTTTTAATAAATTTTCCAATGTAATCAAAATAATTAAATTTAAACATAGCGTGGCCTGACTAAAAAATTTTTGCAGAATAAATAAATATTCAGCAAAGCCAGTCACCAACTCCTTGTTGGTCAACATAATGTTTAAAAATTGTGATAGATGTAGTGGATTAAATCATCTTTAAAAAACTTGTAATGCTACTCAAGCTTACCCTAAATGCTCATTGAGCCATTCTGTGTCTGAATGCAAATCTACTAATTTGAAATGTATCTACTGTGTTAATATTAAGTTTAATGACTAAATGTCCCGTTTATAGACAAAAATTTGAACAACACTAATCATTATTTGCAGTCAGATAGCAACTAGAGAGGAATGCTATCGAGTCTGATATTAGTGAGTATTCCAAAAATAGGCAATTGAATACATATTTTCAAAATGTCCGTGGTCTAAAAACAAAAACTCATTGCTTGTATAATGCATCTCTCACATGCAATTACGACATTACAGCTCTAGCTGAAACCTGGCTAGACACTAACATTTTTGATGCTGAGTTATTTGGTTCAAATTACACAATCTTTAGAGCATATCGTAAATGTATTCAAACAAATGTTACCAGAGGTGGCGGTGTATTAATTGCCACCAAAAATCTACATACAGCCCTTCCAATGAGTCTCGATTACTCTATTCTTAATATTGATATGGTTGGTGTGAAAATTGCTTTACGAAGTAACTATTTATATGTTATTGTTTTGTGCATACCACCAAATCTTGGCGTACAGATTTATGAAACTCTGTTTGATGAAATGGCGAACCTTGAATTTATTACCGGTGAAGAACAAGTTATTTTTGTAGGTGACTTTAATATACCTGAATATGCACATTATCTGTAATAGCAATAACATCTCTGTCCTAAATAATTTTTGTGAATTCTCAAATCTTATCCAGTATAACAGAATAGTAAATACAAACAACCATACCTTAGACTTAGTCCTTAGTAATCATAAAATAGAGGTAAATAATTCTACTGGTCACTTACTATCTGAGGACGCTCACGCTTCTCTGAATATCTATTTACAAGTACAACAAAAACAACAAAAATAAGAATTCTGTTAATTCTTCTCCCATGTTTAATTTTACAAAAGCTAATTTCCATAAGCTCTACGAGCACTTAAGTAATCTTGATTTTGCTAGCATTAATCAATATAAAGATGTGAATGAGGCATGTGATGAATTGTATTCTATCCTGGAGTCTGTTGACAAAATCAAAGCACTGGCGCAACTTTAAAATATATGGTAACGCAGATAACACAAAAATCGATATTGATAATGCGCACAAAGAATATCTTATCAATATTGAGAACCAAATTAAGTCCAATCCAAATCACTTCTGGTCATATGTAAACAGTAGAAAAAATATATCCAGTATTCCTAGCGTTAGGACCTATAATGAATTCATATTAAACGAACCACAAGTAACAGTTGACGCATTTGCTAATTACTTTCAAGAATCATACTCCGCATCTACATATATTTTTTATGATGTAAATACCACTTATTGCAATACTAACAATTTATGCATTCGCTATATTACCGAAAATGATGTACTCAAGGCGCTTAAAAAAATTAAACCCAAACACTACAGGTTCTGATGGTATTCCGGCCTTTCTCCTTAAAGATTGTGCCATATTATTTGCAAAACCGTTAGCTAGCATCTTAATTTATCTATTAAAACTGCTGCTTTTCCAGAAGTCTGGAAGATATCGAGAATCTCTCCGGTATTAAAAAAAATGATAGATGTGCTATTAAAAATTATAGACCAATGGTAATATTGTGCTATTTTAGTAAATTATTTGAAAACATAATACATGATATTCTCTTTAATCACGTCAAATCTCAAATTTGCCTCAATCAACACGAATCCATGCCAAATCGCTCTACCACCAGCAATTTGATGTGCATTACTCAATTCATAGCTAAACATTTGGATGCTGGAGGCCAAATAGATGTCATTTATACATATCTTTCTAAAGTCTTCGACAGACTGGACCACGGAATTTTGCTGAAGAAAATTTTTTGAATCCTACTTAGTAACTGGACGACTAAATGTACAATATCGTGAAAGTAGGACTATGGGCAACTTAGCGACATGAGGTGTTCTCCAAGGTTCTGTGCTTGGGCCTTTGCTATTTAATATTTTTATAAGTGATATCGTCATTAGCTTGCACTGCAAGACATTACTGAAACTCTTAGTTGCATTAGATTTCATGTTACTAATTTGCAGACCCGCTCGAATTCATCTCCTATTTGTCTTCACCAAGAACAAATTTGCTGTTATCTTCTGCCCTGCACCCTATATATTCCAACTATGATTCTTTATATAAAAATATAAATATTTTTAATACTAGTATATCCAAAATGCGAAATGTCAATTCTGTACAATGACTGTAGCTTCTAAAATATTAGATTACAACTTTTATACTAATAAAAGACTTATTTTGTTAATTTTTATTATAATTTAATTGTTTACTTTTAGTTAAGTTATTTAGTTTTAATTATTATATAGTTTTCTTTTTATGTTCCTGGTCTATAATTGGATTTCTATCTGGGCAGTCATAATCAAAAAATAAAATAAAATACATACATACATCTAACTAATAAAACTATTTTGCTTCTTACGACAATATTTTGCGAAAAACTCCTATAATGAAAATACTTTGCAACCTGGGAGCCATAATACAGCCACTTTGCGACAATATATTCTTTTAGTCTTTGAATTATAGAAATATTTTGCCACTTGGTGGGGGGGCGTTATATCTCGACTTCTAAACGTCCTAGCACCATCTAACTGCATTCCATGCTTCTCCACCGGGTATCAATGACGAAAAAACGGACGAATTACACAGTAGTAGTTAATAATTATGGGTTTGCGTTCTTTTCCAATTAACTAATTAAATGTAATTAGCATCTAACGGAGCAGTAAAGGAAGCGAAGAGGATTATCTAATAAATTTTAAAAACGGTCTAACGTTAAAATTTATGTACACAAGCTCAAGTACAAATTGAACTATGATGGCTCTCTTCCCTATTAGTATCAAGTTTGAGTCACACTTTCTTTTATCGTGGTAATGAAAAAAAAACGCACGCTAAAGTTTTAAAATGTTGCAGACCTCAGTTTCAGATTGCATATATAGTATAATAAAGTTTGTGAGTGACTATCCCAACCGCTGCTATATTTGCCTTAAAAATTAGGAAAGGTACGAAAATATCGTTAATTATTGTATCACTTCACATTTGCCATTTGCAGATATCTCAATTGTTATCAAGTGGTGCTGTGCTTTAGCAATTATGATTGCAGTGATAGTTGTAAGGACGATTTCAGCTATCGGAATCATGTAAGTTAAACAAATTTTATACAGCTGTTAAAAAAAATGACGATTTCTGGTGGTCAAAATAGATATTTTTCATGGAAACTATTTTTATGGTTGCTCCTAACGGCACTGGTGTTAGAAAATAATTATTTATGGTTGGTGCTTTCTGCACGAATGCAAATTTTTTTGAACGTAACGTAGTTCGGGTTTGGTTGCGAAAACCTTCGATTTTTCAAATGTAAGAATTGGGTGACCGGGCTGGCCACTCCACAGGACCCTCTTCTTCCGTAGCTGAGAAGATCGATTCTTCTAATAAAACTTGACGATGAGTTTCGGCAAAATGTGGATGTGAGCTATCTTGTTCATATTTTCGCCATTTAAATTGTTAACATTTCGTGAACTACAGATTTACTACACATAATATTCCATGTTTTTAATTCATGTGCAAAATTTCGCGAAGCTTAATTATTATAATTCTGCATACTCATTAACTAAATCTTATTTGACTGATAGAAATCAGCGCGTAATCAGTGACGGCAGAATGTCAAATACCAATAATATAAGCCACGGAGACCCACAGGGGTCTATTTTGGTACCATTACTTTTATAATCTATACCTCTGACTTCAAACAGAAATCAACATAGCAACATTTCAACTCTCATTTTTACGCCGTTGATACAAACTTATGTTTCTTCTCAAGCATCGAACAATTTCTCCACGTGGAAAATTAACGACGACATTAAATCATTAGTAAGAATATGAAATAATCACTGTCTCAATATTAACAGTACAAAGTCATCGGTTATTTTATTTGGCAGTTTCAAAGATAGAGAGAGGGCCATAAACAATGTTTTCATACAGGTAGATGGGCAAAAGTTGAAATATCAAAATAAAATGTTTAAGGTTAAACATAGAGGTCCAACTTGATGAAAAGTTAGAATTAATTGTTACCTCGCTAATTGTTTCATGAAAGGCTAGTTTTGCTAGTAGAAAGTGACTCAAATAAGTTACTAAAACCCCGAGAACCCCTATAAAAAACCCTCTGATACGGAAACATTTTGCTAATAACTCGAAAAATAATGAAGAAAAAAGATAGCACCACGTGAAAGAGCGGGAATTTTGACAAAAAAATTGTATATAAGTTTTATTTAACAAATTTTTCCCTTAGCATGAGAAATTATAACAGTTCACTCAATATTTCAAGCGTCACACGGGGAAATGAAGCATTTCTCGACCGCCGCTACATAATAAACAGTGGCGGCGGAAAGGGGGGCGGCGGGGGCGGTCCGCCCCGGGTGCCAAGCACCAAGGGCTGGTAACGTGGTGAGAAGTCACTCGCGTAGCTTAGTAGCCAGCCACTGATGCATCTGCACGACGAGGACGGCGCGGGCGGAAGGGGCAAGTGATTTCGGCTCCTCCTTAACCCGCGCCGCGCCATGTGGAAAGACTGCAGTCGAACTTACTTAAAATATCCTTACGCAGCTGGAGAGTGATAACTTGGACATACATCTATGTCGGGCTCAAGGATATGATAACGCTGCAACCATGGCAGGAGTTCATGGTGGTGTACAAGCAAAAATCAAAGAACACAATACTAAAGTGTTGTTTGTTTATGCATTGTGCTAATCATTCGCTAAATCTATGTGGAGTGCACTCTTTCGGGAGTGTTAGTTCAAGTGTAAACTTTTTCGGAACAGTGGAAAGAGTTTACACGTTCTTTTCGTCATCCACACATCGATGGGAAATTCTAATGAAAAGTGTAGGCGTATCGGTCAAAAGACTAGTAGAGACAAGATGGAGTGCTCATCACGACGCTGTTAAACCACTAAAGAATAATTTTGAGAAACTTGTATCAACACTCAAAGACATGTCTGATCCCAGCAAAGAAAAGGGACAAGAGAAGCAGCATCCACACTCTTACCAGCTTTGTGTGACTTCAGTTTTTTATGCTACCTTTCTTTTTGTTGTGAAGTCCTAAAAGAAGTTAACCAGACACAAAAGTATATACAAACATCTGGGCTATCGCTGTCATAAAAATCAAAGCCCTAAAAATGTTTCTTCGAAGCCAACATATCCAAATAGTGGAAAGAGGATATTATTTTGGAGATTTTACGACTGAGGCGCCATTTCGAAGCTGCCAGCATTTCTTTCCAAGAAGCGGTCCAATGGACTACCTTGGAGCTTCTGAAATTCATTGTACAACGGGACTATTCTGAGTCTGTTCCAAATCTAGTGCTGTGTCTTAGATTTTTTTTAACTATTTGTGTTGTGTTTCGGTGGCTTCTTGCGAAAGAAGTTTCTCACAATAAAAGTTGATAAAATCTTACTTAAGATCCACAATGAGCCAAGCGCGACTTACCAATCTTGCCATATTGTCCATTGAAAAAGACAGGAAAGTAAATTTTGATAATATGATCGAATATTTTAGCAAAATAAAGTCACGTAAGCATGTTTAGTATTTGATTTGTTGTTTTATTTTGGGGGTGCTCAATAGAAAACCGCCCCGGGTGCCAACCTATGCTACGCCGCCACTGATAATAAAGACAGTTTGTACCCATTAAAAACGAAAAAAAGGTAGCATTTTAAAGAGGAAGAATTCAGTTTTCCAATGGTATACTTACTTTGAATTTTTATAATTTTTATTTCTTATAAATTGCACGTGAAAGTTAAGTTTTATCATATTTTTCTCCACTCTGTATTAAAATATAAATATTAAATAAAATCTATTTAAAAAAGAAATCCTTGTAGATATAGATTGTTTATACCTTAAACTTCAATCTAAGATTAATTCTTATGCTCTAAAGCATCCAGAGTAAAAAGAAATTACCTACAAGCCTTTTTTGACCGTTTTAGATAAATTTTCAAGTGAAAATTTCCTAACCCTAAAAATTGGAAAAAATACCAATGATTTAAAGGCTATTTTTTTTTACTCTGGATACTTTAGAGCATAAAAATTAATCTTAGATTGATATTTACGATAGAATCAAGCTAAATCTACAAGGATTTTTAAAAAACAGTATTTTATTTAATATTTATGTTTTAATATAGAGCGGAAAAAAAAATGATAAAGCTTAACTTTCACGTGCAATTTATAAGAAATAAAAATTATAAAAATTAAAAGTAAGTCACTGCCGATGCCTTCTTTTAAAAGTAAAGTAAAAAAGCTGTGTCTAGATAAACAATGACCCAATTTAGTTCAATTCAATTCAATTTAATTTTTATTCCAATTTACTTTACACTCATTTTCCGCTTCTCTTTGTTAATTACTGTCAATAGCTATATTTTTGTTATTATTATTATCTTTTGTGATTTTTTTTTCTTTTACTATATAATATTTTCTGTTGTTAATATTTATTGTATGAATTGTCTTGGTTGAGTGGTAGAGTAGCTAGACTGAACTCCGCCCAGACTGAAATCTAAATAAAGACGATTTATTATTATTATATATCGTTGTATCGATGAACAGTTCAAAAGCTTTATCAGTATCGCTTGCATTGTAGATATCTGCTCAGGTTTCTTTACTCCAATATCCTAAGAATATTTCATAACTATGATCAATGATCAATGATCCCGTATAACGGTATGCCTTTTATTATTATTTATATTATTTATATTTTTGAGTGCTAAACTCTGTCCTGAATGATCAGATCAGAACATCTCATTGATGTTGAAATTAGAGCAAACATAATCAAAACAAGTAGAAGTATTCACTGTTATTTTAGTTGCATTTAATATTATATATGATCTAAAGATATCTTTCCGTTCATTTGTTGCAGTAGATTGAGAGAAATTATCAATATTGAAGTTTCCACTGTTGTAGTATATTCCCCATACTGCCAAAATGGCCGACCAAAAAATAACCAAAATTTGCCATATAAATCATTTGTCAAGGCCAACCTGGCAAACACCATAAAAAAAAGTCCTTAAGTCACCTAACATACCAAAAAACTACAGTTTATAACTAAAAAATCTGAGAAATTTTAAGTATCCTCGATAATTCACCGACATTCAAATTATATCATTAAATTAGCCAAAACACCAAATTCCGTCAAATTAACAACAATATTTTACAAACTACACCCCTTAAAAATACAGCCCCCCCAACATCTCAAATCATTCTCAATTTACTCCCCAAACTTCAATCTATCAAAATTTATTTCACTTCCCAAATCATTCTACAAGCCCCCGTATCTTAATTTTCGCGTCAATTTCAATTTCCCTAAAATATCTTTAAACATCTTTTAATTATCTCCCCGAGCCGCCCATAAAACAATCTTCTTAAAATCAAGACCAGTTTACGTGTTCCCCATGAGTTGCTGGCCACTCGTCCCTATCTTCATTTAGTTATCCCTCATTCAGCTTCTTTTTCTTAATTAAAATCACTATGTCCAATTTACTAGTACCCTTTTTCATGCTGGCAACTCGTCGCCAACTTCACTCCATTACCCTATATAAATTTATCATGACCAAACCTAGCATCGCACGTAACAATTAAATGTAACATCGGGGGTTCGACTTTAAAGTCGAACCCTCAACGCTACTTCACGGGACCATTTCCAGATATCAGTCATATCCGCAGTTATCTTAAATATTTCCAAAACTAAATTAGATTCCGCTGACATTTTTATATCAAAACATTACATTTTTCATAGCCGATTTAGCAATATAATTTTCATTTAGAAATTCAAAAATTTAAGTAACTATTGCGCAACATTTCACAATAATAGGCCAAATGAATGTCCGGTTCCCTTTTAATTCTCATCCAGCTCTCGGCTACGCCGTGCCCCGTCAATTGTATAAAAGTAGAAGCGTGCCGAGCCCCCGGCAAGTTGTGTTCCCGGTGTATCTACGAATAAGTTCTTACTATCCGCGTTACCCTTTGATCGCCATAGAGCCTAAATCCAAAGTAGTGTTTTCCGGCTTAGCTAACGAAACCGAAAGTATACCCGCGTCCTCTTCCTAGGCCGCCCCTAGTAAAATATCGGTATTTTATATTTTTGTTCAGCCCAAGTGCTACATTTTTTTTATCGCCCACGGGGCCCTAGTTTTTAGTAAAAATAAATCGTCTTCGTGACTTTAGTTTGTAAGTGAATTATCTCAGATAATAACGAAACCCGCACCGTCTAAGGCAAAATTCTAAGTGTCGATACGTTACCTAAAAAGAAATTTGTTAACTTTAAATAATATAAATATTCAACTCTGTGCTTTTCGCATAAATAAAAAGATTATAATTTCGTGTTTTAAATATAGTGTTATTATAGAAAGAAAAATATCTACCGGGTATTCCAGTAGGCCCTACCCAAGAAGCCAAAAGTGATTTAGCTACAAGAAGCTGATACAAGGTAAAGCTTTAAGCCCTTACAAAGAAATAAAAAGCAGTTTTACGCTCTGAACTTATACAGGGTGTACCTATTGGCCGAATCCTTCCGTTTAAGGATATACCACCCCGACCTAACTTTTAAAAAAATTAAGTGCACCAGCGGCCTCTGGGAGTCTCAGACGAAGCTAGCCAGCCCAAACTTTTTATTTTCCCAACAATAAGAGGCAACCGCGTGTTCATGGCGCCCAACGTGGGGCATTAAATTTAATCCAGAGGATCGTGCGTGTTTACCACATGCTATATTTATGAGGTAAAAGCTATGCAAGATGCTTTAATAGAGTAGCTTTAGATTTATGCTTTGAGAACATATTATTACCAGCAAGATTATTCACCAAATAGCTTTATAAGCAATTTAGTGCTGAATAAAACTTCAATATAACCAATTATCTCTATAAGTTGCTATAATATATTATTTATAAGGCTTTAAGCATAATAAGAGGACCAGATGTGTTATTTACACAACAATGTTAGTTGGGTTAGAAACGCGGCAATCGCGTTTCATCTTTTTTTCAGAAAATATATAACCTCATGCAAAGTTATTCACAAAAATACAATATTTCAAATTATTTAATCAATAAGTATATATAGATTAAAGTCAATTTACTGTATCGGCAAATTTTATTTATTATGTAATTTTGTATCCCTCCAAGTGAACAGAGCTTGGAACGACCATGCCCAGATCACTTTTTGGAGACAATAATAAAATGATTATTTAAAATTGTCCTAATAATTCTTTCTGTGACGTATCAATAACAATGTCAACCGATATGAATAATGATATACCTATATACCCATCAATTAGTATGACTAAGCTAATAAGTTCTAATTAATTATTGTAATAAATACCTAACTAACATTCAAAGGAACCTTAAACTCAAAGTAAAACATTATAACAACAGATATTACGATGTATTTCACGATTTTTCTATAAAAATATTATCGAAATAAGGTTACAAAGTGCGAGATATAAACGTCGACTAAGGGGCTGCTCGTGAGCAGAATCTGAAAATTTTCAGAAATATCACGTGCGTTGCCATTAGCAACAGAAATAAAAGTCCGCTCGAGCGGACGAAAAAGTACTTTTCCTTCTGTTGCTAACGGCAACGTTTGACGTTTGAAGAAAATAGCATGTTATATGTGGGGTAAAGTAATTTTTTTGTGCCACGACTGTTCTTGTACATTCTCGATACAATAATTGTCACTTTTACTCCATATGAAACAATATACTATTTTCTTCAAACGCCAAACAACATGACAAGGTTTGTGAACTTAAACTATCATTTCATCTGAGTGGAAGTAGAAGTAAATCATTTACTTTAGCTATCATCATTCTGATAGCGACAGTAAAAGTCCTTTACTGCCCCTCACGAGCGGCACTAAAAGTAGTTGAAGATGCAATTACAGTATTTATTTAATTCATATTCGACGTTCGAAGAAAGAACAGCAGCAGAACATCTTGAGGAGTAAAATACATTTTTTTACATCATCGACACAAAACCGCTACTTTTACTCCATATAAAACAATATACTATTATTGAAAAATGTGAAATAAATATAACACATATGTGAATTGCTCACTCATTAAAAAATGTGTTATAATTGTTACCACATAATTGAGAACTTTTTTCACTACAATTATGGAAAATTTCAGTGGGTTATATTCAACCGCAAATAAACGTACAGTAAATAAGCCACCAGGAATGATTAAACTTCCCAGACTATATTCTATTCCTTTGGGTTATCAAGCTAAAAGGGTCTCAAATATAGTTCATTTAATTTACGTGATATTTTCGTTTTTCAGAACTTCATTCGTATCATGTGGCCATGCCCTCGTACCTAAACCCAGAAATCCAGACTCGAACAATAGAACAAAAAATATCATACCTGAACATTACATAAAAGGTAGATAAGTATTGCTTAATTATTTTTCACACTTTGACAGTCTTAATGTAATTTTAGAAATAAGACCTCCGACACTGCGTGGACAACCCATTGAGGTAGATTTTAGTATGAGAGTAGTCGATATAAACTCTATTAATGTGGAAGATATGGATTTTCGGTAAGTAGAGAAGCTCAATACATGGTTAAATTAGGTTTATATTGTCTTTAAAAACCCTCAACCCTCAATAATAATTTATTACCTGGATACCAGTTCTTTGTCACGAAGAGAAAAATAGCTTACAGGAAAGTACGAACTTCGTTGTAAGTAAATCTTCAAAACTAATCAAAGTGATTGATTTGCTAGTGTCAAGAACCTCACACGGAATGATAGAAAAATGGCCCCCGGTTAAATTGCACCAAATTTTAGTATGTTTATAGGTAGATTTTGACCTCCTGAACAATAGCTCTCATGGGCGCAACGCTCAAAAGTCAATATAGCGCAAGCCACTACTTGTTGAAGACAGAATCGTTAAGCGCGGAATCAAAGTAGTAGTATACTGTTCCTACCCTACACGAATTAATGTATGTTCATATTTATGTATTCCAATAGTGCTGTATACTGATATATACTATGTATATGCGAATATATGTATAGCATTAAGCAGTCATATGTATAGAAATAATCCTGATAAAATCATTGAAGTATTCCAAAGAACTCTAATTCTAAAGGGCCTTACGGGCCTAGGGCCTTGAACTTTATGTTGCGCCGGACTAGAATTTTCCAAATTGATTTGGTGCAGATACTTTTTTTTTTTCAAAACTCCCATGTTTATTTATATGAAGCTATGCCGTATGTAGAGGTTTAGTTGCATTATACTTGGGCAGTATTTTCAAGTTCTCTCGAATAAATATATTAATATTAATGGAAGGGAAAGTATATCGATGATGCGCGTCACTGAAGAGGGGGCAGGAGAGGGGATAGATGCGCTCCTGGGCTTTACTATTATCCATTCAGATTTAGGTGCTAGTTTGGGTACTTTTGGAGCTAATTCCACTAGACTAATAAGCATACAGAACCATTAAAACACATAAATATGAACATATATTAATTAGTGTATGGTAGGAATAGTACATTATATAAACAGTGGTTAGCGCATGATCGCCTAAAGGCTTACTACTCGTAGATTTTGCAGTGCTATTGATCAAATAGCCATATACTACTAATAGCACTCATCGCTAATAGTCTGTCCTCATTGCGGATTGCGGCCCTGGTTGAAAATGACATTCACACGCTTTTGTCTACATTTACTGAATCTCGCATTGGAATATACTTTAGGTCTTTGATTTCGCACTTAATGATTCTGTCTTTGACAAGCAGTGGCTTATTGCGCTATATTGACTTTTGAGCGTTGTGCCCATGACAATAAGTATTGTTCGGTAGGCCAAGACCTATAACATACTAACATTTGGTGCAATTTAACCGAGGGCCATTTTCATATCATTCCGTGCGAGGTCTCTTCTTCCCATTTTTAACTTTCTACTGTTAGCAACTAGGTATATTTTAAATTCTAGTATGGACATGTTTCTTAAGCAAGAATGGCAAGACGCCAGGATAAAAATACCAGAAGAAATGTTCGAATATGGCGACGACTCTATCACATTACCATCGCAATTTTTCGAAAATTTATGGCAACCCGACTTATATTTTCTAAATTCTAAAGTAGTAGGTAAATACGAAAGCTCTGAAGGGTCACATTATATTTTAAAATTTTAAGAAGTTGAAATTTCAACTTTTTTCTTGAAATTTCAACTTTTCGACATGTCAACATTTATAGTTTTACTGCTGATGTAGCACACGAATCTCTGTAAACAAGTCTTAACTATAGTTCAAATGTGCTTTTAGAGGGCAGAATATTAAACATAATATTTTTAGTCGCAAACTCCTCTATGAAATCCTTATTTTACTATAAGGACCGTAACCAGACTTCAACCAACAGCTACTCTCCGGGCTATGTGCCCCGCCGAGCGCTGAATTACAAGTTACAAATCTGGCGCGTTAAGTGTAATAATTGCATATTACCATCAAAACGCTAATGCTTCGATTGCAACGAACACCAGCCGAAAGACTGATCCTACTTAAAGGAGCTCTCTTGCCAGTCGTCACACACCACTTGCAGACTGCAGTTTCGATCTGTTTGACGAGAGCCAACAGCTCGAAACTGCTTTAAATGTTTAAATGTTTTATTTTCCTCGATTACCGAAGAAAGTGTTATTTATGATCATGAAAAAATTACTCTTTCAGGTTTTATCCGATCATGTAGGTTACGAAAATTTGCCGAGGGAGAAAACCTGATTGTCAATCAATCATGTGACACTAAATGGTACAGGGTGATTCTGTAATGTGGGCACTTATTGAGAAAAATGAATATTTTAAAAATCAATATGTCGATTTATTTTTCATATTAAACTTTCAATATACAAGAGATAACTAACATTTTGACACCCTATGTATTATAACTACAATCAATAATATTAAGTATAATATAATAATTTTTATGAGAAATTCTATATATTTTTTGAAATTTTAATGCATCTTATGATTCGCTTTCAAAGATATATAAGGTTATGCTATAATCTGTATTAAATAGTTATTGAGATGTATGCTATTGAATTTATTCTGTCGTTATAAAAAATATCTAACTATCCAACTATGCGTGTATACTTAAAGGTGGTTAGTGTTCCCTCGGAAAATTGTGCAAAAACCTAACTTTATAAAAAAACTTTCTTAATAAAACTCGCAATGTTTCATCTTTACTAGAACGTAAAATTATTTTGAATTATACAAGGTGTCACGAAAACGAGTTACACAAGAAAGTATAATTTTTTTTTAATGGAACACCATATATTTTTTTGGCGTCAGTTGACCTTTCAAGGGTCTTCTATTACACTCTAAAGTATTTCGCCAATCGGATGCCGCCTTGCCAAGTTATGATTTTTTTTCCCGTTCTTTTTGGCAATTTTCAAATATTTTTTTGACTGCCATATCTCCGCGATTTATTAATTGTTTTTTCTAAAAATGCAGATTATTTGATAATGTTGTATTTACTGAAAAACATTTTAGAAATAAATTATTGTTATACCGGGAGTCTAAAATATTTGTTTACATTTCTTGATATTTAATTAATATTTTTCTCAATTTTTTTAAATGGAATGCCTATAATTTGTTTACATGGGTAAATAAATCATACAATTCTCCACATTTTAATATCATATACTTTATTTTTATTTCAAACGGTTTTTGAGATATGATTATTTCACATTTTGATATCATATACTTTCTTTTAATAATAATTATGAACGGTTTTTGAGAAATAATTTTTTTCACGATATTGAAACTACCCTAACAATTGCTAAAAATGTCCACCATTTTGATACACACAATACTGAAGTCTCTCGATAAGTGAATGCCTTACATTGTATAACATATTAACATTTATACGATTAAAACACTGACCAATACTTTCCATCATATCTCCTTTAGTCGTTGGTTTTACTTGATAAACGTCTAACTTCACAAATTTCCAAAGGAAAAATCCATTGAAGTCAGGTCGGGTGATTTAGGCGGCCATGCAGTGGGACGTAACATAGTTTAATACAATAATAAATTAGACATAATTTAACAGTTTTATTAAATTAACTACTGATAAGTATTTAGAACTACTTATACTCTTCACAACTTTATACAGACTAATCGGATGTGACCCTAACAGACATAAAAAGTTGAAATTTCAAGAAAAAAGCTGAAATTTCAACTTTTTAAAAAGTTGAAATTTCAAGAAAAAAGTTGCAATTTCAACTTTTTATAAAGTTGAAATTTCAAGAAAAAAGTTGAAATTTCAAGAAAAAAAGTTGAAATTTCAACTTTAAAAAAAAATATAATGTGACCCTTCAGAGCTTTCGTAGGTAAAAGACCAGCATTTAAGCAATAACACGTTTTATTAAATCAACTTCCTTATTTAGAAATTGCAACACTGACTCACAAATTTTCCTCGGTGACTTTGTTCAGAAACAAAACTATTAGATACGCAGCTAGGATGCATGCTATCGTGGCTTGTCAAATGGAGTTCCAGCACTACCCTATGGATACGCAAGTCTGCCCCATCAGTATTGAAAGCTGTAAGTAATATCGTTTTCAAAGTATACACAGGGTGTCCAAATCTAAACAGACATAGTGAAATAGGAGAAGGAGCTTACTTTGTTGTTTTTAAAATACTGCTCCACTTACCCTCGAAAGTGAATAGTGTTACGTGTTTACAATCCCTGTATAGTCGAGGCAAGAATTCAAGCGATGCACGTCACAGATCGATTCTATAAATAAGACAATATTGCTAAGAATCATGAAGCCCCATTAAACTGTACCTATTTCTGAAAAATGCTTAATAACCGGGTGTCAAGAATTACTCTTTTTAACGTAATTAATGATTAAAAATTATGTTAGTATTAACATTTTTTTAATGAGATCACTCGTGACGTGCATCGCTTGAATTCTTGCCTCGACTTTACGTATACTTTTCACTAACGACTATTTTATTTAATACATAATTACAATAACTAATCGTTACTATAATACACTAATACAAGTAAGTACAACTATAGACATTAATACAACTCACAACTTATTACTGTTCTTATTTTGCCTGTTCACTTGTGCTCCGTGCGCGGAATTCATTTCATATATATTATATATCTGAGGCGATTTGTTCTCGAACGTTCCAGTTATCCTTCACGGCGTTTCTGGCCCTTCTCTTATATTCCATGAAGCAGTGGCGTAGGCGTGCACATAAGACTGCCCCATCTTTAAGCTTGAACGTCCCGGTCAGGCAATTCAGAGTCCCCAACATACGTCGCCAATCTGTCCAAGTGCACGATTTTCATCTTGAACTCCTTACTTCGTTGAATCCGATAAACAACGTCATTAATCCTAGTGATGACAGAATATGGCCCTTCCCAAGGTGGGTGAAGCCTCAGAAATCTTCCCCTCTTTCGCTGATCACCCTTCTTGAATCCTGCTGAAGTCCCCTTCCGGTCATAGCAAGCCTTCATTCTGTCACTAGCTATATGTTAACTTAGTTTCGAACCAAGTCATGAACATTCCACAGCCGTTGACTAACTTCATCTGCATAGTCACGGATAGTAGCTCCTTATCTGGTGTGACAAACATCAAGTCACATGGCAGTCTGATCTCGTGCCTAAATATTACACGAACGGTGTCTGTTTAGTAATATCATGAATGGCAGCCCTGTATGCCATTAAGAAAAATGGTATGTGCCGATTCCAATCTCGTTGGTTCCTGTGAACCACCTCAGAAAGATGTTCCTTCATGGTTTTATTTTATCGTTCACCATTCCATCTGACTGGGGATGAGGAGCGGTTGTTCGACTCTTGTGAATGCCCAATATTTCACAAATTTTCCGAAATACCCCTGACTCAAAAGGTGTCTCCCTTGATCTGAATGCAGCTCCAGGGGTACACCAAATCAACATATGAGGTTATCCACCAAAACTCGAGAATAGTAACGGCTTCCTGATTTGGAATGGCATAGGCTTCCGGCCATTTGCTAAAATAGGCCATAGCAACCAGGATGTATTTATAGCCATAACAATAGTTTTCGAGATACACAATTTACTTGGAAAAATTCCAGAGTCGGACTCGCGATTTTAATGTTGCTCTCAGTGCCCCGAACAACACCCTGTATGTCATTTACTGAAAAATATTAGTAATCATCTAAAATGACAAAGATCATTGTGGAATTTATAATAACCATCTAATAGGGTCTCACATTTTCGAAAGAAGGTTAACTGGTGAAGTTTATTTAAAGTTTCTAAAAGATATTTTACAATTTATTGAAAAAAGTGTAAAAACTGAAACATATATACAGGTTGTCCACTTTATCAGGGCCCTCAAGAATATTTCACTTAATATCGGCCACGCAAAAAACTGTTTCTACGAAAATTGTGCCAATTTTTATAAGCTACAAAATGGTTTAAAGACATTTGAAATCCATGGCCTATTTTATAAGAGATATGACACGGAAAATATCGAAAATGAGGAATATGTCTAAGCCAAATATCTCTGTTATTGAAGAGATACGATGAAAATTCTAAGGTGACAATTTTTTGCGAAGCAGAGTATTTCAACGAGTTTTTATCTAAATGTTTTCAAAACCGCTGTATTTTCAGAATTTCTCTTCAGGTTGTGATTTTTTTTTTGAAACAGGTGGGAAATGGTGACATTAAAAACAGTATTCTCCTCCCTTTTCAACGATATATCACATGACATATTTATTCATTGGAATGAAACACGTAATTATAAAAACCAACATATTTTTTTAAAACTAGCATCATACTTGCCGTGGAGAA
Source organism: Leptura quadrifasciata (assembly GCA_963675555.1). NCBI lineage: Eukaryota > Metazoa > Arthropoda > Insecta > Coleoptera > Cerambycidae > Leptura > Leptura quadrifasciata. The sequence goes on from OY776675.1 coordinate 159,212,770, forward strand.
GTATGATTAAATGAAATGATTAAAAAATTCAACAAGGTCTTCAAATGTTTACTATAATAAAACGTGTGTGTGTGCCTCGGGTTAATGACTACGGTTACAAAGACCATTCGCCAAACTTCCTTTTTTTTTTCTATAATAAAACATCAGCACAATTTAAAAGAATAAAGTAAGTTCAGCTAACAAAAAAATATTGAGGAAAGCAACATGGATCAAATTATGGGAAGAATATTCACTCACAATATGTATAGAGGTCATCAATAAAGAAGCCTTTCTCAATTAATTTGAGTACAATATCCATTTGTCTGTATTTCATGTTATCTACTAAAAAACCGGTTGTACTATTATTTCAATTATTTAAAATAGTTGGCTATGGGAAAATTTGACAATTTTATTTTTGTCAGATCGTCTCAGTTAATAGTTCAACCCTCACTTACCCAAACTCTTTTAAGAATTTAGAATTTACAAACATGATTTTCACAGATTTCCACAAGCACTGAAGCCGAATAATCTATGTATATACATAATAATCTTTATGCTATCTCGACCGCAAATTGACTCGTTTACCTTTATAGACTTTTAATGTGCGTCGGCTTGTTAGATGACACCATGCCGTACAGGCCAACGGCAATAATAATGAGGTCGTAAAGTTTTTAAGTTTTTGTTGCTTTTTTTGAGTGCCCAGCAAATGTATACTCGACTATACTGATAATGTGAATACGGTAAACCGAGTTATTAATTATGTAAGAAACAAAAATGCAGAAAATTTTAAAACACATTAAGAGAAATTCAACTCAACTGTCGTATAAAATTCTGTATATAGAAATCAATCAAATGTTCATATTCCTGGTATATATCTGTAGAAAGATGTTGAAAGGCACAGAATCAAAGAGTGGCCTAGTTCCCCATACATTTGTGCAATGCTACTCTTATCAAAAATACGTGGAGGTGGCCCACTCTCCCAAATTTTGGGATAACTGGGCCATGCAACATTTAAAAACAAAAAAGTTAATAAAAAAATACATATGAACTTTTTAATGTCAATATTCTCAAGAAGTGTTCCTCGATAAACGTTCTTTACTGTATACAGGGTGTGGCAATAATGCGTCGGACCTCGATATCCCGAGTTCTACGATAGCTAGAAAATTTTTAAAAAATTGCAAGTAAACTAGATAAAACAGTCTCTAACTGGAAATTATTTACAAACATACAGGGCGAGCCAAGACGAAATTACAGGATTAAGTGCCTTTTAACCTTACCACAATAAAATTGTGAGAGGTTACTAAAATTGGTTCAAAAACGAAAATTGAGATAACGTCAAATCTTTACGTTTTGAGGTCCTAGGAACCCAAAAAAGTGGTTTTTGAAAAATGTCTGTGTGTGTGTGTATGTGTGTTAGCACGATAGCGCCGAAACGACTGAACGGATTTGAATGACACTTTGCATGTGCGTTTCTTTAGTACCCCAGAAGATCTGAAAAGGTTTTGGTTGAGATCGGATTACGTTTAGTGCCGTTTTGACGCAACAAGTTGTTTATTTTATACTTACTCTCAATTTGCAATGAAACCATTGAAAAGCAGTTAAAATTCTGATTTCAACGATATATCACACTTCCACCTTTTCGATTTGGTTTCCGTGAAAGAAATTAAAAACAAAGCAAATATGAAGCATAGATCGCATTTCGCGTGACATGATCGATGCGCGTAGCCGTTACGTCGTGAAACTCATCACATCTCCTGTCAGTTCACGTGTGAGTCTTTCTTCACTGCTTTAGAAGTAGACCGGATTACGTTTAGTACCGTTTTTAAATATATATACAGACAAATGAAGAATTAAACTACAAATATTCCTCTAAAATCTAATAAAATTACTGAAATGCTAATGATAATTTAACAAAGACAGCCGCGAGCGATCGGATTGCAATGAGCAAATTTTGACGATTGTCATTGTCATCGTTTGTCGTCCGAGAACGTTAGTGTCATGTCATGTTAATAAGATTTCGGCATATTTGTAACTTATAGTGACTGCACCAGTGGATTGTCACAAACTTTAAAGGTAGATGTAACAATATCAATATCATATGCTTTCTGTACCTTCGTTGGTGAATTTATAAAAGATCTGAAAAGGTTTTGGATGAAATCGGATTACGTTTTAGCACACAATCTAATGCTCTTTTTGGCTTCAAAGATCCACCGGGTGGGGAGGTTCCAGCCGCTTCCAGTAGCTGCCGATTTTTTTTAAAATGAAATGTTATGCATATCAGTAAATTTTTTGAAGCCTTCTTTCTAGGCTCTATTCATTCCTATATTAGCATTAACTATCTCCCAATCACTTGGATGTAATGAATTTTTTTGTTGAAATCTGCTGATGGGTATTAAAAAAATCACCACAGTCACAATTATGGGTTTTAAGAAAAACTGAATACTGGTTACGAGACATCTAATTAATTTTTTGAATCATTTTCATTTTCGAAAAATGTACAGGGTAGCCAAAAATTATTTTTCAATTAAGAACATTTTAAATTGAGGATTAGATAGATATTAATGTCCTGTGCTATATTCACTTTTATTATTAATTTTTTTTGTTAGTTGAATTTACTTTATTATTTCTAATTGTGTTAATGTCTTATTATAGTAAACATCTGAAGAACTTATTGATTTTTTTAATCGTTATTTAATCATACCTTGATAGGTAATGGGTTTTAAATGTCCTTAAACTATTCTGTAGCTTATAAAAATCGGCACAATTTTCGTAGAAACAATTTTTTTGCCCGACGAATATTAAGTGAAATATTCTCGAGGGCCCTGATACAAGGGACAGCGTGTATATTAAACATCTGAAAGAACTGTTTACTTGAAATAGCAATAAAGTTAAGTTACAGAAAATATTATAAGTATTAAGCAAAATACTGGTTTTTAGTTTCTTACAACGTCAACAAAATGCTACTAAGATGGTCTGGTTATGGAGTATCTCTAAGTCCTGAATTAAAGCTTCTTCAGTATAATATACTTCCCCTTCAGTTACTAGAAACGCATGCATATACTGTTGAAAAAAATGGTAAGTAAGACATAATGTTACTATTCGAAATATTCTAGAAACATGTCGAGAAAACTCATCACGAAAATCGAGATATATTTTTCCAAAGAGAACGTTAATGTTATTTCAATTATGCTGGTTTAATATCTGATTATATTGTCTTACTTTAGTATCGTTAGAAAGAAAATATGACTGGAAAACTGAAAAAATATTTCTAAATAATCGATTGTGAAGCTATACACGGTGATTCCTAATTGCAGTAAACTTAATGTTTTTTAGAGCTGCACACGGCGGAACTTTTGAAACTTTTTTAAACTTTCAAATTTACCTCGCCCTTACTTTACTCTCTAACTATTGTTTATTTATTTCCTTGCTAACTTTATATTGCGTTTGGCAAGGCGCACATAATACGGAAATATGGATTTGGAAATAATAGTTAGGTGTAACTAGATATTTTTTAAATTTGATTTGCAACTTTTAAAATTTATTTTCTCGGTAATTCTTGGAAATTTTAATAAATAAATATTTCTACGTGAATCAGAAAAAGGTCATTATTCGTACATGTGAATATATGCATGTATTTCAAAAACACCCTGTATATCACATATTTTTATCTAGCATCGCTGTTGTATCAAGACAATATTTTAGGTAATTTCTCAAGACTGGTTGTATATTTTCGCTTCGAAAGACAAATTGGCCATCACCTAATACAAACATTCGCTCCATCGACTTTGGTCGTTGTTTTGTCTTGGTTCAGCTTTTGGTTGGATCTGGACGCAATTCCGGGAAGAGTGACACTTTTGGTAACTTGTCTGCTTACCTTGGTAACAATGTTCACCGGTTTAAGATCAGACATCCCCGCCGTGGCATATGTTAAAGTAAGTACTAACTTCTACTTCATGAAATAAAATAAGCCCCATGTACTAAAAAAAAAACCGCCAGTTACCTAGTGTTCCGACGGTCTCATGTGCTCCCCGTGTCTAGATTTAGACATTATAATAGAGGGACAGCCCTCGACCAAAATTTCGGCATGACTAAATTCATGAGAAATGTTTAGTTCCAATAAAATAAACAACTTTTTCCTTGCAGTCCCAAAGTACTACGGAAGACGTGAAAACTCATTTTCAGTCGGTCAGAAAACAACGACCCGTCAGTCCTTGATGGAATCTTGTCAAACATTCATCAAGAACTGATATTTAACGCGTTGCGTTCTTCCGTCATCAAAAACATGTAATTATAAGAGAAACTGACGTGCCATGATGAAAGTATTTCCCAGATGTTATATTATTTGAAAATTCCCCCTACTAAAGACGCGAGCGGGGCGAAAAATGTGTTATTATTTTTCTTATATTGACTAACATTGCTTTGAAATTTCTTGAATAGAAAAACAAGGAAACTGGCTTGCCGAGATAAAAAATATACATAATTTATTTTCGCATATTCAATAAATAAATTTACCCCTTTAACAACGCCAGAAATGTCAGTGGTAATGAAAGTTTTTCTTCGGAGAGATATTGAAATCTTCATGCTGCGATAAGGTCGAAAATCCTGATAAAGGGCTCCCCTACTATAAGGTGATATTTTTATAGTTTGCCGGATTTTTTAAAAACACATACGCAAGTTATGACAAATAGTCTATTGTTTGCTGAAGTAAATTTTTAGTTTATATACATCTAGATTTTATTTAGATAGTACAATATATACATTTTAAAATTTAAAACAAGACCAAACTCAAGTTTTTTTAAAAGCGTACAGAACAGTATAATTCTTAGGTAACATTTATCAATTTTTTTTTTATAAAACATTACTTCTTTTTGCAATGGGATTATGGTAGGACATTTAACGCCACTGCCAGGATCTGCTAGCAAAATTGATGTTTCAGGCATTAGATCTATGGATGGCCGGCTGCATGGTTTCAGTATTTGCGTCTCTGGGAGAATTTGTTATCGTAAAAGTTTTAGAAGGAAAATATAACGCTCTAAAATTGAAAGAAAAGGAACAATCCGCATTATGCCAGGTAATAAAAGATTGTAAATCTGTTAACTACTATTTCTCAATTAAATTCTCCACCTCTGTTTCCAGAAAATTAAACTATCAGTCAGAGCAGGCTCTAAAAGCTGCTTTTTATCGCACAATAACATAAAGTTAACATTAATATAAAAATTGTCGAATTAAGTTCTTACCTTCACTCGTTAATGTTTTGCATTATTAATTACATATATTGGAAAACTATGTTATTACCACTACCATCAAAAATTTGAACAGTCAATAAGTTAAAGTCAATTATCGAATAAATTAAATCTAACAGTGAAGGCTTCCACGGCCGAAGTCGCACGCACTATTTTCGGTTTTCGGGTTGTTTAACTGTGGTGCAAGGGTCGTTTTAGATCCTGCTGTTTCGTCCACAGCCGCGTTGAATATTGTCCATGGCGTGGTCACAATAATTTTTGTGGTAGCTCACACACAATAGTTGTGTGTGACTCAAAAATAGTTCAAATTAAATTTATTTTTCTTGCACTAGGAAACTGCCGTTACTCCGTGGACAAATCCTCCATCGCCAAAATATGTCCATCATTTCAAATATAAAAACTTGGCAGAGGACAGGTGTATAAAGCTTTATTGGAAAACTGTAAGTACGATTTTTATAGTATATTTTGCCAATAACTGAGACCGAATTGATGCCCTATGCCAGTAAGATGCGTTCTGAAGTTGAATGATCTTTAAGCAAAATTAGCACACCTACGTTTTAGTGAGCCGATGAGGGATAATAATTTCGAAACACTTAATATTGTGGTTTTAACTTTGTTTTTTAATAGTGCATCTTTTTTCCTTAGAACATTACACCACGTAAACTATGTAACTTACATTTATCATTATTTTTCGCGCTCCCTAAAGTTTCTCTTGTTCAAAATCATAGCACTATTAAGTAATTAGTAAAATATCTTTCCTTCTAAAATTCCAGTATCGTGTTTTTGCTAAATTAATTTTGATGTCTCAAAACATTAAATGTTTCGCCAAAATATGGATCATCTGACGTTTGAAAAAATAGAGTGTCACCTGTGCAAGGCGACATTATTTTCTAGAAAAATCATTTATCTGCAGACTAATTTAATAAACAGAAACATTTTTATTTTTAGGAGAAAGGAAAAGAAAAAATTATGTGGAAAGAAGTTGACAGGCTGTCAAGAATAATATTCCCATCCTTATTCTTTATATTTTGTTTAATGTACTGGACAATACTAACGTTTGGCAGTCGACGATATGCATTGTTATAATTAATTTTATTAGGCGTTACTTGTAAATATGTACTTGAAATAAAGAATATAAAGAATGTAAAGTCGAAATTCAGTCCTACTTTCAAAAATTGACTTTTTTTAACTATTACTTTTTACGTTTTGTTACTATTATAGCTTAACGTTAAGTTCTGACACCATTACAGTTACGGCTGGATAATAGAATGCCGGCTCGTATGATATCTTGAACATTATCAAGAAGTAAATGAATTTAATGATTTTTTTGCTGTTTAATGTCAAGAATTATTAGCAGCCCTTGGTTTAACGTACTGTATGCAGAAAATGTGCTCTTTCGAATGCCATTTTTAAAAATTGGGGTTGCCATATAAAAAAATGCCGATGACGTCATAACTTTTTCAAAAATGTTTTCTACAATTTTGTTTTGCATAAAAAATTGGGAGACGCATTTAAAAATCGACGTGTCGACAGCACAAAATTTTTTGATTTCGCGGGAATACTTTTTTTTTGTTAACCGTTAGCATATCTCCCTAAAACTAGCTCAACAAATTTATTTGAAAAATCACATAAGTTATGTAATTATCACGCCAACAAAACTAGACTTTCATTATTAACTCAATGATAACCTGATGTTATTCACACGCCAAGAGGATGGCTCCAGTCGCACTATCAGAGTCCGATAGTCGCTCCAAAGATGGCCCTGCTAACTGGTATTGCCGTGAGAAAAAAAATAGGACAACTTTTTTTTCTAATGTAAATCTGTCTCTATTTGAATATGTAATGAGTAGCTGAAATAAAACAGATATCACTTTTAATTTATTTTTTATTTTAATGCTGTAGTTATTGCTATAGTAAGTGATGGATGGTTAATGAGACAAATTGCACTGCGTTATAACATTAACAAAAATTTGGTGTGTATTACTAATAACATTCTCCCATGCATTATTTACTATTTCCAGTAATTCTTAGGCATTCCGTGGTCTCACATTTCGTTTTTGGACACTTCTTACGAGTAGTCCCCATACTTCTTCCACAGGGTTAAGATCTGGACTATGATTGGGCCAATTAAGAACATTGATGTTGTTATCTTGAAACCAGTTAGTTACGGTATGAGCAGTATGAACGGAACAATTGTCTTGTCGAAATATGAACTCATTATTAGGAAATAACTGTGACACAGAAGGGAGTATAATATTGTCTAAAATCCTAATATATGATTCACTATTAAATCGTTCCTCAATATGCCACAAAACACCAGGACCACGTGCGGATATCCAAGCCCACATATTGACGGAAAATCTATCACTTTTATAATTGTTAGATATATATTTCTCATCGAATCGAGTATTCGGAGGGCGGTAAATACGAATACAACCGCTGTGTGTTGACTGGAAAGTTTTTTCGTCTGTAAAGATTACATTGTTCCAAAAATTTACATCATGCGCTAAAAATCCAAACGCCAATCCTACTCGAGCTTCGGCCAGCGCATGTCAAAGATTCGAGGAAGAAGGCATCGATATTGCCCTCCTGCAGGAACCCTGGATAGTCAAGGAAAGACCGGCAGGCCTAAAGCCGCCACAAGTTAAGTTGTTTTACAATACACTATCTATTAGACCTAGAGTGTATATGTATACAGTAGTAGAGTTAAGTGTATACTAATTCCCGTGCTTTGACCGACGATTTTGTTACAGCCACTCTAAGAGAATATGAAGAGCTGGGTTATATGCTCAGTCTACTTCCCAGGTGAGGAAAGATCTTATCCTCCGGATATACTAAGCGACATAGTTGCCTACTGCGGAGAGAGGAACCTTCCTCTACTAATCGGATGAGATGCCAACGCACACCACATGGTATGGCAAGCACTAACATCAACAATAGGGGTGAGTCGTTATTACATTTCATCCCAGGGGAAAGGTTACTAATAGCTAATATCGGCAGGAAACCTACTTTTGTCACTTCAGTACGTAGGGAAGTCTTGGATTTAACCTTATGTACAGATAATGTAAGTGATACTCTCAAGAACTGGCAAGTGACAGAAGAGCCATCAGGCTCCGATCATAGGCACATCAGATTCAACAACAAGATCCCATCTCTAACGGAGACAAAATTCAGAAATCCCTGAGATACCAACTGGGAAGGATATTTAGAGTCACTCAGAGGATATCTAGAGGGAGGAATAGCGTCTGAAAGAAACATAGAGAGCCTTGAAGTGGCAGTGGAACAGGTAAGCGAGGTGATAGTAGCTGCCTACCAGGAAAACTGTCCGGAGAAAACAAGGAAAACTAGGGGTAAAACAGTCTGGTGGAATAATCACCTAGAAGGCCTTAGGGCTGTGGTTAGAAGGCTATTTAATAGGGCCAAATCCAACCAAGACTGGGATACCTACAAAGTAAAACTCATGCAGTACAATAAAGAGGTCCACAAGGCAAAGAGAGACTCATGGAAGAGATTCTGCGAAGAGGTCAGTAATGGCCCCGCAGCTTCCAGAATCCATAGAGTCCTGGCCAAGGACGGTTGTACTGCAAATGAAGTAGGTTTTATCAAAAAAGATGATGAAACCTACACGGAAACAATGACCAAAAGTAGGTAGATTATCGGACCAAACGCCCAAGTCATATAGGCCTCTCTTTCTTACTTAAAACGATGGAAAGACTGATAGATAGGACATTAGAGACGAACTACTAAGGGAAAATCCCCTGAGTGTATGTCAATATGCATACCAGCTGGGGAGGTCAACAGACTTTGCGCTGGATGAATTAAACAGACTACTAGCAAATTCCTTAGAAGACAAGAAAATGGCAGTAGTAACATTTCTAGACATACGAGCGTTTAATAATGCGACAACGCACTCACCGACGAGGGCATTATCAAACAGAGGAGTCCCAACACTGATCTGCCAGTGGATTAAAGCCAGCCTAGATAGTAGGATTATAATATCCAATCTAGGTGAGGTCTAGATGATTCGTGAATACAATAACAAAGCGTTCGCAAAGAGCCCTAAATGTTGTCGAGAAATGGTGTAAGGAAGGACTCTCTATAAATCCCCACAAAACCACAGTCGTGCACTGCAAGGCCTAAAGCCTCTAAGGCTCAATGGAATGGAAATTCCATTTGCCTGTGAGGCAAAATATTTAGAAGTAATTTTTAACCAAAAATTAACATGGAATTTCCACATCCAAAAAGTCACACAGAAAGCATCAATCGCCCTGGGAAGGTGTATGCAAATGTGTGGAAAAAACTGAGGGCTAAATCCCAAAATGACCTGTGGTACACCAGGGTAGTGAGCCCCATGATAACCTACGGATCAATGATATGGTGGACTAATACGGTGCAGTCGGGAGTAATAAGGCTATTAAGTGGCGTACAAAGGCTTGCTTGCCTGTGCACCACAGGAGCCATAAAAACTGCTCCTACGGCTGCACTTGAGGTTCTCTTGGACCTGCCACCATTACACATATCCATACAAGATGAGACTCGGTCAGTGGTGCACAGGTTAATGCAAGGGCAAACGCCAATTAGCCGGCAACACGGGACGGAGTACCAGAAGTTATACTCGGAGATGAGGGCAAATCCCATTCTAGGCATGCCCACGGACGTAACGGTCCCAAGGTATAACTTCAACAAGAACTTTCAGACTGTAATACCCAGACAGGGATGACTGGAAACAATGGTCCTCCCATAACTGCACAAGCAGTCTGGTATACTGATGGCTCCAAGACCGAACAAGGAGTCGGAGCCGGGATTTACAGGACAAGGTCAAAAGCCAGTATCCCAATAAGTCTAGGGAAATATGCAACGGTGTTTCAGGCTGATGTGATCGCCATACACTGCTGCGCAAGGGAGAGGATAAGGCACTGTTAACCACTCGATTGTTATTTTCTCTGATAGCAAGCAATCAAGTAAATCGACTTAAGATTGGTGTGGGACTGCTTGACGGCCCTGTCGGAGCCAGGATTTACAGGCCAATATCCCAATAAGTCTAGGGAAATAAGCAACGGTGTTTTAGGCTGAAGTGATCGCCATACACTGCTGCCCAAGGGAGATAATAAGACAAGGTACTGTTAACCAGTCAATTGTCATTTTCTCTGATGGTCAAGCGGCAATAAAAGCAATCAGTTCCATGCAAATTAACTCAAAATTGGTGTGGGACTGCTTAACGGCCCTTACAGAGCTGGGAAGTCAGAGTGACCTTAGCATGGGTACCAGGACACGAGGGACACAGAGGAAACAAAGCCTGATCAACTGGCCAAGGAAGGCGCACTTGAAGCCCCAATAGGACCCGAGCCCTTTTGTGGAGTGGCAAAGCCATGCATACAAGCAGCCATTAAGGAATGGGTGCAAAATAATTCTCTGAAATGGTGGAGGAATCTCCCAAGACAGAGACAAGGCAAAGAGTTCATTAAAGAATGTTCGGCCAAATTTACGGAAGATCTACTAAGCCAGAATAGGAAGGCAATCAAGAGTAACAGTAGGCTCTCTAACCACTGCCGGCTCAATAGACACATGAGCCTAATGGGCCTGACAGAGGAGGCAACATGCAGGTTCTGTCAAGAGGAAGAGGAGACCTCAGTTTATGTATTGTGCCACTGTGAAGGCCTGGCGAGACTGAGATTCCAAGTACTCGGAGAAGAAAAAACAAGGTGGATAGGTATACAAAAGGTCCTTCATCAAAGCTATCGAGCTGGATGAGGTATTGTAAGAAATGTATTCTAGGAGCACCACGATAGACCTGAAAAGGTGGCGGTGGTAAAGGCTAAATAATCAGGTCCTTTGTTTGTCTATCTGGTCAATAGCCGAATGGGTTAAGGCGCAAGGTGGCAATCGCAATTAATCATACGGGCATCGAACCACCGGGATCGAATCCTGGCTCCAGCTACACGGATATTGGGTGTGTCCCTTGTCTCTAGCCCCCCTTGTAGCCCCCTACCACACAAGGCTCTTCTAGAGCCTTCCGGGATAAAAGGGGTCGTAATTACCTGTGGTGTATTTATTTATTATTATTATTATTAAGTGGATATTTAAATTTCATAAAAATTTTTAAATAATGCAATTTCATGGTATTTGAATTAAAACTCTAAAAATATACCTACAATGGCTCACCTCTCCGTTTAACCAAATAAAACACTAATTAATATATAAAATTTATTTCTGTATAAAAGTACAATAACAATTTTATGCAACAACTCTAGTAAAGTGATATAAAGCTGATAAGAGCAATCTAGTTGCTTTTTTAATACAAACGTTGGCACTAGAGGCTCTCTAGGCTGATAAGTAGAAAGTTCTTTGTCAAAATACACACAAAAATATATACAAAAAAAGACACATTTTAAAAATTGTTTTACTCGATTTATTGCTATTCCCATCAAATCACGCAGCTGTACATTTCTGGCTATCGATTAATATAATTCGGCAAGACCATTAGCTTTCAGAATTTATTGTCAGTAATGATTGATTTCAATTTTGCCAAATTATATTTTCAGGATAGTTTTAATTAGCCAGTCAATCTACAATCCTGCCTGTCGTATTAAACTTGACAATTGCCTCAACAATATATGATGTATTTTATAACAAATAGGATTTACGTGCCCCAGAAAAAAATACAGGTTCTCAGGCAAAATGCTGCGAAAGCTACAGTAGGATAGTGATACACATGGAGTTGTAGAGAATAATTTTTTTTTTATAAAAAAGTTCACGATAGCATGTGTTTCAGAGGTTAAGAATGGAGGAACATATATAAGGCCAAAAGTCATCAATATCTGAAGTATATGAGAACTCTTCGGAAAACAGCAAAACACTGGAAAAATACGCTTGAATACACCACTTTTCGCATTTCCCTAACCATGTTAGCATCATCGGGGATGATTGAAACAGAAAATCAGTTTCTATCAACCCCTGATGATGCTGACATGGTTAGCAAGACGTGCGTCGGGCGTAGTGTTCAAGTGTGTCTCATACACAACGATATTGATTTGCACCCCACCTTTGGAATTATATTCTGTGTGCGGTTATCTCTTTAAATGGCACTGTGAACCATACAAGTTAAAGGAGGTTATCAGGCAAATTTTTAAAACTTCAGTAGCCCTCAGCTTAGAAGGTCTAAAACCAAAAAGGTGACCTCGCCCCTTTTGCTTCAGCCGCCATCTTGTAAAATTTTTGAATCGTTCTATCTCGTGTTCTATTGGTCGCATGGAAAAAGTTGCTGAACAAAAAAATGTCATAAATAAAATTCTATATATTTTCAGTAATTGCTGTGATGCCTAGAAGTTAATATTTCAAGCGGTAGACAGCACCGAAGTTATCAAAAAAACAATTTGAACAATTTTAAATTTAATTGGAAATCTAAAATCGATAGAATCGAATTTATTTGGATATGTGTGTATATTATGGCTAATATTTTTACCTAAACAGCTTTCACAACACTGCTTTCAAAAAACTGTTTTTTGGTTAATTTCGGCGCCCTCTATCGTTTGAAATATTAACTTCTTGGCATTGCAGCAATTACCGAAAATATGTAGAATATGTGATTTGTTTTTGAAGAGGATAATAATACATGTGGTAGAAAACCCAAATAATAGGAAAGAATATATGTAGAATTCTATTAATAACACTTTTTGTTCAATAACTTTTTCCATGCGACCAATAGAACATGAGATAAAACGATTCAAAAATTTTACAAGATGGCGGCAGAAGCAAACGGGTGGAGTCACCTTTTTAGTTGTAGCACTTCTAAATGGTCCCGATAACATTGAACATGACAAATTCGAGTGTGCAATTTTTTCCAGGTCAAAGCACTATTTGACTGAATTATAAAGACTACTTGTATAGAATTTCGCGGTCTACAATGTATTTTGTTTATTTGGAGGTATGAAAAGAACCATGTTTGTCAATACCCCACACTTTCTTTGGAACTAGCAACTGTGTATTGCTGAAAACTTACTTTTTTATTCCAAAATCTATTTCCCACAAATCCAAAAATTCATTTTTGCAACTTTTAATGGGTTAAAACCTAACCTCACTTTAGTTAGCTGAGTAGGTAAAACAAGCCAAGGATACTAATTTTGAAACGTTTAGTTGTGGATTGTGATATTTAACATTGTAATAAACTAAAGCAAGGTTATGTGTTATTTGTATTCCATATAAACAACGATTTTGAATAATGTGGGCACATGCAGAGAAATTTAGTATAATGATTTTTATGCTTGATGAAAATCCACTAGTGGTTCACACAAATGAATACAAAAAACTTTATTTTCCTTACTTGTTTTGCCAGTTTGATTTTTGACAATTAGATGGCGATGTGGCAACTGACATTTAGCAGGAAATCAGCAAGTTACCGAAATATCAAAACAAACTTTGTCATATAAATGTAATAAAATGTTATTTACAAATAGATAAAAGATACAAGGTTCAATTTAAAATTATTGAATTCTTGGATCCCAAGAAAATCTAATTTCTCATTCTAAAATGTTAAAATACACCACCGATGCAGCGGTCTCAATGCACACATTTTGTCTTTAAAATAAATTTCATAGCCTGCTTAACAACTTCAATAAACAATTTACGAGTCACAGGTCATAGCCAACTTAGAAAAATAAAACAATTGCCTCTATCTCTGTCATTTTTATCAGTTTTTAAATTTTATAAAATGGGAGAATGCAAAATTCAAACTTTTAACGCAAAATCTGTCATCACATATTGTCAAAAAAATTTCAAATTATCTTGGCGCAGTCAAAATAGCACAAAAAATCAATATAAAGGAACTGCTTGCATAAGTAATTTTATGGTTGGATTCTGTTGGGCAGGTGCTCAGGAATACCAAAAAAATTTTTGTACATCAAAGACCTTATGTTCCAATTGTTATTAACAATTTAATTTTTTTAACCGCACTTTTCAACCTAAAAATATGAATAACTCCGATTGGGACAAAAAAAAACAACAAAATCTTTGTAATTAAATTTTCCACTATCTTTGTTTACTGTAGGTCTTAGAAGCGCAAACCATAACCTACAAAATTGAAAAAACTGACCAAAAATAGGTTTTTTTTCATGTTACTACCAAGAGCCGCCGCTGGGTGAACCAATCACCTTCAAATTTTCAAAAAATCTGCTTTTACTCTAACAAAACACCCTAAAAATTTGATGCAAAAATATTAAACCCAGTGTGCACAATTGAGTTTATTTAAAATTTGAATTGGCCGCCATTTTATGTCATTAAGTCCAAAACCGATCATTTTTTTTTCTTAATTAGGTCTCGATGTCAGCTTTTTGACGCCGTGAAAGAAATTTTTTTAAATCCATTTTGGCCATTTTTATTTGCATTTGTTTAAAATCCATTAAACAAAAAAAAAAATTTCTTTCGGCCATTTTGAATTATTTTTTATCAGATCAACGAAAATTTTAATACCTTTGTTTTAATTAAGAAAAGAGTTTATTTTGGTTAAAAAAATTCAAAATGGCCGACAAATTTCATTTTTTGTTAATTGGGTTTTAAACAAATGCAAGAAAATGACCAAAATAGGTATAAAAAAGTTTTTTTACGGCATCAAAAAGCTGGCGTCAAGACCTAGCTTTTGAAAAAAAAAATATATATGATCCGTTCTAGACTTAATGGCGGCCAAATCAAATTTAAATAAATTCAATTGCACACACTAGGTTTAATATTTTTGCACCAAATTTTTCAGGGTGTTTTTGTTAGAGAAAAAGGCAGATTTTCTTAAAATATGAAGTTGATCGGTTCACCCAGCGGGGCTGGGGGCTAGTTTTTTTTACTTTTGTAGGTTATGGTTGCGCTCCTAAGACCTACACTGAACGTAGATTTGTAGAAAATTTAATTACAAAGATTTTTTTTTTGTCCCAATCGGATCTACATATCTTGAGTTATTCACATTTTTAGGTCGAAAAATGCAATTAAAAAATTAAATTGTTAATAACAATTGCAGCAACAGGGTCTTTGAAATACAAAAATTTGTTGACTACTCCTTAGCACCTCCCCAACAGGATTCAAATTGCTTATGGAAAAAGTTCCACTTCAAATCCTATTCTGATTGCATTATGTGTAAAAGTTGACAATTAATGTACGCACATTCTTAAAATTTTAAATATATACCTTTGAATATAAATACTGGATTACTCATTATTGTGATGGATGTTGCCGTTATTCAACTGAAGTTGTTGCAAATGACATATTTATTTCATTTTAAAAATATTTGACAAAAACTTGGTCCTTAGTCACTCAGTCAACTATCCAAACATAAACTTAACCTTCTGTCATTGTTTTTGCAGCATTTTACCTAAATCCGGAATTAAACCAAAATTTAGTATAATAGAATCCTTTTTGTCATCAAATTGACCACAAATCAAAGTTGAAATCGTAGACTGATCAGTCTACTATCAATTTGCACTTCTGGAAAAACATTCTCTTTGGAACTGCATTCCTTTTTAGGCACTACGAATTATATTACTTTGACTTTGAAGCAATAATATTGTATAACAAAAAAAGTATTACACTTTCCATTAAAAAACTAATACACCCAAATTATAAAACAAATTTATTTCAAGTTTCTTTGCAATTAGAATTCTTAGTATCTACAAAAATACTCGTAAATACTCCTTATTTTCAACGATGTGAAGGTACTAACAATAAAACCCTCCGGCCACAAGCTGAATAAGATAAAATCATATATCGACATTCTAATGACGAATTTTAATTTCCCTTCTTCAAGAAAAATCACATTTGCCATTTTATAAAAATGAAAAATGTATTTGTACCATAAATGAACACAAACACGGCGCACGTGTCAATACCATGTAAAAAAATGATTAAAGGGAAAAGCTGTGTTACTACAACGCTTTTGTTCAATATACGAATTTTACCTGCACCGTGGCTGGAGGGGTTGAACAAGAATTACAAACAAATTAAACACTCACCTGATCCAAAACCGAATAAATCACAATATTATTTACACGTTTCTATATACAAAAGTGGATTTTTAAATCGAAAGCAAAATAATTCCAAAAAACAATACCTTTTATTTAGCATTCGAACTACGATTCAAAGTCCAAGACAATAACATATTAAATACTGCTGCTCTCTCAACTGAGGGAAAAAATGCTTAAATGTTACAATAAAATTTAAAAATTATTTAATACAAATTCTTTGACGCTACTGTAATTCAACATGTCTTTCTTGAGTTGTTTCAGCTTGCTAATATACTCTTTGTGTATTTTGGTTTGTACATTTTTGTAGCGTAAGGCAGTGATGGCTTTGTCCAGTGTGTAATGTAGCCACAGAACGTTGGTGTATGGCTCAAAACGTTCCCAATTGTTCCTGAAAAAAGAATAAAGACTGTGAAGACATTTTTGTTAAACATCACACCTAAACGCCAGCACCGAGTTTTAGCACATCTGTCGATTATGAGACACTAATAAAATTAACAATTATATTTTTATAAACCACGGACGAGGGAAAAGTGAGTTTTAATTATTTGGCAACGTTGTTGCTTATGGGATACATAAGCGTGAAAACAAAATTTATATGCCAAAAAGTGATGTTTATTACGTATATAGGTATATCTTTTATCTTTAAAACTAAAGGAAAAAAGAGGGGTAACCGTGTATACAGCAGGTAGCGTCACGTTATCGATATAATTCATCCCCTCGTGTATGAGATGTAATCGAGCAGATGTACAGAGCTGATGCCGTCGCCCGGTAAAGGATTCAAGCTGATGTTTGAAATGACCAGTTCTAAAACAAGAAAGTGCTGTGCGAAACTGTTTTCGTGGAACCGAGCAGTGTCGTACGTTTATTTAACCTTATGCGGTGGTTTTCTGCTAATAAAAAAAGTAAGTGTTTGCGTTATATTTACCTAAAATAATTATTATCAACTGCAATATTTCTTTCAAAAAAAATTAAAAAATACATTTTTAAAATGGCTTCTTGGAGACCATTTGACACAGAGGAAAATTTACATGATGAAAATGTTGAATTCGACTGAATCGAGTTTAAGAAACAAGATCGCGAGTGAAAATCCAGCGTCTTTTAAATATTTATAAAAAATGATGGGTTTGATTTACGTAAAAGTTTATTTTATACTTTTTAGAATATTTAAATAAAAGCTTTTTTCTTAATATTTTTTTATATAATATTATTTTTTACTTTTTAGCCTTTTGATATGCTGTAATCCCCAGATATCGATTTTGAGACGAATGGGATCATAAACGGTAATGTTGTCCGCTATCTTTAACTATATTTTTGACTAGAAATTCATAATCCGCGACCCCAAAAACCCCCAGATATCGATTTTGATCGATTTGGACCATACATGACAAAAGTCGTCTGTCATATTGGCGCCGTCATTTTGAATTTCTAAATTTTGACAAAGAATTCATAATTGGCGATCTAGAAAGATATCGATTTTGAGTTGAGATTTACTTAATTCATCAAGCTTAAGCAATCAGTTGGTGGTTATTTTCACGAAACCAGTCAGATATTACGAACGACATCTTATTTTAACGAATTCTTCTCAGCCACCGACTTGTCGGAATAAGCATCGAAAATTCTTGATGAAGGGCAATTGCCACAGCCTCGACGAGGACGTTAAACATGTAGAACCTGGCGATAAAACGCTATATACACAGTGACAATTTTTTATTATTTGCAATTGCATTCATATTCTGGTTTCGTTGGGGTGTAATAGGGGAAATTGACGCATTTGTGGTACTAAAAGAACATTAGATTTTTTTATGAAAATATTACCTTTGATTTTTTTACAAGACAACATGATAAACGAGGCGAGCGTCTTTACTATGTACATACTTCGGTATGCGATGTAAAGCAACGTCAGGCGCAGTTAGTAGTTGGATGGGGTGACTATTCCAACAGAAACAGCGTCCTCGCCTCACACATCTTCCAGCGGCTTGTATATCAGTGTATGCGCGGAAGCTATACAACCTTAGGCGAGGGTTGTATAGGAGATATACCATCCTTCGGAGGGGATGTAAAGCCGTCGGTCCCTTATCTATTAAATGTTAGGCAAGTAAAAGATCCCTACTCTTCTTAAGGGAAGAGGTTCGGCAAAATTCCTGGTTGGGGGTAGCTCGTCTACAGGCGTCGGGTGTTAGGCCTCAGTAGCAGAAATAGGCCGACGTTAAATAAATGTATAAAAAAAAAGACATGCTAAGGTTTTATTACAATTTACTCAATTACTATTTCATTTAATTAAATTTCACTTCCTGAATATTTTCCTAGGGAAATTTGCGTTAGACACATACCCTACAAGTTTACAAACACTTTTCTTAGGCGTTTCACACTGATATATGAGCTGTTATAATAGACTGTCGACTTTAACCAATTTTTTTTTATTTAACTACTAAATTGTCAGCGATGTACAATTTTCTTAACTCGATGATAATGTAATTGTTTGTGAATTTTGGTTTGCACAACATAACAGTAAAATAGGAGCATTACGGACTATCGGAGTTCGACCTAAATTTAGAATTAACAGTCAGCTGTTTTTGAGGACACTTGCCTACACAAATCTGTAAGGTCGTCGATCTTTTCAGTTGGGCCCGGCGACGGATGAACTTGTGCCATCCTACGTCTAACCGAGCACAGCTGTAAAACTCGGCCACCCCGTGTTAACATCTGGTCGGTGATAAAAACCTGCTACTGTTGTTTAGTTTATCAGTCAATTGGCACAAAATTAAACTTCCAGCTATGTTTAGATTGTTCTTTCTAACTTTATTTGAGCCAGTTGGTTAGGTGCACCCGGTAATTACCATACTGTATCCTACAGCACAACTACAACAAAACTGTAAATTTCCACATCCATTGATTATTTGTAAAAAGGATTTTTTCCCACAGCTAGTGAGTATTTTCACTGAAACCAGGCACCGTTGTCGACTACCACAGAAAATATCAAATAACTTTTGTTAGTTTGAAACGCCTATTCTCTGTTCGTAAACTTGGATACTGCATTTGCATTCTCACTGTTTCGAAGTAACATCTTTGACATTTGTTCACTCCGGTTATATAATTTACAGATTATTGTCACACCTGTTCAAAATAATTATATCATAGACTATTAATTGTCACAGCTCTTATCTTTGTCTAGATTAATTTCTCAATTGAGACATATGTTTATTCAGGCTGTCCCCACAACTCTAATTACTATTAAAATAACACAGCATACTTTTGTATAACTCAGCTCTTTTTATTGCATCTAACCACTCAGCACATCTATAGTATGGTCATTACTATAGCTATGTGCTACGTAGGATTCCCAGTTATAATATTTAGATAATTGTCTCAATTATCTTGATTATTTTTTATTTCATGTATGGCTAATTGTCGCATCAATTTTTATGCAATAAAATGGGTTCAATTATTTTTTGTTTCACCTTTGCCTTTTTCGTCATAAAAATAATAAACTACATAAATCATTTCAAATCAAAGCAAAATAGAAAACAAACTTCAACTATAAATGTACAGTACCATCTTGAGTAATAAAATACCACATAAACAACAAATATAATTAACTAGTTCTCTCAATTAATAGACAGTGTATTCAAGTTTACCAGGTATTTAAATTCACAGGGTGATTAATTTTTTAAGGTATATAGTATCAGACAGAAACAAGTAATATTAAACTTTATAAAAGAACCCGGGTAATTACAGAGTTACTGCACACACAACGAAATTTGGGTCCTAACTTCGTAAAACTTAACGATCACGTAAATGTCCAATTTCTTTATTTATCTTGACATAAAATTGAGATAACTAATTTCTGGGTGGGATTTAAATGTATTCTTGATTGCGTCACGATCAACGATATTTGATATTAATTAATACACCGGGATGGAAAGTATTACACTGGTGCCGTGACCAGGATTTCTTTAGTAATTATACAGGGTACCCCACAAATATTACAGTACCAAATAACAAAATGAAAAAGAACGATATAATAAAAGTTTACGAAATCTAAAATATAAATATTTCTGAAAAAATTAAAGTAAAAAAAGATTTATTAAAAACCATTAAAAAAACATAATTTTAAAATAGAATATGTTTTAGATCATATCTGCGAAACACACGGCCATAGTCTGTTATATTTACCGCCATATTACTGCATATTTAATCCTATAGAATTGAGTCAGTGTAAAATACGAGTTGAGAAAATGCAATCCAAATTCGACTTTAAGCACTGTATCATTCCAGATAATATAAGACCCGTAATATTCGACTTAGACAAAACCGACATATGGAAAAATCCATGAATCACGTTATAAACAAAAAAAAAGAGTATCCCAATTTGTCGCTCGTAAAGCCTATTGTTATTCAGGTAGGGAATTATTGTAGAAGTGAGCTTACTGATGACTCCGTTACCATGACCATTTTTTTTTTAACTACGAGAATTTCTTTTATTATTAAACTTTTTACTTTAATAGAAGTTTTAATTTAATTGGAGTAAAATAACCAATTCTGTTTTTTTTTTTTTTTTGAGATACGATTATGTGAATAACTGAAATTCTCATTATGATGATTCCTCCTCTTTCTAATAAACATGACATCTAAAAAGCCATAATTTGATACAGATATCGAGTATAGGCCACATAAAATTAACAAATTTTTATCCTACTTGTTTTAAAAATAAGGTTGAGTGAATTTTAAAAAACCATCCCCAAAAAACTAGGCTGAACAACAATTTAAAAGTTTTTCAATATCACAACACTTTCGCCCTTTCCCATCAACAAAACGCCAAGATTTGGACAGTGGTTGATTAAAATCAAATTAAAAACAACACTGAGTAAATTTTTACAGCTATTTCCACAATAAATTGAAAAACCGGCAGTTCAGAAAAAGCACAGGTCTCAAGAATAAAGCAAAATTATCTGCCACTCACCCATTCTTCTTCTGCATCAACTTATAAATTTCAAATTGATAATCGCCTTCAGCAGTGAAGAGATCAGGATCCAGGCTCAAATCATTAAAAATGACCACGCCGTCGCACTCAATTCTAGACAGCGTGAAATCAATTATGGCAACTTCAACGCCTTTGGTCATAATCTCGTAATTTTTCCCATCCAGGCGGAAGCTGACCTTTTTATTTTTGTCCACTGTGGACAGTAATATGTTGCCCCAGTGTAGGTCCCGGTGTTCAAAGCGCAGTTGTTCTTCTGCTACGGCGAGAGCACATGCAACCTAAAACAGGACATCAACATATGACAAAATTATAGGCCAACAGTTGCATTAGACATACCTGTTGGAACATCGTGTAAGCTTGAAGAGAATTATTGAAGATGAAAGCTTCCAAATCTCGTCCTCCATTGGCCAATTGGAGCACGATGTAGAGTTGGTCGTCTCTAAATATCTCGGGAGAATCATTTTCCGATCCACGAGTTTCATCATATAAATCCCATAAATAAAGAAGCTTCTCAGGGTAGCTTCCTTGGACGCATTGTATCTTCTGTGTCTCAGAAAAACCGCAGGTTGTGTTCTGTTTTTTGTTTCTTAAGTTACTTAATTCCCTGCAAAAATAAGCAGTTTTAGAATACCAGAAATCAAAAGGCGTGTTAACAAAACTCACATTGCTATGACAATTTCAGAGAGAATTTCTTCAAACTTCTTTTGACGTTCGCCATTAACTATTAGGTCTCCTTCTATGGGAATGACTTTCATTACTGATGTTCCGCCATTTGGATTTCTGAAGAGGAAGACTTCTCCATAGACGCCTTCCCCAATCTTCTGACAATTCTGCAGTAGACTGAAAAGGGCATTTTGTTTATATCAACATAATTGTAATTACCACATTTACAATCAACAGATATTTTTTTCATACACACTGTCAGTACTGTTAATTTCATTTAAGTAAATTTATTTATCTCACACGAATCACAAGAATGGAGCCAGTTATAGAAAATGAAATGTTAGCTTTAATGTTGGTTGATATAACCTCAAATTTTGAACTGTCATTCCTGTGTATTCTGCTCAAATACTTATTTTATGCCAGGAAGTTTCAAATTACTCATATGACCATCGTATTTGGTTCGATACATGCCAAGAACCTGATGATAAGAACACTTTTGATTAATAAAAAAACTGTGGACAAAATCTTTTCCTCGAGAGACACGAACAATGAACATACCATTCAATATATCCATCGTTTCCAAATCTATGACAACGTCGTAATCCTTTCATGAGTTCTTGTCTCAATAATTTAAAGTTTAACGTTATTTTTCCCGTTCCATTTTGAATAGTCTTCATTACAAAAATACGGCGAAAACTATCAGAATTTGCACTGCCCTGTTTATTTTTCTAAAATGAACCCTCCCTTACTCAACTACTACCTGTAGGTAGTTAATTTAAGCACGACATTGAATATGAATTATTCCATTGCATCAAATCTTTTTCAATGTCACTTTAAAATAAGTGAATAAACTAAAGACAAAGTTATGGCTGTTTTTCATGTAATGATATTGTAAATATTTGGTGATAAAGTAAATGTTTTTAATTCTTCAAAGTTTGTTTTATTTAAAACAGAAAGATTAATAAACAGTACCAGGTTTTACTTATAACAGTAGACAAAAGAAAAAGAACACAGATTTTCATAAGGTCAGCATGTCTGGATTTTCCATGACTTAAATAACAAACTTTCCGAGAAAAAAAATTATCGGAAATTCCTAACAAGCACTGATAAGTGATGTATGAAGGCTCCCCGCAGTTAATTATTTGCAAATCAATTTTGATGTCGCATATAACCTTCACCTAAGGCCAAGGCCAAGTCTAAATTACAAATATATCGGCGAAAAAAGAAATAATCGATAAGCGATAATTCCTTGTTCTAACCGAAATTTGTTACACCGGCATTTCGCAAGAACCTGTTAATTAAAATTGTTACGAGCCTTTGCCTAATAGTAATATGACGCGTTCACAGCTACAAATGAAAGTGAAAATGCACACGATCAGTTTCTTGGCGAAAGCATATTGCACAACTTTGATTAACGCAAAATAACGCACATTAAAGCTTCAATCAAAAGTGCATAATTAACTTGACAAGACAAAGCTTACCTTCCAGGATAACATTCTCCGAATGGAAGAGGCTCCGTTTGACCACATCTTCTTAAAACGAGGTCTCTAGCAGTGACAGGTGCGGAATTCTGGATAGGCGAGCTTTTCCTCTTGCTTAACGATAAACCTCTAATGCTATTTTCCAAATTATCTTCGAGAACTTGGTCTGACACATAACCTGATAGAGAATCATACGTAGTAATGCACATACACTTGGGATTGAAGCAGGGACTTTCCGTACACAGATGCATGCAACGATCGTTTGACGTATTAACAGTACTCGGTGAGGAGTAACGACTTATTTTGAACAATATATTTGCACCTTTTTACAAAAAAACGTTAAAAAGCGTCTTTTTATCTTGTACGTAAATCGCCACAAACCAGAGATTGAACTTCGCCTCAAACACGCCGCGCTATACGCTGTACTGCGTATTTAATTTAACTTGCCTCCTGTACCCCCTGGCGTGACCAACGAGAAACTAAAACAAATGCGGGGACTCTCGCAAAACAGGCCGGAATGTTATAAGCGTTGCTACAATAAAGTTTCTTCTAAAAAAAGATTAAAATCCTATATAGTGGGGTCGATCTGGCATTAAAAATGGCTTGAAACGGACTCGTTTTTTTCGATTCTTTTTTTTTGTAATTCGTGTGAACTAATGTGTATAAGGACTATTTATTGTAATTTAAGTGATTAATAAATCAATGATTAGTGAAAATTTTTACTATACTTAATAAAAGAACAATTATTTTTTCCGGTCGTAATAGTACCTATGACATTGACGAAATCATTGAGGTCAGTAACAAGTGTCGAACTAAATCAAGTTCAAGGTATCTTTGTAACCTCCCTTTCTTTAATAAAAACGCCAGACATATGTCGCCCGGCCTATTTGTATACTTCCACCGTTTTTTATGTGACAGAATTTATTACGTTCTTATAAAAAACGCACAAGGATTACCTACCAACTTCCGTTCTTTAAATTTGATTTAATGTAGAGTCGATCAAACTTGACGAATATATGAAGTTACCGCTTTGATGTCTTGTGGAATGTGCTAGGCTATAAAATTAGATTCTCATGATAACTAAACAGCAAAGTGACACTCCCTTATTCCTTCACAACTACACGTCCATTGACCCACAGACAGAGGTTTATTTCAAAATATTCCTAGAAGAAAATTTATATAGGTTTTTTTTGTTTGTCTGGTCGTTCCCCATTACCAATTTTTTTAATGACAAAACTAATTACATCCCTATAACACTTTAGTTATTAATGCATACGTTCCGGCCTGTATTGAGGAAGTCAAGTTATTGCCAAGCCAAGTGTACAACTTATTCTGATTGGTTGAAAATGATTGTATACTTTAGAAACAAGTTCATTTCTTGGTACTAACGATGACGAATGCTATAATCACATGATCAACTTATAGTTTACTGATTGGCAACCTAAATGGAATCAGAAGGCAAGGTTGAAGTACTACCGATAGGTAATGTAATAAATTCAAATAATCAAAATTCAAAAGGAACTGTGACTAACTTTTATTCCGGGTAAAGGCTTTGTCAGATTATAAATAGTTGACGAGTGATGTAAAAAGTGATGTAGTTAATATAAAAATGTAGGCTAGTCGTTACAGTTCACTAATGCGACCTTATCAATAAATATTAGGTATTAATTAGTAGAGATATTGAACTTAAAAAATCCTTGTGATTTAAGTTTATTTCTGAAATTAGATATTGTGGAGATTTTGGATTTTACCAGGTGCTTGCTGGTCCACCGGGTTTCTGGAAGTTTCCTCGTAGGCTCTTACGTGGCCCAAAACGGGCCTATAGAACACCTTACCGAATTTTAAAATTGACTTTAACAAAAATACAACCCTCAGGCCCTTTCTAATTATTTTCTCAGGTTCTAAAATCATCCCAGCAGGCACCTGTATTTTGTCTACTACCTGCCCCTTAATTACAAATTATGCCCTGTATAATTTTGAAGCCAAGAGTGAGCCTACTAGCTAAACTTGATCTATATGGGTATAACTTTCTTTAATAAATCAAGCCACTGCACTACATAAAAAAATTATATCTTTCTCTTGACGCTTACCTGCATTATGTGCGTAACTTTCTAAAATGGATGTCTCATGTTGGGCATCAATCGATGGGGTAGCTGGCACAATTTTGATTGAAAATCTCCTGTTAGCAGTGCACCTGGATTGTCTTGATAGCGAGCATTTCGTACATTTACAATAACGCCCTAAAACTCATTTGTTAAAAATTCAGGCAAAACGTATCTCTAACAGAAAAAGATTATATTACGGCTAAATTTGGACAAAGTTCATTTCAACAATGCTTGGCAGATGAAGTTAATTGCAGCTAAGGCACAATTCAAAATAGAAAGTGGATAGAAATTTATAGTCTGAGTAAGACAGTGGGTTCTGGCCAGCCATGAGAAACAGCTGCAGTAAGCAACAATAACCTTGTGGAATATGTGAGGCAAAACTCCTACTCCATTCAAGCCAAAGAGGAAATAAACTTCTCAGCGTCCGTTAGGAGTTTTTCTTTTCCGGCAACAAAATACTTCAGTCCTGCTACAATGGTCAACTGTGTGTTTACTATCCCAGAGGTCGTAAGTTTGGCGAGAAATACTCACACATTGTCCACAGTGAGCCTGGATATCTTCAGAAGAGTTGGTGGTATCCATATCGTAGAAGGCCGATTAACTACTAACCAATATATGGAGATTTTGAATCGTGTTATGCTTCAATGCCTCCCTCAGTGCAAGATAGATTCAATAATGGTTTTATGTTTCAACACGTAAGCTTATTTTAACCATTTTTTGAGATATTCAATTTTGAAAATCCTGTTTTATTGAAGGACAACTGTTGAGTTCAAACCATGTATGTGGTTCGTAACTGATCTAAAGCAAATAATATAATATAATGCTCTCTTGGCCGTCGGAAAGACCAGATTTAAACCTGATTGAAAATACTTTGGGTTACATTGTAAAAAGATTTACAAATAGGGATTAAGGCCCAGAAATAGAGAGGAGTTTAGTTAATGCAATTGAAAATGAGTGGAACAATCTAAATGAAAATGGCAAAATGCAAAATATAGAAGTTATTTTTCTTGGACGCTCCACTGTCCTACTCAGATTATGAATTTCTGTCCACTTTCGGTTTAATAATAATAATAATAATAATAATCAATTATTCATGTCAGTACAAAAAAATGTTTACACGAGTCAACTGACATTTATAAGAGAATTGGATAAAACAAACAAATTAAAAAAGGTTACTTGATAAAACGAATAGCTTAAAAACAATACACATAAAGATGTATTAATACACATACAGTATGTCTCACTTAAGAGGGTAACAGCGTAATAATTCTTTTATTTTTTTGTCCGATTTAAATCAAACTGATCTCAAAAGATAGAGGTCACTAAGGTCTATATAAGACCACAAAATCACTTTCCATCTTTAAATGCAAGGCCATCTAAGATGCTAAATTATATGAAAAAAACAAAAAAAATCATAGTAGGCCTTTTTTAATCAAAAAATTTTATGTTCGATTCGTTCGTTTATTGTTCAAAATCATTCAAAATCCCTGAATCCGAAGTTTAGTTAAATTCTAAAAAATGAGGTTTTAATAAAAATTATTTCTAAATTTATTTTTTGAAACAATATAAACAACACATTTACTTGACAACTAATCTGACATTTACAAAATTGTCTCAGTAAAAAAAAAGGAGTCAGCATGCTTATCAAAGCAAGAAATTTGGGACTGGAATTTTTTTCAACAAAACCTTAATAATTAATAATTTGCTATGTGTCGTTAAGACTAGTTGTCTAACAAACTACACTTGTTTTCTTATAATAATTTTTTTAAAATACTGAATTATTTATGAATTTTTTTTTTATTTAAACATGACCCCACCGATGATTTCTTATCAAAATGGTATAACTGACATAGCTGATGTGAAAACTCCCATTTAAAAATCAAATTTTTTCAAAAAAACATACTAATAAGTACCGAGCTAAGTACTTGATAAAAAAAAGGACTACTTTATTCGGTCGCAATAGTACATTGCCAAAAATATTTAAAATGATTAATTTCGAAACCAATAAGCCATATACCCCCAATTTTTCTTAATTTTTGAAGTTAAACTATTGAAACAAAGGACATCATCTAAACTTGATAAATGTTCCTTTTTGGCACATAAATGAACTTTTTTCTACATCCAGGGGAAGTGGTACGTTTTGGTGATGGTTAATTTATACACCCAGTATATTACATTTTTAGATTCTACATCACTTTCTGAATACAATATCACAAAGTGACATTTCAAAATCAAATTTTAATCAATTCAATTTTTATTTTTTAATTAAGTGTGATTTATTTCACTCAACTCGTGTAATATCAAAAAATAACACCTGCTTACCATCTTTCATTGTGCAAGCTTCCTCGTTCATCACACTCAGAACCAGACTACTTCTTTTATATTCTGAGAGGGACCTCCTCCACAATTTACCGGCTCTAAGTAATAACGTTTTTGACTGACGTCTTCGTAAAGAACCAATTTTGGGGATTCTGAAACCATCAATGTCTACGATGTCAGATTCCAAAACGGAGCTTTCAATAACATCTGGAGAACAACTTCCTCCAAACGAATCAGAAATGGGTTCCTTGACACTGGTCTCTGGTTTAAAGGGTGCTTCCTCAAGCTTTACTGATGGTGTTTTATGATAATCCTCATCGACTGAGTCAGTTAAGTCGATTGGAGTATTCTCTAGAGAAGCTTCAATGGGACAATTAGCTCTGATACTTGTTTTTCTCCATGGAGATTTTACAAGGTCGACCATTAATTCCTTTTCCATATTTTCACCTTCAGTTTGATCTAAATGCTGTACTTCTTCAGTTTCTATGGGTTTATTGTCATCTAATTTGCTGGAAGAACTTCCCGATCTTTTCAATGCATTAGCAAAAAATTCTTCAAATTTATTATTTGACAAATTGGCAGTATCCTCAGCTAATTCCGTGAGATTCAATATTATAACGTCTTTGTTTGCATTATTGTCTGACGTTAGCTTGTTTGAATTCTTCTCAGGACTACCTATATGTTTTGTATCTAATAGTTGTTCTGATTTCTCCAACGGCTGCGGTTGATTTACTGCAGAATTATCTTTACGTGAATCAGACTTCGTTCTCGATCTTTTTGTGGCATTCTCAGAAAAGTTTTCAACTTCACAAGTTTGAATGTTGGAACGTTTAGCAATTGCTACCTTAGACCCTCTTTTTAATGTTCTGGTTTTGCAGCCAATGTTTGCATTTGATAAACGAGGAGCAACATTCCTACATTTTACTTTTAATTGTCCATCAGTATCTTCACCGATTGTATTTGCATTTTCTAGAATGTGATCTATTTGTGTACCATTTTCAAATGATTGTATTGCAGATTCACTATTATCGTCTATGGGAATCTTTGTTCTTTTGGTCATATTTACAAAAAAATTTTCAAACTCATGGGCTTGAATGTTTGTAGATTTGGATATTGTATCGCATTCATCTATTTCTGCATCAACAGAAATACTTTCCGGTTGAGTATTATCAATTATGTTATCACATACAGAGCTATCTTCAGAAACTGTATTGGCGGTTTTTCCTGAGACAGTCAGTTGGTCTTTAACGGATCGACTTTTCTCTCTTAAATTATACATTTTCGATGAGTCTGTTATTTTTTTATTTTTAATAAGGTTTATATCGGAATATTTATCCCCTGACATACTCAAATCCAATTCATTTGTTTGAACAATATTCACCGACCTGCGATTATTTGAATGATTTTCTGAATTTACATATGACTGTCCGAAAAGAGATTTGCTTCTATCTGATATTGAACATTCATGTGTATTTTCTTTTATGCACGGTCCCACATCTGAGGGCATTTTCATTAAATTTATAACTAACTCCTTCAGGACAAAACGTTCGGGAATATCAGAGTCATCTGTTGTTTCAATTGGAACGGTATCTATATTTTGGTATGATGTGCACGGAGATCGACTGTCACAATTATCGCACAATTTCTCTTCTTTCACCTCCACTTGACTTGAAGAAGAAGTCTTATAACAAAGTCGCCGCATTTCTTGCTCAAAATCAATTTTTGGCAGCAACACAACTGCTTCTTTCAGCTCAACATCAGGATACTCCAGACATCTAGGTTCTTGTAACGACAATCTTCTCTTTGATCTATTCATTTTAAATTTACTCTTGGGAGTTTTTGGTTTGTTGGAGGACATCAAGCAAGAATCAGATAGTCGTCGACGCCTCTTGGTAACAAAATTTATAGGGGTATCTATTAGAGATTTATTTGGCTGACTATTATCTACATGTTGAGTTGAAGTGGACAAGCAATCACTTTGAGGTTTAAATGATTCAGGCTCATTTAAATCATGTGGCTTATGGCTGGAATTTATATCATTTCCCAAACGTGTACTACCGATTTCACTATTATTTATTTTTTCAACGAATGCTTCAAAATCTGCGAGACTCCTCGTTAAATTGTTAGTACCATTTGCTTTCTCAACGAAGGAGTTAAAATCGTCGAGACTCGAGGTTAAATTGTTGGCATTGAAATTCACACTAGACATATTTGAAGGTTCCATGTGCAATTTTTTTGCACAATCGTTTATATTCCTGTTCTTCGATTTATTGATTTTTCTACTTGATTTTGCAACATTCCTTCTTCTTAATGTAATAAAACTATTACGTGAATTTCTACTATTATTCATCACCTCTGGCAATATCGAACTGGCATTAAAACTAGTATTTTTAGTATCACACATTTCATCATAAAACTGATGACGCTCACCATCACTATGAATCTTATCTACACTACAAGAATCTTCATAACTAGAAGCTTCCTGCGGCCTGGGGGGCAACAATACTTTGCAGTTTACTTGAAGCTTCCAGTCATTTTGCAACAGATTATTTTCCACATTAGTACTTGGCTTTCTTGTTGTTGATCTTTTTGGAACAGGTGTACCCGAGTGTACATCTATCAACTTGTCCTTCATTATATCAATCGGGTTTTCTGGCAATGTTAGATTTCTAATGGGAGAAATGGTATGATTAACAATTCTTTTTTTGCGTGCCATAGGTATCACGGGCGTACTCGAATGAGCTAACATAGGGGTACTAGAGTGCACCGCCTGTTTCTCACGAAAGGTATTTGTAAAAATTCGCTCATAAGAAATTTCTTTTTTGCTTAGACTAGTATCGGGTTTTAATAAGTTATTGGAAATATCAGGTAATTTAATATAGCTTAGAGATGTGGGAAGTACATTTTGGACTCTTTCAACTTCCAAACTAATGTCTATTTTATCTAGAGTTGGCTCCTTTAAACGTGGTATTACTGAGTCACTTGTATTAGTAATATTGGAATATGTACTCTGAGACCCCTCTTTTAATGAAGCAGATTTCTTCCTTCTTCTAGTCATAATAGGTGAGTAATTGCTATTAACCTGTTTAGTTGATTTTGATGCCTCACTAACAGAAAGATTCACAGGTCGAGGTTTTGCATTTACGACGTTGTAAACGTTTCCTTTAACAATCTTGTCAAAAGTATCTTCTAATGAGACGTGTAAGGAATCATCAGTTAATAACGTCTGGCCCTTAGGTCTCGGAGGTAACTCTTTGGCTATCAATTTCCTTCTTTTATTTTGCTTTGTCTTTGCCTTGTTTTTTGCAAAGAGCATATTGATGGCATCAACAGAATTGGTCACTATGCTCTTGTTTGATCTGCCATACGTTTTCATTTTCTTCACAGGAGCCATTTTCGTTGTTTTAATACAGATATCGTTTATATTTTCATAACAAAATTATACTTTCTGAAGTTAGAGGTTAGAATTTCATATTTATGTTTTATGCCATCTATTTTTGTTTGAATGCATGATTTATAAAGAGAAGGAGGAAGCAAACTTTCTTACTCATTTCGTTTTTTTTATGGCCGTGTGAAATAAAAGTAAATGGAGTTACTTACAGAATATCTATTGTTTTACAAGATTCTTAGGATCTTATGTATCTTCCAATAATTTGAATAATTTTAAAATTTAAAGGTTTACATTAATTATATATAACTTAGCGACATCTACTGACAAATAGGTAAGTGTAATATCAAAATGGTATTTTTGAATTTTGAATGTGCAGAATTGAGGATAAGTGTTTATTTACTTTCGTCCTTTTGAATTCAAATAATTAAAGTTTGGTATATTGACAAATAATTTATTAATATTAATAAATGCATTTCCAGCCATTTATCCTACCTACCTATTTTATTTATATGTGAATTTCACTTCTGTAATTTCTGCTCTCCTACTAAAACTTGTACATGTTTGAATTTTCTACAGAAATAAAAAAATACAAAAAACAAATTAATTAAGGAATTAGGTAATTGGTACTATGAATGTAATTAATTAATCTATATTGCATGGAATAATTTATTAGAACTAATGAAACTAGAAAATCAAGTAGATGATAGGTAATAAATAATTTCTGCTTCCATAAAATATTACTCAGCAATTTTACAATTTATCCTGTCACGTATTGTTATTGTTATGGGACAGGTTATGATTATTTTTGTAATTTCAATACCGTGTACCTCCTATTTTCCATAACTAATTTGCGTAAAAACAATTTCTACTTTTATTCACAATACAAATAGGTAGTTTAGTTTGGAACTTTGTTCGGAACAAACGCGGTTTTTCAAGGTTATTTAAATATCAATTTAAGTGAGACTGAGATTATTGAAAGGTGTGTTGAAAATCTAATAGATCTATCTATTTATATCTAAGTACGTATGTAATTTTTTTTATTTCCCTTTTAGAACGATGAAGATGACTAGCATACATGCTGGAGCGATTACCGAAGTGCATGAAATGCCTCTTTCTGAAATAATAAGGCCATTCCAGCCTGAACTCGAGGAGAAAAAAGTAAGATCCTTAATGAAAACCTTGTCAAATCCTGAAACTACGGATCAGGTACCTCCAATTGATGTGTTTTGGATCAAGGGTCGAGAGGGAGGCAATTATTATTATAGTTTTGGGGGATGCCACCGATACACAGCACACCAACGGCTCAAATCTGAATTTATTAAAGTGAAATTAGTAAAGGCTACCATTGAGGTTTTGAGGTGTTATTTAGGATCTAGTACTCCCGATTTAAAGTAAGACAGAGTTATTCCTTTATTTTTATTATATTATAATATTTTGGTATCCACATACTTGCAGTAGTGTGCAAAGTATGTTTTAAAGATTACATCGTATCAGTTTGTGGGTACATTTTTAATTGTCTTTTGAAATAGTTACACATTTTCAATGCTTTTATGTGGAATGTCTTATTCTTCAAGATGGTAAAAAGTCACCTGGAATTTGATTTGTGAATTTTCAATGATAAATTATATAATAGATATATATATGTTATGCCAAATAGCTGGATAGGCACCTATGGACCCATTCTATGGCCAGCTCGATCACCAGATATTACTCCCTTAGATTTTTTCATCTGGAGTTAGATTAAAGAGAAGGTATTTCAAACTGCCTTTGAAAATATTGAGGACATCAAAACCAGAATTAGAAATATGAGGCAATTACCCCTGAAATGCTCCAAAATGTAATGTTTGAGGTGTCTCGTAGAGCACGTTCAATTTGAGCATTTGTAGTTAGAAAAATAAATACACACATTTTCTTTTCAATATGGTAGTTTGGTAGTACTGTTATACATAGTTTTTTGGTTTTTTTGGATGTACATTTTGGACTTGTATTTTTATTTATGAGATATTTGTTTGTATTAAATTGTAATAAATAATTACAATTACTGATTATAATTATTATAAAGTGAATTTTTACTATTATGGCATAGCTTATTTTTACGATCCAATGATATGAATTGTGGTTTTCATAAAATATTAAATATTAACACTATCAGTTAAAATTTTTGTGACACATTTTATATCTTTGGATTGACAAAAAATAAACGGAATTAATGGCATCATGGCCTACTTATTAGAGATTTGTTCTTTCCATTTTTGCACAAGAGCATTGTCAAGCCAACTGTGTTTTTCGAATTTTTTGATACACATTATTATTTTTATTGTCTTTGCCGTCAACTTTCATCTCCTTAACTTTCTTCATATCTCCTCAAATAAGGAAGCTATAACCGTTTATGGTTTTCCTATTATGCAGATCTAAGTTAATAAAAATTCTTGAAAGCAAAATTATTTTTTAGAAATTTTATTCTTTATGTATTCAAAATGACTTTTAAACGATAAAATATTATCTATTATTAAACCCAAATATTCAATTTGTTCAACTATTTCAATTTGAGTATTATCTATAAGCAAATTAATACTTTTACTACTGACGTTGTTATATCTAATTCTGTTAGTAACTAATCACCATTGTTTTCGTTTTAATAGGATTTAATTTGAGTTTGTTGACTTTAAAGTAAGTTTCAACTTTGCACAACTCAATATTCATTTTATTAATAGCAATGTCCCAGGTCGAAGTCACAAACAGCTAATAAAGTGCATCATCTGCATACAAATTCAAAAAATCACAGTTAAGCTGGTAATTTATGTCATTAATATAAATAATAAATAAAAGAGGTCCTAAAATGCTTTCCTGCAGAACTCCAAGATCATCATCAAGGCTTGGAGTAATGGTTATTCACTTTGGTGGTTTGTTTTCTCTTAGTCAGATAATTTATAAACAATTCAATATGTTACCTCTGATACCATAGTAAGATAACGTATCCAACAATATCTTTCTATCGATAGTTTCAAACGCTCTTTTCAAATCCATAAATAGAGCTACGATATACTTTCCTTGATCAATATTCATCATGTAATTCACAATTGTTTAAATAATTTTGTTTATGTGAACGATCCATCTTTTGCGTCTGAAGGACTTCTTATATATTTTCCAAAAATGAATATTAACGTTCACAAATAAGGGTTCGAAACGACTGTTTCAGATGGAGAATAATACAAAAATTTATACTTACTGTTCGTTTTTGCTTAACTGCTTCTCTGATGGTATCAATTGGACGTCGTAACACTACAAATCTAACACAGTAAGTACTAACACTTTCTTAAAATTAAACCTGAAAGGGAATTTTGAAAACACAAGAAAAAGACAATATAAAGTGCAAAAATATATATTAGATCTCTTTAAAAATTCAACTTCAAGAAAAATGTTTTTGACAAACTATAGTCTGGCCCATGTACAACACATGGTGAGGAACAGAACGACTTATAATGTACCAACTACCATCCAATATGCGGTTTTTGAGCTAACGATTACACAAAAAGATTCAAGAAAAGTTCAATGTTTATAAATTTTTGATGGGCTTTTGCTTGCCTGTCTATTTACGTATTTACAGTTCAATATCAATTTTGATCGCTCCTCGGAGCTTAAAAATGCTTGAATCGCAACGACTTTGAATTATATTTTGCAATTACAATTTCATACGGTCAGGCAAGGCGGTCCCATGCACATATAAGTACATGGTAAAGATACTTTTCTGACACCGAATCACTGAGGAACCGGTTTAGGGCAAATCCCGTTAAAATCCATCATTTTCCCGTCAAAATCGAGTGCTAGGAAATGATGGGGGTCCCTTGTCGCTATAGGCTATTTTCGCTAAAACTCTCGATATACTTTGAATAGAAGCTGGATTAACGTGTCCTCATATTTAACACAATGCATGAGTTACAGTGCTTAACAACGTGGATTCGTAAAAGGGTTTTTAATTCAGAAATTTCCGAAATTTTGTTACTGTTTCTAAATTTTAGTGGTCAGGGCGACATTATGTCCCACAACAACATTTACTACACTTTCTAAAATTACGCTCCTTGATGAGTTATTGAAATTTTTGCATAAAAAACGCTCCGTAGAGAGAAAATATGATTAAAAATATAAAAACCTCTTTCAACGATATTTTTACGTGAAGTACGCTTTTCATGCGAAATGTTTCGGATTTTGTTACAGTTTCGAAAAGTACATCGAGGGTTTTATCGTGCTCTTTAACATTTACAATGCTCGTTTAGATCGTTATCAGTTGAATTTTAAAAACCATCAATTATATTCAATATTGGCAATACTCGTTTTCTTTAAACTTGCCCCATATTAAGGATAATTATTTTTATTAGCAAGTCTTTCAATTCACATCCATTTGAAGGCATCCTAAACCCCGTGGCATAGTTAAATTTGAGATAAAAAAATTGCCAACACTTCTTTTTTGGATGTTTGGCCTTGAAATTTTGAATTTCGATCGGAAATTTTGCACCATGGCAGAGTTATTGAAGCTATATCATTTTTTAAAAAATCGTTTAAATCGTCCAACAAATCAAAATTTTAGAGAGGTACCCCATTTTAAATGGATCACTCTGTATATAAATGGAAAAGGATTATTTTGTTTTGTCCTTCTTTCATCACTTTTTGGACGACCGTAGGAGAAATAATGTATAGAAATATAAATAAGTTTTATTTCTGAATACATTTTCAGCTTCCTTTTGCATTGTTTCCAATGTATTTGCTATTAGCAACTTCAACTGCACTAGTGTTGTAATAAACTCCCTTACCGCACTAGTGTATTATCTAACTTAAATAAGCGAAATAAAATGGCTATTTCTTAACAGCCATAGAAAAAAGCTGTTAAGTGAGTACCTTTACTCAGCAAGTGCAAAATAATTTTATAATACACATACTTGTATATATACGAGTATAACTCGTACAAATAAAAATCAACTAGAGTAATTATGATTAATACTCTTGGCAAGGAAAATATAATTACTGAAAATGATGTTCATATGCATTAATTTTAATGCTTATCCTTATTGAATTTTTAACTAAACACACGTTATTATGTTACACATAAAATAGTTGAGGTGTTCTCAGCCTGCGCTGACACAAAATTTACGTCCTCAGGATAATATGTTCATCATAGCCAACACATGATATTTAGATGTTGTGCTTAAGTTATATAAGGTAGTAAATGGTGACATGTCACATTGTGGCCTACGTTCATGATCAATATCGTGGCTAATTTATATTTATGCTACAAAAAATTTGAAAAGATTATCAGTCTCAGCAATTTTACGAGCGAGGGTCGTATAGGAGATATACCATCCTTTGGAGGGGATGTAAAGCCGTCAGTCCCTTGTCTATTAAATGTTAGGCAAGTAAAAGATCCCTACTCTTCTTAAGGGAAGGGGTTCGGCAAAATTCCTGGTTGGGGGTAGCTCGTCTACAGGCGTCGGTGTTAGGCCTCAGTAGCGGAAATAGGCCGACGTTAAATAAATGTATAAAAAAAAAAAACAATTTTACGAGCTTGGATTTCCCAGATCTCTTGTGCGTTATGTATGTACTATATCGTTGGTTCATCAACTGTATGGTGTCATTTTTTGTAACCCTTTCGTACATCCCATAGACTGTAACTTATGTACAATATTCATAAATTGTTTGAATCGACGACAGCAGCTCGTCACATCTCGCAGGGTTGGTATCTGTAGTTACCAGAATGGTGAGCCCTAAGCAAACAAAAGTGCCCCATCGTCAAATAATGTTGCAAACCCTGGTGATCATTATGAACTCAATATATACTGTTTGCTCAGGATGTAAACACGCCAACTATTTAGCCTGGTAAAATGACAATGCTATGCATAATAAAAGATATTTTTTAACAATCACTTACTAAACATTTGCTTTATGGACGTTTAATATTTGCATTCTTTGTGATAATTTAATTGTAAGTTCATAGTTCTTGTAAATATATAATTATAATTTAATTATCGGTACTATGAAAAATGTGTTTCACAGCTTAGGTCTAATTGGGATTTATTTACATAATGTAGATTGCAATAAACACTATTTTTCTTACTGGGCTGGTTTTTTTATTTATATCATATACCTATTCATAATTTTTAATTGAGATATTATTTTTTTAAATTGGTGGAGCTGAGGATGAAATGTTAATTCTGAAGCTGAAATAGCGGAACATATTTCGATTATGCAGTGGTCCGTTCATCAGGGCCTACAACTCCCAAGAGAGGCATTGACAACACCCTTTGAAATAGGCTTGCTGACCTCCCCATCAGTTGGATCGAACAGCATTTTCAAATGATTTTAAGAGTTAAATGAAGGGATAGGGCATATGGTAAATTTATAACAAAAATAACACTAATTACGAACTTGTAGATATTGTAGGATGTACATTTTTTTAAATATTCAGTTGTAATCTATGTATTTGTAATTTATATTCTCCACTATCTGTTCAACACATACAAGTTCATGATTTATTTGAAACTCTAGAAATGCTTAAATTTTTATATGACAGTAAAATTCTAATAATTCGTAATTTTAATCAACCTTAATTTAATCATGAAGTAAATAACTATGTAAATTCAAATTTAACCTCTGAAAGAGTTTATTGGCTTTTTGATCTCACTCAATTTAATAATATTCTAAATGTTTCAGGCCGTGTATTGGATTTAGTTCTAACTTAAATTGTGATGTTTCTCATGATGAGCACCCTTTTGTTCCCGAAGACGGTTACCATCCTTTTCTAATAATTTCTATTGAGGTGCAGGGGGTAGATATAGTCGTCCCTTATAATGATTAGAATAGCAATATAAAATATAGGAATTATCATAATCCAACCTACCTGCAAGTGCCTTATATAAATAAGGACTCAACAAATTAAACCAAAACAGCGATTCCCCCTTACAAGCGCTGAATTATATGGTAAAATTTGCGTATTTTGTCTAAACACAGTTAGCTCTAAAATACAGTGACTTTGAATGCTCGAATGCTATGAGGAAGATGCGAGGCTTCCTTCATCTCAGAATGTCACTAACTGCAGACCGGCTTCGACCTAGTTTTGGGTCTCGTCAGTATAATACTAATTATATAATAATAACATTTATTATAATTTTTCCTACTGAGTTATTTGAAGAAACCTCTTTTTTTAGGTTTATTCTTGAATTATGTAATTATTGCTCAATAAAACGAAATTGATTGCAATTAGCCAAAGGGAAATACTTACAAAAAATGTTCGTTTTTCATTTCTACATCACATCGTCGAAAAGTATACAGGGTGTTCCATTTGAAAAAATTCAATTTAAAATGTTCTTAATTGAAAACTAATTTTTGGCCACCCTGTACAGTTTTAGGAATTGAAAATGATTCAAAAACATTAATTAGATGTCTCGTAACTGGTACGTTTTTCTTAAAACCCATAATTGTGACTGTTTCAACAAAAAAATTCATTACATCCAAGTGGTTGGTAGATATTCAATGCTAATATAGGAATGAATAGAGCCTAAAAAGAGGCTTCAAAAAATGTACTGATATACATAGCATTCCATTTAAAAAGAAGGCACTTGGTCCTGTAATTTCGTCTTGGCTCGCCCTGTATGCTCGAAAATAATTTCCAGTTATAGACTTTTTTATCTAGTTTACTTGCAATTTTTTAAAAAATTTCTAGCTATCGTAGAACTCGAGATATCGAGATCTGATGCACTATTGCCCCACCCTGTATAATGATTCATTCATAGCTTTTCTTCATTTCTTTATAGGTGTTGTTAGCCTTTAGTTATATTCACTACAATATCTTTGTTTATAATTTGTCTTGTAATTGGGTTATTCCTGTTTAGAGAATAAAACAAAATAAATATTACCGACAACTTCGAATCCAAGTCTTGCTGCAACAATTTCATAAAGCATTAAAAATCGTTCTAATTGCAAACGAAAAAGATTACCATGAGAACTAAAAAAAAATATATTAAGAAGCTTTCAACACTGTATATGATGTTTTTTTATCATTATTTTTTAATTTAATTCTTGCTCCAACTATTTTTTCATAAAATAGGCAACATTCTCAATTTCGGGGATTAAATATTGTTCTAATACCATAGGAACTAAAAATAATCAAGTTGCTAATAAGATTTGTGCAAAGCATATTTTATCGACATTTAAAGTTGATATACTAACATTTATTAGTAAATTCTGTGTTACTTTTCTAAAAATTTGAATATGACAGTCCCAATCGTCTTGAAAACAGTGTTACAAAACAGCAAGAAGGAAATGGTCAAGTAAAAACAAAATGATCACCTTGAAAACACATTTATTGATTCAAAGTGATACGAATGTACAAACTTATCAATTTTAGTCTAGGTCTTATTAAATATTAATAAGAACAAGAATCTACTATCCTAGATTAGTTTTATCACACAAATGGTTACAAACAATTCTGTTCATTAAATAATAACAACACATTTATGTATTACTTCCTGAATAAAGGATGAAATAAAATGCAAATTGATTCCTGAATTAGTAAGGGTCCCGTAAAAAGCACTCATCGCTTAAATGTTTAATGAAAAGACAACCGATTTAGTAGTCACCATTGGTGTTGTTCTAAATAAAGGAGAGTTTTAGAAATAATAAATGAAATAGACAATATTTACAGAAATATTATTTTTTTAATAATAAATCATTTAGTTGAGTAAATCTACCAGATTTGTATAATCAATAAGGAAATTTTTAGGGCAGGTTAATTTTCTTTCAACTTAAACCTCAAATACAACAAAAAAATTGTGTTTTCCGGTTCTGGAATATTGCGCACGTCCTCTCACGCATGTTTTTCTGAATGGCCGCATTCTGCCGTTTTCCATGACCATTTTTCAAATATCTTGGCTTCTATAAAAATTATAAGCATCTAAATACATTTAGTCAATTACATACATTTAGTTCTTGACTTATCAGATTGAAAAATTCGTAGCCACGCACCTCAAAATTTGACTCTTGTATGCAATTTTTTTGTAAAAAGATGTACGTTTTGAAATTAACATCGTTATCTATGAAAAAAAATGTAAAAAAGTAAGAAAAAATAAAAATGTTCACAAACGAATTGAAAAACCCGTAACGCCTGGCGTGCCCCCCCCCCCCCCTCTATCCATTACGTAACGCGTGCATTGTAAAAGTTTGACTTTAATTAGGAAAATAAAGATTTTCTGATTTCCAATAATAATTCACAATAATAATAAACAATTACAACTTCTAGTCAACAATATTAGGGCTGGTGTTTCATTGCTAAATAAAGGTAATCCATTTATAAGCTGACAGAATTATTCTGGCAATGTTATATATAATCTTCTATGAACAGATTTTCGTTCCATTTTTTCACACAGTCTATCAAACTTTCCCTGGTAAATTGTGCGCAAGTTTTAAATTCAAAACTTGATTAATAAATTTTGTTATTTCTGGCGGTTCTAAAATCATTACGTACACGCAAACCTTGCCCCCCCCCCTTCACGTAACAGGACCGTAATGCCACGTTGGACTCCCCTTCCCCCCCAATTGCGTTACGTAATTTGTGGATAACCGCAAAGTAGATAAAAAATTCTATCATTTGAAAAAAAATCTAGTATGATTTGCCCAATTTCTGAAGTAAAATGCATTTTTACCAATTCTAGGTTATGTATCGTCTTGAAATTTGGCACACATTTTCATAACCACAGCTATATACATTTCACAAAATTTCAATAAAATCGGTTCTTTCTCTGAACAGATTTTGATAAGAATCAAAAAAATTTAGATAACATGCCCTAAAAATTTTTCTTGTTCATTATAAAAATTTGGTAGATTAGCGCATTAGTTGAGTATAAACATCCTCACCTCCCGTTATCGATTATTTCAAGCAATAATGCTGAAATATAAAGTGAACATATTTATAAATCGTTAAAGGGTTTGGTTATTGGATGGTATTAACAAAGGACATAACAATTTCTTCACTTTTCTATTCGCCTTGGTACAGGGTTAGATGTATTGATGATAATCAGTTTGGTTACAAAAGTGGGACACAGTACATTTTGCCGGACCCTGTATAAAACCTTTGGAAATGTATTTAATGACTATAAAGTGGTTGGTGCCTTTAAAATAATTATTGTATTAATATATCATATTCCTTGTAATTATAGATTATGTAAATAGTGTGTAAGGAACTAAGAATAATCAGTGCGAAGTATTTAAATAAAACTAATTTTATACAAGGTGTCACTATGTTTACATTTAAATTTAAAATGATTAAATCTATTTCCAGAAAAAATGTTGTTCTTCATGAGTTCCCACATATTTCATTTGGCTACTCTGAAACTTCTAATTATTATTAAAATATTAACAAAGACTTTTCTTGTTTTGTTGCCTACATTTAATTGCATTTCGGATAAAGTTTGCCAATTAGAAATGGCCTAAATATCCCACTGGAATATCCAAGAATTGGGTTTTTGCTATGTTTTAACCCATGATGCTGAAATTGAGAATTTTATTAGTGTCCTGGAAAGTAAATATCGAAGATGAATAATATAATATACTGGGTGGACCCAAGACCTGGAATTTTTTGCTTCTGTATAACCTTTTTACAATGGAAAAACAGATATCATAAGTACATTTAAAAAAATGACAAACACTTCTTTATTGCAAGTAGGAAATTATTTTTTCAGTTATCACAGCATTTTTAGACCTAAGCAACTAAAAATAAAAGCGTGAGGCATTCTTTATAATATGTCCCTTTTCTCTCTTATATCTTTTTCGAAAAAACAGTAAAACATTTGTTAAAACTTTTCCATTATTTTTTTAAACATTTATTTAATGTCGGCCTATTTCCGCTACTGAGGAAAAACAAACAATACATTATAACCTCACTTTAGTTCCTTGTAATAACATATCACCCCTTAAGTAACTATTACTTTTTAATTTAGTTACATTGTAGTGATATTTGTCTTCACAATTATTACAGCTCCGCTCTCAATGTACCTCAACTTTTTAAACATGTGTTAAATATCCTTCATTTAAATATACAGTACCTTCATAATAAAACCCTTGAGCTTGAAGCCTATCTTAATGATACAGCTTCTCTGTTTAAATGAACATTGGCTGAATAAGCATGAAATTCATTCCATCAATGTTACAGGCTACTCTTGTTTCATCTTTTTGTAGGTCCAATAGAATACACAGAGGAGTAAGTATTTTTGCCCTAAATCAACTAAAATGCTCACCGTTAACCTTTGATATTAAGAACTTGTCTTGTGAAATTCACTGTGAGTTGGGGGATTTACTATTTGATGATTATCAAATAATTACAGTGTGGGATTTTTCAGTCATTTGGACTGAGACAAACCGCCTTTGACAATACTAGGCACAATTCTTGCCTCGACAATGTTTTCACACTAGAAATAGACACAACCCGGGTTAAAACCTGAGATCTAAAGCTTTCTGATCATCTTGGTATTTCTATGGAGATCAGGCATAAAAATTACTCAGGCAGTAAATCTAGAATGAATTAATAGACCTATTTCCGATTATGGACATTTGCAGTTTTATAATTTAGTTGAACAAACAAACTTTGATTTTATTAATGATACAAATTTAACATCAGATGGTAAATGCGAATGGTTCGTTGATTGCATAAGCAATGCCTTTGAAATCTCCTTTCCCTTAGAATCTAAATTAACTGATACCTTCTCCTCCTCTCTCAACACTGCTAAACTCAACTTGTTTAATAATCATTTTAGAGCTATGAGAGATACTCTGAACAGTCTCAGAATAATGCATACAAGTGATCCCAACTTTGTATCAAAAGAATACCTCAACTCATATAAGGCACGTACTTTATCGTTCTGAACTCTGTAAAGCTAAGAAAAATGCCAATTATATAAAACATTCCTACAATTCTCAATCAGTCAATAATAGTAGTTTGTGCAACAAGAGTGGATATGATAGCCATATCGCACGAGAAAGAAGTTTGAGCACTACGCCGTAGGCTGAGGCACTCCGCCTACGGCGTAGTGCAATATGGATAATCCACTCGAGTTGTGCAGTATACTTTTTCTACGACCGGATTAAGAAAAAACTACAAATAATAGTTTTAATCAAATTTTAATATACAAACTTAGCTTCTGCTAAATCTTATGCTCTAGGTGCAAACATTTTATAAAAGCTTCAGTAGCTTAGCGGTTATAATGCAAGAGATCATAGGTTCAATCCCCACATATAGCTACTTTTTTCTTTGTCATAATATATCTCTAAAATTTTGTCTGTATATAATAATTTCAATAAAATTTTAGGTGGTATACCGTTTATCGATTCTTCACTGGAATCACTCATTTTAAATTATTTTCTAGCTCAAACTGCGCGAATACACACTGACAATTACTTTGACAGTTTACGCACTAACTTGAATTTTTTAAAACGAATAGTTGCCTATGTACTTAATACACGAACTGTTATTGGTCGATTTCATATCTATCCTAGAACGTATATGAAATATATCCGTTCAGTTAACTGGAATGGCCCACTTATCCATTCTGCAGATTGTACGGAACAGCAAATTTACATAAGGGAGTAGAAAAAAAGTTATAACAACCACCACCATAGTGAGTCTTTAACTGCTAATGATTTCAACACATATTTTACCGAGATTGCTAACGATATCTTAAGCGATCTCCGAAACATGAATCTGAACCACCGGAAATATTTTAAAAAGATCAACGATGCTGCAAATTTTAAATTTAGAGAAATAAAGAACTTGATATAATCTCTCTAATAAACTTGATAAATATATGCGTCAGAAACAATATATTTCCGAACGTTCTGAAACTCTCTAGAGTTGTTTCCATTCACATGAAGGGTTCATACGAAGACCTTATAAACAATTTCACTTGTACCGATGTTAGCCAAAATTTTTTAAACAGCATTAAAAAATCAAATTAATGATTACTTTGAACTGAATAGCCATTTTCATCACAATGCTATTCAAATTATCTTAGATACTTTTGAAAACGAAAAATATACAACTGCTAGTT
Source organism: Leptura quadrifasciata (assembly GCA_963675555.1). Taxonomy (NCBI): domain Eukaryota; kingdom Metazoa; phylum Arthropoda; class Insecta; order Coleoptera; family Cerambycidae; genus Leptura; species Leptura quadrifasciata. The sequence goes on from OY776675.1 coordinate 159,257,017, forward strand.
TTTTTTTACCTATCTAAGGCTTTTGATTGTATATCACATGAAATTTTTATAGACTAATTATTATTATACAATTTTCATCCTGACAGCGTGGCACTTTTTAATATTCCTATTTATCTGATAGATTTCAGTATGGTTGGTTCAAGGGGGTTACACATTGAAAAAACGCGGACATACAACCATTTCCTTCGACAGTGCCAGTGCCGGAGCCAGGATTCGAACCCGGTGGTGCGATGTCGGTGTGATTAATCGCGATTGCCACCTCGCGCCTTAACCCACTCGGCTATCGACCAGAATGGTTTCTGACATGTTAAATTAAATAATAATAAGACCCAATCGCTAACTTTCTCGCTACGTAACCGGGTTCCAGTTGAACAAAGAAATACATCTATAAAATTACTAGGTGTTCACCTAGACTCTGTGTTGTCTTGGGAAGAACATGTAATTATTACGTTATCCACAAAGCTATTAAAAAATATTTATTTCCTTCGTAATCTCGTTAACACAGTTTCCCTTAATTACTTACTTACAACTTATTATGGTTCTTTTCATGCTAATATACTGTAGAAATTTGAAACTGGGGCCACTCAACCCATGCCTCCAGCATTTTCGGCTTGCAACGTAGATGCATTCGCATATTATCACGTCTTAAATATAGAGACAATCGTGAAGAACAATTTATTAAATTGTAAATACTAATTATGCCTTGTGCTTATATTCTCGAGTGTTTATTATATCTTACAAAATGAACATCAATATGTAACTCACAGCCACATTCTTGAACATACCACAAGACATAGAGATTTGATTAGTGTTAACTATTTTCGACTTACAAGATCAAGAAATGGAACAGGCTATTATTCTGCCAAATTTTATAATACTCTTATAACCTGGAGACTGTAATCCTCTACGGACACAGACTTTGGTTAGCTGAGACATTTCTTGCTGTATACAATAATTCGTCAAGCGTCCTCACGCTGAATAAAAACCTCTTGAAGTGTCAATTTCAAAATCTGGCTAGGATTCCTCCCGACATTGAGGTCTAGGAGCTGGCACCCGAGATCGAGGGTAACCTGGCTATTTATACTGCCCCATGTAATCTCTTTAATGCAATTATCATTAATCGTCTATGAACGGATTTTCATTCCATTTTTTCATGCAGTCTACCAAACTTTCCCCGGTAATTTGTGCGCGAGTTTTAAATTCAAAACTTGAACATAAATTTTGCTATTTCTGGCTGTTCTAAAAACCTCCCTCCAAGTAACAGGGTCGTAACGCCAGGCTAGACGCCCTCCCCCAAATTGCGTTACGTAATTTGCGGAGGACCCCTGATTTCGTAAAATCATAATTCTGACAATTTAATAACCTGTTTATTTCAAGACTATGCTACGATTATTTAAAATGGAGTTTATATTCTGGTTTCGGGTAGGAAATTGGCATTTTCTTATGTAAAATATTTGATTCGACTTTTATAAGGATAAATTTAAATGACAATTTTTTCAGCAAGTATTCAATATGATGAAGTTAGGTAGAATTTCAATACTTAAATATTTTATTGGGTGATCTTACTTTGGCTAAATTGCAATTTACTATCACAAAAATTGTATATATTCAGAGTTATGCAAATACGAGACATTTTATAAGTGACCAGTGAACATTCATTTCAATTGTTTTTCAGTTTAATAAAAATAAAAGGGTGGTTTCTATGTCAGCTAAATATCACTAAGGTTTTGAAAGAATACTTTACTTTTAAAGTATAGTATATGAGTCGCATATTGCCACCGCAAAGTTTTTTGATTATAACTTTTACCTGCAACTACTATAATTACATTAATTTGACATACAGTAAGCCAACAACGGTTTGATTAACTTCAGTTGAGCTTCGTTACAACGTGGGATAGTTAATGTTTCGAACAATGTCTGGTCATTTGCCAATTAAAGAGTGATACAACGTAACCCCTTCAACCTTCACAGAATCGTGTTTTCGTATTGTTGACAGTCATATGCACCTTTTTGGTTGCCCTTTGATTTAATTGTTTATTATTTAGGTTTAATGCAGTTGTAAGAAATTCCATTTTTTAAGGTCCACCCCATATTTCATTGTCAAGAAATACATGTAACACCTTTATAACATTACAAACATTGTACTTTCTACAATTACCTGCTAAGATAAAATATATTAAATCTCCTGCACCACTAAATGTAAAAATAATAAAACTATCGTTTACCTAAAATAAAGTCAAATAAAATCTTACAATTATACTAGTACTAGAAATGAGACCAAAATTACATAATTCGGTAATTTCTTACAAGTGTCATGTCAAATTCCTTGAACTACTACTTTTACACACTAAATAAAAGCAGATGGTTGTTAAACCTCTGTAGTAAAGTAACACTTTTTCTAATGTAGTTATGCGAGACCATAGCAATGCCATTAATATTTCTTCGAGGTATTTGTTCGTGAAGCGGATTAAGGGATTTTTGGCATAAATTTCGTCTATTGCATTAGATCACAGAAATTTCTTTTTTAGATAAATGACATGACAATTGGAAATCATTAGCGAGTTTCACATTGATTCAATCAATACTGCACCGAATCGAGAGGTTTTGTCATTAAAAAATTAAAAACGTTGTACTATCACTACTATTACTAAAGAAGGAATGGAAAATGAATAACGTAAATTAAAAGTATTACTAATTCACCTAATTAAAGCCGCCCAAAGCATATTCAGTAACGTACTATACAAAAATGTTGAATTGAAGTTATTCTTGTTAAGATTTACGATTAACAAATCACAATTGCACTTGTTACTTTAATTACGTGTTAAAAATCTAATACCTTATCACTATGTTAGAGCTAGAACCTGAATTACATTCACAAATATGTGCATTTAAAAACCCATTGTTTTAATTCAAAAAGGCTTTGCAACACATAAATATTAAAACCTGACAATTTGAAATAAAATATAATCCCTGCAAAGTACAGCGGAAAGTTTTTAAATGACCTTTAGCTTTACTTTGTACGCGACAACCTTGAACTGCAAATTTTTAATAAAAAAATTCACCTAATCAAGACTGACTTTTGATGTTATCACAATGTTTGTTTAACTAAAGTCGATGGCGATTTTCAATCAAAACAATAATAAAACGTTTTTTATAAAACAATCAATAACTAATAAATATTTATTGAACCCAATAAAAGAAATCGTATATAGATATATCCAGGTAAAATTTGAGGGATGCCCGTCATTTGATAACGCAACAAGAAGACGCCTCCACTTTGGCATAATGTCTCGGCACCACCAAAACAAACATTGAATATTATATAACAATCTAGTGTAGTGATCTGGAATAGCACTAATAGGCTGGGGCCGTTACCTTTTTGAGATAGAAAAATTAATAGCAGGCAACGGCCGGCTAGAATATATAGTTGAGGTCACAAAAGATGAAAAAAAAAAACTTTGGAACTTGAGATGAAGGGAAGTAGTGAAATGGGGTGCTATTTAAGGGGTGAAAACCGTTTTTCGCGATTTGTGGCGAAACATGATCACCTAGAGAAAAGTGTTTCCATACAAAAGTTGTAGATAATAAAAAAATCTAAAACTTTTATTGTATATATTTTTCGACATAACCTTAAAGTTTGCGAGAAAATGACGAAAAACCGATTTTTTTGTTTTTATTTTTTTTCTCGCGTGAAAATTATTTAATTTAAATGGAACTTTGTGAAAGTACGTAATTGTTTGCATGTAATAAGCATGAATTTTTTCAATTATGGGAAATAAATATTTTTCGAGATTTTACCATTTTTCCGAAAAAACACCCCCATCTTCGGCGAACAACTTTATTGATTTCTTTTTGGATTTTGATGTTCTACCAATGCTCATTTTTTTCGTCGAAATGTCTACTTTCAAATGGTACGTCGATGTTAGTGATTTATTGTCATTTAGCAGCTTGAAATTAAGAAAAACCGAAAAAAAAACATTTCGAATCTCGAATATGTCGATTTTTTTCATTATTTTCAATTTTTTAGCATATTTATGTTAATAATTCATAATATTTTAATGAAAAAACTTACTTTGGTATAAAATAAATAAAGTTGAATGAATTTCATCATGGAAAGGTAGGGAAAACTTCATGAAACTTAACATTTACATGGAAATCAATAGTACTTTATTAATTTTCATAAGCTACAGTTAAATTTCGAAAACTTTATATGCATATTAAATTATTCTAAATACATATGATAAAATACAACATACAATTTATTTATATTGGCTACGAATTCTTTACTTTATTTACAAATATTTACTTTATTAATATTGGTTGTGTATAGCTTATAAAAAGAAAAATCAATAAAATAATTTTTAAAATCTAATCAATTTTTGGCCTTTTTTGTTGTGGTTCGTTTTCTTCATCGATCAAACTCACAAATTCTATATTATCTTCAAAATCATCGGCATTTTCAGGCTCTTCAATTTCGATGTCATTATTCTTTGCTGTCTCTTCATCAATATCTTCAGAATCACTTAAATCTACAAATACTTCTCTGTCTCTATTTGAACAGTTCTCAGTGCATGTATTGCATAGATTGGTACATTTTAAGCCGTGTTTTCGGCAGCCACACCTTTGATTATTGCATCCACTTTCACAAGTACTGCTAACGCTTTTTAACAACTTTCCGGCAATCAAGTCGGAACTGTCAGAGATGTATTTCGGCACGAGTCTTCCTACATTTTCGTTCCAGCCCCAGTCCTTTACTTTTTTGTTGTCCTGATCGTTATCAAAATTACCCAACCAAGTTTGCAATTGGTAATAGACTCTGTAGGAGTGTTGTGCAGCTGCTTCTTCAGTTGGAGGGGGTTGAACTATTGTCAATTAACAATTCGTTTAATTTTAATCGAAAACTCAATCACCACGTACGTTTACAAAGGACGCATCACAAACTGAAAAAAGACTTTTACACAACTAGACAAATAGAGATTTACTACTACAAAAGAACGAGCTCTGCTGCTCTTGTGCAGGCTCACTTTGTCCTATCCCTCTCTACCCCCAACCTTCAGTCGTTTTGGGCGGGCATTTCAAATATTTGTATGCTGAGAAATTTAAAATTTTGTAAATTTTTTTTTTTTTTTGTTTGAATACGTAACAGTATTTTTTTTGTTTGTATTCAATTTTAGCGTGGTTTCCAATAACTAAATTCATTCAACTTTAGTTATTTTATACCAAAGTAAGTTTTTTCATTAAAATATTATGAATTATTAACAAAAATATGCTAAAAAATTGAAAATAATGAAAAAAATCGACAAATTCGAGATTCGAAAATTTTTTTTTCGGTTTTTCTTAATTTTAAGCTGCTAAATGACAATAAATCACTAACATCGACGTACCATTTGAAAGTAGACATGTCGACGAAAAAAATGAGCACTAGTAGAACATCAAAATCCAAAAAAATATCAATAAAGTTGTTCGCCGAAGATATGGGTGGTTTTTTGGAAAAATGGTAAAATCTCGAAAAATATTTATTTCCCATAATTGAATAAATTCATGCTTATTATATGCAAATAATTACGTACTTTCACAAAGTTTCATTTAAATTAAATAGTTTTCACGCGAGAAAAAAAAATAAAAACAGAAAAATCGATTTTTCGTCATTTTCTCGCAAACTTTGAGGTTATGTCGAAAAATATATACAATAAAAGTTTTAGATTTTTTTATTATCTACAACTTTTGTATGAAACACTTTTCTCTAGGAGGTCACGTTTCGCCACAAATCATGAAAAACGGTTTTCATCCCTTAAATAGCACCCAATTTCACTACTTCCCTTCATCTCAAGTTCCAAAGTTTTTTTTTCATTGTTTATGATCTCAACTATATATTCCAGCCGGCCGTTGCCTGCTATTAATTTTTTTTTTTTTCAGCATTAAAAATCCGTAACGGCCCCAGCCTATAAATATGAACCCAATTGCAGCAGGCTTTCATTACAAAAAAAACAGTAAACAACAGTAAGGCACAAATTATCAGCATCCGCCCCGAAAGACCACAGTCACGTTTTGCGAATAGCTCAAGCCATTTATAATTCATGTAATAAACATACATCTGCATGGAACTTGAAGCATATCAACATACAATACACGCATTTTACCGTCCTGACGAAGTTTAGTATTTGTTATGACACATGCACACAGACAAATACACGACTATTCCCTAATCCCTACTACACTGCCACCTACCACAGTTGAGATTCGAACTCAGGAGTGGTGCAGCGACTAGCGGCGTTGGCTCTCACACAATCACCCAAATCATCTATCATCTAGTAATATTAAAAGCATACGTACCTGCAATACAATAATTCAAAATAGATAATATTATACCACCAAATCCAAAGAAGGCTGCTACATGATGGCGAGATGCGATAGCGCCCTATGTTTTACAGAAGGAGCTGACAACTGTGACATCAGAACATTAAAACGTTAGATTTGAAAACTTCCAAAGCAATTATATATAAATAAAATAAGGGAATTTATTTTAAAAATCATGCCACCTACATAAGATTTTATTAAATAATAATCAAAAGCAAACTCGTAAATAAAGAAATGAACATTAGTGTGGTTTCCGAATCTTTTATATATTTACCTGATTACTTTTTCTACAATAATTACTCAAACATTGTTAAAATTTAGATGTTAAATTTCAAGATTCAGTATGAAAAACTATAATAGCCAATTTCATTAAGAGTCCCATCAGCTGCGCCAAATTTACATGATATGCTCAACATACGTACTTTTTACGTTCAAACCAAAACCTGTGACAAACTTTGCTTCTTTTAGAAGCTACTATCACGAAATATAATTTAACTGGGTAAAATTTTCACTGGATACACCTTTATACAATCATACCTATGATATACAATTGTCGCTTTTACTATAACTCAAAAATGTTATACTACAATTTAAATGGTTAGTCATTCTACATTAAATCTGTTATCATCCTTACAAAATCACTAATTCTAATGTAAGTTGTAAAATCCTCCATTTGTCTTTAGAGAATTCTTATTTATAAAATAAGGTTTGTAAGATTCTTTGTAGTATTTTGTACCGCTACCACTCGAATTACTTACGTTACTATCACTAGACGATTGCTTTTTAGTAGTATTTTCATACGTTCTTAGGTGTAAGGGAATCGCCCCTTGCTTGATGTGTATCAATCTGGTGTCGAGAACTTCACAGTCGATTTGCATCAAAGGTACCAAGGACGTTTTCGAAACGGTACCTAAAATTAGTTGCAAAATCATTTCCATAGTAGAAACTTCAATGCCTATCAGTTTAAGAGTAAAAGAACATAAAGATAGTTGGGAAATTGCAAATTGATGGGAAGAAGCTATTGACAAGAAGGTTAATTCACCAATCATCTTTTCATGAAAAATAGAGAAAAACCAGTTGTACTTACTATTTGGTAACATCGAGGGCATAATAAGCGACATTTTGGGCCTGGTGGTTTTATTATGGTTTAAGGCAGGAAGCAGTAAATGCTGATCAGTAAAGGACACAACGTAAAAGGTATCATCTTGCCTGTTTATGGCCTCAAAGAACTCCGTATACATCTGTTCCGGTGTTGGCGCAAACACCTGTATTTCGTTCTTCAATCCAACATTAAGTCGCTTTTCTGTTCGATATTTGTCTCGTTTGTACACAGAGGACATCAGAGGGCTGTCTAACTTGTATTTCTTTTTTCTCTGTTTCAGTCTTGAAGATTTCTCTTGTTTTTCGGTATTTTTCTCTAGCGCTTCTGTGGTAGAAAGGTTAGCCGGCCTGCCTATCCACCTAATACGAAATTTAACAGTAAATGATAGTAGATAATTAAATTATAGGTTATGTTTTATCTGATTCGGACATTTGACAGCTAAAACGCCATTTTGTTGGCAACAACAATTTATTTGTGTATTTATAGATTAATAATTGTATTTGAATGGATTTACATTTTTTCAGTAAATTAAACAATAGAAAATTGTAAGAAGTCACACATGATGACTCACAATGTATTTGTAGATTTAAGGATAAGTATTTGCAAAATTGCAGTTGTTCCTACAAAAAGAAAAAAGAAAACCCTCACAGAATGACTGAATTACTGAAATTTTGTTGTCATTAAAAGTTGCTTAGTTGGACGGCTATAATCATATGTGTGACCTCTCTACACTTTCTGTTTATATGCGGGTCTCAGACGTTTCAAATTTAGATTACACAGAAATTCATTTACATTAGTCTTTTTTTTTGCACTATCATATTTACATGCACCATCGTACAACACCATCTATTGATGTTTTATAAATAGAAATAGCTGAATGCTATCCAGTATAGCTCTGGAATGCCTAATGAAGAAAACAAATAAAGTGGGGTTATCTGTGGCTTGAAAACATCAAATATCAATAATAAAAATTGATGGATACAATATACATAAAAGAATCTATTGCACTATATTTCTCACCTTTCTAACTCCAGGACAAGCCTGGCAGTTTCAGTCTGATTTATGGTGGCGGGACACATGAGAAATGGTGAGAAGTTCGACGTTTTGTTCTCCTTGTCTTCTGGAGCCCACAGCAAACTCCTCCCATGGTAGTCGCTCACCTTCGGCATGTCTTTTTGTATAAGGTCTACCCGATTCTTTGTACTAAATGGACTCCTAAAAAAATACATATCTTTTATTATGTTTTTCTGACATCTGAAATTTTTAGAAATATATTGATGATGCCAGGAATCTTATGAAAAATGGGTTCTCAGAGCAGTGTGTAAAGTATTGACGGAGGCGAGTAATAATTGATAAAGAATATGCAATACATTAGGCAATATAAAAAAATAATGTTCCATTGATTCATTACGGTAAAATATTAACATTAGAGAACAGGCGTCAGAGCACCTTAAAAGGACAAATTCCGAGGTAAATTCGAAAATAATTCTGGAAGATGGAAAAATATTGATTTTTGAATACTCTCACAGAACATTGTGAACGAAACTGAATTAAAGAAAGCCAATGATTTAATATATAGACAGCAAGAATTATAAATATATAATTACCTTATAAAATCTAAATTTATGCCAACTAAAAATATGAACATACATAAAACAATACTTTGTTTTATGTTTTTCTTAACTTTCTGATTTTGATATGGTGGATTTCCTTCATATTTTGCTAGCCTCTCCTTCAGCTGGAAGTTCTCCTGTAAAAAAAAAATATATACATTTATCCATTCAGTTTTCATTAGAACTAAGATAGGCTGATATGCCTTTCTCGAGTGATCTACTTTGTGAAAACTCTTAAGCCGATTGTGAATGAGATGGCAATAAATGGTGCAGAAATGAAGTTTGGAGTAAGTAGACAACTGAAGATAACTAAAACTTCTATTAATTCGGAAATTAAACATTATGGTTGCTTTTAGATGGACAACTCAAGCAACACATGATGGTTTAATAAACGTTTATTATATGAAATTATGGTTTAAATTTCGTTATCGTATATTTAATCAACGTCTATGAAAAGTGTTTATTTCATAAATGATTTTTCTACGTATATTATAAATGTATTTCTCCAAAAATTTTTGGAGTAACGCAGAATATTTGAGAAATAATTAACTGAGAGTTGAGACTACACTTCCGTCAAATGTTTAAATTGTAAATTGGTGAAATTGACACTATTTGCAATTTTTCAGCCATATTATAGTTTTTAATATACGATTTTTAAATGTATACGATAAATATGTATTTGCGCTACATTTCTTATAGGCATGTCATAAACAATTGCAACTAAAAGTTCGAAGATTATAACAATATCTGGAAATATGAGTAAAATATTTACATTAATCAAAATTTGTTATAGATAGATGACGAATGAAAATATTTGTTCAGTAATATTGCAGTTTATAATATACGGTTTTTAAACGTATATCAATCTGCATTAATTGCGCAGTCGCCAGCAACCGGGTTAGTATTGTTGTCTTTGTTGCAGAATACATAAGCACTTATCATAAATATATGCATCTCTCTCATTGTCTCAACAATACAGCTGGTGAGCAACCGCAGATCGTTGTGTTAATTGCTGTTTCGTGTAGTGGTAGTCAGCCTTAGTAGTGTGGCCTTGTGATCAAAACAAAGAATATTTACTTGTTTGTTTTTGCGTATATATTATTTGATTGAAATTCCACAAGTGTTATGTTGATGAGCCGCCCTTATCCTTGAGTTATCACGTTGTAGTGTGTTAAAGTTACAAGAATGAACCAACTTGTGATTGGTAAGAATTAGTGTTTATCTGAGCGATATCATAGTAACTGCATTTTTTTTATCACAGAAGGTGTAAAACTCTACATGGCTAGCGTTGAAGGCGTGGGTGAGACCAGTGACAATAAAATTAGAGGGGCGATTCAAGATTGGTTGAAGCTTGCCAAAAAGCCGCTATAGTTACAATAATAATAATAAATAGACTCTACTTTTGGATTTTAGTAAAGAGTAATGAACAATGTTGTGTTTTGTTATCGTTGTCAAACATCCTAGGTCCCCAAGGGTGAAATACTAAATGATAAAATAGTTTTATGTATTTAACCAATCCCGCAGAATAGGTAAAGCTTAATATAATATAAAAAAGCTAGTTATTTGTTAGCGTTAGCTACCCCCTCTACCACCCCCACCCTATTGTTAAAGGAGGTAAAAAAAATTTAAATGTGATTTAGTGTGTATACAAGAACGAAACGTCTAAAAAAAATTTTTTGGCGTTAACTACCCCTTCTACCACCCCCACCCTATTAGTGAAGGGGGTAAAAAAATTAAAATGTGATTTAGTGTGTATACAAGAACAAAACGTCTAAAAAAAATTTTTTTGGCGTTAGCTACCCCCTCTACCACCCTATTATGAAAGGGAGTAAAAAATTAAATTAGGATTTGAACCAAGGGCCTCTCAAATTTATTTTTACATTAGCCACCCCCTCTACCACCCCCACACTATTATTAAAGGATATAATATATTACATTGGGATTTAGTGTGCATAAGACTTGGATACAAAATCTGGATGTGGAAGTAATGATTCCTTGGGCAGCGGTTTTTTGATTAGCTTTAGGCAATAATGACATTAAAGGTTTCTTGAAGAGAATTAAATTATCTGTAAAATGAGCTTCAAGTGACCTTCATACGATGAATGGTTCACGAGTTACGGCTGTTTAAAGCTATTTTATTATAAATTAAGAAATTAAGATTTTCCTGCAAGAACTGTGCATAACAATTTTACAAAAATTGGTTTTGACCTATTTCTATTAGTTTATATACATATGAAAGTAATGCAATAGCATAAGTCGTTCGCAAGGTATATTTTTATCATCATTTCTTTTGACTTTATGACAAAATTTCATAAGACCACGTTTAGGAATAATTATTCTACATTCGCGATTTTTTACGCATACGAAAATGCAGAGTTCGACTGAGTCATAGCTTACAACAGTCGCCTGGGCTTTCGCAACGTCACATGCCAACGGAGGGACCCTTCTTCTTTGTGTGTAAATAGTACTACATGTCCTAAAAATATGGACCCAGTATGAAACGACTCAGAAATGCCTACAGAATAACTTCTGATAACGTGACGAAAATTGCCTGTTTGCTAAAAATTAAAAATCAACCGCCTCGTCAACCGCATTTTCAATTGTCAGTTCCTTGTCGCTACTTATTCAAAATCATACACGAAAGAGTGTTTTTTTTTAGGAATTTTGTAAGCTTTCATTTAGGTCTTATGAAATTTTGTCGTAAAATCAAAAGAAACGATGATATATACAAAAAAGGAAGTAAAAAATAATATTGGTTAAATTTTTCTGAACAAAAACAGTTTTCAAATACTAATAAAAGTAGTTCAAAACCAATTTTTTAAAAATCGTTGCACAGTTCTTGCAGGAAAACCTTAATTTGTAATAAAAATGAAATTTTTGCTCATAGCTTTAAACAGCTGTAACTCATGAACCATTCGTCGTATGAAAGTCAGTTGGAGAGAATTCTCTTCAAAAAACCTTTAGTGTCCATTATTGCCTAAAGCCAATCAAAAAATAGCTATTTTCAAAATGCACTTGAAAATGACAATTTTTCATGTTTTTCTCTTCTATCAAACGATTTTGTACATACACCATTTCATTAGATACAATATATGAGTGCGATCTATCGTTTTCGAGTTTTTATCGATTTTATCATGAAACAAGTGTTCTGATAGCGTGCTATAAAGATGTTTAAAAATTCATATCTCCGTCAATATTGATCGAATGGAAATTAAAAATAAAATTGTTCATAATCGAATTTTCTACAACTTTCATTTGAAACATTTTGTGATTCAATGATCATTTTCGAGATTATAGCGTCGCAAAACTGTCAAAATTTTAAAAAACCTATCTCGGCTCCAATAGGTGGTGTGAAGTTAAAAAAAAAAAACGAAATTGTGCGGATTTCTATTACCTATAATTTTCATGTGTACATATCTTACAGTAAAATTGATACTTTCCGAGTTTTTTTATCTATTTTCTAACCCCCCCCCCCTCCCCTTCCATTTCGCCGGCGCCTACGGCTGAGGAATTTTGATACATAAAAAGTACCACAAAATAAGCCTGTTCTCAAAATTTCAGCCCGCTCTGAACTACTTCATCCAAATTTTCCCATTTTACTGGGCTATACAGTCTTAATCATCTGATGATGTCAAAATGGTTGCTTAAACGCGTATCAGGTAGAGTATTTTAGTGTAGTGTTCAAGTGTTGTTCAAAGGTAAACTTAAAACGAAAACAAATCCTTATAATAGTAGGTATCATAAATAAATAGATTGGAATAGAGATTAGCAGATTATCTACTGTAAAGTTAGCAAATATTTGTTTAATTTACAAACCCCATTTAAATTGATAAGGATATATATGCTCGAAGAGATAGGACAAAGTATTCATATTTTTTTATCATTGTTTGTTTCCACTTTTCTCAACTTATATTAGTTAGATTTCATCATTTTGGAAGAATTTCACGGGATTCAAAGGTTTATTTTTAATACTTATGTATACAAAGATTTATTTTTAAGTAGGTATGAAAAGTCTACAAAAAGTTCTTTGGCACAATGACAAAGGAAATGATTTGAGACGATAACCTAAATGCTTGTAATATTGCAAGTCATGTTTTGGTCATTTCATCGGTATCTTGAACCAAATATTACTTTATGTTTGTGTTAAAATTATCCTCCATATCAATAACTTTCTCTTATCACTGTCAATTTCTAATGGGACTTATTCTTTTGCAACAAAATGATGATAGCCTTTCTCAACAATATTACCTAAGCCATACAACAAAATTAATATTAAAATAACATATCATATTGCAATAATGTGTTTTTTTCACGATTAGAATCGTTCCTTTTGTAAAGCGAGGGACATAATAAATAAAAATAATGATTATTTGATTAAAAAAAACTGTTCCTCTTGAAAAACCAAATTTTTGCAAGCAAATTGTTTAAAAATTAATAACTGTTAATAATAAAATGCAATAACAACGGACTTCTATTTTTACTGTTTATGATTTATGATAATTCAGTTGTGATAACAATTGCTTGAAAAATATTCGCAGAAAACCTATGTTAGCACTAGACGAGGCACTAGAGCACCAATAGAAATTTTTGTTAAATACCTAATGTTAGTACATCGATGGAGACGGAAATTTCACCACTTACAAATTGTGTTCGTAAAGAAAAAAATTTGCAATATCATTCATCATAATCAATCTCTCCGGCTTTTGACACATCATACAAGAAGTATAATGGGTATTTGCGAGAATTTACTAATCTGAATTATGTCATAAATGTCTGACAGAAACATGTTAGTAAAATATAATGATGCGGTAGCTAACGTCAGTGTCCCTCAAGGTTCCATTTTGGGGCTACTCTTACTGATGTTATACGTAAAAGATTTACCCCAACATATTTCTAATGGTATGGTTATAGTATTTGCTGACGTTACCAAAGTTATAATAAAATATTTATTATATTTGGCAATAACTTTTATATTAATACTTACAACGATGAAAAACTATACAACTACCTAGAGAACTATAACGAGAATAGTACCTATTATAATTTCCACTCCACACACTTATGAAATGTGACGACTAGCAGCAGTAGGCACTGGTACCACCTACTGGAGAACACACTACAGATGGTTACATCTAGCTGTATTGAACTGACGCTATTAAGGGTTGGGAAAACTTTAAATCTGGTGATTTTACAAATGACTGAAATGAGTGAACATTTTTAACCGAACACTTGTTATAGTTTTACTTAGGTAATATTGTACTTTTTCTGTTTAAGTTATTATATTAACAAATTATTTCAAATTTTTTGTTTCTCTTTCTGGTGAAGCTAAATTAATTTGGCACTCGATTAAACTACTCTATGAAATTTTCTAAATACATTACTTAGTTGCGTTTATTATTTAAACTTCTCATAATACGACTCATACAAGGCAGGTTTCATAAGAAATTATCATTTATGAATAAATATCCTCTTTCCTGTGCCTGGTTAGATATTATATTATTGTTAAATTAAATATTTACCAAACATTCAGCATAAATATTACACAATGATTGCATATAGTGCAACGTATTGTATGTTGCCTAATTATTGCATTTTAAGTAAACTTTTCATGACATGCATTTATACACTCGTTCCATTTTTTTTAGCAAGACTGCAATAAATAATTTAATAATTTTCTGGGCCTTCTGCAGTGGTAGATATTATTTTATTCTATACAGCAATACAATGTTTCAGATTATATTTTTAAAAGCTTTAGGAATAAGTGGAAATTATTTTTACTAAAAATGACCGCCATATTAATAAATTAATCATTTAAAAGTAAATATTCAAAAATGCAAAGTATACATTAAAACATGTCGAATTTACATATCAATTAAAACCAAGATTAAGACCTAAAAATGTATGCCACTGTAAAACCATGAAAGATAAGATTGTATGAATAACGTAGGATGTGGATTTACCGACCTATATTAATAAAAGCAACGCAATTTTTTTTTGTCGATTTATTAATTTGTAATTTGCCAAACATAACTGGAAAACGGCGAAATTGAAATTCAGGCAATCATTGTATACCTAATATTCAACAATTTTAATGGAGACAACCAAAGATAGGAAGAAGAAGAAAAAAAGACATTTGAAATCCATGGCCTACTTTAAGAGTTATGGCGGAAAATATCGAAAATGCGGAAAACGTCTAGGCCAAATATCTCCGTTATTTGAAGAGATAAGTACGAGAAAAATTCTAAGGCAAAAATTTTTTGCAAAACAGAGTGTTTAAACCAGGTCTTATCTAATTTTTTTCAAAACCGCTGTATTTCGAGATTTACTCTTCAGGCTGTTAAAAAAATTATTTTGAAACGGGCGGGAAATGGCGCCATTAAATAGAGTATTTTCCTTCCTTTTCAACGATATATCAAATGCCATTTATTCATTGGTACTATGCTAGTAATTATAAAAACATTTTTTTTAAACCAATAATTTTTTTTTAAAAAGCATTATACTTGCCATGAAGAAGTATGATTAAATAAAACGATAAAATAATTCAATAAGTTGTTCAAATCTTTGCTATAATAGAACATTAACTCAATTAAAAAGAATAAAATAAATTCAGGTAACAAAATCAAATTAATAATAAAAAGAATATAGCACACAGAACATTAATATTTATCTAAGCCTGCCGATCCATTAATATATAGTAAAATACTTTGGTCCGACGAGGCAAATTTTTCCAATAATGGATTTTTTAATCGCAATATTCATTACAAATGGACTTCTGAAAATACACACTGGCATCATAGACCGCCTGGGTTTCAAAATCGTTTTTCAATAAATGTGTGGATAGGTATTTTAGGCACCAATTTAATAGGTCCTTATTTTTATGATGATCACCTCAGTGGTCAAAGGTACCTAAACTTTTTGAGAAATGAATTTAATGAATTCTTAAATGACCTACCTTTAGAGAATCGACACAACTTTCAATATTTTCAACAAGATGGAGCTCCTCCCCACAATTCCCAAATTTGCCTAGATTATTTAGATTTAGACGAAATTTTGCCTCAACATTGGATAGGTACCAATGGATTTATTCGATGGCCCCCTCATTCTCCAGATATAACCCTAATGGTTTTTTTCTATGGGGGTATATTAAAGATAAGGTGTTTTCGACGACACCGCAAAATGTAGAGGACCTAAAAGCTCGAATTCAACAGGCACATATTACAGTTACTCCCGAAATGCTGAGCAATGTTTTAAATGCAGTGCCTCGCCGCGCTCGATTGTGGGTAAGAAATCGCGGTGGACACTTTGAATATGATATCTTATATGGTATGGATATGGTATCTTAAAAATTATTTTGAGGATTGGATAAATATTAATGTTCTGTGTGCTATATTCTTTTTATTATTAATTTGTTTTTGTTAACTGAATTTACTTTATTCTTCTTAATTGTGATAATGTTTTATTATAGCAAAGATTTGAACAACTTATTGAATTATTTTATCGTTCACGGCAAGTATAATGCTTGTTAAAAAAAATTTATTGGTTTAAAAAAAATGTTTTTATAATTACTAATGTAGTACCAATGAATAAACATAGCATGTGATATATCATTGAAAAAGGGAGGAAAATACTCTATTTAATGGCGCGATTTCCCGCCCGTTTCAAAATAATTTTTTAAACAGTTTGAAGAGTAAATCTAAAAATACAGTGGTTTTGAAAAAAATTAGATACAATCTCGTTGCAACACTCTATTTTGCAAAAAATTTTTGCCTTAGAATTTTTCTCGTATCTCTTCAAATAACGAAGATATTTGGCCTAGACGTTTTCCACATTTTCGATAATTTCCGCCATAACTCTTAAAGTAGGCCGTGGATTTCAAATTCTTTAAACTATTTTGTAGGTTATATAAATCGGCACAATTTGCGTAAAAATATTTTTTTTGTACAACCGATATTAAGTGAGATATTCTCGAGGGCCCTGATAAGATGGACAGCCTGTATGTTCATAAATATCACCATGGGGTCTCCTAAACCATAAGCATTTTTTTTATATATAAAAATTTAGGGATCGCTAATCTTGAGTCAAAATCTGCAGTTCCTACAACATTTAAAGCGATGAGCAGTCTATAATTCAGTGTCCTTATTCGAAAACATTCTAGATACAGTCCTTATTTTGTAATAATGAGAAACAACTCTCTCAGCTGTTGTTAAATGAGGACATAACCACTAATAACGATAAGAATAAATTTTTAGTACCCCAGGAACACATATTACGAGCTTCCTCAAATTAGCTTTCTCAAAAAAATATTAAATTATGAAATAAAACTTTAACCCTATTTAAGTAAAATACAAAGGCCTTCTAATTTTATAAGTGGGCACTTAATACTCTTACTAACAGCCTTTATCAACACATTACTTAGAGATTACTAGATATATTTATAATCTACAAAATACAATGTATATATGTCTTCATATAAGTAGTATTTTATCCCAGATAACAAATGGCAGAATAATAAATTGTTATCTTTTAGCTTTGTCGAAAACTGGTTAAATATTTTGGTTTATCAAGTTCCTCATGTTTGCTACATAAGACACTATCATTATAGTAACATATTTACCATTTTATCCTCGATTTTATCTTAGGTAATTAGGTATTTATGTAGGTCAGTTTATTTATTACATTCGGTTTAAAACTAGTAAAGGGAGTCTAATATGCAATTCTGGTCTTACTCAAAATTATCTCTAACTCGGTTTTTTTTTAAAGATTGCTGGGAACTCGAATTTTCGTTACTTCTAAATATATCAAATAATAAGTAAATTGTATAAATTTAATAGTTGTTTTCTACTCAGATAGGTATATCAATTTTAATAGTTGGCTGGAAGAATAGCAGTTGTCAAGGTTAATTATCTTCTAATATACAGAGCGAACCAAAACGACTGTGCAGGAGCAAGCGCCATTTTTTAAAATGGAATGCTAAATATCAGGACATTTTTAGAAGCCTCTATTTAGGCTCCTTTCACTCCTATATTATTATTGATTATTTCCCAACCATTTGGATGTACTGATATTTCTCGTGATATTTTCTGTTGAAATGTCATCTGTAGAAGGATTTTGAAAACATCACCACAGTCACCATTATTGATTTTACGGAAATTTTTTGTAAATATCAGTTACGAGACATATGTGTGATATTTTTGAATAATTTTCCCTTCCTAAAAATAAATGGGGTGGCCAAAAATGATTTTACAATTTAGATTTTTTTTAAATGAATTTTTTCAAATAGAACACCCTGTATATTTTTCGACCATATGATGTAGGAATGAAAAACGAACATTTTTTGTAAAAAGTACATTTCCATGGCTATTTGTAACCATTTCAATTTACCTATTGAGCAATTAGTACAAAATTCAAGAATAAACTTAAAAAATTGGAGGTTTTTTAAAAATAAATGAAAAGAACAGAAAAAATTTTAATAAGTGCTCCACATGTTGCCCATTTTGATTGACACACGCTTCTACGCATCTCTGAAATAAAGTTTCCAATAAAAAATTGGCACTTGGCCCTGTAGAATCGTCTTGGTTCACCTTGTATATTCGAAAATAATTTCCAGTTATAGACTAGCTATAATAGAACTTGAGCTATTGTCCTGAATATTGTTAATGATAGGAAAAATACCTACATTCGTTACTAGTTTATAGATTTGCAAGAAGTTATTATAGTCCACTGAAGAATTCACATTGGTCTTTCGAGCCGGATGAGAAACGAAAAATGAAAAAAAAAACAAAAAACAAATACAAGCCACAATACACAGAAGAGAAAAATTGTAGCAAATGAGATATAATTAGTATATTAATTCAACTAATGATAGCTATTAATCATAAGAATTGAGAATGTTGATGATCCAAAAACGATTATGCAACAGCTTAAAAAAAAAAAAAAATGCAAAGGAAACAGGAGGAGGTTTCAAAAGTGTCCAGTGACAGTTGATTGTCTCTGATTTCTTACTGCGTGCCTTTTGGAGGAGTGAGTGTACCCTGTGACAATAAGGAAAAGTGGGTACTAGCCAGCTGCACGTCTCTGGTCATATGGAAAATTGCATTTTCACTAAAACAGAATTTTAGTGTTTTTCTCTCATACTAAAATGCTTGACCCTTTATTAAAAGAAAGTTAAAACATGATGTTTAATGACTTGGTAATTATATGCATGCGATTCGGACGGTCCCAAAGGGCTCGAACATACACGTGAATTTGGTAATAAAAAAAATATAGTTTTCCGCGTTCTCGTGCCGCATACCGATGAAAAGAATTAAAGTTTGTATCGTAAAATCCTCATAAAAAAATTAGCATGCATGCCTCGTTGGCCCAAAAGTGGAAAAGTTCTGAAAAGTCCTGCGAAAATTTCAATCGATTTAGGCATGATTTCATATTGCATGCCATCTTAACTGTGAGCCATTGTTATAATGCATTTCAGTAAAAAAAAAGTAGCATGCAGATTAGGTCCAAAAACAGAAGCATCGAAAAAGTTGAAAAAAAAAAAAGTAAAATTTTTGTGATTTTATTTTGCATGCCCTTTTGCATTTCGCAAAATAATGTTATTTAAAGCTCAAATAAAAAATGGCATGCATATTGCTGGAACCCAGCATTGAAATAAATGTGAAAAATGCATCCAAAAATTAATAAAGTGGGTAAAAATTTGGTTCCGTGATTTCATTCAGCATACCATTTCTTATTTAATAATATATTTTTTGGGCTCAACCAGAAAATGGCACGTTGATCTCTATATCCTAAGATTAAGAAAAATTTTAAAGTGCATATCAAGGTGCATATTTTGGAAATAATCAAATTAAATCTGCAATGCTTCAAAGTTTTAATTACTTTATTTGCATTTAGCCCAATTTTTAACATAATTTTAAGACGTTAAATTAAACTTTAATCTGAGTCTTTTCCAAAATCAAAATTTTTATTTTCTGGTTGAGTCCAAAAAAGTACTTTATTATTAAATAAGAAATGGCATGTTGAAGGATATCATGGAACCTTTGCTGTAAATTTTATACCGACTTAATTAATTTCTTGATACTTTTCCACATTTTTTTCAATGTTGGGTTCCAGCAATATGCAGTCATTTTTTATTTGAGCTTAAAACAACATTATTTTGCGAAATGCAAAAAGGTATGAAAATAAATTCACAAAAATTTTCTTTTCTTTTTGCAAATTTTCTTATTACTGATGATGTGATGGGCTTCTTCGGCAAACATGCCATTACAATTTTAAGGACATTTTATACTATAAAATTTACATTTAACTTGCTGTTGTTTAAGGTCACATCAAATCATTTGAAATTTTCGCAAGACTTTTCATAAATTTTCCACTTTTACTCCCGGTCTAAATAAGACTATTTCTATTATTAGTTAGGTACTTATTATCTATTCCTATTCTTTTGAACTTTGTAGTTATTTAACTTGTTATTTAATTAAAAAAACTGAAGATCAGGGCCCGCATTTAAAGCTTCAGTATCAAGTACTTAATAAAAACTAGGAAATGTTGTGGAGAACTTACCGCTTGTAGCCTTTCGTTCTCTGTAGACAAGTCCTTGACTTTATCTTCCAAAGAGGTCAAATAATCTTTCTTCTTCTTCCTGGACAAGCATGCCGACTCTCGGTTCTTGATCTTCCTCTGTTGTCTTTTCAAAATCTTTGGATCTATATTGGAAAAACCATTACCACTACCTATAACCACAGAAGGCATCGTAACACCTTGAGTAATGTTAGTCACACTTGTCACCGGTACTTTAGTAGTGGGAATCGGTGGCAATGTTGTTACATTGTTTATAGGCACTGTCCTAACGTTCTCCAAAACAACAACGTTGGGGGCTGTCACTACATTTTTCGGACCTGTTATAACTGGAGACTTTATCGTGAAGTCACTATTTTTTAACACAACGATTTTATTATTTTTAGAGACCGGTATCCTATAGGGAGCTTTGGGAATAATCGGTACACGCTTCGGTGGTAACTTGGATATAGTTTCACTCTGAGGAACTATTTGGACTGGCTGTGCATACACAATCTTGTTGGAAGTATTAGTAAATGCACCAACGGTGGTAGTAATAATCATAGAGTCGCCAGAGTTAGGAGAGGCAGGTGCTGATTTAATTTCTACTTCATCTTTTACAATATTACCAAGAGGGCTGCTTACTGAGTGTGTTGGAGAAGATCTGATTGAATCTGGAGAGCTACTACCATCCGAAGGTTCTAATTTGACTTCAGACTGAAGATTGGGAAAGGCATCTGGACCCCACTGGGAAAAATCCATTTGTTGTAATTCAGTTATTTCATTCGAAAGTTCCTCTTCTTTAGAATATGGAGGGGAAGCTATGTCAGATAATATTTCTTCGGGACTTTTATCAAAAAACGAATTTAGCATACTCAGTTCATCTTCTCCAGGGTTTAATAATAATGGTATGTCCAGGTCTGATGATAACTGAGTTAGAAAATCTTCATCAGATGTGACGTCCATATAATCTAAAACGCATTTATTTGTTACATTGCTTTATTAAATAAGGGGGCGTAAGAATATACCTGTAGAATATGATAAATCACTACAAGATTCCGGAGAGTTTTTGAAATCATAACTCTCTAAACCTAAAAGATCATCCGTGGTTAACATTTTGAAAAAAATACTTTTTCGAAATCACTTGAACGATGAACATCAAAAACCGCATACGCTACATAACCTGATTCATACTTTTGACTTAATGGTGACGTTGAGCCTGCTTTCAGTGTTTTCTAATTTTTTATCAACAAAAAGATTAACTACGTAGGTATTTTATTTATTGTTAACAACCTTCTAACGTTGGCAATGCTACTAACAATGTGGGTATGGCTAATTTTTTGTGGGCAAGTGTTTTTTACCGATCATTCCAAACCAATTGATAGAAATGTCATCAAAACGAAAGACTCGAAAGAGAGTAGTTTCAAGCACGTAATAATAACAGTAATTTATTATTTAATTACATGACCTGATAGAAATTTACACTACAATTTACTTTACCTTACTAATTATGAATATTACATTACATCTTACTTTACGTTACAAATACATTAACATTATAAATTAATAAGAAACATTACAAAATGAAAAAAAATCCCGTGGTATGTAAGAAAACAAACTAGAGGGAATATATGCACCTAGGTGAGTTGACACTTGTGTTATGCTTTTTAATTTAAATAATTATTTTTAAGCAGCGAATTTAAGAAGGTTTTAAGGTACCTATATTTCAGCTTATCTAGCCCCACTTTTAAATTAGGAAATGAATTAGGATAAACCAGTATGGTATGAAAACAATTGTAATTTCCTTAGCTTCAATAAATCTTAACTACATATAGCTTAAACATTAAGTTTCCAAAATATGGCTCTGCCGATTAAGTTATTCAGAATAAAATTTTTTGTTGTAAAGCAAAGATTAAAAAATAATATTCTATAAGATGCGGCACTTGAAAACAGAAACATATCTTCGAGAGAGAACAATTTCCTACCAATGGGAGAACAATCCAAGCCAGTTCCTAATATAACCAATAGATGACGCCATGCGTACTCGATTTAATGTCATTCACAATTTGTGTCATATAATATATGATACAAATTGAGAATGATATTAAACAACTATTTAAAAGTCATTTTATAACTTTTAAATTGTTTAAATTTCCAGATTTTTGATAGTTTCCCAATCTCTTCTTCGTAGAAATGAGCCAAATTGATAAAAAGGATTACGGCTGTTGGTCATTGAATCGTTTAAAACTTTAAAAGCGGAGTTGAGAAAAAGAGGTGCTATAGAGAATTCTCTACTGTGATAGAGTTCATGGAAAAAAAGCTGATTTGGTTGAAAGGTATTTAATTACATTTATGAACTTGTTGAGTTTTTTGTTTATAAATCCTCTTTTATTCTAGATTAATCAATTATGACAATATTTTAGTTAGTACACTTGAAGATGAAGATATAGATTATAATTTTAAAAAGACATATTTTTTCGTATTGACATCACAGATCAGATAGTTTATATTGACATTGACAGACAAACAACCGAGTACAGCTGGTGCACTCTGGCGGATAAAATAAAAGAGAATGTTCCCCATAAGGAGATTTAAAAGGGCCAGTTCTGGTTTGCTCGGTGAAAGGACACGTATAGTGCAGGAAACATATAATTGAGAAGGGGGTGCGAGGTGAGACGCTAAGAAGGCGGGCCACATGGTTGACCTTCTCTCTCATTTTAATGCACGCGATATAAAAGACGTAAAGCTTTCATCGAGAAGGGAGGTGCCAGATGAGACGCTAAGAAGATAAACCTCTAAACCTTCTCTCTCATTTTAATGCACGCGACTTAAAAGACGTAAGACGTGATGATGCATCGCTACTGCCCACCATTATTCCCACTACGTCTGTGATCGTTTTCATTTATCGCTTTCCTCTACAATACCATGTAGTGGCACCAAAGTAGCCGACAGACTGGCCAAGAAAACAGCAGGCCTAAATATCTTTGGACCAGGCCCAGCCAGTCTGTTACCGCTCAGGGCGATAATACAGATAATTAAAGAGAACACCCACAATGAATTCAAGAAGCTGTGGGATGAAACAAACAGCTGTCAGCTTGCTAGGGAACTACTAAAATATCCCAACAAGTTTACAGCAATGGACTAGCTGACATTGTCCAGAAGGAACCTACGTTTTATAACGGGAATCCAGTGCAGTGTACTGCCCGTTAAGAAAACATCTACACAACGGGTTATAAAACTTGTCCTCTATTTATTGTCCACGAATGTATTTTACTTTCTTCATTGTCAAAATGCTGTAGAAGGCATAAAAATGTCATTCAATAGCTTGAATTTCACTCAGGTCACTATAAAATACCCTAAAAACTAGTAAGAAATAGGTAGACAATAATTTAAATCAGTGAGAATCAATCAATTTTGTCTCTGGACTTATATACCACAAACATTTAAACGTTAAGGTTTCCTAACCAGGTTAAGTATTTCTTCGCAAAAAATAGCTTTTCCTGCCAACTGAGTACTAAAGCTTGCTACACACAGTTACGAATTTTTTATGGAGAATTCGTTTTTTAAAACGTAATCATAATTTGTGAATTTAACCATTAGCCTAAGTTAAATGAATTACTTTACAATGAAAAATTAAACCGTTTAAAAACAAATTTAATGAAAATTTAATTTGAAGAACTCGTATTTCGTAGCAGCTATGTGAAGCCAATGATTGTTATATGTAGTTAAGAGTACTTGATGTGAAGCAACCTTAATACAAAGTCACAGATTACATCGTGACCCACGAATCTGATTCATGCATGACCCATTCGTGGCAGATAGATTTTTGTGACTTCTCGTCATCTTTGTAAACAATAAAATTTACTGTGCTCTGTGTTACCTGTAATAGACACTGATTTATTCAATTAACAGATCCCTGTAGTTCCAACTATTACCGCTCCTATGTTAACGTCCAATTAGATTAATCATTGAACTGGAATTGGATTAACCAATCACGTTATGAATTCAAATTCCGAGCCTATTATATTTATTTTCAGTTAATTTTAAAATGCTTTAAAGAGAGATCTTGCTATCAAGCCAGGGGAATTAAGTAGATTCCAGCATCACGAATAAAATTTATGCCTCCCGAGAATGTTTATTCCCCGTCAAGTATGACACTGTTGACCTGGACTTTTTCTATGCAGATTGTTGGTAGGTATCTTCGTTTCAACGTGTGATTTTACAGTTAAACGACTTAACAATGAACATATTTCCATTTTAGATGTTCACCTCTGATGAACTACAGTAACTGATAGGCAAGTGTTGTTTTATTACTTCTAGATTAAAAGAAATGGACGACTCTAATATAATCTTGCTATTTGCTGGTAAAAGGAAATCGGGCAAAGACTATATTTGTGAAAAAATTAGATTACTGTAAGTATAGCTTAATTTAATTAATTGCACTTTTTGTAATTCGTATTTAGTTTAGGAGAAGCAAAATGTTCGCTACTTCGAATATCAGGTCCTCTGAAGGCACTATATGCAAAAGAACATAACTTAGATCTGGTTGAATTAATGAGTGATGGTCCTTATAAAGAGAAATACAGGCTTGATATGATAAATTGGAGTGAAGAAGTGAGAAATGAAAATCCTGGTTATTTTTGTAAAGCAGCTTGCGATTCTAGTAATAAGTATTAAATAATAAATGAATACAATATTGTAATATACTTATTTTTGCAGCACCTCCAAGGACAGTATGGATTGTAAGTGACATACGTAGGAAAAGTGATATAAAATGGTTTAAAAGTGCATATGGAGACAAAATTAAAACAGTGCGAATATCTGCTGACCTTGACACAAGAAAAGCCAGAGGTTGGATTTTTACAAAAGGTATAAATGAGAATACCTGCTAATCTTATGAAAAAAATAGTCATGAATTTGAATAGATGTTAGTTTTTGTTTTAGGCGTAGACGATGGTATCTCTGAATGTGACTTAGACGATTTTCAAGATTGGGATTTGCAAGTAACTAATAATAATAATGAAGAAGCAGAAATGGCAGTTAAAAAAATTCTTAATATAGTCACAGAAGCTTTAAACGTTCCGTATCCATAGCTGTTTCATATTGAAAGTGTTGGATTTTTTTTAGTTAGAAAAAAGGTGAGAGGACAGTAGAGGGCACGAATGGTAGCAGGACGGGAAGACGAAGTAACTCATGAATGAATTTATACTTATTTATTTCTAAAAATATGTACATGTCAAATACTAATGATTTTACTTGTAACACTTTTTATTTATTCTTTTTACATAAATTTATACTTTCTCAATTTGATGCTCATTGTGATCTATCCCAAAATGTAACTCGTCCCCTTTCTGATAGCACCAAGACATTCTGTTACTATTAAAACCTACTCCCACATCTCCTCTGCAGGATAACGTTATTGCTCCCGCAGTGTTGTCAAGCCTTTTTGTCATCAACTTTATACACTCATTGGTGGCCTCATTGGCAGCTTTTCCACTTTCCATACTCTTTATTATAGAATGTGCCAAGCAGAACTTTGCTATTGATTCGCCATGTCCAGTAGTTGATACCGCACCAATATTATCGTCAGCATAGGTGCCACTTCCTAATATGCACGAATCACTCGATCTGCCTTGCATCTTTCCTTCTCTACCACCTGTGGATGTTGCAGCAGCCAGTCTACCTTTACTGTCTATTGCAACTGCACCGACGGTACCTAAAAACGGTTAAGATGTGCCATATTCATCAAGTTATACCATAGGAAGAATAATAGAAGAATAAATTTTATGTTAAATGAACATATTTCTCATAGTCAGAAAATTATTAGTAAAATAAGTTTTCAAATTTTCTTGCTAATGAAACCTGGTCAGATGTATTAACTGCCACTGATCCTAATTCTGTAGTAGCAACTTTTTACAGTATATTAAACTATTATAGTGGGATATGTTACTCAAAAATAGTAATAAAAATAATACAAAGAAATCATTAAAAAATGTACATTTAAATAAAAATGTTCAAAATGCAAAGAATGAATTGCATATTTACTACTCTTTATTAGACCATAATGTAATAGTAGATGATGCCTTAAGAAACATACTGAAGTCTAAAAAATATGACTGAACAATTGATAATAAAACACAAAAAAGGAGAAATGCATAAAAAAAATTTAAATTCCACAAACTCCACAGATATATATGATCGCTCAACAAGGATGTTTAAAGAAAACTTAAGGCATCTTCTAAAACCTATTACACCCATTACAAATTTAATTCTTGAAACTGGCCAGACAAGTTAAAAACCGCAAAGATTATACCATTGTTTAAATCGGATGATCCAATTAACATTGAGAACTACAGACAGATTACTTCCTATTCTAGTAAAGATCATTGAAAGAGTAATTGCTTTGAATATCACAAAGTTCTTTGAAAAAATAATTTATTTGTAGATTTCCAATTCGGATTCAGAAAAAATCGGAGCACATCCGATGCAGAATTGATAAATTTCACAAGTGAGGGATTTGAAAATCTGAGCAAAGCTTTTGATTTTGGTTTGCACGAAATACTCTTAGATAAGTTAGATTTCTATGGTTTACGGGGTTTATCCCTTGATTTACTAAAATCATATCTGTCAGAACACAAACAGTTTTCATAATGGTAAATATATTGTACAAGTCCTCAAGTAAAACATGGGGTTCCGCAAGGTAGTGTCCTCGGACCACTTTTATTTCTAATCTATATTAATGACTTTGTAAAATCAAATAATTTTAAAAAAATGTATTTGCTGATGACATAAAGCTAGCCAGACCCCGGAAGATAATAGTGAGTACAACATAAAAAAATGTACAAATAAAATGATCTCACAGGTAGAAAATTAGTTCTCCGCAAACAAATTAAATAAAGCTAAAACAAAATCCAGTCTTTACATTAAAATCAACAGAATTAGAATCTTTAAAAAATTTTAGGTTTAAATATAGACACAAACTTAAATTGGCAAGCACATATTGACATATTAGGTCATAAATTATCTAAAGCTATGTATGCAGTAAAAGTGGTTAGATGCAGAAATGATTTAGAAGCTGCCATTACAACATACCATGCATTATTCCATAGCAGTATGACCTATGGTCTGATAAATTGGGGAAATTCTTGCCATGTGCAAAACATTTTTATTTTACAAATCAGAGCCATTAGAGCGCTGTCAGATATTTCTCAATGTGACACCTGTAAACCATTTTTTATTACTTATAAAATTCTTACCCTACCTAGTGCAATAATTTTTGCAATCTTATTTATATAAAAAATAATTTAGGAAAATTTAAAACTCGTGTTCTACAACACCATGACCATAGCACCATCAGAAGCAAAACTAACTTAATTATTCCTCAACATAGAGTAAGCTTAACAAGCAAAAATATACTAGGTCTGAGACTGTCCAATAAGTTACCTGTTTCATTGAAAGGGACACCCATAAATAAATGTAAAATTTTATTGAAAAAACATTTAATAGAAAAGGCTTACTATGATACCGCCAGTTTTTCTTATGACTAAATAGACAAACACTTTAATTTATTGTACAGTTAAATATTTTTGGCATTGCGTGATATATTCTATATTTTTAAAATTATATTTATATATTTAATTATGTAAATACCTGACTTGTCAAATTCTACGGTGTATTTGTTGACTAATAAAAGTTCTATCTATCTAATAGCTAGATCGAATGCTGTATTGGTGCAAACAGCACAATAAGTCAACACAAATCGGTAAAATGGTGGGTAAAATACAAATATTTCAAATATGACAATACATCTAGCCAATAGCCGCATTGGTTAAGGTGCGAGTTGGCAATCACGATTAACCACACAGGTATCGCGACACCGGGTTCGAACCGTGGCTCCGGCGCTGGCACTATCGGAGGAAATGGTTGTATGTCCACGTTTTTTCAATGTGTAACCCCCTTCCGCACAAGCCATGGCTTCTGGAATTGGGGGTTGTCTAATTTCTGTGGTGTTTATTTATATCTATGTTCATATTGCAAAATATTATTCCTGCGCATATGGCACAACTGTGACACGTTAGAGATGACAAAACTAAGTCGTATTGTAGGACGAGTGGAAGAGCAGCTAGCATGCATTCTCTTAACACCACCACACCTTGATCACAGATGATAATGGAAATGGGTAATGATGTACCCTTATATATCATATTTTGTATTTATTGTCGAATATTTACATAAGTTGGTAATAGTGTAATAATGACGCTAATTAAGCATTAAGACACATTTTTTATCCAATACACTATTATGAAATGAATATTTGAAAATTGGTAGCTATTTTTTTAAATACTTAGAACAACATTAATATCTTTGTTAACATAAAATGCTATGGAATGGAGTTGACAATATTGTATCGAATGTTAAATTAAACTTAAGCAATTAAGTATTGCAAATAAAATTGAAATAATAAGAACTGTTGGTGATAGTGTGTACTCTTATCGAGATGCAGCCAGTATCTTCAATTTGAGACATCCAGAACGCCCACAGATTCACTACATTATGGTGGGTTCAATTAATAGAATATTGTTATGTGCTGCCTCTAACGGAGAGAGATGTGATTAAGTCCCTGGTCCTTGCTAGACAAGGAGCAGCTAACAAATTCTATGGCCCAGAACCCGTGCTCAGTTTTCACAAGTAAAGCATACTTACTGAACTATTAAATATTTATTTCTGATATTAAATTGTCTGAAACTCATATTAAAATGTATTTACTTTGTGTCTCTTTCAATAAACATCAGGCAATCAGGCATATCATTATTAAACATAGATATAGTATCTTTTAAAAAACGGTAGAAAGATAGGTAAAACATTCCTACTAAACTGTGAGCTTCAAGTGCATGCTGGGACGATTAAGTGTCTAGGAAAGCAATCTAAAAGGGTTCTTAGAATGTAGTTTTATTGAAGCCAATTTTAAAATTCAGCCTGGCTTTAGCCCTCTCTGATCAATCTTTATAGGCCCACCGGGAATCATCCGTTTCATAGTGATGATATTTGCTTCTTCGATTTCCTTTCAAGGAATAGACTGCTGCTTGACTGTAAATGGGTAGGTAGTACTTTAGTAGCTAGAAATTGAAATCTAGCATCCAGGAAGAAAAGCGCCATGTTTGTTACTACGTTGAAAAACACAGTTTACAGACAATAATAATGGTTACCTAATTCATCGCCGGTCCCTTTAGTATCTTGGCTGGCTAAATATTTCTTCAAAGCTTCTTTCGCCTCTTCTGTAACAAGAGCTCCTTCAGGTAATATCGGCACTCCTTGTAGCAAAGCAAATTTCTTTGCACCTTCACCAGCTAGCAAAGTATGAGACGTTCTCTCCATCACCATCCTGGCCAAGCTAACAGGATGTTGAATATCCTTAACAACTGTTACGCCACCAGCACTTAGATCAGCTCCTATCATGACACTGGCATCCATTTCTACCTCCCCATACAAATTTAAGACAGAGCCTTTCCCAGCATTAAAGTTTTCATCTATTTCCATATATTTCACAGAAGCTTCTACAGCGTCTAGTACGGTACCTCCTTTGGAAAGAACATTGTAGCCCTCTTTAGTGGCCTTTTTAACACCTTGAATTAATAATTTTGCTTTTTCTTCGCTGCCAATTTTACCTGCACCTCCATGGACCAAAACTATGGGTTCCATAAATTCACTTCTAATTTTACAACACTGGCTCACTTTGGAAGTTACAAAATTGCGGATTGCAACACTCGTGGTGTTACAGACGCTGACTTTTTTATAACGACGATTGCATTTTCAATACCGATTTGCCAGATTTAACAGAATAATAATGGTAGAAAGTAAATAATCAAAATGTTTATAAAGTTGGCGTAGTGTACTTCGGAGATGGCAACCACAGTTTGTTTCTGACGTCTGACGTTTTTTGAGGTTATGGAGTTTTGTTTGTTTATAAATTTCAAATAAATTGTTAATATGACTGAACGGTCCAATAAATTCTGTAGATTCTGTATGTGCGAGGACTTATGTGAGGGTACCAACAAAGTAGTATCTGTTTTTGATTGCGGTTTGGCTCAGATGTACGAAAAAATAAAGGATTGTATTCAGATACATGTAAGTGCATAACAGTTTCTCTTTTATTACTAATTACACAGCTAATTATTAGTGAATCTAACTAAATGATAATTGCTTTTTAGCTGACACCTGAAGACAAAATTCCTCCGAATATTTGTATAAATTGTATGGACTGCATAGAAAAAATTCACAATTTTATAGAGAAGTGTCGGAAATCTGAGAAGATGCTACAAGAGTTTTACAATAAAAGTATGTGTAACACGCAAACATCCGAAGTTTGTAAACCTGAGAATAGTAAAAATGCTTTAAGTAGCGAACATATGTACAGTTCTAGCAAAGATTACAATGTGATTTACAAAAATGAGAAATATACCACAAATATTGAATATTACAGTGAATCTACAATTCATAGAACATCAAGCTGCAATATTGATATTAACACAAATAATCCTAAACCTGAAGACAATATGCCAGATGATTCAGTTGAGGAATCTGATTGTGATTCATCTTTTCTTAACGCAGCTAGATTGGCAAATACTATGAGGAAACAAGAGAAATCTGTTGAGTTTCAGGATACATTGTATGGCCCAGGTGGCAAGAAAGTTAAAATATATGACATGGATGAAAGTGTATGAAATAATTATCTTCAGTTATGCGTATTATTAATAATTCTCATTTTAGATGAAAAAGATAATAGGTGATAACATCTACGATTGCAACATTTGTTCTAAAGAATTCAATTCATTTTTTGATTATCATGATCATCAGGAATCTCATAACGGTCAGTTTATTTTCTCCTGTTCAAAATGCGATAAGGTAATATTGATACATATGGGAAAGGGTATAATTCCTTAATCTTGGGTAATTGTAGGTATTTTCTGAGAGGAAGAAGCTCGTTCAACATGACACAAATCATAAAGTAAAGTGTGATATTTGTAAAGTAAAAATTTTGCCCAAAAGTCTACCTGCTCACTTGCAAAAACATACAGACAAATATAAGTAAGCACTATTTTATATAAAAATTGATTAGACGAATCACAAGTAGGTAACTATTTAGTGGAGTAAAATCACTCCTCTATCTTGCTTATTTCTGGCAGTTCTTTTAAAGGTATAACTAAATGGGACTTCACAATTTTGTAGGGTTTAATTTTGGCCATCCGAAATGGGTTTCTAAAACTTGTTTTTGTAGGGTTGAATTTTGCAAAATCGTTTTTTCATGCCTCAGAAGCAATTTGAAAAATGTGTTTTTTTTAAAACATACATCGTGCTATTAAATCAATGGTTTGAGCTACGATTATGATTTCTTGTAAACTTACTCAAAAAACTATAACGCCTCTAACGACACTCTCCTAATTTTCAAAATGTATGGCCTTTTCGAGAAAATAAGCCCCAAAGCCACTACTAGCAGATCTGTGAATTGAAAACTTCACCATACGAGCAAGTACGTTAATTATTCAAAATTTATTTATGTATATATAAAGTCAAATGTAGACAAAACTATAGAAAAGTTTTTAAAAAAAGATTCAGCTCAATAGGTCTCATAGTTTTCGAGAAATCGAATTTTTAATGCGTTTCATTTTCAGAGTTAAGTAATATGATGCGTCGACCCATGGAGTCACACTTGTAATAACGTTTGATGATCAGTCATACAGTGTTTATATATTGAGCAATTGTCTAGGACATAGAGTAATCTTTTTCGTGTTTATTATTTATGTTTTAAAGTTTGTCAAATAAAGTTTCATAACTAATTCTTATATGAAAACTAGGCGAGGACAAATAATTTTAGTTAATTTCTTTTGAAAATGAAGCAAAATTGTTTATGTATAATTTGTGGCAATCTTTGTGACTTCTAAGGAAATGATTGTCAACAAACCAACAAAAAAAGAATTGTTATATTTAGTAAAAGCAGCTGAATCTCAACAAAATGAACTTTTCAATAATATTTTTATTCATAAAAATGCAATATTGTCTGGTATGAAAAGTTTTAAATTTCATACATCTTGTCGAAGTTCGTATATTAGTCGAGGAAATGTATTACCAAGTTAATGCCTTCCGACCCTTCTACTTTACCGAGTACTAGTTTAAATGAACAGCTTCGAACTGACGAAAAAAATTAGTAGTAGATCTCGCTAAATACGAATTTTAATGTACATTTTTTTACTCTCTTGCTCCATTACTGAGATAAAGGGGTTGAAAACACCCTCCAAAGCCCAGAAAAAGAATTTTTTTTTTCTTCATAGAAATGTGATTTTTAGAACCCTATACAACATATAATTTGTAATAATTTCTTTAAAATTTTATCTTTGAAGTGCAAAACAAAATTCCAAAAAAGAGAATGTTTTCGAAGGTCTACTGAACTGAAACACCACATTTTTTTTCTGTTAGAGCTCCTGTATTATATGGTTTTGTAATTATGTG
The DNA here is from genome assembly GCA_963675555.1 of Leptura quadrifasciata. Classification (NCBI taxonomy): domain Eukaryota; kingdom Metazoa; phylum Arthropoda; class Insecta; order Coleoptera; family Cerambycidae; genus Leptura; species Leptura quadrifasciata. The sequence goes on from OY776675.1 coordinate 159,290,140, forward strand.
TGTCTAATTACTACTGTTACGTGTTTACAGTCTTCAGTAAACACTCTGTGGGTTCAAATAACTTGCAACAAGAATCTTCACAAACCACTATTTTATTATCACTTAAAATTACACTAGTAAATACTTAAAAATTTCACACTAATAATAACTAATCTAATATAAATTCACTACTTTTAAAACACTATGTACTTTACTGTTCTTCTTAAACTTGTCTAACCTAAAAACTCTCTCTGTATACTAAAACTGTACTGTATACTCAACTGAACTGTTTACTTCACTGAACTGAACTGTTCTGCATACTTCACTCAACTGAACTGTTCTGCATACTTCACTCGACTGAACTATTCCCCCATCTCCTGGATTCACCTCTTTATATACACACTTGAAGATAAATGTACCAGAACCCTATTCCATAATATTCTTGAATCCTCTATAGTTTTCTACTATGTAATAGATGATTGTTCGTCAATTGGCTCATAGACGGCGCCACCCTACTAGTCAGGGAGTAACAGAATAACAGGTTTCCCTTCACCTTGAACAGGGACTTAATCACATCTTTCTCCGTTAGAGGGCTGCACATAACACTGCTTTCAATCAATTAGGTACAGGACAACCGACACAGGCAAAAATTGTAGACATTGCTAACAGATGTGGTGGTTCAGAAATGATCTCTTCACCTGCCAATTATAACAACCTTTTTGCTTATGACGCGAAATACCACGAATCATGTTACAGCAAATATATTTCGTACAAAAATAGAGCTGCAAAAATTAGACAAAAATCGAATAAAATTTGTGATTCAGATAAAGTTGCTGATAATCTTAGATCCAGTTGTTCAGATGAGGAATTTTCACAGAATACTTCTTCTTTAAACTTCTCTGACAATCAAATCCTTCATAGAGCGGTGAAAATTTTGCAAAAAGCTATTATATCTGACCATAAGACAACACGAAAAGCCTTTCCCTCTCTTAACGAAATGACAAAAGAAGAATTCGAAAGTCAAGTTCCTGATGTTTTATTAGCATTTTCAAAATGGCTTTTAAAAGCACCCGACGAGAATAGGGATACTAGGGATTGCTTATCATGAACTTTTACTTAAAACAATTTTCCAAAAATAATTTAGATATGTTTATTTTTATATGTATATGTCAGAAGCAAAAAAATAATATAATTGATTATAATAATGTAATTTAATTTTGAAATGGGCTCCAGATATTCCGCCTAAAATATGTACGGCGGTCGCCATGGCAACAAATGAAAGAATGGGAGGGGGTTACGCGTGGTTTCGTTATCTATTGGGGCTCTGGTTAGTCCGCTCATGGCTATGTAGTAGTTAATTGCTTCGTCATTTCTGTTTTCTTTGCTTTTTTACGTATAAAATTGTTTTGAGGTTATCGCTCTTTATTAAAAAGTTTATTGATTTGTTGCGTATATAATGTAATGTAATTTACATTACAGATTTTTTTTAGTATTATTAGACATTAGACTAGGCGGCAAAAGTGCAAAAGACATAATTAATTACGAAAGTGAGTGAAATTAAAAAACTTATATTTAGCCGCTTGAGCTTAAATGAAACACTTGAAATAAAACAAAGCGGCCGTCCAACGCCAGTTTTAAATATAGTGCAAGAGCAGCGACAGTGCAAAAATAAAAATGCTTTTAGCGTACGAATATTTTTTTCAAATTTGAATGGCATATCAACTTTTTCAATCGCCAGACAGAATGGCAGCTTTGCAACATGTTTGTGACAAACGCATTCCAAGAACTTCTCAAACAAGATGGAATTTTAACTCTCGTATAGTACAGAGTGTGTACAACAATAAAGACAACCTTACTAAATGCTTTGAAAATATAATGTCAGGAATTCCAAAACAATACAACTCTGAAACAGTGACTCAAGCAGCTGGATTTATTAAATGGCTAGAAGATAATTAATTTTTATTTTGGTTAAATTTTTTTTCAAAAGTCATGCCACATGATGATATTTTATTTAGCCAGCTACAAAAAATTGAAGCAGACGTTATAAAAGTCCAGAAATGCGTAAATAATTTTGAAATTGTACAAATTAGAAATAATTTACCTCCCTTAACAAATGAACCAGTTAATACAGAAATTCCAAAAAGTGATGTAGACTGAATCAAGAAAATGTTAACATGTCTGTAAGAGAGGTATGTGATATAAATACTTCAGAAGTGAGAATTCGGTTTTCTTTTAAAAATCATTTACGTGGTGCAAAATTATTTTTTTGTATAAGGAATATGAAAAAACACCACCTCTGGAAGATATCAACCAATTTTGTGAAGCATACCCTATGATAGATAAGGAAATTCTGAAAATGCTACTAAGTATATTTTACTCCAGGAAAGAAATAACAGGACAAGATTCAGAAAATTCCAGTGAAATTCAAAGTTTTTCTGGGTGCTTGCAAACATTAAACTTTCTCATATCTTTCGGTTTAGACGTTGTTTTCGGGGAAGTTGTTTAAGTTTTGAAAATTTTGGTTACTATTCCGATGACGACATCTGAAACGGAAAGATGTTTTTCGACATTAAAATTAATTAAGACGTATGTAAGAAATACTATGAGTGAAGACAGACTAACATCACTTGCAATGTTTTCAATTAAAAAGTCAATGGTACGAGATATACCAAATTTTAATGAAAAAGTTATTGAAAAGTTTATCTCCGACAAAAATAGAAGAATGGAATTTCACTTCAAAAAATAATGGTGAGTACTTAATTAATCGCTTTAATTTATATTTGCGAACTTTTTAATGATTTAATTAGAACCTCAAAAATGTTTCGCCTGCGGTGCTTTTGTTTATTGACTACTTTGATACCCGCGAGCCGCTACTGCGCCCTCCCAAGTACATAAGGCACGAGCCGCCACTGATGACAAATGCTTAGATTTCTTACTGTTTACTGTTGACAATACATATACATTATTTTCTAAATAGGTACCACACTAATAGTATATTAAGCTATAAAGTTGGTAAGTCTATTATAACAGAATCGGGGAGGAGTTTGAAAAAACGAGGCGGAATGAATTTTTTAAATTTCCGATATTCCACTATAATTAATGCACTTAAGAACTGCAACAAATGTCCAGTCGCCAGAATGGGAGAGAACACGATAAAATACGAGTCAATTCTTCTTTCATTCTTATAAAAAAAGAATGATTACCATGTGATTCAAATAGTTTATATTTATATAATAATAATAATAATTTGTATTTTTATAATTGCACAAGGGACATTTGCAATGCATGTATTTGCTAGTGGCAAATTTGGTGCTTATTTTCTCGAAAGGGCCTTACATTTAGAAAATTTGGAGAGTAGCGTTAGAAGCGCTATAGTTTTTTGAGTAAGTTTACAAAAATTCATAATCGTAGCTCAAATGATTGATTTAATAGCGCAATGCATGTTTTAAAAAACACATTTTTCAAATTACTTCTCAGGCATGAAAAATTTGATTTTCCGAAATTCAATCTACTAAAAATAGTTGCAATATTCAATTTTAGATGGCCAAAATCATGTTTTACAAGATAGTGAAGGAATCAGTTAGTTATACCTTGATTTTTTAAAACGGCATAATTGCTGGTCGATTTTACTCTACTAATTTCATCAGTAGTTACCACATATTTTTTGTCCTTAGGTGTAATAATTGTAGCGCAAGGCATACTTCCAAAGCGGCATTAGAGAAACATGCTAAAGCTCGTCACAGAGGTGAAAGAGGCTTCGTTTGTTACATCTGTGGTAAACAGTACAGTTGCCAAACATCAATGAACCGTCACATGGCTTGCCACAGCACGGTTAGGCCTTTCCGTTGCCAGTATTGCGATTTTTCTGCTAAATCCCGGAGCATTCTAAAGGTTCACATTTCAAGAAAACACAAGGGACACAAGTGTGTGTGTGAAATATGCGCAAAAGTATTCAAGTCTGAGTTGAGCCTCAAATCACACATGAAACGGATGCACAACCCCCGCAAACATGTCTGCAACTTTTGCGGCAAGGCCTTTACAGAAAAGTATAATTTGACAAACCATATTATGAAAAAGCACTCGAAACAAAGGATATATGATTGTAAAATATGCGGTAGAGAGTTCTTTACTGTGAAAAAATTGAAGGAACACATGCACACACACAGGCAGGGTTGTGTTAATTGCCCGACTTGTGGGAAGGAATTCTACTACAAGAAGTATTTGGAAAAGCACATGGCTAAATGCTCACCAGATGTGCAAAGGGCATGTTCTAAAAGTTGTAGTCTAAGAAGCTCGAAGTCTCTACCGAACACGTCATGGCAAAACGAAAAATGAAAATTATGATATTTTTTTTCTTAATAAATTATATTTTTTTATATTCGTTTTGTGTCTGCTTTCATTATCTTCTTTGCGAATGTTGCATATATATGAGCATTGGCGTAACTAAGGGGGGGCATTGAGGCATGTGCCCCTGCCAACGAACTTCTTAAAAAAATTAAAATTTAAAACGTTAAAATTTACCAAATAATTCATTTTTCCACTTGCCATACACAGAATATAAAAAAAGTTGTTTAGTAATTTATTTTCAGTTGTAAAACCCAAAATAAAGTAATTACCATTATTAATTTTAAAATTTAGAATACCTACTAAATTTGCATGCTCTCTACCACTTATTTTTGTTGCAGTTAAAATTTTTTATTCAAAATTTCAAACCAAAATCATTTTAGCATTTCGAATATTCATTTTAACTAAATCAACAAAAAATCATTTTGTTATGTGGCAGTTCATAAAATTTAGATTAGCTATAATTTTTTTCTTATGGGAGCCATCTAACTATGTTTCCTGAACCACCGCAGTCTCTTGGGCTTATTGTGCTAATCTCCGAGGGGTAAAACGCGAGGGTAATTTTGGTGTACAGACTCGGGGCATTAGGTGGACATTAGTAGATATTAGCTGGCAATAGCAGGGAATTAGTGAACATTAGATGGAAATTAGTGGGGGCATTATTGAGACATTACTGGGATATTATTGAGGGAGTTAAAAGTATTATGAAAGCATTGTGTACGAACGTTACATATGCCCGCAGTTGAGTATACGTGACGTCAGCGAAATCAGTGGAGGCGGGCCACTCCATTAATCCACTATATTGTACATGCAGGTGACGAGCTGTTTTAAGATCAGGGTTGAAATAATACCATATCTCTGTTTAGTTCTTTCACAACGCAATTCATAAATAAATAAATAAACACCACATAAATTAGACAATCCCCCAATTCCAGAAGTCAGGGCTTGTGCGGAAGGAGGTTACACATTGAAAAAACGCGGACATATAACCATTTCCTCTGACGGTGCCAGTGCCGGAGCCAGGATTCGAACCCGGTGGTGCGATGTCCGCGTGATATCGCGATTGCCACCTTGCGCCTTAACCCACTCGGCTACCGACCAGACATTACATAAGTAACAATAATTAATTAAACAATTCTTATGGTGCAGTGTTAATTTTTAATGTTACGGTAAGTAAATCAATAATATTGAGTTTTTTATATAGGCTGTATCGATGTCGATTGAAAATACACAGTAATGTCTGCAAAGTGACACTCCTTTAGCGTGTGTGTAAAATTAGACTTTTTCACTGTCATTACTGAGGATATTATGTTATATAATGATAAATACATAAAATGCATATCTACCGCTTGAGTAGCTGTTTTCACGTTAAAAAGTATTTATTGCTGTGTTGGCCGAATGCTTTAAGAAATGGAAAGAAAGATAACAAACAATGCATAAAGCTAACCGCCGATTCGGTGAGGTTTGTTATTCCGCAGATGGGAATACGCATTTGCCGAAATTCATGAATACGGATTTACCGGTGCAAATTAAACCAGCAGAAAGGAAGGGAAAATAATGTCAAAAAAATTTTAGAGTCCCTTGGTTCTCGTATACACACTAAAACCCAATTAAATTTTTTACACCTGTAATAAGATCTGGTACGTGGTAGTTTTTCTATGTGTGTGACGTTCCTGAATAGAAAGTAACAAATTTTGGACCACCAGGACTAATTTCCTCTCAAATAACTCAGACCTTTGCATCGAACTTAATGCAGATGCGTTAGTTAAACTTATCCTGCAGCTCAAAGATGGTGGATCTTTCCCCAGAAATGTTCAACATACTCCGTTTCAGCAGTCAGCCCTGTGAGGCTTTATTTCGGGCCAATCAGTCAATCAGTGACCTGCAGGGCGAGTTTTCATTTCCACGGGAGGAAAGTCGTCTAAAAAGTAGAACGAAAATAGTAAAACCACCCACTGTTAAAGACATAACCGAGTTAGACATAAAAAAGGTAGTTGAGAAAGCTCAAAAAGTAAAATTTTTAAAATCAAAACGACAAATTTATTTGGCCAAAGAACGAGGATATAGAAACTGCAGGAAAAATTTATATTTTATGGCCCTACCAAGTTGATCAGTACTGAATCATTGTTAAAACGAAATGATTTGCTTAATATACATTAAAAATATAAAGGGGGGGGAGGGGGGGTTGTTAAGTATCACCAATTTTATTGATACGACTTCGATCCCAAAACGGGGGCGATATTTACCCCTAAGATTTCAAATGGCAAGAGGGTGAAGTGGTGTATATTCCCTTTAGCTACTAAAGTTTTCCTGAGAAAAGTTGTACAGTTTGTAGTCCTGGTTAAGGAAACACTACGCCGAGTCGTGGACCTGGCGGTGGGAGCATTTTCGCATGGGGGCTATTTTACCCAAATCAATATGTTTAGTGTTTGGGAATTACTTTCAGAAAACATGAAAATACTTGGACACTATGCATGAATACACAGTTCGATGCGAGTTTTGCCATCGCATTATCGGGAGATGATAAAAATTGGTTTTTATGATCACCTGAACATGCTAACATGGTTGGCGAAATTGAGGCAGGTAAGTTTTTTTTCAAAGTGCACCTTTACTTACATTAACACTTTTTTAAATTCTTTTAATTCTTGAACGATCATGTCGAGAATAAATAAAAACAACCTTGATAAAATAAAATTTATTTCACTGATCTCTGAACAAATTTAGAATTCAAACACATGTAAATAAATAGGTGAGATTACTTAATAATAGTCAGCCTTTTTCACCTACGTATTATTTTACCGACTAAAATTACAACAAATAAAAATATAACTATTAAGCAGTCGTAAAACAAATGAATACTGTCTCAATGTAAAACTAAACGTTCTTCCTTATTGTACTTTTAGTCAGTTTACAAACTACATAATGTATACCTAGACATGCCCCAAAAGCTATCGATATTCAGAATAAGCAAAACGAAAGTCGAGCGTGTTTATAACACAATTATTTTTTTTACGTATATGTTTCAACGTGCAACTAGGCTGCAGAAATAAAATTTTATAAACGGAATTGCATATATTGGCACAAATAATGGGACTACCTTTACACAGGATATTCACAATTGCACTGTTGAACGATAAATGTTCGTCCCTGGGTTCATCAATTTTTAATAGAATTAAGACATAGGAAATATTTACAAAAACGGTTTCCAAGATAAACTGACCACAAAATCGAAAATATCTTTCTGTTGTTACAATCTTAGGACAAAGCATGGTTAAAAATTACATGCTGTGTAATTAAATTTAATCGACTATATGCTCTTATAATCACTTTTGCTTTGGTCTACAATGTGTCAAATAATTGAATCATTTCTCTTCCTTTAAGACACCAACATTTATTTTATTATCTAAAATCAGTTTTGATACATTTCTTTTTAAACTGTCTTCATCTTTTATCAATCCTGATATAAAAGGATATTTTACAAGAACCGCAGTTACTTCACCCTTATGTGCATATTGGAAAACATAGCTACACATATTTCTGGTGAAAAATAATCTCAATTAGGAAAAATCTAATTGGACGGTACATTCCATGCCATTTGATTACAAACAAAAAATAGGCACATCGAAATTACAAACCCTTCTTATTACTGTTCACTTATTACTATAACAATCTGCGAGTCTTACAGCCAACTAAAATCTATTCAAAGAGAGAAAATACGATTTTAGAGCAATATTTCGTAAAAAAAAGTGGCCTAAAAAGTTTACCAAACCCTTACCAAAGCTGTATTGGAAGTTCCTAAGACCAAGAACTAAAATTGAGAGACATATGTTAAGATGTTTAGATATTTGAAAGTATTGATCATTGCCCAATATATTAGGTTTGTTGCAAAAAGAAATGGCTGTGTATTTGTAATGGAGGCATGTTTTTGGGAACCGTTTTTGAACATATGGTCTGAATCCTGATATACAAAAAAAATTGACGAGTCCAAAGAGTGTGGGAAAAGTGCCAGTAGATCTTGGCTGGTTGTAGTTTTACAGGAAATTCTTCCTAAACTGTTACAATTTTAGGAAATTTACTTGTAAAATAACAAGTATTTTAAAAAGCGCACACTTAATAACAAAAGCAAACTATAAGACATTTCTGTTTGTAATAAGAATACTTAAAAATTGTTAGGTGTTTGCACAAATTCTCATGCTGGGTGCCCAAAATTCGAGAGACACCATTGGGACCTCATTTATATCAAGAAATAAAATATCTCACTCAGTTCATGCCACAACATTATGCGGACAAAATAAATGTATTTTTCATCAGAAAGTTCATATAATTGCTTTTGAAAGTTTTAATGATGCAACACATCATGTTATTCCGTGCATTTAATGCATAGAAAAACGTACTATTAATATTATATTCAAACTGAACAGAAAAATGCTCTTACGGTAAGCAAGACCTGAGTTTGTAGCTCGAATTTTGAGCACTATGCGTTTCGAGATTTACAACTTAAACCTTTAAATGTTAAAATGCCTCTGATCAGTTTTAGTCGAGGTCAGGAGTCGGAAGGGGTACCTTTTTTTTGCCAGAGCGCCAATCTAGAGACGCCCCCCCATTTTCGAGGTCGTTGAACACGGTGGTAGGTGTTCCACAATTTTTTTTCCTCGGCAACCTCTTCAAATTTATTTATTTATTTATTTATTTGACCTCAACCACCCCTACATCAGGCTTTCACCCCTCTAGGGGGTCGAAAAATTGATATTTTCTTTGTGGAAAAGAAAATTGATATTTTACAGGAGGTGTCTCTGTGAGGAAGGTGGCAGGTGACCAGGATTGTGTAACCATCCCCGGGGGTTGTTATTACCCCGCAAAGGGGTGGAAAAAAAAATGATATTTTGTAGGAGACGTTTCATTGAGGAAGGTGGTACGCCTACTACAAAATATTATTTTTTTCCCACCCCTTCGAAAGATGAAAACAACCCCCGGGGTTGGTTACACAATCCTGGTCACCTACCACCTTCCTCAAAGAAACGCCTTCTACGAAATATTATTTTTTTCTAAAAAAAAAAAAAAAAAAGAAAATCTTCCACCCCTTTGAAGGGTGATGACACCCCGGGGATGGTTACACGACCGTGGTCACCTGCCACCTTACCCTCCTCACAGGAACACCTGTAAAATATCCATTTTTTTTCCATAACAAAAATTTCAATTTTCCAACCCCCTAGAGGGTTGGAAACCTGGTGTAGAGGTGGCTGAGGTCAAATCCCTTGAGGGATTTTCCGTTCTACTCGAGGGAATAAAAGTTAATCGAAAAACTGGGGAAAATAAACAGGTTCTCGGAAAAGGGCACTTTGGCGGTAGTTTTTGGCCAATTTGAGGAGGTTGCCGAGGAAAAAAAATTACGGGACCCCCACCATCCTGTTCAGCGACCTCGAAAACGGAGGAGGGTCTCTAGATTGGCGCTCTGGCAAGAAAAAGCAAAAACTCCAAAAAATCCCGACTCCTGACATCGACTATTTATTCATTTGCAGATGTGTACATTCCAAAATTGAAAAATGCTCACAAAAATAGACTGACGGACGAAATATTGCAGATCATGAAGAGAAAGCATTGAACGAGTATTGTTTACAGCATTACAAGCAGCAACTTCTAAAATTTAAGAGTCTTGAGGCCTGGAGCTTCAACTATGCGGGTTACTCTCAGAAATAGAAACACAGACCGTATATCCAAAACACAACACGGGTCACATTTACCTACAGAATTTGGGCAAAAATGTATCCGACTTTGATAGTTCGAGTTCAACGATAGCTAGGAATTTTTAAAAAATACAAATAAAAACTGCATGAAAGTCCAACGGGATTATTTTTGACTATATATGGTGAACCAATTGCCATTTTTTAAAATGGAATGCTATAAATATCAGTACATTTTTAGAAGCGTCTTTCTAGACTCCTTTCATTCCTATATTTTTATTGACCATCTCCCAACCATTTAGGTATAGTGATATTTTGTTGAAATAATGCCATCTGCTGATGTATTTTGAAAAAGTCACTACAGTCATCATTATAGATTTTAAATATTACGAAGACATCTGTGCGATGTTTCTGAATCATTTTCACTTCCTAAAAATATATAGGATGGCCAAGTATGATTTTAGAACTTTTTGAATTGAATTTCCTCATTTTTTTCACATGGAACACCGTATATTTTTGACCATATGATGTAGGAATGAAAAACCAAGATTTTTTTGTATGTACATATTGTATTATTTTTGATTTATTGAGTAATAAGTACAAAATTCAAGAATAAATTAAAAACTTGGGAGATTTCTTCAAATAATTGAACAGAAAAAATTGTAATAACTGCTCCTCCACACGTTACCTATTTTGATTGACGCACATCTCTATGTGACTTCGACGTGAAGTTTCTACTGTTTTTAAAATTGCCAGTGCGATCGATCGAAAAGCAGTTATTATTTTCTTTCATATTTTGGATTGTAGAACAGCAGAAATTTCGTTGCATAGGGATGTGTCAATCAAAATGAGGCAACATGTAGAGAACTTATTATAATTTTTCCTGTTCAATTATTTGAAAAAACTTCCGATTTGAATTTTGCTGGAGCGATGAACGTAGATCTAACAGAGTTTCAGACCAACTTAGTGCCTTTTCCTAGGATTCACTTTCCCCTGGTTACATACGCTCCCATTATTTCAGCTGATAAAGCATTCCATAAACAGATGTCGCTAGCTGAAATCTCGAATGCTTGTTTTGAGCCTTTCAATCAGATGGTAAAGTGCGATCCATGAAATGGAAAATATATGGCCTGCTGTATGCTCTATAGGGGGGATGTAATACCGAATTTTGTGCTTGTCGCTCATCACGGAAATTAGATATTTTAGAAGAAATAATTTTAGAGATGCGTACTCTTGATAGGGTTAGAAATAGATACCCAAAAAGTTCCCACTCCACTCAGAAACGTGAAGTCCCTTCTTTTGCAAAAAACCACGCCTAATGGGGACTTACCAATGGTTTTTCACTTTTATCTTGTAAACGGTTCGTTGGAAGAGAAAAAAGTATAGGAAATAAAAAATTTGTCATTAAATTCATTTAAGATGTCGATTGTAACACCAATATTTAAAAAGGGCTGCAAAACTAATATTACAAACTATCGTCCACTCAGTGTTATTTCTACATTTGCAAAAATATTTGAAAAGTGCCTAAAAAAAAGGTTACTTGGTTATATTACTTCAACCAATTTATTAAATGATAACCAATTCGGGTTTATGAAAGGGATCAGTACAAATGCTATGGTCAAACTCATAAATAATATAAAAAATTGCCTCGATAATAACCAAAAGGGCATTGCAGTCTTTTTAGATCTAGCAAAGGCCTTCGACACTGTACCCCATACAATGCTCATTGATACACTTGAGCATAATGGTATCAAGGGTAAGGTGTTGGAAGTCTTCAAGAATTATTTAGCTGATAGGAAACAAATGGTTAAAATTAGAAACATATTTAGTGACCCTCTGGATATTAAGATTGGTATACCACAAGGGACGGTACTCGGTCCAATTCTTTTTATTACTTATATAAATTCACTGCTGAATTTAAATATAAATGGCACCTCAATTTCATATGCAGATGATACTGTTTTATTCTTTGAGGATAAAACATGAGAAAATGTGAAAAATAAGGTGATAAAAGGATTAGAAAGAGTCAAATGTTGGCTTGACCAAAATAAATTAACTTTAAATTCTGATAAAACATTCTACACTGCGTATTATATAACTGATGCAAATAAACCGAATTTTAATTACATTAAATTAAACGAATCTGACCTTATTATTAAAGAAGCTAACTCTATAAAATATCTAGGTATCACAATTGACAAGAATTTAAAATGGACCGACCATATACATGATTTAACGAACAAAATTAGGCGTTTAATTCATAAGTTCTACTTAATACGTAATATTTTAACTAAAAAATTGTTAATTCAAATATACAAGTCTTTAGTGGAAGCACTACTTAGATATGGTATCATTGTTTGAGGGGGGGGCTCTATAACAATGCTTTAAAACAATTGAATGTGGTCCAAAACTATATTTTGCGAATTATCTTCTTCAAAGATAGACCGTACTCAAGTAACCTTCTATATAATGAATCAATACTAAATGTCCGATGTTTATATTATCTCAATATGTGTACATTTTACTTTAAATCGATAAACAAAAATTTAGTGAACCACTGTTATCAAACCAGACAAAATGTTAACAATATGATGGTTATACCATTTAGAAAATACGATGCTAACCAACGCTTTGCTTCAATCTTAGCACCAAAAATTTATAACATCTTGCCTCATGAAATAAGAACAATAACTAAATACAATTTTTTTGTTAAAAATGTAAAACTTTTATATATCAAAATAGGGACTACATTAATAACCTCTTATAAAAATTTGTAACTATTTCTTACACTATTTTACTCTCTTCATCTTCAACTCCTCTATTATTTTCTCCTATTCCTGCTTACTTTAAATAATCTGAATAATAATGTAATTGGATATACGATATTCTGTCTAATATTGCACATACAGGTGTTGTTTACTCACCTAGGTGCACCTTAAATTTTTATTTTTTAAAATTCTATTATTTTGTATTGTAATTTGCAATTTGTAATTGTAATAATTGTAATAATAATTTGTAATTTGTAATAATAATAATTTGATAAATTCTATATAAAAAAATGTCCTATTGACCTTGTAGCTTATCCCCACCTATTTCGCAGTAACAGCATCAAAACTGAAGGGTAGTTTGGACCGCACGATGCAGATGTGTTAAAGTTGGATTGCACTGCTCAACAATGTTCTCTAATTGCCATGGGTAAGGATGTTTAAATTCCGATTTGAAGAACAGTTCGTCGATGAAGAACCTTCTAATGAGTAGAATTGGACAGAATTTTAGTGGAACAGGCATATAGGGAAAACCACTTAAAACAAAACGCAGAGCTATACCTCAAGGGTGGTTTAGAAATGAGCTCAAATAAAAAAACGCACCTTTGTGGAAAAAAGGGGAAATAAATAAAAATCACTTGAGTCAAAACCCGCTAGAATCATCTTATAGAGGAATTTCCACTCTATAAATTCACTCTTGGGCGTCTTTCTCGTTAAAGTAACCAGTTTTGAGATATTCGTTGTGAAACTTCGTGTAAGATCGATTTTTACCTGTGCGGTCCAAACTACCCCTCAGTTTGGTCGCATGTTACTACGAAATAGGTGGGGATCACTACAAGGTCAATAGGACATTTTTTACACAGAATTTAACAACAAATTTTTTATTTCCTATACTTTTTCCTCTCCCAACGAATGGTTTACAAGATAATAGTAAAAAACCAGGGTTAAGTCCCCGTTAGGGGTGGTTTTTTTTTTTAAAAAAAAGGGACTTTCCGTTCCTGAATGGGGTGGGGACTTTTCAGGTATCTATTCCTAACCCTATCAAGAGTGCGCATCTCTGGAAATATTCTTTTATAAATTAATCCTTCTATTCAGTGTTTATTAATCTAATTTGTGTGTACTACCAATAAATCGAAAATGGTTACAAATTGTCATAGAGATAGATACCAAAAATGTTGGTTTTTCATTGTTACATCATAAGTAGGGCCGGGCGTAGGCAGTCACCTAGGGCGCCAAAATGGAAAGAATGAAGAGAACGAACAAATTTTAAGGAAAAAATAAAAAGAGCAAAAAAAATGGAAGCGCGAACAAATTAAAAGAGTTAAATAATTGAGGGAGCAAGAAAAATGAAAGGGCGACAAAATGGAATAAGCATATTTTCTAAATTATGCGGTCGGGGGGAGGGGTTGGCGCCAAAAATATTTTTGCCTGCAAGCAAAATTCACCTTGATCCGGTCCTGACCATATGGTGGAACATATACAGGGTGTTCAATTTGAAAAAATTGAGAAAACTTAAAGAAATTCGAAATCGCCCTGTATATTAGAAAGTTAAAATGATCACACATGCTTTGTAATTGGTATTTACAAAATTTTTTCCTAAAAACCCATAATGGTGACTGCAGTGATTTTATTCAAAATGCATCTGCAGATGGCAATATTTCAACAAAAAAATCACTACATCCAAATGGTTGGGAGATACTCAATAATAAAATAAGAGTGAAAGAAGCCTAGAATGGGGCTTCTAAAAATGTACTAATATTTATTGCATTCCATTTTAAAAAATGGCACTTGGTTCTGTACAATCGTCTTGGTTCACCCTGTACATTCGAAAATAAGTTCGAGACTTTTTTATGTAGTTTACTAGCTATTCTAGAACTATAGCTATTTCAAGTCGGACGCACTATTGCCCTGTCCTGTATAAAACGATTTTCATTTGAAACAAATGAACTGGCAAGGACAAGTATGAGAGAACGTGCGCGCCCCTTAAGATGTTACTAATAATTTTACATTAATACATCTATAACACATCCAACATTTAAAAAAATGTTTGGCTTATAATAGTGTCGATTAAGTCTTCTTTCTCTCATGCTCTGAGATTTACCAATATAATTAAAATATAATAGGTAGCACCGTGGACAATATGAATTGGTAAATGTCCGTTTCAAAACTGGTGCAAACCCCAACACCGTAACACTTTGCGAAGTCAAATAAAAAAACATATTTGTAAGTGCACATGCCTGTCTTGTTAAATTCTAGGAGCCACGAGCTCTTAAGATATGAGAAAAGACAAGGTGAGAAAATCGGTGTTTTAAAAATATTTTCAAAAATAGATAATCCTTGCATACCTGAGGAAAATGTATCTCTTAGAAAAAAATATAAAGCAGAGAACATTTCCTAAACCTACATGGACCAAAAGTTGGTCGTTTCAAATTTCATTGCATTAAAGTACTTTCGAAAAAATACAGAAAGTTCTGTAACATGCCGTAGGCAATGAAACATGGAGCGAGGCCCAACATTTGTCAATAAATGCGTTTCTACCCATGTAAATCCATCAGTACTTTATCATAATAATGTATACCTATTATTGAAAATAGTTAGAACTTCCGGTTAAAGCCAAGAATTGACAATTTGAACCTCAAAGTTCACACAACGTTCCATGCACGATTGCCAATCCTCGGCGCAAACAATATACCATTGCAACTTCAACAAATTATTGCAAATCGTTCCTACAATAAAAAATTGACAATAACATTCTATAAACTATACATTCATAAAGAATCTCATAATTATAAAAAAAAAAGCAACTCCACTTCGCCGCAGCCGCAACATTTTTAGAAAATATTTGTTACAAACTGCTATCCTTGATTGAATTCTATCTTAACTGGCAATTTTTTGAAACATTCGATCATAGATCATTAAAAAAAAATTCTCTTCATCTGAAGCAATTAATAAATTAATAAAAACAAATTAAAAGACGAAAATTCGGCACGTTTATATCTGATGTCAAAAAAATTACCCGTTAAAAATGCAATCGCAAAATGTACCACTTATGGCATACATTCCATGATGGCGATCTTGTCAAACTTGAAGTTCAACCAAGATGGAGCGGAAAACTGCGTGTCAGATTTATTGTCATCCGCAAACAACTGCCTCTTCGAGTGCTGTTTCTTCTCCTGCCTCTTCTTGATATGTCTTATATCATCGGTGTCAGCCTTCTGTAATAACTTAGGCCTGTACTTATTGTTAGCAATCTCACCCTCGCAAATACTAGCCGACTTATACCTGTGGCGTTTGGACGTCGGGTTACAAATCTGCTTCAGCCTTTTAACAAACGGAAGGACCATGAAGAAGGCGTTGGGGCTAACGCCCATTTTCAACTTTGGCGTGGCATCTTTTTTGTTATTTGGCAAGTCTGAAATGGCGAACCATGAACAGGCTTTTATTTCACAGCGCGTCTTTGGGCTGAACTTAGTCGATATAGGTATGTTTCTTATAATGTACAACCTTACTAGTTGATCGTTTATGATGGACTCTAAGTAGTCCTCAGGATCCAGATAGCTGCTGATGTCGAAACCAGTTTCCTCCTGGACTTCTCGGACAGCACAGTGCGCAGGATCCTCCTCTTCGTTTACCTTGCCTTTCGGGAAGCCCCACGATGACTTGGCCCAGTAGCTTTGGACGAGGAGAACATGGGACATGTTCTCGGAGAGAATTATAGCACCATATGTGGGGACGCTCAACTTGTACTCTTTCCATTCTTTAAGTATTTGGTTCAACTTGTGGCTCTCGCATTTCAAAAATGGTATGTGCTGAAAGTGCAAATAAGATATCAATTAATTTATTTATTTATTCACTTAAAATCATGTCAATGCACACAAAAGGCTTACATTCGTCAGCAATATGATTAATATAAAACGTTAAAAACAAAAGATACAACATGTAGTATACAGAATATAAATGTATAAACAAAAAAAAATATTTCAAATGTGCTTGTAGAGGGCGGAATATTAACTGTTATGTGCTGCCCTCTAACGGGGAGAGATGTGATTAAGTCCCTGGTCAAAGTGAAGGGAAACCTGTTATTCTGTTGATGGCAGGTAGGTGGGGTGACGCCATCTCTGGGCCGATTGACGAACAGCCATCCAGCACATAGTAGAAAACTCTGGAGGATTCCAACCTGTTCTAGAATGTTATGGAATAGGATTCTGGTATATTCTAAGGGGGTATATAAAGAAGTGAAGTTGAGCACACAGGACAGTTTTTAGGTTAGATAAGAGTTGACAAGTTTTTGAAGAAAAGTAAAGTACAGTTGTGATTTAAAAGTAGTGAATTTATATTACATTCAAGTTATTATTAGTGGTGTGATTTTTAAGTATTTACTATTGTAATTTAAGTGATTAATAAAATAGTGGTTTGTGAAGATTCTTGTTGCAAGTTATTTGAACTACAGTGTTTACTGAAGACTGTAAACACATAACAAAACATAATATTTTTAGTCGCAGACTCCTCTATAAAATCCTTATTTTTCTATAAAGAATGTAATCAGACTGCAACCAACAGCTACTCTCCGGGCTATGTGCCCCGCCGAGCGCTGAATTACAAGTCACAAGCCTGGCGCGTTAATAATTGCATATTACCATCAAAACGCGAATGCTTCGATTGCAACAAACACCAGCCGAAAGACTGATCCTACTTAAAGGAAGGAGTTCTCGTGCCATTTAATAAAATGGCGGCCAATTCAAATTTTAAATAACAAATTGCACACACTGGGTTTAATATTTTTGATTAATTTTAACTTTGCTTCAATTTGGCAATCTTGTTAAACCCGACATCCGAAGTTGCAAAGCTAGGAGTATTACGTATTTGAACGGAATCAATGGTTATAGACCACGAATATTTGAAGGGCGCACTGTAATGCCATAAACTTTTTTGGTCGTACTTCATTAACTTTTACAGCTTTATACTTCTCAGTGGTGGAGTTTCTTTTGTTTCATTATTTGCCTAAATTATTTGTACCGAATTTTTACATGATCATTTAAGATTAGCGATATAGCACGCCCATGTCTTTAGTGAAGATATATTCAAACGTGACCATTTTTTTGACTTATTCACCCTTTCGTCAGTTTTGTCTCCAGTGGACTCTGGCTGGGCGGATAATATGCGTAAGTACTGTTTATTATGACATAATGTTTAGACAGCGCGGCGGCAATGTGAAATTTACAAAAATATAGTAGACAACATTCTAAGTCCTAGCTTCAGTAACACATTTGTTAATTTTTAACTTTGTTTACATTATACATTTTTATGCAAGTTTTTAAGCTCTGAAAATACACAGAGTATTTTAGTTTTTATCAAATTGGCGCCCCTTGCACTCAGCGTCCCGGGCGGACGCCCGGGTCACCCGGCTCTTCCGCCGGCCCTGAGTGGAACAAATAAATCAAATGCAGTATGCATTATTTCATAGAATATATCAACCAAAATATCAACCATTTCAGGATCCATTGCAAATTAACTCGTCCCAGGAATATAATCAAGCTGGGTAAATCTATCTTCCATACCTCGAATTGAAGCTACATCCATCCCAAACGTCTTTGAATTAGGGCACGTTAAATTTTTTTTTTTTGGGTTATTGAGTGCAAATGATACTATGGAATTTAAAGGGGGGAGGAAAAGCTTCTGTGAGATTTCAAAAAAGAATTACAAATACAAATATAGTGACACAAAATTTTATGTAAACATTGCAGGAGAGCATAAATTATAAATTTTAGAACATTTCTTTCCCAAGAATCTAGTGAAAATTGAACATATACAAACCTTGACGAAATGTGGGGTCAAGTAAGTAATTCCTTGACACAAAAAATGTCACTTATTATACATCATATAAAATGATTTACGACTGAGATCATATTTCGGCATTTTATCAAAAGCATAGTAGATAAGCAGCTGACATAGGTACCACCAAAATGTTAAATTTTTCACGATCAACCCCGATCCAAAAACTTTAGGTAATTTCTCATATCTGTTTGCAGTATTTTTCCTATTGGATTATTTGGATTCTTCAAGGCACATTCACAATCTACTATTTGAGGGAAGTTCCCCTGCTTGACACGTAAAGAAAATGTAATAACTAGCAAAAAATGCAAATACTGAAACCTCAACGAAAGAAATTGTATCCGGCCTCTACGAACCTAATCCAGATTATTATTTAGTAAATTAACAAAGTATTATTTGTAGGGTCAGATGGAAACACAGAATGACTTCACCTTCCAATCAGAAAAGGTCAGTACTTAACATGTTTGTTATAAAGAGATTAAATATCACTAAGTTCGACATCTCGAATAGTCGACTTGAAATTCATGTTCCACATTCAATTCAGAATAGATATCTTAGTCATAATTCATGCCAAACGAATTTAATATTAATCATACCAAAGCATATATAGGACACTCTGTGGTACTCAAAAAATAACGGAAATTTAACACAGATTTGGTTTCTAGCCAAAATTCCGATATTACGTGTATTGGCCGTTTAAATTAATCATGCTAATAAAAGTAAATATGTTGAAGTTTCACTTTCACACTCTAAATATAGATATACATCAAAACCTTACCTGAAAGACATGTGCAGCAAATTCGTAAATACTGCAGGATTTTAGGCGAGTGTCATTCCCAACATAGAAATCCAAATAAAACCAGTGCGCTAACTCTATTTGGAAACAAATCCTGATCAGGTTCTGTTTCGCGGATTCTGGCACAAATATCAAGAATCGCCTAGAAATTTAAATTTTACATTGTAATGTTAATACATTGATAATTATAGATGCAGATAAAACTTACGCTAAAAGGTCATTCAAAATATCGATTGGAATTGAAGGTTCCACTGTTTTTAGCTCAGCGTCTTTTACTTCACCCATTTCTTAATATCACAATAAATAAAACAGGAACAAAAATATCGATATAAACTACGTGAACGTTGTGAAGTATTTGAAAAACTGCTTTTGCGTCTCACTTTTTCGTGTCATGTCCGCCTGACTGTTCACTGTTTACTTGCTTGCTTGCTGCACAGATTACTCTTTTGGCATTTCATTTGTTGTCATTCATCTCTTTCTTAGTCTGAGGTCGTTCTCTCTCTATCTCTAACGTCTCCTCCTACCAACCCCATGGTCAGCATCAGTGCAGTGCTACCAATACCACAATATACGAAGAAAAGTGTTGTATATGACCACATATACAAACATATACTCAAAAATAAACTTGTAATTTCAAAATAAGAAGAGGCTTCTCTATTTAACTTGTAAATGTATAGGTATAAATGTTCATTTACTTTTTTTTGCAGATGGCCGCATATAATTTCATGATGCGTGAACAAATCTGGACGATACAGTCTCATACGAATTTCTTCTATGATAGATACCTAGTTTGGAAATTGGAAGTGTAGTGGAGTGGAAGCTACAAAATTTAAAAATATATATATAGACATATTAGTCCTGATGGTAATAAATAAAAATTGATTGAGGGAGCTAAAAAGAAATTAAGCAAAAAATTTTATTGCATAATTAATTTTTTTAAGCAGTTCAATTTTTTACATTGATTTAAATTTGAAGCTAAAATTATTTCTTGCCTCCAATATTTATAAATAAACTGAGTGTAATGATATTTCCTTATTTTTGTAGATACAAATTTTTTTTGGAGGCGATTAAATTTTTTTAAAGTCTACTATATTACATACTGTTGCGTTTTTACACCCTGTAGTACCTATAGACATACAAATTGCAACAAGAACTTTCACTAACCGCTGATTTATTAATCACTAAATTACAATAATTAGTCCATATATAATAACACACTAGTTATAACTTTCATCTACTATAGACTCATTACTATAATTCACAACTTATACTGTTCTTTATCTTATCTGATCACTTAATATTCATTCAGAACTGTATTGAAACTAACTCCGATGCGCTGGCCCCGCTTCTTATATATCCGTTGCGCTTATTCTCGATTAATCCAGTCTGTCATTCGAGAAATTTCTACTCCTTTCCAGTGTATTCTATAAGATAGCGCCACTCTGGGCCGAGTGGTAATCTATTACTTTACTGGTTACCAATTAGGCAAGGGTATTGGCGACGGGCGTGCACTAGAGACCCTCTAAAGTAGAGACTGGCCACTCGGCCCAAGGGGATGCATAATGGCGGCGATGGTTTGTATGTGCGCGTGTGCATCAGTGCGTTTACAACGTATCGCAAGTGCCAGAAGCAAGTTGCAGTATTTGTTTTGATAAAGTGGAAAAATATATGTAAGAAGTAATGTTACCATTAATTGTTTTGTGACCAAATCAGTCATAACAGATTGTTGTTTTAATTTATTATAGTCCAAGTAAGGACTTCCCTACACTCAAAAAACGCAACAAAAACTTTATGATATAAGTATTTCGCCGCGGGCCATGGCGCCATGCCTGTCCTCAAACGACCTATTAAGGTAAGTTAGTCAATTTGCGAACAGCAGTACAAAGAGTACTGGTATTTTAATGAGGTTGTAAAGTTTTTGTTGCGTTTTTTATTTGCCGGGATCTTATTACTTCAACTATACATTGAGTCTGTAATGACATTATGCTCGTCAAAACAAAAGTAACTCCTATTGGCGCCGCCATTATGCATCCACTTTTCATACGGACCAATCAATGCCCCCCACTCGAGTGGCCAGTCTCTACTTTATAGGATCTCTAGCGTGTACATATAATCAGTGGTACTATAGAGTTCACTGCATATAATACGGTTTATTTTTTGCTTGCAACTCTTACACAGTGAAGGCTACAAACATTGTCAAAAAATTATAATTTTTTTTTTGGCACGTTCCAAATGAGAATAGCAACCCAATTGTTCATTGATTATGTGCAAAATTTTGGCATCTTTTGATTTATTTCTGTCAATTATAAAATAGTCATCTTTTCTCGGTAACAAAAAAAATTATAAATTTCTTTATGCTGGGCGCCAGAACCACGTGGCTTTTATGAAATTATAATAACAAAAGAAATCCTTTGTATAATATTATGCTATTAAATTAATACCCATTCATCATATTTTTAATCATTTTTAATAGTAGGCCGATATTATACCCTGATACTGATAGGCAGACTTTCTATTACTATTTATTAATCGTATAATATTAGATATAGAAGAACTAAAATATAATTTTCAAACATTTGGTGGATAATAAATAATTAGCCCGCGTTGTCCATTTCCATTTAAAAGTCTTTTCTTAGTTTTTACTATCTTGTGAGACGGTCTTTTCTGCGCTGTAGAATAAAGTATGTTTACGTCGCTCAGTTTTCTACTGTGTGTTGTGTGGTGAGTACGTGTGGAACTATCATGGCCGCTACTCTGACACCAGAACAGGAAAATGTAAGTGCTATGATTTTATCTTAACAACAATTTATGTCGATTTGTAATAGCCGCTTATTTTATTAAACGAGCTTTAAAATGTTCCTAAGCACGATTCCACCTAACTACCAAAGTCATTCATAATTTTTATTGTGAAAACACAGTTGGTCATGTGTACAAGAAACAAATGAAATAAAAAATTATACTTTTCCTTTTGTCAACCTACGCAGGTATTTTATGAAGCGGGTTTATATAGGTAGTTGAGTTATTGGAACTTTAGTCAAGACTGGAAAGTGTGGCTTTGTCTTAGGAAAAGCTCTTGTAAAATAACATTTCATAAACAGATGAGTAAATTTTATTGGCTACCTGTAGATTTGTATAAAACATTGCAAAATGTGATAGATAGATATTCTGTTACATTATTTTCCTTTCTATTTATGCCAATGCATAGTGCAAGATTAAATAAATTCAACACATCAAGCAGGTACCTATTTTCCAATTAAATGTCCTGGGCCGGAGTAGCCTATTAAACTGATTATTAAATACAAATAACTAATAATTCTTATATCCACAACTACTTAGCAAACATTGATGCAGGTAAATCAATTAATTCCTTGAAACTAGTAATACATACATAATAATACATATTTATCCCTAATTTACAGTTTGAATAGTAAGAAACGCATTTATTCGTTAAAGACATCTACGACAAAAAATAATTATACTGATACAAGGTAATTTTTGCGTATCTAGGTGGGTAGCTCCGTATTGCTTTTTTAACACGCTTTTATTAGCTTCACCTGTATGTGTGTTAGTTAGTTTGTTTGCTTGTAATGGAATCTTTGAACGTGATTTTCACCTACTTCAAAACGTCAGATTAAACTGAAACTTCGTACACTTATCAAGAACGGATGACAATACAATAATTTGACAACTTTGTCCTAATGTCCTCACCAGGATCATCAGGATTAAATAAAATAAACAAAATGATTAGTCTATTGTCGAGATTTTGGCGGAGGAGCCGTTGTCATTAATATATATTTTATTATTGGTGAGAAACGTGCCGAGGGATGAATGGCAAGAGGGTGACGAAAAGAAATTATAGTTTAAAAAAACTTAAAAAAACATGCTTTAATAGCAGACCGAACTAAGAAGTAAAAAATAATGTTTAAATATTAAGATTCTTATTTTATTGTAAAAAGCGTGTGGTTTAATAACAATTGATGTCAAACACCCCACGCTTTTTACAATAAAATAAGAATCTTAATATTATTAATTTGACGTTCAAATTGGCCCATTATATCCCAATTTATTTTTAAATTTATTAAAGATAATACTACTGGTCTAATTTTGAGCCATTTTTTTGAAGTTCGGAAGAGATTAATACGACTATAATATTAATTTTCAGTTTAAAACTGTTGTTTCCACACGTAATGTTAGAAAAAGTTGCTAATAAATCACAGTCAACTGTGAGATGTAGCTATTATGTCAAAGTTAACTAAAACAGTTGAGAAAAGTCGGGCCTAAGTTTGAACCTTGGGAGACTCCTGATGCAACAAATAAACTTGGATAGACCTAAAAATATACTGTAATATAAATGTTGTCACTACTGTTATTCCCGTAATAATATTGTCATGGACTGTAAATGTTTTTCCGCTTTTTAAACACCATCAGAGTAATTAAATAGACTAATTATTACGTTGCAGATAATAAGATGCTTCCTTATGGAAATAGTAGGCATTGCACGAACAATGGACAATCGCTTGCACGAATAATTTCGTAAATGTACTCCTTAACAGTACAGAGCAGTAATTATTTTCATATTTAGGACATTTTAGAAGTCGATGTAGAATAAACTTCTTAGATTGTCACTGTATCGGCTTCATTTGTTGCATAACTTGTAGAACAATTAATTTCTCGTGAAAAATATGCGACAGTAGTCTAGTTGAAGTGTAAATCACATGATAAATTTTTAAATTAAAACAGTTGACTTCTATAACCAACTTCAGTAAGTACAGTGTTAACTTTTGTGTAGAGGCCCTTTTTATCCACGGTTGATTGGCCTTACCAAGGGCGTAAATAATTTTTTTCTTGTAGGGGGTAATATGAAAAATTTTAATAATAGATTTGGTTTATTTTTAATGTCATAGAAATACTATGCCGTATCATTCGTATCGAATAAAAAAACAATTAATTAGGGATTATTAACCATTAAACTATAGCCCAAGTTTGCAGATTAATTAGTTTTAAATTAGGTTTATTTGAAGCCAAATGTATTTCTAGAATATAAGAATTTATTGAAAGGCCTTGTGGTATATCTTAAAACTTAGCCATAAAACCTTTTGGACTTTCTCTGGCTGTAGTTTTGCAAAAGTTTTATTAATAATGTTAAAACGAATTAACAAAAGTTTTAATTTTTAAAAAGCCTTCGAATTCAAATTTTATCAATTCAAGTAACTATATAACTATGAAGCGTTCAAATGGTTTTAAAATTGCTTTATAAAATATACATATAGATCTCCTGTATACTATTTTAAAACCTTCTCTTCCTAAGTGGCATTGAGACTTATAAAATGATACCTAACAAATCGCAAACAGTGGATAAGGGAGAAATGATAACATCTAAAACAGTTGTATTGAAAAAAAGAGTGCATCAAGGATCCATTTTGGGCCCTCTACTCTGCATACTGTATACAAATGAATTACCGAATATTGTAAATACAAGTATGGTTCTATACGCAGATGATACATCGCTTATATTCGGCGAAGAAAATAGTGAAAATTGTTGAACGACAATAATACAGTTAACACCATGAATGACTGGTTTACAACTAATAATTTGTTATTTATTAAATGTTGAAAAAACACAATTAATTAGATTTGAAAATAGAACAAAAAATGATATATTCACAGCCAATATCAACAATACACAGGCACAATCAGTTGAAACCCTATTATTTCTTTGTGTTCATATTGATCAATTAGATTGGAAAACACACATATTTTGCATTAAAAATTATCTCAGAAGAGGTAAATACAAAAGCTGCACTAACAGCCTGTCACGCTTATGTGTAGTCAAAAATGAGGTACGGCTTATATTAATATTTTGGGGAAATTCTGTTGAAATCAATAGAATTTTTATAATACAAAAAAAATATATAAGGGGTATTTATAAAATGAGACAAAGGGAAAGCTGCCGTAATATATTTATTAAAGAACAAATGTTAACGATAATAATAATAATAAACACCACAGAAATTAGACAACCCCCAATTCCAGAAGCCAGGGCTTGTGCGGAAGGGGGTTACACATTGAAAAAAGGCGGACAATACAACCATTTCCTCTGACAGTGCCAGTGCCGGAGCCAGGATTCGAACCCAGTGGTGCAATGTCCGTGTGATTAATCGCGATTACCACCTCACGCCTTAACCCACTCGGCTATCGACCAGACTAATTAGTCTATATAATTATGAAGCAGTTGAATTTGTGGTAGATAATAAAGAACTCTTCACCGATTGCATCAAAAAGTACAATTATAACACAAGAAATAAAAAAAAGCTTGATATTAGATAGATCTAACTACATATATACAAAAAAATGTTCAATACAGTATTATTAAAATCCGAAATAAATTACCCAGCCAATTTAGAACTCTCCCAAGTAAACTTTTAAAAAGGAAACTTAAAACCCATCTTCTTCTCAATAAACCATATTATAGCATACAAGATTTTCTTAATGAAAACGAATGGATTGAGGAAAATGTTTCTTGTTTTTTTTTGTTTTATTATTATTATTATTATTAGCCTTTACTCTTTACTTATAACAAAATGTTACAGTCGATAGATTGTGTGTAATAAAACAAGTAAAAGGTGTAGTCTCTTGTAATTCCCATTCATCTACGGTGCACACGACTATGGCTATAGAGGCCAATTCGGGAGAGCACATGTCGACCGCAGTCAGGACAAACATAGACCTGGTTAGGTCTTGGATTCGGCCTTCTTGCAGCAATATTTCCTTGATAGCTGGCCACAACCCCTCGCCATTCGGTTCTGTCCGCTGCAAGTTGTTCCCATTGCTCGTCTGGAATACCGCAGGATTTTAGATTTTCATGGAGAACGTCTTTGAACCTCTTTCGTTGACCGCCACGCCTTCTTCTACCGCTTAGCAATTCACCATAAAGTGTACATTTAGGAAGGCGGTTATCATGCATACGATGAACGTGACCTGCCCATCTTAGGCGTGCTCTTGAAATAAGCACCTCAATTGGAAGGCTGTTTGCTCTCCTGAGTACTTCCACGTTTGATATGTGATGGAACCAACGGATTTTCATCATACTTCTGAGGTGTCTGCTGAAAACGTTCTAATTCTTTCACATGACGACGGTAAGTGACCGAGCTTTCACATCCATATAACAGTGTTGGAATGACAACTGCTCTGTAGACAGCCATTTTCGTTGACAAAGCAAGGTCGTAGTTGTCAAATACTCTCTCTCTAAGTCCCCAGAGTGCTCTAGATGCAGCGTTAATTCTATTGCGAATCTCGCTGTCCATGTTTGCTTTGTCATTAACAACGTTGCCTAAGTAATTGAACTGATCCACCACTTCAAGAGAATTTCCGTTAAGTGTAATGTCTATTTGGTTCACTTGATGAGGAGTTGACACAATCTTAGTCTTTCCAATGTTGATCTTAAGTCCCAAGTAATCATAGCTCTGGGCATACACATTTTACACATTTTTTGTTATCCGTTATGCGTAATAGTGTAATTTTGATATTACCAATTTTATAATATGTCTGTGATAAATCTTTACTTTTTTTTCAGTACTATTATAGGTTAAGGTTATTTTTAATTAAACTCTTTTATTTACCATCATTATCATACATTTACCATCACAATATGTCGCAATAACGTTATTCGTTTAGAATTACCTATATATGATTTATGGTGTGTGTGCAATATATGTGTACATGATTTATATGTGTATATGATATTGCATTTTATATTCTACAATCTACATTAGACATTCTTTATTTTACAAGTGTCATATATATTCTATTTTGTATATTTCATATATTTTCATATTTTTTACATATTTTAAAACTATATTCACGTTTCTTCTCTTTCATGCAGTGCTTTGATGCACTTATTTGAAATACCAAGTTTATTTACATGTTTTTGTCATTTAATTGTATATGTCTTATATTTATCTAATAAATAAACTTTATTCTATTCTATTTAACTTGCAATGTTTGTTTGTTAGTTAGTTAGTTGTTTGTTTAGGTAAAATCTTGCAATCAAAATTTTGATTAGTTCTAATTAAGCTAGAGCTTTGAAATTTTGCACATGTGTATAAGTCCGGTGACAATACATTTTAACATTTTCATATAATAAAAAAACAAGATGGCGGTTTCAAGATGGCGGACGACTTTACCGTTTATCATCCGATTCGACCCAAAATCGATATCTGGGGGTTTTCGAGATCGCCAATTAAGAATTCTTGGTCAAAATTTAGAAACTCGAACTGGCGGCGCCAATATGGCGGACGACTTTTGTCATTGGTGGTCCAAATCGATTAATTCGATATCTGAGGATTTTTGGGTTCGCCAATTAAGAATTTCTAGTAAAAAATCTAGTTCGGGATGGCGACTTCAAGATGGCGGACGACTTTACCGTTTAAGATCCGATTCAACTCAAAATCGATAGCTGGGGGTTTTCGGGGTCGCGGATTACGAATTTTTAATAAAAAATTTAGTTCAATATGGCGGACGACTTTACCGTTTATGATCCGATTCGTCTCAAAATCGATATCTGGGGATTACAGAATATAAAAAGTAAAAAATAAGATTATGTAAAAAAATATTTAAAAAAAGCTTTTATTTAAATGCTCTAAAAAGTAGAAAATAAACTTTGGAGTAAATCAAATGCATCATTTTGTTACATTATATAAATTTTACACAGGAAAATCTCGCTACAAGTTTTTATATCATAAAAAAATTATATAATGTAATAAAATGATGGATTTGATTTACTTTTTGAAGTAATTTATTTGAGTAGAAAATAAACTTTGGTTTATTTTCTACTTTTTAAAGCATTCAAATAAAAGTTGTTCTTTTAAATATTTTTTTAAAACTCTTTTTTACAAAATTATGTTCAAATGTATTCATTGCACTATTTTTTTTGTGTAAAAACTTTAATACATACAAATTATATTACCGGAGTTTTGTAATGTTACTAATCAAAAATTGTTTTTTCATTGTAAACCGGTATTTTTATATTAAATTTAAGAATTTTCAAAAATTCAAAAATTATTGAGAGGTATTGGAAATTTGGAGCTATTTCCTACATTTCAGCAGTAAACTGTTTGTCGTTTGAAACTTTTTGGAGTACCAACATCCTTTAGCGGCTTTCTACAAATGTATTGAGATCATATAAAATAATTTCATTAACCTGACATGATATTTCATAGTGTTATGTCTTCTCCTTTGACTGTAAAACATTTCTGTTTTACTACAGGCAACAATAAACTGAAATGTCATTGAAATAATAAATCTTCTAAAATAAAACAGTTTTAACGATCATTTTGAAGGCAAAATTAGCTTTTCGTGGTACCATGAAAGTTTCAATAAACCCTTTCATCTAAGACCAAATGCTTTCATCAAGCTGTCTAGACTTTCAGAGATAACTTGGTAAGTTCTTTGATGAGTATGATAAGTTTTATAATAACTCTAAGCATTTAGCTTTGACAACCTCCTAAAGATCGTTATTTTTTGGGCCCTTTTTGAGTTTATTAGACTTCTATGACTACTGTCACAGAAATATAGATATATCAGTAGTTATATAAACGGTTCTTATGAAAAATCCCGTAGGTTATTAAAAAACTTAAATTGTTATTTTAAGTAACACCAGATAAGCCACTCTAACTCTCGCCTGACTTTATGTTCTAGCCCTTCTAGGGGTTGGAGGATAACTGCCACCGCTACACCCTTGGGCGTAATGTTCAATTTTATTTTGGCAAAAAACCACATTTTTCTAAAACATTCTGAAAAAATTTACAGTTACTCGATAATTCTCAAATAATCATAATCCGTCACCAAATTCACAAAAAAATTTAAAACATAAATTTTACAGCCCCGACGTTATAAAATAATCACGTAAAAAATACCGCCCCTGTATATTTAAAGACCACCTTCAGTATACTCTCCAAATAACCGATCGGAATATTTTTAATTCCTTTCAAAAAAAATTTTACTTTCTCGTCGCCCCCTATATATAACATTCCCTACATTATTTTCATAAACCATACTTTCTCATCGCCCCCCGTGTATAACATTCGCAGCCTTTCTCAATTCTTAGTTAAATTTATATTATCCTTACTTTCTCAGCGCCCCGTATACAACATTCGCATTCTTTTTCAATTCTTAGTTCATTTTTATTATCCTTACTTTCTCATCGCCCCCATATACAACATCTGTAACATTTCTCTATTTTTAAAAAATAGTTTCCGTTCACTTCATTCAGCTTGCCAGCATCGGCACTCAAATTGTACCCACTTTAATAGTGCGTGGCTATACGCTGCATTACGGGGTAATCCGAAATATTCTCAATTTATCGATATAAAAACCTTTAATAACTTTTTAACCCAAATCGATTTGAACATAAATCTTGTACAAAAAATTCGTCTTTTTATGCCCAACCCGTTCATATAGATTTCCTATAGATTCAAATTTTTGCACAATATTGCGCAATATTATGCAACGATGAGTCATCCTCGCCACACGGAGCGATATCCAGACTTTTCCAGATCTAAAACGGGGGTAAAAACGTTCGTGCGAGACTCACGGGGCGCGAAAAATCACTTTATTTATACTTCAATTTAACATTTATTTGAAATAAAGAACTTATTAGGACCCCATTTTCCTCTATATTATTTGGCGGCATCCTTGAGCCTTCATATTACTTCTACGTTTGAAATGCAAGTGAACCTGTATCTGTATTTTTTAGCTGGTAATACCGGTTAAAAAATTGACAAAGTGCATTTTGATTTGATATCCATTAATCCTGGCTTTGTTTTTCGATCCCATCATATACCATATGTTCTTCCATATAAACCTTTTATTATTTAATTGTTATGCTGGTACTCATACAGTAATATTTTGATATTAAGGTCGTTAACCTTGGTACTAAGATTTATATTTAGGTAACGTGAATGCTTACCATTGTTTCTTGCTTTGATCGGTAATTACTTGCATTTTTTTAACACGACAGTAAGTCAAACATAGGTGGAAGACAAATTATTTCCTTATAAATAATGATAGATTATTATAACAGTAAAACTGTAGTAGTTTTTAGTTGTTTAGATAGCTAGTGTATTCCTTTTCACGCTATGGAAACAAGATTATTTTGAAAGTACCATTTAAGTTCATGTCTAAATCAAATGTTATAATTTTCAAACTTCAAAATAAAAATGATGTAATTTATGATGATAATTTTAAAGCGGATGTGTATCACTGCTATGCTATTCAGAACTTCGACCATCTAAATTCTCACTTTGAACTATCGCACGATATAACTCTTAAATAGTACTACAAGAACGTTACCTGTCACGAAGAGCCCGAAATGATACCGAGCGATGCTTGGGCGGGTCGTTAGCATTTTATCATATTTATGTGACCATCGTTTTATAGGGAAAACAGGGCAAAAATAATAATAATAAGTAGCTGAATTAAATGTTCAAATTGCGTGCCATTTGCTTCTTGACATTGTCCAACGGAAACTGAAATTGAAACTGTCTTTTATACTTTATACGAGGACCATTGAAACTGGTCAGTGTTAAAGGAGAGGACCGTGCGTACTGAACTTGATATTTTGTCCTATATATTTAGCAATGGTATCGAGATTCGAATGGTAGTTTAAATTGTGCACGCGAGTCTGAGACTGGCAATGTAATCAGCCTGAATGAACCATCTACGACTGCACTGGTTTAAAGATAACAAAACGGACAGGCCTACTAGTAAAAAAAAAACTCATAAAGCGTTTCTCAGTAGTCAACGGTGGACTTATGAGATGTGCTGTCAATGTGCCAGTGCAGTGCATAATTACCTGTTATAATATCAAGCGTAGGAGTTTAGTTAGTTATTGTTCATATTTATAAATATTTACTACTATATAAAAGGTAAAATATTTTAATTATTTACTAATTTGAAACCGAGGATAATATAATAAGGCTCGAAAATCTTATCATTTTCTTATGATAAGCATTTCTATTTATCTCCACCCATGTACAATAAAGAGATGCCGACTGTTTTTGCCGGCTTTTAGTTTTTATACGGTTTCAATTAAGTTCGTTTACACTTTACGTCCTCAACATTGTTCGGTTTATTCATATTTACGATTTAAGGTAAAGTGTATACGAACTTAATTGAAACCGTATGAAAACTAAAAGTCGGCAAAAACAGTCGGCATCTTTTTATTGTACATGGGCGGAGGTAAATAGAAATGCTTGTCATAAGAAAATGATAAGATTTTCGGGCGTTATTATATTATCCTCTGTTTCAAATGGCCATGGTAAATTAGTAAATAATTAAAATATTTTGCCTTTTATATAGCAGTAAATATTTATAAGTATGTACAATAACTAACTAAACTCCTACGCTTGATATTATAACAGGTATTTATGCACTGCACTGGCATATTGACAGCACATCTCATAAGTCCACCGTTGACTACTGAGAAACGATTTACGAGTTTTTTTTTATGCTAGTAGGCCTGTCCGTTTTATTATCTTTAAACCAGTGCGGTCGTAGATGGTTCATTCAGGCTGATTACATTGCCAGTCTCGGACGTGCCTGCACAGTTTCAACTACCATTCGAATCTCGATACCATTGCTAAATATATAGAACAAAATATCAAGTTCAGTGCGCTCGGTCCTGTGCTTTAACACTGACCAGTTTCAATTGTTCTCGTATAAAGTATAACCCCATGAAAAATAATCCAATAGACTGAATAAGCAATTTTATAGCAGAAGGAAATTTTATAAAAATAAAAGATATAGGAATTATAATATTCCAACCTATCTGCAAGTGCCTTATATAAATAAGAACTCAACAAATTAAACCAAAACAGCTATTCCCCCTTACGAGCGCTTAATTTTTTAAAATAAAAAATAACCACCACAGAAATTAGACAACCCCAAATTCAAGCCAGGGGCTTGTGCGGAAGGGGGTTACACATTGAAAAAACGTGGACATACAACCATTTCCTCCGAGAGTGCCGGAGTCAGGATTCGAACCCGGTGGTTCGATGCCCGTGTGATTAATGGCGATTGCCACCTCGCGGCTATCGGTAAAATTTGCACATCCATCAATTTAGCATTCGAAATTTTGCAATGTCAATATATGGATTAATTGTCGCTTTTTGTCGTAAATTTGTCGTGAAAAGAAAAAAATTGTGCCTTATTTAAAAAAACCCATGGTAATGCCAATTTGATTGTCAAGTTAGCATTACCACATTCCGACACGGGCTAGAAGGTCTAAAATCAAAAAGTGACCTCCCCCCCTTTTGCTTCAGCCGCCATCTTGTAAAATTTTTGAATCGTTTTATCCCGTGTTCTATTGGTCGCACGGAAAAAGTTATTGAACAAAAAATGTTGTAAATACAATGCTCCATATTTTCTGTAATTGCTGCGATGCCGAGAAGTTAATATTTCTAGCGGTAGAGGGCGCCGAAGTTACCAAAAAAACAGTTTTTTGAAAGCAGTGTTGTTAAAGCTGTTTAGGTAAAAATATTAGCTATACACACATATCCAAATAAATTCGATTCCATTGATTTTAGATTTCCAACTAAATTTAAAACTGTTTTTGGTGACTTCGCCGCCCTCTACCGCTCGAAATATTAACTTCTCGGCATCGCGGCAATTACCGAAAATATGTAGAATTTTATTTACAACATATTTTATTTAATAACTTTTTCCGTGCGACCAATAGAACACGAGATAAGACGGTTCAAAAATTATACAAGATGGCGGCTGAGGCAAAAGGGAGGAGGTCACCTTTTTGGTTTCCAGGTCTTGGGACTTTTTGGTGCATTTTTACTGTACTATTATTGTTTGAACATTTTCTGTTTAATTTCTATACTTAAGTAATATGCAGATAAAATTTTCAACTTTTTCGTTTATTATTGTCTTATATGTAAATTCCTTAATTATTCCTTGCTTATATATTAATTTTATTTATTTATAATTAATACACCAAACGAACAAAAGGAAAACGTGAATATTTAAACAATGATTATTAATACATATATTTGAGTTGTGTTGAGGTTGATGCGTCATTTGGGGTGCTTGGCGGTGAGTTATTTCCTTGTTTATTTTTGTGTCACTCATATTTTTCGGAACTTGGAATGAACTTTAATAATTTCGACTTCTTTTTGAGGTACTTACCCATTGTAAGTTTCATCAAAATGTGTAAACACTTTCAACAGCTTCTAATGTTCTCACACTTAAAGTGTTTTCTTCAGAACTGCAATAGTTATTAATAATTAAAAACAATTTTAATACATTGTGACAGTTTCATTAAATTTACATTTTGTTATTTCTATAAAGTTGAAATATAACGGCCATTTTTTTTACTGTTCGGTGACAGTTTTTTTCAGGTAAGATTCCATTTATCAAATCTGTTGTGTATCTGGAATAAATTCAAAGAGTGAACTAATTTTATCGAAAATATCATCTTTAAAAAATAACTGCAATTGTTTGTACTGTTTTTACGATCCTAATTTTTTTCCATGCTTTTTCAATAGAAGAAAATGACAAGGTAAGATAAAATCGTAGTTTCTTAAGTTATAAATTTTGGAGAGTTTGAAATTACATGATGTTGCCTATTTCTAACTCTTCAGAAATAAATTAAAAAATTAGGAAAAAGATAAAGTTGCCAGAAATCAAAATATTTTATTAGCATTAACGTTGGGATACTTCAGAGAGCTAGAAAATATATTAGGTAATCTCTTTATAAATAGAGATTATCTATTCTTCAACTAATAAAAATATTCCTTAATCCGTAACTTACCTACAAGCATGCGAAACAGATGTCTCGAATTACAGCTAACTTTGATTCTAATAAATTTGCGATTTCTTGCCATTTCGTTTTCTATGAATAACAATGTTTCTTTCTCCTACACTTTGATATTACTCCAAACAATTCGAATCAATTCTAGGGACGGCGAAATCTTTATTGATATCACCCGCCAGCAGAATACTTTTACGGAGATGCGTCATTTAAGGATATCCGGTCTCTTCGGGTGCGCTAGGCAAAACCACAGCTGTTATATGAGTATATTAGATTTCTGGCGCTCTTAAACACACCTCAGTATTTCCAATATGTTGTTCTTGGCGTGTGAAAACATATTAGGGGACCTTTTCTGTAAATCACGAAGTTGTTGGGTTAAATTGTGTAGTCCTTTTTTGTAGTGTAATGTTATCGAACTCTATTCACGGAAAGTTGGATCTGTATTTATGGTTTTTCCGGGTTTTTCAAAAGTTAAAACTTCAGGACAAATTTTCTAATATAACAAACGCAATATATATTCTAATCAACATGGGTTTATAGCTGGCAGATCAGAAAGTGTATTATGTTTAATGATAGCAACATGTAGGCCTAGATGGCGCACGACAGCTCTAGATAATACAAGATGGCGACTGTTATCACTAGACAACTCTAGATGGCAAGAAATGGCTCTCTATGTTATACAAGTCGCACAATCACCATAGAGGGCAAACATCGCCATTAGAGGCACAAGATTACCCTAGATGGTAAAGGGGAGTTCTCGCTGGCAAAAGACAACCCAAAATGTCACGAGGCTGCCCTAGATTGCAAAAGATGATCCTCGATGTAAACACAATCACCCTATATGACTAAAGAGACCCCTAGGTGACACAGGGCGGCCCTAGAGCACACAAAATCCTTATATGGCAAAATATGACCCTAAATAACACAAGACAGCTCTAGGTAATATAAGACATTCCCAGATGGCACTAGACAACTCTAGATGGCAAGAAATTGCCCTCTCTCTCTACAAGTCACACAATCCGCTCAAGGGCACAAGATTTCCCTAGATGGCAAAGGAGAGCTCCCGTTAGTAAAGGAAAGTTCTCGCTCTCGATGGCAAATGACAGCCCAAAATGACACAAAGCTGCCATAGAGTGCACACAATCACTCTAGATGACAAAAAGGAACCCTAGATGACACAAGGCGGCCCTAGGTAGCACACAAGATCCCTATATGAAAAAATATGACCCTAGATGGCACTTTATCGCCCTAGACAGCAAAGGAGAGCTCTCGCTGGCAAGAGATACCTTTTGGTACAAAATATACCTCTACATGGTTTATAGTTGGCAGATTAGAAAGTGAATATTATGTTTAAATATAGCAACATATAGCCTAGATGGCACAAGACTGCTCTAGATAATACAAAACATTCTCAGATGGCA
The DNA here is from genome assembly GCA_963675555.1 of Leptura quadrifasciata. Lineage (NCBI taxonomy): Eukaryota > Metazoa > Arthropoda > Insecta > Coleoptera > Cerambycidae > Leptura > Leptura quadrifasciata. The sequence goes on from OY776675.1 coordinate 159,325,773, forward strand.
CTAGAAAACTCTAGATGGGAAGAAATGGCCCTCAATGTTATACAAGTAACCATCACCATAGAGGGCAAAGATCGCCCTCAGGGGCACAAGATTGCTCTAGATGGCAAAAGACAGCCCAAAATGAAACGAGACTGTCTTAGAGTGCAAAAGATGATCCTCAATGTCCACACAATCCCCTAGATGCCTAAACAGAACCCTAGGCGATGCAGGATGTCCCTAGATAGCACACAAGACTCCTATATGGCAAAATATGACCCTAGACGGCACGTTATCGCCCTAGATAGCAAAGGAGAACTCTCGCTGGCAAAACATATTTTTTGATAGCAAAAGATGCAAAGGACCCTAGCTGGCAAAGGAGAGCTCTCGCTTTCGATGGCAAAAGACAGCCTAAAATGACACAAGGCTGCCCTAGAGTGCACACAATCACTCTAGATGAATAAAAAGAATCCTAGGTGACACAAGACGGCCCTAGGTAGCACACAATTTCCCTACATGGAAAAGTATGACCCTAGATGGCACGTTATCGCCCTAGATAGCAAAGGAGAGCTCTCGCTGGCAAAGATACCTTTTGGTGCAAAATATATCTCTACATGGTTTATAGTGGGCAGATTAGAAAGTAGGTATTATGTTTAAATATAGCAACATATAGCCCTAGATGGCACAAGACATTCTCAGATGGCACTAGACAACTCTAGATGGCAAGAAATGGCCCTTTATGTTATACAAGTCACCATCACCACACAATCGCCCTAGATAGCAAAAGGAGAGCTCTCGCTGGCAAAAGATACCTTTTGGTAGCAAAAGATACCCCTACATGGTTTATAGTTGGCAGATCAGAAAGTGTATTATGTTTAAATATAGTAACATATAACCCTAGATGCCACAAGACAGCTCTAGATAATACAAGACATTCCCAGATGGCACTAGACAAACTCTAGATGGCAAGAAATGATCTTCTATGTTATACAAGTCGCACGCTCACCATAGAGGGCAAGGATTGCCCTCAGAGTACAAGATTACCCTAGATGGCAAAGGAGAGTTCTCGCTGGCAAAAGGACAGCCCAAAATAACACGAGGCTGCCCTAGAGCGCAAGAGATGATCCTCGATATCCACACAATCACCTTAGTGACTAAAAAGAACCCTAGGTGACACAAAGCGGCCCTAGGTAGCACACAAGATCTCTATATATAGCAAAATATGACCCTAGATGGCACAAGACAGCTCTAGGTAATACAAGACATTCCCAGATGGCACTAGACAACTCTAGATGGCAAGAAGTGGCCCTCTATGTTATATAAGTCGCACAATCACCATAGAGGGCAAAGATCGCCCTCAGGGCACAAGATTACCCTTTATGGTAAAGAAGAGCCATCTCTGGCAAAAGACAATCATCGATGGTAAACGGTAGCCCAAAATAACACGAGGTTGCCCTAGAGTGCAAAAGATGATCCTCGACTTCCACACAATCAGCCTAGATGACTAAAACAGTCCTAGATGACACAAGGTACCACACAAAAACCCTATATGGCAGAATATGGCCCTAGACGGCACGTTATCGCCCTAGATAGCAAAGGAGAGCTGTCGCTGGCGAAAGATACCTTTACATGGCACAAGACGTCACTAAATGGCACAAAACAGGCCTGGATGGCACAAGATTGCCGTAGGTGGTATAATACAGTCCTAAATGCCTCGATACAGCCCTTACTAATCACAAAAAGTCATCTCTGATTGAAGAGCGCTGTTTTAGCCGAACCATCTAGAAAAATAACCATTTGACTTTCTAATTCATCTTTTGTTGTTGTTTTTCAGTTCAGTTTTTAAACTAGTACCTAGTCGTATGGCTTTTTAGCCATATAAATTAATGTAATGTATATTAAATATATTGTATATTTTCATTTATATTGGTTTTCTTTCATATTTTATTGCGAACAATTTATTTAAAATAGACTTAGTACATTATACAGTTGGCGCTAAGTGTTTCTGTCTTACCAGATCGTGTCGTAATAGTTAACTCGTGAGGAATGCCATTAGTAAATAACATATCATGATAAATTAAATACCAAAGCGTAAAGTATTTCCTATGCAATAAAATATGATAATCTGATGTCACAGTTTGAGGAACCGTTTCCTGTTGTAAAAAAGATAAAATGAATAAAATTTAATGTAGGTAATAAGTATCTTGTCTCTGAAATTTGCGGATGGGAGATGCCTCGTTAGGAGAATGATGAAAGATTTCTAGAACAAACGGTTGAGGAAATTCACTGCTGCAAAAACCATTTTTATTAATTTGCCTAAATCGCCAGGTAGGATGATGCTGTAATCATAATAAATGGTACCGATCACAGAATTGGTAATGGGAAGTTCCTCAGTACAGGAAGACAGAACAAGCAAGGAACTTGCTTACAGATCCATGAGCTACATTTTTGTCACAACACTTCATTTTTAATAGTAAATTCGTTCTCACGGGGTTTATTGATGTTAGGGACTTAAGTATTGAAATATAATAATAAACGACTTTTATTGAGATAATAAATATCTACAATATAGTGCGAGAATATAATATTTTTAGTCACAAACTCCTCTATAAAATCCTTATTTTGCTATAAGGAACGTAACCAGACTGCAACCAACAGCTACTCTCCGGGCTATGTACCCCACCGAGCGCTGAATTACAAGCCTGGCGCGTTAAGTGTAATAATTGCATATTACCATCAAAACGTTAATGCTTCGATTGCAACAAACACCAGCCGAAAGACTGATCCTACTTAGAGGAGCTCTTGTGCCAGTCGTCACACACCACTTGCAGACTGCAGTTTAGAGCTGTTGGCTCTCGTCAGTGCAAGGTAGGCATGTGACGACCGACACGAGGATCACTTGACTATTTAGTACATTTCGGTATCTTTGGGATAGCGACATGTAAAACAGTCAGCAGGCGCCATCTAGCGGTCCAGCGATCTAGCGATCCATCGAAGCATTAGCGTTTTGATGGTAATATGCTTTTATTACACTTGGCTTGTAATTTGTAATTCAGCGCTCGGCGGGGCACATAGCCCGGAGAGTAGCTGTTGGTTGCAGTCTGGTTACGTTCCTTATAGTAAAATAAGGATTTTATAGAGGAGTTTGTCACTAAAAATATTATGTTTTAATATTCCGCCCTCTAAGAACACATTTGAACAATATAGTGCGAAGTTTAGATAACATTATCTATCTATCTTAATCCTCTAACATGGCAAACATTTTTTTTTTAAGAACGTTTTTCGACTGCCTGCACCTTAATTACTGCGTTAGAAATAGATATTTCCCTTTAAATGGGTTTAATATTTAATATCTTGCGTACAAGAAAAGAAAATATGTTCTATATTTGATGCTCGCTTGCGTGGAAATGATGAATTAATGGTCTGGAAAAAATAAATTATTCCAAAAGCACGTCCACGCGAGGAAAATTACAATTTTAGCGTTGTCTCTTCAAGATTTCAAGGTTTTGTTTAATGGTGCTTGAGAATGATATAAAAACTTGTCGCAAAACTAGAACAATGGCTGAAATATCCTGAAAATGTAGTTTTGGAAGCTTTCAGCTTGCAACAGCCTTTTCATTGTCACCATAAAACTCCAGCATTGACCCAGATAAGTATAACTAACGGATGCCGGAAAAAGTATTTCGTAAATTTTACAACAATCTTTTATTTGCTGTTTTAAATATTATGCGGGCAAGCAAGCAACTGTTTACTCTGAGACATTATGATTTCACGTTACTCATATTCGATAATATTGTTTGTTCCCTTTTTGAAGAATTGTTGATATGTTTCGCTGTTTTAAATATTTCAAAAGTATTTGTTCAGTGTGAAATTGAAAATGATTTCTTTCTTTTACAGTGTGTTGACATGCTTAGCACATTGAGCAATGGACTTTTGCTCCTCGAGTCACTTTTATATTCAACCAATTTGACCAATATATCGAAAAATAATGGATATAATGAAATATAGATGTGGTCTAATTTCATTATAGCCGCATATTTGACATAGCGACAAAAGAATTCTATGATAAATTATATCACCATATCAACATGGTTTTATGTCTAACAGATAGACCATAGAATTTAGTTTTGTGGGCCCGAAATGTGTCAAATTGTCATCGATGATCAAGGACAGGTAGATGCGTTGTACGCAGATTTCTCTAAGGCTTTCGATAGAATCGACCACAAAATATTACTTAACAGATTAAAGAACTTTGTTTTAATAACCAGCTGTTAATGTACTTTGGATCATATCTGTAGAATAGATATCAGTTTGTATTCTACAATGATTTCAGATCATCTATACACTCATCGAAATCTGGAGTACCGCAGGGTAGTAATCTGGGACCTTTGCTGTTTCTATTATTTATTAATGACTTTACTTTATTAATGTGACATACTAATATATGCAGATGATCTGAAACTCTTTAAAACTGTAAAATCTGAAGATGACTACAAAGAACTTCAAAAGGAACTTGACAGAATCAGTCAGTGGTGTTCACTTAATAAGCTAGATCTGAAAGTCTGCAAATGTAAAGTTGTATCATATACGAAAAAGAACAGATTTCAGTATGACTATTCTATAACGAGAACGATACTAGAGCGCGATATACTGATTAAAGACTTGGGTATTTACTTCGATCCTGAGCTGAGTTTTGAAGAACATATAAGAATTAAGTGTAGTGAAGCAGTTATATTGCTTGGCTTTACTTTGAGAAATTACAAATCATTTACCAATTTGGAGGATTTAAAATTATTGTACTATTCATTCATGTAAGGTCCGGTCCATACGGAGCAATAATTTGGAACCCACATTACCAAAATCACAAAAGCAGTATAGAACAAATACAGAGAATTTTTAAAAAGTTTATAACATTCAAATCAACAGGACAGTATCCAGAAAGAGGTGTAGCTAACAGCAATTTATTAAGCACATTTAATTTCGAGAGCCTCGAATTTAGAAGAATTTACTACATTCTAGTATTTATTTATTTATTATGTCCATTATTTTTGCCTTTTATTAAATATATTAAATTAAATATATCTTTAAATATACATGACATACACAGCAAAATAAGAGTTCTTCCAAGAAAAGCTTTGAAAACGGAAAGAGACTACTTTCCGAAACGTCAGCATAATACATTATTTCTGTGTTTATTCCGATTTATATTATTTGCAAAACATAACCTCTGACTATTCCTTTGACGTAAACGTCACGGGCGCAGAGGCTTTTTCCAATAATTCTAGTATTTTGTAGATTCGGTGATTTGTTTTTGAAGAGGATAATAATACATGTGGTAGAAAACCCAAATAATAGGAAAGAATATTTCCCCATTTTCTATTTTCATTGTAAATTCGATTTCGTGATAAAGAAAATTTAAAATGGTTTAAGAACTTATTTAGCTGTGTTTCTGTACTACCGTTTCAAGGCAAAACCAGCTCGTTTCCATAACGGATCAGAAAAACCTTTTTGCTATCATCAATTTTTTTTTTTTTCGAAAAGCATGAACATTTCATCTAGTGAAAGAAAGATGATAACTGAACGCATAGGTAATTCATTGAATAATTTACAAGCATCTTTAAATTTAAAATAATTTTGCTTGTACAAGTTCTAATCTTGACATTGAGTTGTCTTTTAATATTGACATTGAGTTGCCTTTCGACATTGACTTTGAGTTGCTTTTAATATTGACATCGAATTGCCTTTTAATATTGACATTTTACCATCCAACATGCTTTATGTCGGTTGGTAGCAGGAAATAAGCAAGATGTATAAATCTATCTAATCATAAGGATAAATAAGACAAATTACAAAAAACAAGAATATATAGTTTGTATCGTACATCCTGTCTATTTTTTTTTAAATTAAAATGTTATAATCTGTGAACCTGACAAAACTGCTTTCGTTTTGTACTTTACAAAATGCTCAGAGCGAGTACATAGCAAGACAGGCAACTTTGCCTAGGCAAGATGTTCGCTCTGGGGGTTTTGCTTTATTTTCTACCACTTTATTTCATATATGTACTTTATTAAACATATTATTAAAAACATATTTGATCGTTCGTTCAAAAACCATTTGATAACGGTTGAATTTGTAATAACTCTTAGGAACATCTTGAAACGCCCAGTATATAGGGCATTGACAAATTTAATTTTTTCCTATTTATGTTTCCAAATTCAAGCAATTATTGCAGTTAATTCATTTCATTTTTACATTTATTTAGTCATTTAATATTGAACACTATAAAGTTAGCAGAATGCATTTTAAATTACATTATTTTAAAGCAATGTTAAACGCTATATTTGTACGAAAGAATTTACTTAAAAATCGAGTCTAGTCACAGCATTTGTTTACAATGGACACGATAAGCGTCAAGTATTCCTGTTACTTACCACACGGTAAAATCGCCTCTCGTTTTCTATCTTAAGTCATGCAAAGGACGGACTCTGCAAACTACGACGCATGTAGACATTGAAATTTATAATGTAAACATTTGTGTGTAAACAATTGTGACGTCATTTTTACCATATAAAAGAAGATCAGACTGTTCAGAAAAGGAGATGCATTTGGAATCCCACCTGAGGTACTTTGCAGACTTTGGTCCGCTGTACTTAGGAAATAAAAATAAACCACACTCAAGGTACTTTGCAGACTTCGGTCAGCTGTACTTAGGAAATAAAATTAAACCACGCTTAAGGTTAAGGTTGCATCGCATTCGTGTTCGTTGTACTTACATCCAAGACAATCACTGCTTAACGTACACTTTATGGAGTGCCGGTTTAACGTCTCTAAGATGCCCTACGAGGACGTTAAACATGTAGAACCTGGGAAAGAGCATTCACGGGCGATATAACGCTATACAGAGCGCACAGAAATTCAGCTGACAAATTTCTAAAGGTGATTACTTTCTTATTTCGAGACTCTACTTTATTATTTGCAATTGCATTCATATTCTGGTTACGGGGTGTTTAAAAAAGGTTTAATTGACGCATTTGTGGTACTAAAAGAATATTAGTTTTTTATGAAATACTAGCTTTGATTTTTAACTATAAAGAATATTATATTACCAGTTATTCAGTTATGATTTCATTCACAAATTTAATTCATAAAATTCCACTTTCTGAATATTTTACTAGGGAAATTTGCGTTTGCAAAATAACAAGTTTACATTCAAGAACTATATATTTTCTGCGTTTATGCAATGACAAGAAACTTTCACTTCCATTATTTTTCAGTTGATGTACTTATTAAGGCTACTGTGGACATTTGGACATGTAAAATGTCATAGTAATGTTTATCTTTGAAATGATTATCTGATGTTTCTCCCCAGCGATCTATTTGGTTTTCTATGATTGTTTAATAACGATCCATCCACATAATTACCTTGCGCTCACAAACTGTACAGGCCATCGGTCAGTACTGGGTTAATTAGCCCGTAAACTTGTTCGTATTAAGAAGGGTTTACTTTTCGTCGAGTACTGAACCGGGACGTCTCGTCAGTTTGATTTACAAATGCCCACCTTGTTTTACGTTGTTGACAGTCATACAAAATTTGGTAGACTGCTTGTTTTAATTATAATCAAAGGACTTTTCCTCAACATTCTATGATCTTTTACGTGAGTATTTAATGCTCATTTTTCAACTTAATTTTGATAATATATTAACATGACATGATTCTTGTCCTCTGTTTTGCATTCGATTCATTATTTGGCTATTGCTAACAACTTTAATTATAAATTATTATTATTATCTAGCGATTGCTAACAACTTTCTTTAATTATAAATCATTATTACCTAGCGATTGCTAACAGCTCTATTATAGATTATCATTATCAGGTCATTGCCACAACCCTAATTACTATTAAAATAACACAGCATACTTTTGTATCTCAGATCTTGTTATTGCATCAAAACACTCAGTATATCTATAGTATGGTCATTACTATAGCGACGCAGATTTTCCTTTTATAATATTTAGACAATTGTCTCAAATATTTGGATTACTTTTGATTTCATGTTCGACTATTGTTGCATCAATTTATATGAAATAAAATGGTTTTTTTATGACTATTTTTCCCATTCAATTGTTGTTTTTTTTTCTTTCCTATTTCACTTTCTAGCTAGATAAGTAATTAAATAAATAAATGGTTTTGTTTCAAAAGCAAAATAGAAAACAAACTTCAACTATAAATGTATAGTGCAATCTTGAGTAATAAAATACTACATAAATAACATATATAATTAACTAGGTCTCTCAATTAATATACAAGCGTGTTCAAGTTTACCAGGTATTTAACTTAACAGAGTGATTAATTTTCTAAGGTATATAGTATCAGACAGAAGCAAGTAATATTAAACTTTATATAAAAGAACCTGGGGTAATTATAAAAAGGGTTACTACACACAACGAAATTTGAGTCCTACACTAACAAAACTAGACGATCACGTAAATGGCCAATCTTATTTATTTATCCTTCAGATAAATAAATAGTAATTAATCGATTGGTAACATAATTACCAGGATTTCTTTTAGTAATTGAACAGGGTACCCCATAACCTCTACAATCTTTTGTTGCTTATTAAATACAAGACTTGGCATCTTTAGTCTGAAAGAACTCGAAAAGGAACCAACTAGTTTTTTACATAAATTATATTTTTAAGAGCGAAACCAAGAAACGTAATCTCACAAAAATTAGGAGCAAAATTTTCGATAGAAGTTAGATAATTGGTGCCCCCATGAGATATAAGGGAAACGTTGGTAAATTTTTTAAAACACTCCGTATTTCGACCACCAAATGCCCCTAAGGATCATGGATGGTCCTTTAAGTGCCGGAACGCCGTAATCCTTGGTCCAAACAACCACGGATTGCAACAACAATTGCAAAACCACGACCAAAATAAATTTGTATAATGCACAATTTGATGACTAAGGTTCTGGGAATTACGGCAATTACAAAGATAATTCCGGGGCTCTACATGATATAAGATAAGCGGTTTTAATATTGTTATAACCCACAACCTGATGCATTAATATTTAGCTGTTTACTTATAATATAATAGTTGAAATATTTTAATTATGCTATTAGTATTATTATTAGTAAAGTTATTATATATAAAGTTATATATTATTTACGAATAATTTGCATTCAAAACAAACTCATTCGAAGTCATCGTAGGTGTTAAATTATTGACATCACCTTTTCCACTACATTTTGTTTCTTTCAAGAACATGAACCAAACGGGTATTGTGACTTCGTTTATTTTATTTTCGAACATCATTAATTTTATCTACTAAATATTATTCGGCTCGTGAAAAAACACAAGTGATGAATCTTGCCTTTGACGTGGCAGCTATTACAAATTTAACGATTTTAAAAATAGTATTAAACAAACAATTTTAATGTGCACTTCGTCGGTACGAAGAAAATTGTATTTTAACACTAACATAACATAGGATCATAATATACAAAAAAATTCACTTCTCAGCGTAACCTGGAAGTTGTCCTTCCAGTTGTCGATATTTTCTTCAGATAATAATTAATAAAGTTATATAAATATATAATAAATATAATAATGTCGATATATACGTATCAACTGCACAACTTGCATAAATTATTACATATTTTTCAAAATTACTCAGAGGGAACATAACTTTATACCTCAAAATGTCCTAGGGGATCATATATTTTATAACTAGTTATTTAAAAAATGTATACTTATATAATAATATGGTACAGAAATAACTAAGTAAATGTTAGATTTATTATTACCTTTAGAGTGCCAAGCATTGTGAACCTCAACGTTCTATTTTGTTGTCTACACATTGTTTCACTTAAATATAAGAGCTCGGAAATATATAATAAAATGGCCGTAGATTTACGAAAAGACCTCTGTGACTATTCACACTCTTTTTGTAACTATAACTTTTAGGGTGATATGTAAAAATATATTGTTAAAATACTAATATCAATACTTCAAAAGAATTTAAGGAACTTTGAGCCTAAACGAAGGCTTGAATTTTAGGCAATAATATTGTGTGCATTTCTGGCTATAGTTTAAAATGATAATGTCACCAATAACTACCAATATATGAGTTTACGAGTCCAAAAACTTTGAACTAGAAGATACAAAATTTGACTGACCAAACTCAAATATTTAAGTATCTATTATTGTTTTAAATACACCAATATGTTAATAAAATCTCGGGCTTCACAACGACGTATAGAGTATATCATATTTATAGTCAAACATCTATAAGAGACAAGCGGTTGAAGTCCGAAAACTTTGGGCTAGGATGACATACTGAACCGGGAGGTACAAAATTTGATCAAACTCAAATATTTAAGTGTCTATTGTTTTAAATACACCAATATGTTAATAAAATCTCGGGCTTTACAACGACGTAAAGAGTACACCATGTTTACAGTCAAACATTCATAAGAGACAAGCGGTTGAAGTTCAAATACGTACAGTTAGAACTTTAAAAGTATTTTTACTATATGTCTTATGTCACATTTTATAGGTATCCCAAGTTTCAATTTTATGTCCATCCTTCATTCCCTAAATATCAAACTTTTCAGAATTTCGGCTGTCTAAATTCTCTCCTAAAAATATTCTCGTAAAAATATTTTTTATTTTATATTATTTAAGCCGTAGCAATCCTACGCACTAGTTGAGAAAGATTAATATCCTTAGTATGTGCATTTCCTGGTTTTAGTTTTCTGTTAAAACTTATCTTTTATGTTCAGTAGTCTGGAATTAAATAAAACTACCATTTTGAAGTGCTGTTTGATAGATAGATCTTATCAAGTATTTATTAACATCGATAACAGATAATAGTTGTTGTAAGCACTGCATAAAATTAATCTTATTTTTATTAACCTTCTAATATAATTTGAATAGAAAAATACATCCATATAACATGGCAACGTTTAAAAGTCGTATATTAATCGTTTAAATTACACATATTCAATTACTCAGTAACGTTAGAACAAGATGTAAGTAGAAATATGAGAGCCGACGACCATCGCATACCAAAACAATCGCACGAATCAGGAACGACGTGCGTGGCTGGCTAGATTGCGCATAAAAATAACCGTTTGAAGAAAAATTGCGTGGTTATTATGTGAAATAAAGTGATCGGCTGTCTTGCATTCGTGACACAAAAGTATCACTTTTACTCCTAATAAAACAATATGCGATTTTCTTCAAACGTCAAGAAATTATGACATTTCTTACTCACTTCATGACATTAAGTTTGACATTTCAGACGGCTGTGCGTTGCCATTAGCAATGGAACAATGGAAGTAAAAATACTTTTTCTTCCACTCGAGCGCACTTTTACTCCCGTTGCTAATGGCAACCCATAGCTACATTTTTTATCTTTATTTTTTTATAGTTTGAAGAAAAAATAACATGTCTTATTCAGAGTAAAAGCCACTTTTACTCCTAATAAAACAATATACTATTTTCTTCAGACGTCAGAAAATCATGACATTGCTTACTCATTTCATAACATTAAAGTTTGACATTTCAGACGGCTGTGCGTTGCCATTAGCAACGGAAGTAAAAGTACTTTTTCTTCCGCTCGAGCGGACTTTTACTTCCTTTGCTAATGGCAATGCACAGTTGAATTTTTTATTTTTATTGTGTTTACAGCTAATCGACGTTTGAAGAAAAAATAACATGTCTTATTCGAAGTAAAATCCACGTTTGTTACTTGTTTGTAATTGCTGGATTCATTTCGTCCGGTAAACCTAGAGACTCGTCAAAAAGTATCACTTTAACTCCTAATAAAACAATATACTATTTTCTTCAAACGTTAGAAAATCATGACATTTTTTATTTATTTCATGACATTGAAGTTTGACATTTCAGACGGCTGTGTGTTGCCATTAGCAACGGAAGAAAAGTACCTTTTCTTCCGCTCCATCGAACTTTTACTTCCGTTGCTAATGGCAACGCACCGCTGAATTTTTTATCTTTATTTTTTTATAGCTAATCGAAGAAATCGTTTGAAGAAAAAATAGCATTAGTGGAGTCAGACAAGCATCAAATTTTAGTGAAAAAGAAATTTAGTATCAAAAATTTTTTTTTTAACATGTTAGTTACGTCCAATACTATACGAAATGGACATTTTCTACCTATAGAAATCGCCACTAGGCGAGTTATCGGCCATTTTCTGAAAAATCGATCATTTCGGTCATTTTTTTCTAAATATAGATGAGTATATCTCGGTATGCGTAAGTCCAAAAAAAGCGAAACAAATCGAGACTAGTTCAAATGTGCTTTTAGAGGGTGGAATATTAAAACATAATATTTTTAGTCGCAAACTCCTCTATAAAATCCTTATTTTACTATAAGGAACGTAACCAGACTGCAACCAACAGCTACTCTCCGGCCTATGTGCCCCGCCGAGCGCTGAATTACAAGTTACAACCCTGGCGCGTTAAGTGCAATAATTGCATATTACCATCAAAACGTTAATGCTTCGATTGCAACAAAGCCGAAAGGAGCTCTCTCGTGCCAGTCGTCACACACCACTTGCAGACTGCAGTTTCGAGCTGTTGGTTCTCGTCAGTGCAAGGTAGGCATGTGACGACCGACACGAGGATCACTTAGCAATTTAGTACATTTCGGTATCTTTGGGATAGCGACATGTAAAGTAGTCAGCAAGCGCATTCTAGCGTTCCAGTGTCAGTTGCAATCGAAGAATAAATAGCCTGACTGGGCTTAGCATAGTCCAAAATGTGCTTTTAGAGGGCGGAATATTAAAATATAATATTTTTAGTCGCAAAATCCTCTATAAAATCCTTATTTTACTATAAGGAACATAACCAGACTGCAACCAACAGCTACTCTTTTTTTTCGATTGCAACAGACACTGGCCCGCTAGATGGCGCCTGCTGACCATTTTACATCAAAGATACCGAAATGTACTAAATTGTTAAGTGATCCTCGTGTCGGTCGTCACATACGTACCTTGCATTGACGAGAGCCAACAGCCCGAAACTGCAGTCTGCAAGTGGTGTGTGACGACTGGCACGAGAGCTCCTTTAAGTAGGATCGGTCTTTCGACTGGTGTTTGTTGCAATCGAAGCATTAGCGTTTTGATGGTAATATGCAATTCAGCGCTCGGCGGGGCACATAGCCCAGAGAGTAGCTGTTGGTTGCAGTCTGGTTATGTTCCTTATAGTAAAATAAGGATTTTATAGAGGAGTTTGCGACTAAAAATATTATGTTTTAAATCGATACTGTTCATTATGATATAGGCTATTAGCGGTTACAATGTAAAATTTTTATCTGCACACATAACCTCACAAAGAAGAATAAAAATAGAAAAAAAACTGCATTTTTTTTTGTTATAACTAAAATTTCAAGCCAAAATATCTGATGCAAATCTTAAAAATTGATTTAAAATTTTAAAATTGATTGACCCATAACTTTTGTGCATCGCATCGTATGAGATTCTTTTTTTTTAATGTAGCTTTTTTTATGCACTCTATGATGGTGAACAAGAAATTTTTTTTTAAAAAGTGAAAAAAATCGATTTTCTGTATTTTTTCGTCAATTTTTTCGAACAATTCCACTTTTTTTTTTATAAAACTCAGTTTTTTTGTATTAATAATTCATTTTTGACATTATGCTGATCTAATTTTTCGAAAAAAGAATTATATTCACACAAATAACATTTAAAAAATTCAGAACGTTTGAGAAGATTGTACAATAGTTTTTCAACTAAAGTAAATATATTTGATATACATACAGCATCTCCCATAAGCCAAAAAAAGTTTCTACTCCACAGTAAAAATAAGCAACATTTCCCTTTTGTGTAATCAATTTAAAAATAGAAATATTGAACATGAAATATGCAAAGAAGATGCTGATGCAAATATTATTCGTACCGCTGTTTCGAAAGAAAAAAAATTGAAGCTACTTCATTACCATTTACTGATAGGTTGATTGATCAAGAAATTGATAGAAATGAAAATGATGATGCATTTTATAATTATGTTTCAAGCGATGCTGAAAATCAGTCTGATGATTCTTTATCAAGTGAAACAAAATGAAGGCGACTATTATAATTAATTGGTCACGTATATTTTTTTTTCATTTTTTTATACAGTATTTAAATAAAATAAATATACATTTGCATAACAAATAGTGCTTTTATTGATCTATACCTTAATATAAATATGTATACGTTTAAGTATTTTTATAGTTAAACGATTTGTTACATTTTTTAATGCTCCTTCGAAACATTAGATCAAACTATGTCAAAAATTAATTAACAATACAAAAAAATTGAGTTTTATTTAAAATAAGTGAAATTTTTCTAAAAGATTGACGAAAAGATACAAAAAGTCGATTTTTTTTTCAAGTTTAAAATTTTTTCTTGTTCACCATCATAAAGTGCATAAAAAACCTACATTTAGAAAAAAAAGAACCTCATGTACGATGCGATGCACAAAAGTAATTGACCAATCAATTTCAAAATTTGAAGCCAATTATTGAGACTTGTATTAGATATTTTGACTTGAAATTTTAACCAGTTATTGTTCACATTATATAGTACAAAATTTCTTCAAATTTCACGTAAAACATCCCAAATTATAGCCAAAAAAACAAAATTTTGCAGTTCTTTCAGTTTTTTTTTTTGAGGTTATGTGTGCAGATAAAAATTTCATAATGTAACTGCTGATAGCCTATATCATAACGAACAGCCTCAATTTTTTTCTCTTTTTTTTGAATCTACACATACCGAGATGTACTTATCTATATTTAGAAAGAATGACCAAAATGGCCGATTTTTCACAAAATGGCCGATAACTTGCCTAGCAGCGGTTGCTAGAGGTAGAAAATGTTCATTTCGTATAGTATTCGAGGTAACTAACATTTGAGGCTGGAAACAATTCCTTATGTTTTGCTTGTCTGACTCCACAACATGTTTAATGTTGTGACTCGTCTGTAATTAACCTACAGACTCGTCATAAAAGTATCATTTTTGCTCTCAATAAAACAATATACTATTACTATATATCATTAAAAAGGGAGCTTGCTATGATGTTTGGCGTGTAGTGTTCTATTTTTTCAATAACCATCTCAGGTAGTTTTCAAAGGTTCAAGAATTATTTGAATTTTATACTAATAAAAAACCAATTAACATGTTTGGGATACTATGTATCAGATTCAGAGCATTAACCCATCCATTTTTATTATACATGCCACAATGTATTTCCTTATTTACTTGAAACTTCATAAAACTGTATGTAAACCTTTCCATATTTGGCCGTTGGAAGTATATCTACTTTAAACCAAATGTTAAAATCCTTTTATATCGAAATATCTGGTTGCTAAGGCACTTGATCTTGGCTCGATACTCGAGACAGACAATGTACCTACATGCATATACATAAACCTATTTAAATAAGCGTAAAATCTTGTATTGCACTGCAGTTTGTTGTATTGTGGAAGGTGATTCAAGATGATATTGTGTTTGACCTTTTAAACTGTGTCATCCCACACAAATGTCGTGATAAGGGGTAAACGTCTTACAGGATGGATACTTAATATTGCTAAATGCAACGAAGCTCAATACTGGTATTTATTTGGCATCACAACAATATGTGATGGGTCGAATTTTGGTCAAACTTTAGATCGATAGTTGGATACTGAAATAAAGGCAAGCAGATCGTTCTCTAGTTGGGGCCCTATACTTTTTTTGTAAGGGTTTTAAATAAGCTTTATAGGGTCTTTCTAGACTAACACTCTTCACAAAAAGCCCTCATTATATTATTGTATTACCATTTGTAACATACTATCTTAAACAATAAAAATACAAAGCAGTATGCACACATCTTAAAAGGAATTTTAAAAAAATTTCCCATGTTAAGCGATTACAAGTTTAAGTTGGGAAAAATGGAGGTATAAATAAACAAAATGTAATTAAGTAATTTTTTTCCAAAAAATTATTAATAATATTTTATTAATTAATTTTATATACTTACAAAAATGTAAAAAAAAATTAAGTTGATAATTTTAAAAATCTTCATCGAATTCAACTTCAAGAACGGGAATGTCTTGTCCACGTTCTCTTGCATATTCATCATTGTTCTCAGTTGCATAATTCTCATTATCTTCCGTTATTATTTCTAATTATTCATCAAGGGGTGCGTCTCTTGACTGAACATTCGTACAATCATTTCCTTTACAAATTAAGCAACTTAATGTGCAAAACATGACAGTCGACACCCACACGTTCGGCCGCATCTAGTTTTACAGGACCACGTAATGACGTTTAGAATATCTTCAGGAGCCGGTGGAGATGACATTCTAGTAGGATACAGATCACCATCAATAATATTCCACCGCCAATCTGTAGGATTTGATTCCGAGGCTATGCCTTGACAAAAACCAATGCATGATTGAACTTGGAAATGCACCCTTTTAAGATGTTCGTTGAAACTATCTACAGAAGGGGGCAAAGCGGCAAGATTAACCGATACCTTTTTGGTGTTTTCAACATTTGCAGACGTTTTTTTGCAGAAAAAATTGAATCTGAATTTATGAAGCTGCCGGCGTGGGCTTAAATATTTTTCAACTGGTGAAGATTTATATTTATATAAATGAAACAAACACTTTACTCCTGGATCTAAGATATCTTCAATATCTGTTACGCACTGCTTAAATACCGCTGCAAAATCGCATAACTCTTGTTCTCCGGAATTATTTTTATTTAAACTTATAAATATCGATAAATATTTTTTCCCCTTTTTGAAAAACAGCGAGGTTGTGTCACATCCTGTAAAACAGGGTGGCTATTCTTGAGCGCGAGAGAAATCGTTACTCCCTGGAGAATTAATTCCCTCGCCTTTCACTTGAAATTCCCTTATTCGAATAACAAGTATTCTTAAACAAAAGGAAAAACGAGGGAGCGATGAAAGTTTGAGGGAGAAGTCGACAGTGTTGTCATATTGTTCTTCACAGTATAACCAATCAGAGCTCTCCTATATCTGACTATTTCAGCTGTCAACTCGTGGCGGCGTGATAGTTGACGTTGACAGAGGTTAATTACCTGATTCTTAATCTCTCCAATTCTGCAATATCTCTGGGAAACTGCACCCAAGTATTAAAAATATTTGGTGAAGTTAATGCAGTACAAACTTCTGTTATACAGCGACTTACACTGGCTTGGCTTACTGCAGTATAGTGATTGCTACCAGTTATTTCTTGGTAAGTGCCAGTAGCCAAAAAACGTAATGTAACAAATATCTAAAAATATGGTTTAGTTTTAAATAAAGTAGGTAGGTACTCTGTTTCATATACCTAATCTACAAAACTAAGCAATATGTAATACACTTTAATCTAATTTACCTTTGTCTGCACGACAAAGCAATGGGTTTAAAATATCTATAAGATCCCTCACTAATGGTTTGGACAACCTAAATAAACGAACAAAAATTTGATCCGACAATTCAAAAGGATCAGTTTTTTCTAAAGTTCGAATCTTTTCCCATTTTCAAACTGTTCCTCCGCATCTTCTAAATCATCCAGAACTTGTATAGCCACTAAATCTTCAATGTCCATTATTTAAATAAAACCGAATTAATAAGGTGTACGTCTCCACAGGCACAATCATAACCTATAAAATACTTAAAAAATGTTTCTTTTGCTTTTCCTCGACTTTCTCTCACTAAAAATAAGGAAATTAGTAGGGAGTGTTTTCGTCTATCTGGCTGAGGGACAATAATTCAGGAATACAAATTTTACATAAGGGAGTAGAAAAATATTACTTTCTCTTACTCATTCTACTCCCACAAGCTCAAGAATAGCCACCCAGTGCTCAAATAGCAAATGGTTTTTAGTGTTGGCGTATTGATCATCAAGGCTTTCAGTAGGGAATATTTTTTGAGGCTCCGCTTCACTGCTGTTTTTAAGTTTTAAAAAATAAATGTCTTGGTTTTCAAAAGTAGAAAAAGATCACCCGTCATTGTCCACATCAACGTCAATTTTCCCTGACAAAGCGGCTAAAATAACAAGGAGGTCAATATCTCTAACACAACAACCATTTTGACATTGATGTGGGCAATGACGGGTCATCTTTTTCTACATTTGAAAATCAAGACATTTATTTTTTAAAACCTAAAAGCAGCAGTGGAACGGAGCCTCAAAAAATATTCTATACTGAAAGCCTTGATGATCAATAGGCCAACACTAATAACCATTTACTATTTGCGCACTGTTTTACACGATGTGATACAACCTCGGCGATTTTCAAAAAAGGGAAAAAACATTTTTCGAAAATTTAAATAAAAATAATTCCGAAGGACAAGAGTTACGCGATTTTGCAGAGGTATTTAAACAGCGCATATAACAGATATTGATGGTCCTAAGTATAGGAGTAAAGTGGACAAGAAATTCCAATTGTTGAAGCTGAATTCGATGATGAAGATTTTTGAAATAGCCTACTTAATTTTTTTTGTTAACCTTCAAAATCTTGGAATGAAATTAATT
This sequence comes from Leptura quadrifasciata, assembly GCA_963675555.1. Classification (NCBI taxonomy): domain Eukaryota; kingdom Metazoa; phylum Arthropoda; class Insecta; order Coleoptera; family Cerambycidae; genus Leptura; species Leptura quadrifasciata. The sequence goes on from OY776675.1 coordinate 159,344,301, forward strand.
TTCCGTGATTTTTCTAAAAGTTTAAATTTTCTTTTCTTTTATAATGTCCAATACGTCATCAGCGACTAAAAAAACACAGTAATTTTAGATTTTTATATTTGCATTTTCTTAACATTTTCCGAAATTTTCTAAAGATTTCCTTGCATTTTAACTTCATATATTTATATAGAGAAATTTTACACAAGTTTCCAGAAAAATCAAAAATTTTTCATCGTTTTGAATATCTGATTCGTCATCAGTGACCAAAAAAACCTCGAAAACGACATATTACACTCTTGTAATGACAGCTTTTCGCATTTTCCAAGAACGTTCCACAATTTCCCAGGGATATTTCAAGATTTTCACTTATTTATGTTAAAATTCACAATCGGCGTATTAAAAAACATAAAGAACGACATAAAGCTTGAACTAACATCTTTAAATTGCGAAAGGGTCGAAATACGATCAATTTTTCACAATTTCCGCTTTTCACCTTAATTTTTCGGAAAACTCAAAAAATTTCCCAGCTGTCACAAAGTTTTATGTTCTTATGTGCTTTATTTTCAAACCTCAAACTTCCCGTATCAAAACAGTGTGCCATTCTTTTTAACTTTGACTTTAATCGTTTTGTTGAATTTGTACCTCATATTGTATTTTATTTTTTTATTGTATTTTATTATTGCATTCTATAATTATTACATACTTGTGTCCAATTTCTAACTAACACATTATGCATTATTTTTGACTTGTCCATTGTTGGCAAATTGTAATCAAGAAATACTTCTATCTATGTACATTATTATTGGTAGGTACCACAACCATTTCTCCATTGTTCAAATATTCGTTTAAAAAAAGATAGCTATTAAAATGGCCATAAGGAATGGCCGTTAGTATTTGTGAATGTCGGAATAATAATAATAAACTGAATTTTAAACGTGACCACTCTGTTATTGGCAAGTATCGTTTAAAACTGTTTTGATCATCATTGATAGAGACATGGGCGCCAGCTCATGACACAAAATCACTAACGATGGCTTAATAAAGATATTTAACGTTATTGATTTATTATTTTTAGCATCGGTTCCTATGGCAGTTTCATTGGTCCATTATACAATATTGTTTACTATAATACTTGTGGTTCAATAGAAGCTGCGTGAGAGACTAAACATTCATTCGCTGTTAAGTATCAAGATGTGTTAACAACTTTTCCATCATTGATATTTTTTGTAGTACTTGACTTTTTATTATTTTCTATTTTTATCTTCGACGCAATTTTGAAAATTCGTTAGTGGGTTATTTTAAAGTTGTCTGTATACCGTGTGGATCAGATTGCATTGGTAGCCATGCATTTCAAACTAATCTATATAAAATTGCTACAATAGTATATTTCATTGAGAAATACACAAAAGAATCGTGCAGGTTCGAGTATACTTTTAGAACTAACATTAATTATACTTCTCTAGTTTTTTATAGTACATTTAGGTCTAGTTCAAGTAGGAATATCCCGAGACATAAAAAACGCAACAAAAACTTCACGACCTCATTAAAATACCATTACTCTTTGTGCTACCTCGACCGGAAATCGACTCGCTTACCTTTATAGGTTTTTAATGTGCGCCGGGTCGTTTGATGCAGCATTTTTGTTTGTTAGTTTTTTTAGGTCAAATCTTGCAATCAAAATTTCGATTAATTTTAATTAAGGCAGAGCTTTGAAATTTTGCACATGTGTATAAGTTCGGTGACAATACACTTTAGCATTTTCATGTAAGAGAAAACAAGATGGCGGATGACTTTACCGTTATGATCTGATTCGACTCAAAATCGGTATCTGGGTGTTTTCGAGATCGTCAATTATGAAATTTGGGCAAAATTTAGAAAATCAAAATGGCGGCGCCAATATGGCGGACGACTTTTGCCATTTATGGCCCAAGTCGATCAAAATTGATATCTGGAGGTTTTTAGATTCGCCGATTACGAATTTCTAGTCAAAAATTTAGTTCAGGATGGCGACTTTAAGATGGCGGACGACTTTACCGTTTAAGATCCGATTCAACTTAAAATCGATACCTGGGGGTTTTCTAGGTCGTGAATTATGAATTTTTAGTCGAAATTTAAAAATTCAAAATGGCGGCGCCAATGTGGCTGACGACTTTTGTCATTTAGGTCCAAATCGGTCAAAATCGATATCTGAGAGTTTTCGGGGTCGCGGATTACGAATTCCTAGTCAAAAATTTAGTTCAAGATGGCGGACGATTTTACCGTTTATGACCCGATTCGTCTAAAAAACGACATCTGGGGATTACAGCATATAAAAAGACTAAAAAGTAAAAAATAAAAGTATATAAAAAAAGATTTTATTTAAATGCTCCTTTACACAGGTAAATCTCGCGACAAGCTTTTATATCATAAAAGAATTATGTAATGCAACAAAATGATGGGTTTGATTTACTTCAAAATTTATTTTCTACTTTTTAGAGCGTTTAAATAAAAGATTTTTTAAATATTTTTTCCCCTGTGGCGCCTACTACGCCATCTGAGTGCTATAGTTTTTGCCGTTTTCGCTATCGTTAGTATAATAGTATGACTAAGTGCTCATTTTGAAATAATGTAACATATTAGTAGGGATTTTACTTGCTTTTTCCGTAATCACAAATGCCAAAATTGAAACAAACCTTGCTATTTTGGAATACATCCAAGGGTACACCATAAATAAATGTGTATTAACGAAATATATGTCGAGTTTTAATATATTTTTTCTTTTTTCAGGTAAGTCTAAGATTTGCAAGATGTACCGAAAGTTATATTCACCAAACGGTCCCAATAAACGTAAGTGAGATGTGTTTATGTTTTGGGCGCTACACAGAAAAGCTATACTAATTTGAAGATTAATACACTTTACCCAAATAATATTTTAGTTTCACTATTCCTCAAGTAAAATCGTCACCTACGGAACGAGTTTTTGTGAAATTACATGTGTATAATAAACAGAGTATTGTTGCGTGTTTACAATCTCCAGTACTGACCGTTGGCCTGAACAGTTTGTAGTCTGCAAGGTAATTGAGTTGATGGATCGTTATCAAACAATCATAGAAAACCAGATAGCCACCGGTGAGAAACCTCCCACAATAATTTGAAAGGCAGACATTCCTGCGACATTTTACATGTCAAGATAGGTACACGGTAGCATTTGATAGTACACCACTGAAGACTAAAGAAAGTGAAAGTTTCTTGTCATTGCATAAACGCTGAAAATATATAGTTCTTGAATATGAACTTGTTATTTAGCAAACGTAAATCTCCCTAGTAAAATATTCAGCATGTGAACTTTTTACCTAAACTCGTGATTGAAATAATAACGGAGTAGATTGTAATAATATAATTTTATCATGTTTTCTTGTCAAAGATCAAAGCTAATATTTCATAAAAAATCTAATATTCTTTTAGTACCACATTCCCGCGTTACACACTGACGTTAGCCGTCTCTGACCAGTATGGAATTTATTAGTCTACCTTATATGGATTAAAAGGAAAATTAGAGAACTGAGAATTATGAGGGCACACGTAATGCTAGGGCACATTACCTGGCGCTCGGTATAGCGTTCGGTCGTCGGCGTCTCTCCCCCAGCTTCCTCGTGGTTAGCTTCTTCATAGGGCATAGTAAAGCCGTTAAAAATTGCACTTCATCAAGAATTCTCTATGCTTACTCCTTCAAATGGAGTCTGTGGCTGGGAGGAATTCGTTAAAAATAAGATGTAGTTCGTAATATTGTCTGGCTAGTAGTTTAGACGGCTGAGTTAGTGAAAATAACCACAAAATAATTCATTAAGCTATAGTCTAGTATACTTTAACTTGGCGTGTGTATGTATGAGTTAATATTTCCGTACGATTTCATTTTCTCCCATATTGTACACAAAGTTAAAGCAATAGTCCAGAAACATTGTCTACGTGGACAATATTTCTGGATCTTTGTGTACAAGAGAAAATGAAATCGTACGGAAATATTAACTCATACATACACACGCCAAGTTAAAGTATACTAGACTATATTAGAATGTATTTCAAAGGCATATAGGAGTTCGGCAAACTTCAAGAGGTCGCAACGAAACTCCGTGATGTTTTCAATTTTATTTCCAAAGCTCGGCAAACTAAAATAGGTCGCGACGTAGGTCAGGTGTAGTTCAAATGCCATCTCTCTTCCTATGGCCACCGTGGTCTCTTTTAATATTGTACGGATGCCTTCACAGCCTACCCGGAAACTCCGGTCTCTACACGTTCACGTTGTCCCACGCTCGAGATTGTTGGCTAGGTCGTAGTTTTATCAGCGTTTCTAGATCCAAAACTTTTATCTTTCTGTCCTTTGCATGCTTAAGATAGAAAAAAGTAGGCGATTTCACCCTATGTGATGCGACAGAAGTACTTGAACTTTATCGCGCCCATTGTAAACAAACACTATTGCTTGGCTTCGATGGTTTTCTGATAACTTTAACATGTTCATTATTTAATGGCTAAATAAATGTAAAATGAAATGAATTAAGTGCAATAATTACTTGAATTTGGGAAAATACGTAAGAAAAATTTAAATTTATATATGCCCTAGATCCGGGGTGGGGTGTTTCTGTAGATTCAATAAATCGCAACAAGAGTCTTCACAGACCACTGATTTATTAATCACTTAATTACTATAATTAATCCTTAAAAATAACACAACTAATTAAAACTTTCATCTAACATGAATTCACTACTTTAAATCACAACTTTTTACTGTTCTTTATTTTTATCAGATCGTATACTGAACTCAACTCCCGCGTGAGCCGGATTCACATCTTATATACCGTGGCAAAGGTACTTCGTGTATATTCTGTGCTTCTGAAGTTCACCAGTTGACCCAGAGATGGCGCCACCCTACCGTCCGTCAACTGAATAACAGGTCTCCCTCACTTTGACCAGGGATTAATTACGCCTCCCTCCGTCAGAGGGCAGCACGTAACAGTATGATCTATTCAACTAAAATATTTTGACAGTTCTGTCACTTCCGCTTATGCCGGAAGTAGATGTCAACTTTGTTATTTTAAATGGAACACCCATATTTTTATATGCGGAATTGATAGTTCATAAAATTTTAAGGTCACTTTGTATAACATACGTTCTGCCTAAAATTAATAAGTTTTGGAGGGCCACAAATTTTTACTGATGTTAGACAGGCGTTTGAAACGTGATTGCGTCTTTGCATGAAGGTCAATGGAAGTCAGTTTGAACGCCTAATAAAGTAATTTTTGACATTGAATCGTTTATTACTCTAAATCTTTTTTCAACTTAAAATAATGCGTAGCTCCAAGCTGTTTGGGAGTTTTCATTGAAATACTGCATAAAATCATTTAAAATGTCTCATAAATTATAAAACATGTTGAAATTGTGGAAAATGTACGTTGATGTCGTTTCCCACTTCATAAGGTCTCTGTCCTTTAGAAGTATTTAAAATTAGACGAAATCCTATTTCGAACAAAAAAGAAACCCTATATGCTAAACAGAATGCTTAAGCTTCTAAAATGTTATCTTTTCGAGGGCGAGTCACTGAACTGGCAGTTTCTTCCATTCATTATCCTGTTCTCTTTTCCCTTAATATACAATGTTTTCCCATTTAGGGACGTTTCATATTCTAGACATCGAAGAATTTCTGTAGCGCTGAACATAGGCGGCTCATAACATTTTCAGGGGGTTATGTCTTTCGAAGAGAAGTTTTTAAATTGCAACATGAAATGTGAAATAATGGTTTGTACAACTAATGCAGTATAATAGTTATTTATTGTATAGTTATTTATTGTATAAGTGTTTTAGATAGATATCATTTTATCCACGCAAGAAAGTTTAAACTCGAGAACGAAGTGCGTGAGTTTAATTTTCTTGAGTGGATAAAACGCGACTAAGACACTTATAAAATACAGCGTTTTATCCACAATCACGGTCATTTAGAATCAGATTTCATCAAAAAATGATTTGACATTTCGCTCCGTCAGCGGCTGTAACGTCAAAATTTATTGAAATTAATTTAAAAAACTTGGAAGGTGTTGAAACTTCGACAAGTACCTATGCGTTCTGAAACCGATGACAATTACAAGCTTGTTATTAATGGAATCGAAGTGAAATATGATAAAACAAATAAGGAAATATCTTAATATAAATGTTAATATAAATATTAATAAAAAATAAATAAAATGTAATTTAATATAAATGTTAATATAAATATTAATAAAAAATAAATAAAATGTAATTGATTTAAGATTGTATTTTTCATTATTGCACTAGTGGAATAAAGTAATTTCATTATTCCACTAGTAGATAAAGTGGTACTTTATATGCTTCATAAGTGTTGATAAATCTCCAATTATAATGTGATTGTGGATAAAATATTTTTATTGCATTTCTGGTCCTTCGACTTCGCTGTGCGACTGTTTTCTTTGTGTTTCTAGTATACTTACTGTATATATTGCATTACAACGGTTTTCACAGGGCGAGTCATAAAGTGTACTATATCCATAATAGTTATTTATATATCAAGTCCATAATACAAGGCTTTATTGAATGAGTCCGGTTTATGGCCGAGTGAACGTAGTCAGTAAGGCCATAAAGAGAGCGAGAAAGCTTTATGCCCGATTGCTAAATTTGGCTTATTAACAAAAAAATTAATTCAATGACATTCTTGACATTTTTATGACTGTTGTACATATTTATTTGAAAACGTCAAACTCTGACATCGGCTCATTATTGGAAACGTCTAAATCCGACATAATAGTAAAATAAAATAACTTTATTGTACTAGTACAGTAAAAGCAACTTTATAGCCGCAAAACTATATCATAAACCGTCCTTCATAACGTCGTCAGACATAAAATATACATTCTAACAGATGGATATAAAACGGGCTTCATAACGTTCGCCTGTGTAATCCATGAATTGTATAAAAACGTAAATTATTATATATCTAGCTATCTTTGTTCAACAAAACTGGAGGGGATTTTTGATTTTGTGGGACCCTCGTTGTATATATTGCGCGGAAATGGGGGGAGGGGGCAGATTTTCCGCTAATCCACTGTAATAGCTACAAGGCAGGATTAGAGGTCAAACATTAGCAGATCCCAATCGCGCGGATCAACTGAACACGTCTATGCCTGATTGTTGTGCTCAATACGCGCGAGTCAAGATACCGGCGACAGAGCATAGACGATCGCGCAAGAATACGTGCGATGACGCGTGACCATATAAACAATTGTATATGACTACTACTACTACTACTACTCTGAATTTTAATACGCAAGTCGCGCGGTTTGTGGAACGCGTGTCCACGCGCGACCATCTGAACTTAGCCCTAACACTTATCTAGATGATACGATACCCAGACGTCAACAAGTGGTGAGGCTGCAGCCCTACGGTGGTGACTTCGGGGCCAAACGATGGTGGTGGGTTTATAGCTTTCCCAAACCGTGGTATGTTTCAGCTTAGACCGTGGAACTTTCTAACCTAGTCCGTGGACGTTTTGGCCTAGTCCGTGAACCCTAAAGATACACCCATTTAATTTGCAGGTTGGAAATGCAATTGAAATCACATATGATTCACAAAAGAAATAATTTACCCCTCCTCGAGGGTTTAATCCACGTAAAATTCCGGTAGAATGCTGCAGCTCAATTGGCAAGGTCCGTCCCTCTAGGAAAGATACTACCAAAGGAAAGTGGTCAACCAGTCTATACATTTTTGAAATACGTGTGTCGGAAAGATGGCGACAATAAGATTACTCACCTGTACACATAAATCCCGCACAAATTGCGTATTAAAGTCCCCCCCGTAACAACAAAATACTCTTGACAACCAGAAACAACTTAAAACGGGGGAAATATGCATTAAGCCGGTAACAAAGTGTTGATAATTTAATAAAGTAATAACAAAATGCAGAATTTAGTAGTATGTACTGCACATTTTTACAGAACATTTATGCACCATTTCTTAATGATTATTAATAAAAAGTAAAATGACGACTTTGGTAAAGCAGTTTTAACACGTATTTTAACAATTTATTAAACGATCAAAAGAATCCAGTGAACAATAATAAGTGCATTTCTGTGTTTAACTTTGGCGAAACTAGTTTTATATAAGCTGCTGGAGATTTATTACAATTAAGGTACTGGAGAATAATATTTTTTTACGTTAAAGCCAACTCTGTCGCCTCCGGACATAGACAAGCTATTTTTTTCTCAATGAATGTTCAACATTAACATCATAATAAACTGCGCAGTTTGCAATTTGACCTGTCCGGATTATGAATAAAGAAAGTAAATTAAAAACTTAAAATTCATTTATTATGCAGATATTAGCAAGTATTTCGATGAATCACCTATTATTCAACGATAAATAGCTGAAATAAATTCAAATTCTCCAACAATGGTATAATAAGGACGGATGACGCTGCTTTGTGGAAAAGATCGTATATTTTTAGCACAATACACTGATTTATTTTATTCTATTTGCATTTAGTTCTATTATTGCCATAGTGCGACGTTATTTCCATGTGGAATACATTAGCGTTCTATTTTCCATTGGGCAACAGTATGGGCCTCAGCGGAATGTACCCTTTGAAAATAATTTAAACAAATATGTAGGAAATGCGAGGTTTGATAAACAATACACAGGGCCGAGTGAACATGGTTGGGGGCCTGTAGGCAGAATTGGGGTGGAGGCTTGCTCAAGACCGGCGATTTTCGGAAAATCAACCTCCATAGCCTTCTAGAATCTGGGGTGTAAATCATGAGGACCTTTTTATTTACATATTGTTTTTACATAACGTTTTTATATTTACAATTTTTAGTTATTGCAGGGTAACAAACGTAGAAATGTTTACCATTTAACATGTTGGTATATTACGCATGCTCAATATAGTAGGAACTGCGTGCTTAAATGAGGGGCGAGAGTTTGATTTGTCATTCCAAATGTCGAAAGAAATCACAAATCATTCATACTTTTTAGTTGTAATAAACTAAATTTTCAAAGCAATTTGGTGGGGGTCCGAGGCACTGCCTCATTGCCTTGGGGTTAATCCGGCACTGACAATACAGCTAAGGTATCATATAGAAAAACTGTTCTGTTTGATTTCTGATTGCGTAATAGCACATTAAACAACAAGTTTAGTAAAACAGCTTTTCTTACGAGATTTGTTTATACTATGTTTTCGCATTTTGTGTTAGTAGGTAATTGTAAGCAAATAGTGATAGATATGAAAGCATTACAAAGTTTGAAATTTAAGAAATTTCATAGTAGATACTTGTGTAGGATTTCTGTAACCTAGTAACTGATACGGCTTTGTTTATTTATATAATAACTGTAGCTATGATTTTTGTGAGTCGAATTGATTTATATATTAATTACAAAAATGAGTCTTGCGACTGAAAATAATTTAGAAAATTGTTCTGAAGACATTTTAAATGCCGCTCGAGATGCATCGGAAATTTAGCCACACCTTTTGAACATCGCCAGGTTTCATGCTAGAGAACCAGACATTATTTTGTAAATTCTGTAATATAGTGCATTTCATGTTTAAAGTTACTGTCATTATTTCGTCTACTCGCCCTCAGCGATTTGTGTAAGTAAGTAGACTAATAATTTATAATAGTTTATGTTAACTTGGGCTAAACGCCCTGAGATAGTCTGAGCTAGTGAAATTTTATCGTGGGCACGTTACATCGCTTATTCGGGCTAGGTAGTGTCTGCGATCTGCTACGCCACGGCAGCCCAAGTGAGTTTCTTTTCTGTAATAACTTGTAACCCTTACGATCCAACGCATTTATTTATTTATGCAATTGTAGTTCGTAGCACTATAACAAAATGTGGGGGTGCCCCATCCTGTTGAAAAAACAGTTCGCCCTCTAAAAGATTATCGTCTTCGAGGATTTGGGAAATCATTGGGTCGATGTTATTTTCTAACAGATCAAGGTACCTTTCGCCATTTAAATTGTCAGGAATACAAAACGGCCCGACAATGTGATCCCCAAAATGTCAGCCCAAACATTTAACTTCTGAGGCTTTTGGGCATGAGTTTCCATGAACAAATGTGGATTGGTTTCACTCCGATACCTACAATTGTGCCTGTTTACCTCCCCATTTAAGTAAAATGTCGATTTACCAGAAAAACACCTATTGTACAGTAGATTGACATTACCGTTTAATTGTTCACTAAAAATCTCACAGAATTCAAGCCGACGTGACGATCGGGATCATCTTCGTTTAATTCGTGTACCAATTAAATTTATATGGATGAAATTTGTGGGCTTTCAGAATTCGATGAACCGATGACACCGGAAGCCTCAGCCTGATCGATTGAGTATTATCCATCTGCAAATGACCCAGAACTGCCACTTCGACTGCTTCATTCCTAATCGGTCGCTGAGGGTTCATGCTTTTTATTTCCTACAGAACCTGTTTCCATAAATTTTTTCAATAATTGTAAAACATACTGAGAACCAACCTTTCTATGTGTATTTTAGATTTTTTAAACGATTTCGATTGTATGTAATCACCAAAAATAAAATTTATTTTCTTTAAGAACGAATCTATAAAAGTTAAAAAAATACACAGTTATGTAGGGAATTGAAAGACCTTTCAAAAGATGTATCACTCAACCCCCCTTGCTATTTGAAGTTTCTGACGGGGTGGCCGTTGTAGGGTAGAGGGATGATGATAGGTTTACAAGTATTACAGTAAAATATGTCCCCCTTGGCAACAAAGTCGACGTGTTTCACAAATTTTTTTTAAAATTTCATCTCCAAAGTTATTCAGGGTGCCTACTTTTGGTTGGGACACCTTAATATTTCATATAAAACAATATAGAAGTGAAATAAACGATTGCGGTTATCTTATCAAAAATAAAATATATATATTTTTAATAGTACAATAGGGTTTTCCCAGAAAAAAAATATATTACTGAAATACGTACGTAAAAAAATAATTTATGGCATATTTATTATCTTATTAATTTTACTGATAGTAACAAAAAAAAACTTGAAGTTTGAAAAATATCGGGTTCGTTTTAAACAGCCATAAATTGGCGCGTTGTGACGTCAACACCCTGAAATCCAATCACAGAATTATCATCACAGAGGTTGTCTCTGTTCAAGATTGTTTATTAATCTTAGTCTCTGTTAACATAACATAACCTCTATTTATTGACAGCACTCAGCATTTTTCTACTTTAGGTAAATTATCAGCGGCACCTTTAACATATCCCTCTTCCACTTGATTCCATTTTGATTGTAGAATTAATAAAACATAAACCAGAAACTGATAAAATAATAATAAATTTAACGTTTTAGGTTAGTCATCTGATGTGTAATGTCGGTGAAGGTTAAACCTAAACTACAGTACAAAATATTAACGTCCGACGCTTTCATGAATAACTTATGCGGCATTTATCTGGATTCTGATTGGCCAATATTTACATGTCCACTGCTTTAGACCAATCACAGTGCAAGCATTACAAATTGAAATTCTGAGAAGTTTTAGAGGAAAGTTTCCTTTAACACACAGTTAGAATCTATTACAAACTAATTATATCCATAATCTCATTGGTTTACCGGGTAGATACGTAATTCTAGCGCGTAAAAATGCCCGTTTTAAAAAGCAGTGAAATTATCATCAAGTTGTTTTAATGATATTTTCTTAGAAATAATTCTTATTAGAAAAGTAAATTGTAAATTAATAAACTGTTTTATTACGACACAAATTGTTAAAATAAAATTAGTGGGAAAACCCTATTATGTCTAAAAAATATATCACACGTTCCAAAAATGTTTAAAACAACATATTGCTATAAATAAACACTGGAAAATCGGTAGTACTGATGTTTACTATGTATTAAGGCTTTAGGAAGTGCTGCCTTCTTAATTAAATGGTCGCTGTTGTCAGTAAGATAGATTTCTGCTCTCTTTATTACATTAAACGGTGTAGTATCTAACACTTTAGATTTGATCTTGGCTATAGCTCGACGAACACTTCCCTTTAGGTTTTCCAGCACTGTGGTTTATTCTTTCAAATAGCTGCTAAATCAGGCAACCTTGGTGGCCAATCAATATTGTTGCGTCTTGCGTCAAGAGACGAGATAGCAATTTAAAAATAAATCGATATATCTCAAACTAGGTTGATATTTGAAAAATATGACGCTTTTAAATATTATGAACGATTCAGGAGTGGCTTGATATATTTGATTTACGCCAGATTTTGTCAGTCTCTGGGTTTTTGCTTATTTTCCATTATAATTTTTTTGCATGCTTAATTCCTATCAAATACCTTTGTGCAGTAATAAATTTTATTCTTTGTATTTTTTTAAATTACGTGTGATTAATATCTTAAGATTATTACTATTACAAACCTGCACATTATTATACCTCTTCAAGATGGCTAGAGAAGAACACAACATGGTTATTATCGAGACTCGAGTGTTCTGATGAGCACATTATACAGGATGTATTTTTTATACGCCTCCAGGCCATTTACTGAATTGTTAATGTATCATATGCCGTACTACTCCTTTATTTATACCTTCCACTGAATGAGTGAGAATTTTAAAGCAAATAATATGTTCGGGTTTCCCATATATGACATAATTTGACATAATGATGAGTACAGGTGGATGAAGAAAATTATCCGGTTCAGTTTTGTATTCTAACAACTGATCTTTGTAAAAGTTTGTTTGAATTCCTTGAAGGAAACTAGGATTAGAAGATGCACAATAAAAAATCTTACTTTCCATTTTGATCTGTTGGCCAAAATGTCCGATACTTTTTCGTTGGTAGTCATGGAAATTTTTTTTATAATGTCGAGTTCGAAACAAGCTCAGTCCTCAAGTGGTATGGGACGGCTGGAACGAGAGCTCCTTTAAGTAGGATCAGTCTTTCGTCTGGTATTTGTTGCAATCGAAGCATTAGCGTTTTGTTGGTAATATGCGATTATTACACTTAACACGCCAGGCTTGTAATTTGTAATTCAGCGCTCGGCGGGGCACACAACCCGGAGAGTAGCTGTTGGTTGCAGTCTGGTTACATTTCTTATAGTAAAATAAGGATTTTATAGAGGAGATTGCGACTAAAAATATTATGTTTTAATATCCTGCCCTCTAAAAGCACATTTGAACTATGCTAAGCCCAGTCAGACTATTTATTTCTCGATTGCAATAAACACTGGACCGCTAGATGGTGCCTGCTGGCTATTTTACATGTCGCTATCCTAAAGATACCGAAATGTAACAAATAGCCAAGGGATCCTCGTGTCGGTCGCCACATGCCTACCTACTGACGAGAGCCAACAGCTGGAAACTGCAGTCTGCAAGTGGTGTGGGACGGTTACGTTCCTTATAGTAAAATAAGGATTTTATAGAGGAGTTTGCGACTAAAAATATTATGTTTTAATTTCAATGTATTTATATTGATCCAATATTGAACCACGGTCCAGCCAATATTATGTTCTACCTGGGAAGCGTTATGAAGAAAATATTCGTCTAGACAATTAGCATCATTAAGTGATTGGCTCTTATTTGTGGCACAGAAAGTTATAGCGTATTGTGGGTCGAGCATGCTTGGTGAAATGTCTGTCGTTTGTGACAACGCAACTTAGTTTTTTAAAAGTGCAATCCTCCTCCGTAGAGCCTTGGAGTTGTTTAATTGTGTGGCGTGTATTTATGTTTTGAACATAATACAAAAATGTAAAATTCTTCAATCCTTATATTAAAGATTTACTAAAAAAATTACATGTATTTCATTTTGGGGCCACCAGGTACCTAATCAAGAGGAGATGAAGCTGATTTTTTAGATAGGAAACAGTTGATGTTTCAGGTGATGTTATAAATTATATCACATATAACAGGTTTAGATGTAACATTTTTCGACCTTTTAAAGTTTGATTTTATTTCTAATTCAGTTACGTATACAGAATCAGTGAGAAAACTCGTATTTCTTTTATGCAACTCCGATATTTTATGTTGTTAATAAAATTACAGATGAGTTTGAGGAAAACGCTTAAAGCCTTATCTAAATTAATAAAACGGTTAAATATAAGTTGCGTTCTACAACAATGTATAATTTGAAAAAATTTAAATCTCCATGTAGCCCAATCAATAGAGACATAGAAATGGCTCCAACTTGCAAAAGGTACAAGAATGTTAATACGGTGCAGGATTCCTCAACTGGAATATTATTGAAATTCTTGAGTTTTCGACCTTGAGGGGTAGCAAAAAAGTGATTTTACGCCCCTTTTATCCAATATGATGGTGCATGCGACAATCTCTCAAGGTCGAACTAAACCATTTAAATAATATACCTAATTGAAGAATCCTTCAAGTACAAACTTTCTTGTATCTTTTGCAAGGTAAGACTACCTATTGATTGGACTAATATAGAACTTTAAAGTTATATCGCATATAAAAGTATATTATGACTGCTTTCTTGGAGTAGACACAACTTTTAATTCCAACCCTTCTAGTCTTGTTTTTCTGGAAGCTATAAATCCGAGATACAAGTAAAAATAAGTCAATTAGATCCAGCTGGAGAGATTTAGCGGGCCAAAACTGATCAAGTATTTCTGAACTAAGGTACTATTGAATAATCGTCTTCAAACTGCACCTCATTGAATTTGATTTAAAACTATCTAGACGAATCTTGAACTTTGTGATCTCTTAAGATCATACGTTTCCAATCAAGCTGTTAAAACTGTGTAAACAAATGAAAGTCTATGCCTGACTTTGAACAAATGATATTTTATTTCAAAACATTTCATTGTCTATTGCAATTTTTGCCTGAGGTTACCGTGCCTTTAGCAAGGAGCTTGCTAAGAATTTTAATTACCTACGTATTGAAAAAACTGTTTTTGTGACAGCAAAATTGCTCTATTTGACATCAAAGCGTTTTCGTTGCATTTTACATGCTGTCTTTTGCATAACTACAATTTGAGTCCTTTGAATCTTCCTTTTAAAGAAAGTCTTTTGAATATCGCACTACGGTATTAAGAAGGGTATTTTAATAATAACGGGAGAATAGAGATGGTATAAAAGACTAGATAAATATCTACTTTGTCTTTAGTAGTTTTCAAATTGCTCTGGAAGCTGTACATAAAAAAATGCAATGCCATTGCCACCTACTTTTTAATTTCAGCTGCATTTATATAGCTACTGCTTCATTTTATAGTGATATTTACTGGTTATATTATAAGAATAATAACAATAAGTATCGAAAAGCCCAGGAAGGACATTTAACTACACGTGTTTTTAGGTGCTTTCTAGATTACTTCAATTTAGTCAAATGAACATGTAGCTCGTAGATTTTGAGTTACTTAACGGGCTCGAGAAATATTTGTATCCTCCGGCTTGGCGGTATTGCATTCATATATCAGACGATAAGCCTCGCCGACGACAAAAAGACTGGCGCATCGTGTCTCATATAAACACAATTCAAACCACGTTGTCGAAGTGGCACCGATCGGCACGTGCCGGGAACCGGAGGAATTTAGGAGGCACACGTCAACAAAGAAATGTGTACTGGTTTTTTATGACTTCATAAACAGTAAATTTGGGTGGCTACAAAAGAGGTTTATAGACAATGTATCTATTCAATTTTTATGGTTTACAGTCTCGTTTGCGAGTAACAAATTACAATTTTTTTATGCATGGGAGAAAGACAGTTCGTTTATTCATATTATTATCAACGAAATTGCATAACTTTGCCCAAGTGAGTAACCAACTCTTTATCTTTAGCCGTTTCCGAGATCCCTGTTGGTGGGGACGGAATCTGACGCCGATTGTTTCAAGAGAGATTAGATTAAACATTATCACGTACAGGTCTAACAGAAAAATCAAGCATTAGTCAAGCGAAAGAAGTTAATAAGAGACTGCGAGAATCACCTTAATTCAATATTTAACCTGATAAGAAATTTCCCAAGAAGTGAGACATATAAAATGTTAAATTTTTAAAATTAAATGCTACTTCAGGGGATACGAACCTGTTCTTAAAAAAATGCATGTGGCATACCGACATGCTTCCGCGGGATGGTTGCAGCATTTTGCACGTACGCTGTTAAACAATAAATTAACTGGAATTATTTGCGTTCAAATCCTTGTGTATATCCTCTATACAGGGTGTCTCACCGGGAAATGAATTGATCGATATAGAGAAAAGTACGCATCAGAAAATTTTGAAAATTTAGATAATTACTAATGTCGGTGTGGCCAATCCAACTAAAATAATTACAAGCAGCTGGCACTTCCGCTTATACCGGAAGCCGATACCAACTTGCTTATTTCAAATGGAACACCCTATATATTTTAGGGTTTTCGAAAAGAGCATAAAATTCTGAGTTGAAAATAAGCATATCCTATACCTAAACCTAGCCGTTTCAGAGATATTTGATATTTTATAGAAAATTTGACAGGTGCAATGGTTTGCAAGAACCGTTATAACTTTCTTCGTGTAAAAGATCTTCATTTGCTTCTTGTCACATAAAAAGAACACAAGGAGAACTACGTTCTACAACTGAAATAAACTCAATAATATCAGACCAAGTGTTCCATTTTTCGCGTTACATTTTGTCAACTTCAAACCGCGAAAACTTGTTTAGGTCAAATGGAACACCCTGTATTTTTTACGTCAAGTTGTGTAAAATTGAATTCCCCTTTTTCTGATATTAGCATTGTGGGAGTTTAAGTTACAACTTTTTGAAATATTTGCGATTTTATTAGAAATTCATGAATTGTTGTAATCATTTCATCAAATTAGCCATGATTAGAAACAATCAGACATGATCTTATGTCAAAAAATGCCAGCACGTTTAAATTACACCCACGAAGAGTTTTTAAATTTGTTTATTATTTATGGAGAATGTGATAAAGTAATATCAAGAACTTGCAGCGGATTTGCTACTCGATATCCAGAAAAACGGGAACCGTCACCAAACACTGTAAAACGCATACTGGAAAATTTTAAAAATTGCGACTCTGTCAAGGCAAAAATGCAAAAAAGAAAGCCTATTGTTGATGACGAAAACATTGAAATAGTCATTCTGGGATATTTTCATGCATTTCCAAGGATGTAATTAAGACAAGCTGCTCTGGAATCGGGACTATGCAAGGATTCAATTCACAGAATCTTATTAAAATATAAGTTTCACCCGTTTTCATTCCATATGGTTCAAGGATAAAAAGAAACAGATTTCCTAAGAAAACAGAATTTTTGTGAGTTTATTCTAACAAGGTCTGAGGGTCACGATTCTTATTTGGGAAACATTATATGGACAGATGAAGCAAAATTTACTAAAAATGGACTTTTTAATAGACACAATTCGCATTATTGGAGTGACTAAAATCCTCATATGTTCAGGAAGCGAAACTTACAGGAAAGTTGGCAGTTCAATGTTTACTGTGCCATAAGAAACGATAGAGTGGTGGCATTACAATTTTTCAGGAAAATTTAAACGCTAAATTAAATTTTCTCTTCTGCCAATATGTATAGGTAAATTTTTGTTTTTTTTTTTTAGGTGAAAGATTTGAATAAAAACTATTTAGAAAATTGACCTCTCGTCGAACATTGAAACATTTTTTATCAGCACGACGGTGCTCCCCCACATAACGCATATTTAATTAATAATTATATACAAGAAACTTTTTATGATCAATGTATTGCCAATAATGGACCTTTCTTATGGCCTCCTCGCTCGCCCGATTGATCAGTTCTGGATTATTTCATTTGGGGAACTATTAAAAATAAAGTTTATGAGACCCCATTAACAACCATTGTAGTTTGTATGCAAAGAGCAAGAAATGAATTTCAAAACATATCACAGGATTCAATTAGAAGAGTTACCCATGAGGAACTAATCCGAAGGTGCGAAAATGTGTCGATGTTCGAGGGCGGAATTTTGAGCAATTATTAAATTAAAATGATATCATATTTTAAATTGATCTTATCTCTGCTATTTTAGTTCATGCCATATCTTCAATTCGATTAATACGCATGTTACAGTGTTAGTGTTATTTTGCGTTTTTGTGGATATCGAGTAAAATGTGCTGCAAGTTCTTGATATTACTTTATCACATTCTCCATAAATAATAAACAAATTTAAAAAGTTTTCGTTGGTATAATTTAAAAATGCTGGCATTTTTTGACATAAGATAATGACTGATTGTTTCTAATCATGGCTATTTTGATGAAATGATTACAACAATTCATGACTTTCTAATAAAATCGCAAATATTTCAAAAAGTTGTAACTTTAACCCCCACAATGCTAATATCAGAAAAAAGGGAATTCAATTTTACACAACTTGACGTAAAAAAATACAGGGTGTTCCATTTGACCTAAACAAGTTTTCGCGGTTTGAAGTTGACTAAATGTAACGCGAAAAAACGGAACTGGTATATTATTGAATTTATTTCAGTTGTAGAAAGAACGTAGTTCTCCTTGTGTTCTTTTTACGTGTCAAGAAGCAAATGAGGATCTTTTACACGAAGAAAGTTATAACGGTTCTTGCAAACCGTTGCACCTGTCAAATTTTCTATAAAATGTCAAATATCTCTGAGCGGCTAGGTTTAGGTATAGGATATGCTACATATTTTCGACTCAGAATTTTATGCTCTTTTCGAAAACCCTAAAATATATAGGGTGTTCCATTTGAAATAAGCAAGTTGGTATCGACTTCCGGTATAAGCGGAAGTGCCAGCTGCTTGTAATTATTTTAGTTGGATTGGCTACATCGACATTAGTAATTATCTAAATTTTCAAAATTTTCTGATACGTACTTTTCTCTATATCGATCGATTCAGTTCCCGGTGAGACACCCTGTATACTTATGCATCTGTGAAAGAATGTGCTTTATTTCGTCAAAGTTGTTTTTAATTTTTTAAATAATTTAATAGAGAGTGTCTTATTATAGTTTTCCAAATAACCATAGGTAGTGAATCACCCTATGAAACCAAATTATAAAAATGTTAACATATCTCCTTCAAATAATCATCTTGTATTTACAATTTTGACCTTGACTTTTCACAAAATTTTCCAAAAATATGGCTGTTAAAACAGATGGCGAAGGATGGTACCAACATAATTAATACCCAGTGAAATTAGTAGAGGTCTGCAATGCTTTATATAATCCTGTATTGACAATAATTCTGATCGCTTAATTGTATGAGAGGAACCGCCCCAAATAGTGATCGCGTAAGTAATATGCCCAAGTCCCTCGTCAATTGCCGGAGCAAAAAAATCGCGCAATAGCTTCACACTGGCATTCTTAGTCACTTTATTACGCGTAGAAAAGATGAGTGAGCTTCGTGTTTTTCTTCATCATTTTTAAGTTTGTTAGGTTTTGGCGTGATTAGAAATGAGAGAACTTTATTTATTTAAAACCTAAAGATTACTATGAAACGTTATCCAAGTGGTGTCATCAGCATAAACAATGCATCTGTAAGGCAACATGCATGGAGTAATTCGTTGATATTTTCTTTTATATAGATAACAATGAAAAAGTTTAAGAGAAATTTCACATGCGTCATGTCATAGACACTCAATTTTTCCACGAGCAAGTCATGTGGAAATACAGCTAAAGCCTTGGACAGGTCAAGCAATGTAATCTCTTATGTGCCTACTATGTTCCAGGCTCTCAACATTGTTTTGCAATACTGTAAACACAGCAGGTAGAGTACAGCTACTCAGAAAATTGTTGGAATCGAAAAAGTTTAATAACCGATTTTTCAAAATTATTTCTAAAACCTTTGCGAAAATTAAGATGATGGAAATGGGTCGGTGGTTATCCATATCTACGGCACTACCCATTTTAAGAAATGGTAAAACTTTAGCAATTTTAAAAGCAATTCCTTTCAAAGTTGTGTAATGTAATCATCAGTTACCAGGTTTCATTCTGCATTACCAGCTCTTATGTGCGAGGCTGTTGGCATATATTTTGTCTTTTCCTCGATCTGTATCCCATTCTGTCAGCTGCCTTTGCTAGGTCTAAGAGAGTTTCTGCAGACTTTCTTCTCGTTCTTGTTATTATGTTACATCTTCTGCATATGCCAAAGTCTGTGCTGACTTAGTGAAGATTGTATCCCTATTTCAAGCTGTTACATGGCCTATGTCCATTTAACAGTTTTAGTTAAAAACTAGTGCATAGCTAATAATTATTCGTGCATAGCTAATAATAACTCGTGCATAGCTAATAATAATTCGTGCATAGCTAATAATAACTCGTGCATAGCTAATAATTACTATTGCATAGCTAAAAATTACTTTTGTACTGCTAATCAGATTACTTTTGTATAGCTTAAATTAATTTCCTGCAGCTTTGTATAGCTAGCTTAATGTTTCGTGCAGCTAATTCAAATATATTTTGTACAGCTAACTAGCTTATATTTGCATAGCTAACATTGCTTAAATGTTGCATAAATAACTTGCATAAATTTTGTATGTGCTTATATTTGGTTAAATTTCCTACAATTTTCACCCCATTCATTGAGAGACGTCAATTGCCAAGAAAAATTTAGAATTCTTGCAATAAGAGACAATTGTGGGCCTGGATTGCTGTCCCAGAACCAGCCACCTGACCCATAAACCACCTAGGATACTGGTATCAATTTGTTTTTTATATATATATATTTTTTTTACATTTCAATTTGTCTCAAACCGATTTGTCTAATTTTTTGTAATATATTTTGTCATTCATTTTAAACTATCTTTTTATTTCTCTTACCAACAATTTCAGTCTGATCTATAGCAGACTGGTTATTCGAGAAAAAGAGAATATTTTGCTTAATTTAGTATAGATGGTGCCCAATTTAACATCAATTTTTCTTTGTCTCCTTTTCTCGAAATAAACAGAAATCTGTCGCTTATGCTGTACATGTCAGAAAGGGTAAGTTTCTCCACTCTTACGAATGCTCTGGACCCACGGCTCTCTGCTCCGGCTTAAACCAGCTAGTCGTCCGCACATGTTGCCTCAATTCTTTCTCAAAAATAAATAGTAAGAGAAAGGAGGTAACATAATTGGCGACCAACGTGTGGGGCCCGAAACAATATAATTGGCGACAAATGTGTAGGGCTCAATTCAATAAACATACTTATATAGTAAGAGTAGTAAGAGAGGTGAAACCCCAATTTTTGAATGTATTGTATATGAGACAAATTTTTAAATTTTTGGTAAGAAAATAATTTTTTCTTGAGTCATATTTTTGCTTATATTTCATTTTGTCTAAAAATTTTTATTATATATATTTTTGCATATATCTTTGCTTACAACAATTGAATTCTATGGTATACAGAAAATTTGCGTCCTTAAATATCAAATATTTTACGTCCAAATATTTTCTTAAAATATTCTTTATTAGTGAAAGTGAAGTTGTGGAATTATACCTACCTGAAATATTATTTTGCTGCTTAAAGTGTTTAATTTGATTTATTTCTGGAAAGTTAAAATTGAAACAACAGTTTTTTTATTTGATAGATAAAATTGTTTGTGTTTTTTTATCTCTTGACAACAGATAAGACTACATTCATTTGCTATTTAAAACATACAATTTATTGCCAGTTGGGTTCTTAATAAAAACTTTTAATTTACTTCTTTACATTTCTTGCATGGAACTTCCATTTTGTGTAAGATATTTAACGGAATCTGAGGTAGATTATGAACTACGTATTCGAAATGTTAAGGCATCTAATAAAACTTTAGATATAAAACGGATGATATTAGACAATTTATTAAAAAAGCAAAAACGCGAATTTCAATCATTAAAAGATCCTAGCTTCGATGTTGAAACAGAAAAAACTGCAATCACCAACACTATCGCTGAACTACTTGCTTTAGTTCACGATTTTTCAGCATGCAAAGAGGACACATCCTATTTAATAATTTCAAATCGTTTAATATGCCTAACAAATCGAGTGCATAGATTCGTGGTTCCGGAAGAACCAACAGAGTTAAATATTAACTTACAGGAATTTAAAGATGACGCAGTTGCATCCTGCGAGGAAATAGACGCACGTTTAGAGGTTAATGTTATTCCTAAATTAGAAAATATTTCACCTATTAATTACCCAATTGACAAGAAATATGTCCCAGTTTATAAATGGGGAATTCAGTTTGACGGAAAGTCAAATTTAAAAGCTTTTCTCGAACGAGTCAAGGAACTTGCTGCCGCTAGGAATGTATCGGAACAACAATTATTTGAGTCTAGTATTGATTTATTTACTGACAAGGCCTTAATTGTTTATCGGTCAATCAGATCTATTGTATCCAATTGGCAAGAGCTTGAAGAACAGCTTAAAATCGCTTTTTTGGTATGCGATTATGATGAAAAATTGTTAGATGAGATAAAATCTCGTAGACAAGGACAGTCAGAGTCCATAAATATTTTTGTTGCTACAATGCAAAATTTATTTAATCGTTTAGATACTGTTTTAAGTGAAGAGGAAAAGTTAAAAATAATTAGACGTAACATTTTGCCTAAATATATTCATGCATTAGCTTTAACAGATATTAAAAATACAGCCGAACTATTAACTTTATGCAAGAAAATAGATTTGGCCACACAAATGAAAAATAATTATTATTCTCCAACTTCTAAAGCATGTGTCCTTGGCATATGTAGAAAATCTTCCATCACCTAAAAATAAAAATAATTTCAATTCTAAAAGCAAAAGTAACAAAAATATTAGTCTAAATAATAATTTGAATCAAGAAAATGCTGTTCCGGGTATATCAAATAATAATAAATTTTCTATTTCTTGTTGGAATTGTCAAAAGAAAGGTCATAGCTTTCACGAGTGTAGACAAGCTCGAAATAGGTTTTGTTTCCGATGTGGAAAACCTAATTTTACTTCTAAGACTTGCCCAGTGTGCAATCCAAAAAACTAGAAAGGTTTTCTGCTGTTTTATCAGGCCCACGGCAGAAAAATAACCCTAGAGGCCGAGTAATTTTTAATTCTAAGTTTAAAAAGCATTCCAGAAATGACTCAAATAGACATATTTTCTCAAATTTCAAAGTTAAACCTAAAACTGACATTTTTGACTGGGAGAAGTGGAAAAATACAGTTCGTAAATTTTATAAAAATAACTTTTCTGAAATTTCACCTACTTTAGTAAATATACCTGATGCAAATATCAACCTGTTAGATATTTCACTCGATAATCTTGAACCTTGGTACATAAAAATGCGAGAGAACATCAATAAGAGGCCAGAAAAATATCCACAGTGGATGGTTAAAGATGGGTATATTTTTAAACATACGCAAAGGAAATTAATTTTAAAAACTAATATTTCTGACTGGAAATTAGTAGTTCCTCTTGACCAGCGACGTCAAGTAATTCAAGATAGCCATGATGTACCTACAAGTGCACACATGGGTTTTTATAAAACGCTTAAAAAAGTCGCAGAAAGTTTTTATTGGCCTAAGATGCGTCAAGATATTTTAAAATATGTTCGTAAGTGTCATATTTGCGGACGAGAAAAACCTCCGAACGATCAAAAATGTGGTTTAATGGGTGCTGAGAAAAAAGCTACGTTTCCCTTTGAACTTGTTTGTTACGATACAAAAGGTCCTTTTCCGCCTAGTTCGAAAGGTAATCGATTTTTATTAGTTGCGGTAGATTATTTTACTAAGTACGTTATAATGAAGCCTGTACGGCGTGCAACGTCTCAAGCTATTGTTTCTTTCTTGGAATCAGTATTTTTAACATATGGTGTCCCAAGGACATTACTTTTAGACAATGCTTCAGCTCATAAAAGCAAAGAATTCGATAAGTTTGTAGCGAAATTTAGTATCCCTCAGGTATTTTTCAACCTATTCTACCACCCCCAAGTTAACCCAGTCGAGCGTGTAAACAGGACGATCGGTACAGCTATAAGATGCTTCATTAAAGATTCTCATAAAAAATGGGATTTACAAATTCCTGAAATTCAATTTGCCATCAATACAGCTGTACACGAGGTTACTGGTTTCACGCCAGCATTTTTAAATTTTGGTAGAAAGCTACCTATTCGAGGCAGTTATGGTGATAAAGACTCTGATATAACTTTACCAGATCTAGATGATAATCGCAAACTTTTTGCCAATGAGCTGGACAAATTGCCAGAAATTTATAAATTGGTCCAAGAAAGACTTAACAAAGCTTACAAACGAAGTTGTAACTATTATAACTTAAGACGAAAAGATCGCGTTTTTCAAATTGGTGACATAGTCTGGAGGCGAAACTTTGTGAAAAGCGATAAAGAAAATGATTTTTCTGCAAAATTAGCTAATCGTTATGTTTTATGTACAGTCCGAAACGTCATTTCCAATGTTTCATATGAATTGGAACATATGGATGGTAGTCCCGCTGGAAATTACCATATTTCAAAGTTGAAACCATACTTTGGTTCAAACTCTAATATTTCAGTGATACCATAATAAGGAAATGAATGTTTTTCTAAAATCGGATCATCAAAACTAGATAAACATAACGATTCACTTAAATACCTATTTTATGTCTCTTGATTTTTTTTGAGTGTCTATTTTTGGCAAATTTCCTTAAATTATACAATAAGTATAATAATTTTTTTGGTGCAAAGCCACCAAAAACAATTTTTTTGGTATACCAGTAAATAAAGCTTACGCAATTTCTTTTTGGTACTAGTACGTACCATCGTTTGTCGATATTTTTTTTCTTCGTAAATCTCTAACGAAGGGATGTATTGGATTAACTTTCAAGGTTAAATATATCTGTAGACATGGCATGCTACCATTTCTACATACTTCATTTTTTTGAGTGAATTGTTTCACTCATCCGGAAATTAAAAAAATTTCCTCCCGCTCCTCTTTCGAGGATGATTCTCTTGTAAATTTTGTATATAAAATGGCCATTATTTTTTAAGTCCTTTAAGCATTATTAAGTTAAGTCCCCTATCCATTACTCTTTAAGTCCTTGATGCATTATTCATTAAGTCCTTCGTGCATTTTATTCACTAATAATTCATGCACTCCTTAATTTAAGTATCACTGAATTATATCATATATCACATATGTTTATCATTCATTGCTTAAGTACTGTACATATTATTGTAAATATTAGTTTAATTAAGTTGTAAATTAGTAAAAATATTTAGCTATATTTTTCTGGAAATATTTTCTAAAAATATTTCTTCCATTAACAATTTTTTGAGATCTGTTTATCAAAAAGATTTCTTTTTCATATCTTACCTATAAGTTATCTTACTTGTGAGATACACTGCTCTAAATTGTTATTATGTAAATATTTTCTTTAACGTTGAGAAAATTTTCTCAAATACTAACCTTTAATAAGTACGTTTCCTCACCATCGCTTGCTAGCCAGACTTTTTCTCCAATGAGAATACGCGAGTCAATCTTTTGCATAACGTACAGTATTCATTATTATCGTACAGCGGTAACTTTAGTAAAAAGTTATTTGTCTTTTATGTATTTTCCGGCTGGATCTATAACTTTCTATTTCTACTTTCTTCAGATCCACGAAGGTTCAGGGGTGGGAACAAAATAACATCCGGTAGCTTACGTTACCAGATGATGAGAACCTACAAATGTAAAAATATTGTAATTATTTCTTTTTCCTTTGTTCAACTTTCTGAACAGGAGTACTTACCTCTACTTATAATTTTACTTGTGGATTCTCATAACGATAGACAACAACACCGTCTCTTCTCTTCTTTTGTGTTTGTATTTTTCTTCTTTCTTTTTGTGCTTTCTGTGAATACCTATACGATTCTTTACTTCAATTTGGTTTAATCTTTTCCTACCACCTTGGATAAGAAGCCATAACCTCAAAACTTTGACAACTAAAAGTTTAAAACCATAAGTTTTATATTTTTACTAGATTATTTTAATCACCTTTCTGAAAACCAGCCTTATGGGTATTCAGTACTTTCCTCTTTCTTTTCTTTCTTGTTTATGTTTCTTCTATTTACCGTAATTAATAAAATTCTCCTACCTAGGTAAATTTAATTTTTTTTCTAGCTTCTCTACTTCGCATCACGATTTTAACTTTGATTTTTGACAACAATTTTTCTGATTTAACTATAGTACATCTTACATGTACTATCTGATTTGTTTTGAACTATCAGTTTTAGCACTCAACGGCTATACACTTGAATTGTAGGTTAACAATACCACAAGTTTTCACTTCTTGCTAACCTATATTGGCATATAATATTACATTATATGTATCGTGGTATTAGTTTTATAAAACTCTACCAATTTTAGTACTAGCAACGGCTTCACAGTTGCTCAGACGTTATAATGTCTGTAGGATTTCGACATTAAGTCGTCTCCTTAAAATTAATTTTATCCATTTTTTTTGTCAATTTTTAAATTTCACAACACAACTTTTCACATTTTTTTCATTACTTAGTTCCGAAGATTTCTCCAGTTTAGGTCAAACACTTGCTCCCTGTACGTAGAACTTCTGGTAGAGAATGTATTTTGTCACTCATCCTTCGCTCGCTTTCTCAATTTTGTATTTTATGTTTCCTACAAGGAATTAATAATATTAAAATATTGTTTACTTTCATAATGTGTTTACGACTAAAGCAAAGCAAAAATTTTTATACGTACCTTAAAAAATTTTTTTTCGCCAGAAGGGAGGCATTCTGTTACATGGCCTATGTCCATTTAACAGTTTTAGTTAAAAACTAGTGCATAGCTAATAATTATTCGTGCATAGCTAATAATAACTCGTGCATAGCTAATAATAATTCGTGCATAGCTAATAATAACTCGTGCATAGCTAATAATTACTATTGCATAGCTAAAAATTACTTTTGTACTGCTAATCAGATTACTTTTGTATAGCTTAAATTAATTTCCTGCAGCTTTGTATAGCTAGCTTAATGTTTCGTGCAGCTAATTCAAATATATTTTGTACAGCTAACTAGCTTATATTTGCATAGCTAACATTGCTTAAATTTTGCATAAATAACTTGCATAAATTTTGTATGTGCTTATATTTGGTTAAATTTCCTACAATTTTCACCCCATTCATTGAGAGACGTCAATTGCCAAGAAAAATTTAGAATTCTTGCAATAAGAGACAATTGTGGGCCTGGATTGCTGTCCCAGTACCAGCCACCTGACCCATAAACCACCTAGGATACTGGTATCAATTTGTTTTTTATATATATATATTTTTTTTACATTTCAATTTGTCTCAAACCGATTTGTCTAATTTTTTGTAATATATTTTGTCATTCATTTTAAACTATCTTTTTATTTCTCTTACCAACAATTTCAGTCTGATCTATAGCAGACTGGTTATTCGAGAAAAAGAGACTATTTTGCTTATTTTACTATAGATGGTGCCCAATTTAACATCAATTTTTCTTTGTCTCCTTTTCTCGAAATAAACAGAAATCTGTCGCTTATGCTGTACATGTCAGAAAGGGTAAGTTTCTCCACTCTTACGAATGCTCTGGACCCACGGCTCTCTGCTCCGGCTTAAACCAGCTAGTCGTCCGCACATGTTGCCTCAATTCTTTCTCAAAAATAAATAATAACGAAAGGAGGTAACAAAGCTTGGCATCTCTAATAATTTTCTCCAGAGCTATGTTAATAGTTGACACGCCAGCGTATCCCCCTGTCTCACTCCTTTGTGTATTTCAAACCCTTCCAATATATCACTTCTTTAATTGCGGATGTGATGTCAACCACGGCTATTTTAATCAGACATATTAGCTTCTTTGATGCTCCGATCTCGTTCATGGCTTCGTAGGGTTTCGGCTTATAAATGTTATCGTCATACGCTGCCTTAATGAAAAGATTGTGCATATCAATGTGAAATTCTCTAGATGTCTCTAGGATTTGGCGCAAGGTGAATATTTGGTCTGTCTGGTCTGAATCCTGACTGACATTCTCCAAGGTGGGATTCAGGACATGGTTTCAATCTTTCATTTAGGATGTTAGACAGGATCTTGTATGACGTGTTGAGAAGAGTGATTCCCCTATAATTTTGGCAGTCTAATTGATTCCCTTTTTTATGGAGTGAGCATGAGTCCTAAACCATTCCTCTGACATGTGTTCCTCTTCCCAGACTTCACAGGTGATCTTATACATGTACTCCACTAGTTTTTCCCATCATGTTTGAACAGTTCTGTTGGGATATTGTGGCTGTCAGCGGACTTATTATTCAGCTTTTTATAGGCGTTGCCACTTTCTAGATGTTCTTGATTCCAGAACTCGAACTCTAAGGGTTTGCTTATTTCGTCCACCAGAAGCTCTTGAAAATGTTCTGTCCATTTACATAGAATTTTTTTTTATTGCTTATCAAGTTTCCTGCTTTGTCTCAATAGATGTTGGTTCTCGGCTTAAGAGCCTTTCTGGATGCGTTTAATTCCTGATAGAATTTTCTAGTGTCATTCTGGTTTAGGTGGCTTTCAAGTTGGTCTAAGAGTTGATTTTCTGTCTCCCGTTTCTTTCGTTTGTTCTTTTCTCTTCGCCCTTGTCCTAGTTGTAGTATGATTTTGTAGGCTTCGTTTTTTTTAGCGGTTACTGCGCAGCATTCTGCGTCGAACCAGTCGGCAATTAGTTATTTTTTTGTTGTTGTTCCCACCATTTCTACTGCTGCGGTTATTAGGGTTTCTTTGCATCTGCTACACGTTTCTCATTTCATAATTAGTGTATTATTGAATTAATAATAGTTTATTAGACCAAGTAATATTTTTCTAGAGAGAAGTACAAAATTTCAAGTATAGCCCAATATAGAATCCGTGTGTCTTATTGTTTATTATAAAGATTTTTTCTCTTTATCTGCAGGTGGCAATTGCAGTTGATACAAAACAGTATCACACGTGACCATCCTAAAGCTTCCCCAAAACACAGGCATTAGATGTGCGCCGACTAGCTCAGTCGCCTAATATGCATGAATCTCGCTAGCCCGCCTTCCGTTAACCAATTACATTTACTCCGATTGCCCGTATCACTCACGATAACTTCCTGTGACGCAGAAACTAATATCCGTGAACATTGTAATTAACAACCCGCCATGCCACGCCGTTTAAGTTTCATATTTTCCGATAATCCGCAATCTGTTGCTGTTGCCAATCTCATTTAATTTTCGTTTGAAAACTCAATCTTCTAAATTTAGCAGAAACCCATATCTGGCACCCTGAAATTGGATGCAGATTTTAATGGAGTTAGATATAAATGACGGTGGGAGAAAAGGTCGACGATCATAACGGAAGTTACTCTTGGCGGAGACTTGAAACCGGAAGCTTCTATTTATGGCCTCATTAAGGCCTGTAAAAATAAACAGTACCTTTCATTGGAAACAAGTAAGCCGCATGGGCTGGATGTTTAATGAAAACATAACGATATAAATGCGATTTTTGTACGGTTTGAAGATAGGAAATTATCAACAATCAACATTTCTGTTCCGCTGGTTACTCGAGGTTGTACACAAATATGTTTATTTCCATTTTTCAGTCGCGTTAATCATGTATGGTTATACATTTATACAGGTAGATCTGAATATACTGGAGAATTGCAATACTTAACTGAAGGTTTCAATTAGAAAAATGTCATTTTACAGTTTTTTAAAATAAATGTGCATAAAAACCCAAGCATAGTGGTATCAAAGGACAATTTAATGGACACAAGGAGCCACCACCGTCGAAAAGACGAGTTCAACTGTCACAAACCTTGTGTGCAAAACACAATTTCTTGGTCAAGTTGATATTATCTACATGGATTTCTCCAAGGCTTTTGACAAGCTAGATCATAGTACTTTGATTAGTAAACTGTTTCCACCTTTCTTATTCGTTACTACAATTAATTGAATCATATCTGCAGGATCGATATCAATTTGATCAGTACCGAAGCTATAGATCTGGCAGTTTCTTAAAAAAATCCGGTGTGCCACAGGGGTCGAATCTTGGTCCACTTTTCTTTGTTATGTTTATTAACGATATTTTGGAGAGCTTCGTCGGTAAATACAGTGTTCTTAACAAAATTTCGATCCCTGTTGTGTTTATTTAGAACAAATTGACAAAACTTTAGCCTTTGTGGAAGATCCCTTCGAAGTAAATTTTGTACAGGAGTGAGATGATATGGGCAGAAGCATTCTATTTTTAGTTTTTAAAACCTGCGGAATGAAATTATAAATTTTACATTTCTGATAGGTGAAGGATGTCTTAAAATATTCTGTTCAAAATTTTGGTGGAGTTAATAAAGTTTTAAATCTAAGATTAATGTTATGAATATCAGTACGAAATGTTATTTTTCTGTGCAGAGATGATGGCACTTTATTGATAATATTTGTATGGAAAAGTATGACAGCATGCGTAATTCTACAATTTTGCATATTTAACCTTCCAGCATTTTTTAATTTATGAGATATTCTTTGACGTCGCCGCACACCAAATATAAGTCGTAAACATGAATTTTGAACAGTTTGAATATTGACTGGTTAAATGTGGACCATGTACAGTATCCGCATAATTGAATTTTGACAATATGAAGGTTTCGCAAAGCGCATTAATTTTATTTTGAGTGTCAAATAATGCATGTTGCCGTAAATCAGTTTTAAAGAAAAGTATTATATAAATATATTTTTCAAATCTTAATTTATAATAAATGAAATAATAAAGCCCTAAATTTGTTGCTTGATCAACTATTTCAAGTGAAGCATTATTAATTTTTATATTAATGGTACTATTTAAAATTTGACGATTTATTTTATTTCCAAAAGTTAATACATTAGATTTAATAGGGTTTATGATTAAGCAGTGGTCTGTGGTTGTTTTAATAAGTGACTCAAGATCGCTATTGATTGATATACAAGCATTAATTAACATCTGTGGAGGGAAGCTGTACTAGATTTGGGTATCGTCTGCTTAAAAATGAGTTTTGTAGTCCTGCAAGCTGTTCATTAATTTAAATGTGTATATTGCAAAAAGCAAGGGACCCAAAATTGATCCTTGTGGTATACCTGAATTAAGAGTTAGATAACGAGAGCTAACCCCGTCAATGCAGACTCCTTGTTTTAAGATAGTTTTCTATTAGGTTAATCGAGTTTTCAGAAAGACCCATATATTGAAGAATAGCGAGTAATATATCATAATAATTATGACGAGTGTTAAATAAGTTTCTTTGAATATTGTCCTTATCAAGTTTGTTCAAATTAGGATATGTATAGTTCAAGTAGGAAAATCCTGAGACATAAGAAACCCAACAAAAACTTTACGACCTCATTAAAGTACCGGTACTCTTTTTTGTGCTGTTCGCAAATTGACTCGCTTACCTTTATAGGTTTTTAATGCGCGTCGGGAATGTTTCATGTCAAGCTTGGCGCCATGGCCCGTAGCGGTATAATTATGTTGTAAAGTTTTTGTTTGCATTTTTTATTTACTGGGATCTATTTACTTCAACTTAGCGCCATGGCCCGCTGCGAAAATAATTGTCGTAAAATTTTTGTTTCGTTTTTTTTGTCTCAGTTTATTCCTACTTGAACTATATCTATGCATTTTAGGTCCACTCACTTTCTCATTTAAATTTAATTTACATTATACTAATTGGTGATCAGATATATGATTTGTTTCAATAACACCTTTTTCTAGTGCAACTTCCTTGCGACAAATGACTAAATTTAAAAGACTGGAGGTATTATCAGTAATTCTTGTCGGGGCATCAATAACTTGACAAGGCCCAAATGAATCCAGTACAGAAAAAAAACTTTTCACATTATTGTTTCCATAATCAAATAAATTTATATTAAAATCATCACAGCATATAATTTCATCTACAGTTGGAAATATAATACTCTGACTTTCTTCAAACGCAATAAAAATTGTTTATTACTTGATTAGGAGGCTTATACACAATTCCTAAAGCAATATTCTTATTTTTAATTTGTATATTAATCCACAGCTATTCACGAAAATGTTGTGCCTCGCTCTTGGACTATTATATTAATTCCTAGAAAAGAAATGTAGTAACTTAATTTTGTATATGTTCGAAAATCTAATTACTTCTAGGTTAACCTACGCATACAATTGTTTGTTCCGTGATTTTCAATGAATATCAACGAGAATTTCTCCGAATACTGAATATGTATTTATATTAGGATCTCTAGATTTTTAGATCTAATTAATATTTCCTGTTGTCGACCCGACATGTCGTTAGCTAAGGCCAAAATGTAAATATTTACGGGCACGTTTGTGACGGGGTGTCATATTTTTAGATTAGCAGATGAGATGTAGTTTTATTTTCGTACTGAATTTATACCATAAAATCGTTTAATGTGCTTTTAGAAGTTGAATTAACGTCGGTTATTAACAATTAGGTACATTAGTTTTTTTTTTATTTAATCCTTGTGTTTACAATGCTAGAAACACTTTGACTGGCATTGACGGTTGTAACAGTATTAAGCCTCCTGTTAAATTAAAATACAGTATTACTTTTTTGCCAATTTGTTAACGGTATTTGTACGAACAATTAAAATTGAGCGATAAAAAATAAATAATTAGAAAACCCGGCTGTGAGAACGTAAATTCTAAATAAAAGGCGAGCCGGGTGGTTTTTTAGTTTTTAATAATAATAATAAACGTCTTTATTATATCCCATGACAATTACAAAAAGAAATATACAGGGTCTGGCAATAGTGCGTCGGACCTCGATATCTCGAGTTCTACGATTTTTTTTTTAAATTGCAAGTAAACTAGATAAAAAGTCTATAACTGGAAATTATTTTCGAACATACAGGACGAGCCAAGACGAAATTACAGGACCAAGTGCCTTTTTTAAAAATAGAATGCTATGTATATCAGTACATTTTTTTAAGCCTTTTTTAGGCTCTATTCCAACTACTTGGATGTAATGAATTTTTTTGTTGAAATAATGCAATCTGCAGAAGGATATTAAAAAAATCACCACAGTCACAATGAGGAAGTTGCACGTTATTTTTTTATATCACAGATATATAGACGACAGAAAAATATGCTTCCCCGTATTTTTCCTTTTTTTTCTTTTGTTAAAATTGAGGGTTAAAAAAAATATTTATTTTGGGTGAATATAAAACCATTGAAACGCTCTGTCCGTGCTTAGTGACGTCGTATGTGCCAGATGACGTCACGTTGTTATTGTTGAAATGTTGAAACATCTAAAAGGAATGCTGTAGCTATATATTAATAATGTAAGCCTCTTATGAAATCATTATTCGTCGTATTAATCAATAGTTAATAACAAGATTAAGGATAACAACGTGAATTCGCAAACTCAAGGCAAATTAGTGACGTCAAAATGACGTCAAGCCAATATCATTGCGTTTTCAGTCACGTGGTTTCGTTTACATAAAAGCTCAAATTTTAATGTCGAATATTTACGAAATGACATTTTTCTACGAGTTTATTTTATTATATTAACAACTTATACAATGTTATTATGGAAGAATAACAAATTCAAGCATTTTTAAAATGTATGCATCTTCCTCATTATGAGTTTTAAGAAAAACTGTGTGTGAGTTGCTCACCCTGTATCTAAGATGCTTAGCTATCGGAGTGACTGGGCCGGACGGGATTACGTGTTCGACGCTTTTGTAAGATCACCTCCATCTTGGCGAGGAGGGTATGAGTTGGAAAAGAGGGACATTATGTGTGGAACTGTTTTAAGAGTAGTATATTGTAATATTGTTCGAGTTATAAAGTATTGTTTGTTAATTGTTAATATATTTTTGATATTGAAACACGTTTTTTTATATTTGTGTGAATACCAGTTACGAGACATCTAATTCATGTTTTTGAATCATTTCCATTTCCTAAAAATGTACAGGGTGGCCAAAAATTATTTTTCAATTAAGAATTTTTTAAATTGAATTTTCTCGATTTTTCCAAATGGAACACCCTGTATATTTTTCGACGATGTGATGAGAAATGAAAAACGAATATGTTTTGTAAGTACTTCCCTATATCAAATGTCAAATTCAAGAATAAACTTAAAAAAAGAGGTTCCCTCAAATAATTCATTCAATTTATAATAGATGTTCGACGTGTTGCCCATTTTGATTGACACACGTCTTTACGCAATTTTGAAATGAGGCCATTTAGTGGGACCATTTCTTCCAATCCATTGAAATGAGTAAATAGTATTTAACCGGTCCTTTACTGTAATGTTTTTTGTACATTTTTTTTTGCTGTTTTCGTTATTCGACAAGCAATAAAACCTCAGTTTGGTATAAATTGTCGTGTACAAAGGAGCATTTATCATACTTATCGGCCGTTACAATTTGTATTGAATTTAAGATTGGAATTTTACAATATAAATTTTAATAAAGTGGAACTTGTAAATATGACTTTTGTTTTGGGCGAGTCAGACAGAAATTGTTTACTTGCCAATGGAATTTATCACCAACGTTATCCTGAAAGATTCCTGACGCTAGCAGCTTCCAAAACCTTCTCGACAGATTTCTGGAAACTGGAAATGTCGAATATAAAAAAAGTGAAAGAATAAAACATGTTGTGAACGAAGAAAATGAGTTTTCTGTGGTGCTGGCAACGGTTGAGAATCCCCATGTTAGTCAAAGAGAAGTGAGCTCATTAGCAGGAATAAGTAGACGGTCTCTGGGTATAATCTAAAAAGAAATAAGTTGCATGCATATCATATTCAAATTCCCCAGGAATTAATTATCTGATGACGATTTTCAAAATGGCCTACAATTTTGTAATTGGGCCAGAGGTGAAATGCAACATGATTTCAACTTCTTCAATACTGTTTTATTCAGTGATGAGGCAACTTTTCATAAAAATGGATTTGTTAATAGGCACAATTTCCATTATTATGCCTCACTTTTTTATGCAAGTTGATAACCAACACAGATGGTCTATAAACATTTGGGGAGGAATTATTGGAGAACATGTAATAGGGCCACATTTCTTTGATGGTACATTGACTGGAGGTATTTATCTTCATTTTTTGGAAAACTATGCCATAATTATTGGTAAATCTTCCTGAAAGAATTCGAAATAGGATGTGGTTTCAGCAAGATGGTGCTCCACCACATTATTTAAATGCAGTTAGAGACCACTTAAATAATACCTACCCTAATCAATGGATTGGAAGAAATGAACCCACTAAATAGCCTGCTAGATCTCCAGATCTTACAAAAATAGATTTCTTTTTATGAGGATACGTGAAGGAAATTGTTTATAGAGTCACACCAGCAGTTTTAGGAACAGTGGGAGCCTCAATTCAAAAGCGCATAGAGGTGTGTGTCAATCAAAATGGGCAACATGTGGAACATTTATTATAATTTTTTCTACCGAGTTATTTGAAGAAACTTCTTTTTTTAAGTTTATTTTTGAATTTTGTAATTAATTATAGCTCAATAAAACGAAATTAGTTGTAATTATCCCTATCGTCGAAAAATATACAGGGTGTTCCATTTGATAAGATTGAGAAAATTCAATTTAAAATGTTCTTAATTGAAAGATAATTTTTGGCCACCCTGTACATATTTAGGAAATGAAAATAATTTGAAAACATTAATTAGATGTCTCGTAACTGGTATTCACATAAGTTTTTCTTAAAACCCATAATTGTGACTGTGGTAATTTTTTTAATACCCATCTACAGATTGCATTATTTCAACAGAAAAATTCATTACATCCAAGTGGTTGGGAGATATTCAATGCTAATATAGGAATGATTAGAGCCTAGAAAGAGGCTTCAAAAACTGTTCTGATATACATGGCATTCCATTAAAAAAAAAAAAGTACTTGGTACTGTAATTTCGCCTTGGCTCGCCCTGCATGTTCGAAAATAATTTCCAGTTATAGACTTTATTATCTAGTTTACTTGAAATTTTTTTAAAAAATTCTAGCTATCGTAGAACTCGACATATCGAGGTCCGACGCACGTCCTAACAAATTATTATTCTTTAAGAGTTGTTCGGAGTGTATTAGTCTTCCATGCTTCCAATTTTAATTGTAAATGACTTCACGTCAATAAAATGACGCAGCTGAATGTACGGTGTGCTTGGAAAGCAGATAGAGATGTAATAGAATATGACATTGGACAAATTTATTATGCCTAATCTTTAAATTTCTCTGTACATTTGAGAGGACATTAGGGCTAATTTTATTTTAGTTCTACAAAAGGGAAAATGTTTATTTTAATAATACCTATGTGGGATGACAAGAATTATTTTTGCAAATCGAAAATAGAAGGAAAAAAAATATTTTTTTATATATACTTTTTTTTCTCTCGTCATCCCACATTCTAACATGTTTTTAATGTCTTTTAGTGAAAGCCGTTTTTTAAAATAATGATTTATATGAGAGTAAATTGAACCGTCTTTCCGGCTTATATCCGGAGCGCTCTTAAGAATTTGTATTGTATTCAAAATATGCTTTTTTCACTTTTAATTTAATTCAATTTTTAACTACTCTATTAAATAGTTTCATGTTTTCCTCACCATTGGTCAATACACTCTTTATCGAAATATAATTATATCGTTTTTTGAAATCTCAATATTGTTTTCCAAGAGGCGTTGAATACTGGGAAAGTAAACAAAACTATGAATCAATCCTAAGTATTTTGTAAAGCACACACGGCAGTTTTTGTTATCTTAATATTATTGTAGGTAGCTAGCTGTGAGTTATAACGGTTCCACTGTCCACAACTACGGTGATTATCTTATTTTCTTTTTGTTCATCGTAAGCACTTACCGATAGAATTAACTATTACTGGCCGAGATAGTGTAACCAACTTGATTATTATTAACTGTATATTTATGGTGTACTTAGAGTAATTTTTATATGTTATCGATTTGCATTAAGGTCAGTGGTATACGTTTAAAATTAAGGTGCTTAAGAGAGACAAAAGTGTCCCGGTTTATGTGGGGTTAACCGCAATTAAGATCCATTTTGATTTAATGGTCTCTAATAAAAAAAATATAAAAATATGTAATTTACAAAGTTGTTAAAATATTTTAACAACTTTGACATATGTCAGTAAAATTGCTTATTATTTTTATATGTACATACTTGTTGGAAACCATTAAAATAAGATGTACCGGGTGGTCACGAAAGTGTTGCCTACGGCACAATAAAACTATGAAAGATAGGCTTTTGAAATTTGGAGTGTGGATAATAGATCACTAAAGCCAGAATCTGACGTAATTGTTCATAAATTAATACTGGACTACTACCGGTCTAACCGGAAATGGTACCATTTTAAATGGAAGTACCCGTTCTTATTTAACGAATAACCCAAAATAAAGATTGTTTTGCTGAAGGGCTGGACTAATTCTATTCTAAACCTTGCAATATTATAAGTTGTCAGGCGTTTTAACTTAGTGTGATTTGGATCCGAGAAAATATCCCATTTAAATGCTGTGAAAACCACTGTAAAATAATTCTGTTTTATTACAGGCAACAATAAATTGATATGTCATTAGAATAAAAATATTCTAAACTAAAGCAGTTTTAACGATCATTATTTTTTATTTATTTATTTATTAATACTGCAACATCTTTTACAATTTTACATTTTCACAATTGTTTATACTCTATATACTTATTATTACATTATAATTGCATATATTATTTGTATAGGTTATGACACCTGAGGAGACCTCGTGTTGTGTCTAGCAGTATAACATTTTTGCTCACATAATTTTATATTTAACTATATCTAATTTATTGCATTTATACTTAATATTACAATACTTATAATTACGTTTACTAAAGCTAGGAAGGTAAGAAGATAGGAGACACATAATAATAAAAAGAAACACAAACAAGATAAGATAAAACGAGTTTGACTAATACTTATTTACATATTTACAAATTTACAAAGGGCGGATAGTTAAGTTTTTGATGTAACTACTTGCTTAATTAGGCTAAAAGTTGAAGACATATGGTATAATTTTTTTACTAGATATTTTTTACATTGTTTTTTGAATTTCTTTTTATTTTGGGCTTTTATATGTTCTGGTAGCTGGTTGTATAGTTTGATTCCATTGTATTTGATTTGTTTCTGGCAGACTGCTTTGCTATATTTTGGAGTTTGATATTTGTTTTTGGTGTTATTTCTTGTTTCATATCGGTGATTAATACTCGAACCAAATATATGTTTCTTGTTGTGGGTATAAACTACAGCAGCGTGCATATACAGACCTCTCACATTCAGTATTTCATTTTCTACAATTATATTTCGGCAGCTATCTCTACTTTTCTTATTAAAAATTGTCCTTAATATATAATTTTGTGTAATTTGGAGAGATTGGAGGGTTGTATTATATGCTGATCCCCAAACACTAATGCCATACCTAATTATGGATTCTGCTAGGCTGTTATACGTCACTAAAAGAGTTTTTCTATTTAGGACACTTTTCAGGTTGTAAAATTTATAAATTAGTTTCCTTAACTTCTCATTTAAGTGTTTGATATGCTTTTCCCATTTTAAATGTTTATCGAAGATAACGCCAATGTATTTAATAGTAGTGGTGTTGTGTATGTAACTCTTTGTTTCTTCGTCAATCAGCATAGGTTCCATTGTTTGTGGCATTCCTGCCTTTGTTGGGGAGAATGTCGTGAAGTTAGTTTTCGCAATATTTAGTTTTAGAGAGTTTATATCTAGCCATGTTTTAACTTTACTTATTGCGGCAGTCGCTTTTTGTCTCGCTAGACTCCAGGTTTCACCCGAACAGATTAGTGCGGTGTCATCTGCATATGATATGATTTTGCAACCAAAGTTTTTCTCAAGCAAATCATTTATGAACAGCAGAAATAGGGTCGGTCCTAAAACGGTGCCCTGTGGCACACCCGTTTTTATTGTTTTCCTTGTGCTAAAAGCGTTGTCTATTTTTACTTGCTGGGGTCTATTTGATAGGTAATGTTTCAGAAGATTATGTACATTTCCCCTAATACCCACTTTGTTTAGTTTGTCCAGTAGTTGGCTATGTGAGACTGTGTCAAACGCTTTTTGTAGGTCTAGAAAAATAGCTATCACTTTTTCGCTCCTTTCAAAATTTGTTATAATGGTGTCTGTTAATAGTTGAAGAGGATCTTCTGTACTTCGATATTTTTGGAACCCGTATTGATTTTTTGAGAGAATTTTATTTTTTTCCAGAAATGCACGGAGTCTGTAGTTTAAGCATTTTTCGAATATTTTTGCAACATTGTTTATCAGTGATATTGGGCGGTAGTTAGTCATGTGCTTTTTATTGCCGTTTTTGTATATTGGGACCACTATACTTTCTTTGAAAACTTCAGGAATGTCTGCATTTTTGAAAATGAGATTAATTATATGAGCAATCGGCTTACTGATGTGACTAGATATTAGTTTTAGCGTTTTTACTGTTATTCCATCCTTTCCTGGAGAGGAGTTATTTTTTAGGCAGCATATAATGTTATTTATTTCAGTATCAGTGACGTCTTCTAAGAACATGGAATTTAGCTTTTGGCTTGTGTTGCTGTATTCTAATAGGTTTTGCGTGTGTTTCGGGATTTCTCTAGAAATGTTTTCTCCTATCTCAATAAAAAAATCGTTAAAGGCACTTGCTATTTCTTCTTTGTTTGTGATTGGTGTATTATTATCTAATATTATTTGCTTTATGTTATCTTTGCGGTTTTTATTGTGATTTGTGACTTCAGTGATACAATCCCAAATTTTTTTATAATTGCTTCCAGCCGACTGAATTTTTTCTTTATAGAAGTTGTTTTTTGTCGTTTTAATTAATGTCGTTACTATATTCCTGTAGCTTTTATAATAATCTTTTAATTCCACGCTATGTTTATTTTTGAGGACTCTTTGTTTAAGTTTATTCCGTTTTCTTATGGCGTTGAGTATACCTATAGTCATAGTCAAGACGAATTTAGTTTTTCATTTCACCATGAAAGTCTCAATAAACCCTTTCGTCTAAGACCAAATGCTCTTATTATAGGTTTTATTGAAACAACTTAAAATTCTTATTATAAATTTCTTTAAAAAAGTCTCCACTTCAAAGGCCTTAGCTAGCTCGATATCAAGGGGTAAGGGAAAACTGGATTAATGAGACACAAACAATGTAAAATCTAATCCTATATTACAAAAAAATGGGTGACCCAGAGGCCATAGTACATAAAAACAATACATCAATGTCAAAAGCAAATCAAGAATTCTGTAAAATCTGTGGTATAAGAATAAACATTCAAGTCAGAAAAATAACTAAGCTAATACATACAATTTTACCATAACTAAAGGTAATTTACAAATGTGAACAAAATCTAAAGTATATCAAAATAATGTTAGATAGATACTCCGATATTAACAAACATAATAATTCTTCAAGTCAAAATCTCGAAAGAAAAGTTGGGCGCCACGGATTTTATTTTTAGTAAAAAGCCGAAAACCATTCAGGGAACTTAACTAGAACGTACTTACAATTCTCGTTGCACTTTGTCACTTGAGACATTAACAACAGCAATCTTCCAAATACTCACTTGTAGGGTGTATAGTTCAAAAATGGACAAATTACCCCTAATTCTCTAAGGGTTCCCGCACTAAACAAGGGTCATTTCCACAGAAAGTCTTTATTTCGCTGAGAAAGTTTCTAGGGTTTACTCTTTAATAATACAATACAGTATACCTACAGACTAATACTTTAAATGTAACAGAACT
Organism: Leptura quadrifasciata; assembly: GCA_963675555.1. Classification (NCBI taxonomy): domain Eukaryota; kingdom Metazoa; phylum Arthropoda; class Insecta; order Coleoptera; family Cerambycidae; genus Leptura; species Leptura quadrifasciata. The sequence continues at coordinate 159,384,938 of OY776675.1, forward strand.
GAACGTGAAAATTTCGTAATAAGTATGGCCGAATTTTCGTTTACAGCAAAGATTTTGGCGCTTTCCACTAGCCAAATAAAGCTTTTCTCTTAACTACAACTTATAAAGGTAATATCGACAGACTTGAGCACCAAACGAATCTACAAGTAATTAACTTAACACCATATTTCACGGTATTAAAATACTTACAACTTACCTCTTTAAACATTTTTAATTGCGGGACCGCCTTGCGGCAGTCGGCCGACCCCATGACTTCACTCCACCTGGGGACTTGCTGACTCCAACGGGAACCTCGCCTCGCGCGTCCTCTCTCGTTCATCAAACGACGTTAAATTTCTCAACCATTCAGGGCCTCGGCTTCAAAAATGCACCGATTATAGCCTTGGAGTATGACATTTTACTAGTATTTCGCTAAATTTACACACGCTAAAAAATGAACCATTATATTATCAAGCTCTCTATGCTTTCACAGAGATAACTTGGTAAGTTCTTCATGAGTAGGATAAGTTTTCTAATTACTTTAAACATTTAGCTTTGAAAACCTCCTAAAGATCGTTATCCTTTGGAGTTTTAGTTTATTAGACTCCAATGCCTACTGTCACATAAATAGTTTCAGTAGTTATATAAACAGTTTTATGAAAGTCCCGTAGGTTATTATTTTTAAATTGTTAATTGAAATGGTTGATCTAGCAAGACTGAAATTTTGATCTAATAAAAATGAATCGATCCGCCAAAAAATAAAAGAGACAGAATGATTTCACATTTAAGCGAGACGCCCTGTATATGATGGTTTTAAAGTGTTCAAAACCGGGGTCACTATATATGTATATGTTTAATGTGGCCAGAAACGAATATTTATTACAAGCTAAATATGAAACAAAATAGACAAGTTCAAGAAAAAAAATAATATAAAAACAAATAAAAAAAAAGTCTTAACAGCTCATAATGAAGGAGATGGGTTGAGTAGTTGGCTTCTTAATGGACTGTATACCAATGAATAATTTATGTTTCAATTCTGGACTATTTATATGATTTATAAATACTTATTCAGCATTATTCCCATATAGGTAAATTTGAATGAAGTTTATTTCCAACGCGGTTACAAATTGTGATTGAAATATGAAACTTTATATCCTTCATACACGCTAAATGACAAATTTATTTAATAGAAATGATAAAATTAAATTTAGAAACAATGTAGAATTTTTTATTGATTTAACTTTATGGCTTATTCTAATTTATTAATAAATATTTGAAAAGTACATTTTATAGTGGATATGTTAAAAAGTATTTTGGTTAATTCTGAAGTGCTGAATAACTACTACACGACAATACTTTTCATTTCCGGTTAGGTACCCTAATATATATCGCAGGCCATGGCAGATATCAATACTTGCCACAACATAGCGATAGCGCAGGTAAGCTCCTGATGCTAAATAATAATTAGAAGGTCCTACCATACACCAAATTTCGCTTTCAAATCAATCTCGAAAGTTGAGGTAACTTCGGCGTATTCAATAATATGGCGAATGCGCAAGGAATTTTCGATACACGCGCGATCCGCATCTCTCTCCTTCTGTGATGGCTTTATTAAAACTTTTATTTTGTTTTAACATGGATCAATAATCACCACAGAGGATATGCGAGTGAAAGTATTTTTGATTCAATGCCGAATACTGTGTTTTTTAAAAACAGTTTTAATTTCGTTTGATGACTCGAAGAAGCTTTTTTCAAAGAGAGCTAGTACTGATAAGTTAATTAACATTTTTTTAGTATACATTCACAAGAACAGTTTAATGGAAGTATAATCAGCAAAATTTTATTTTAATGTACAGTGTGTCTCAAATTAGGGCTGCATGTGTTGCTCTCTCGGCTATAGTTACAGATGGAAAGACAGTTAAATACGGGTAGGATTTTAGGATCTTGACTTAGATATTTCCGTTTTCGAGGTAAATAAAAATACTAAAATGGTATAACTAATTGGAATATAATTTACAATCTTAATTCTCTAGAGGAAAAAGTTGACTTCTTTAATGCAAATCTATTAAATCTTTTTAATCAACATGCCCCTCTAAAAAGAGTTACTTTTAAATCAAACAAGCGTCGAGAACCATGGTTTACAGAAACTCTATATGACCTAAAAAAAATTAAAAAGAAGGCCTGGCTGAGATATAAAAAGACCAGAAGTGCTGCTCATAGACAATATTTTTGCGTACTATAACAATGCCGTAATTCAAGAAAGAACCGCCTTTTACTCTTTTCACATTAACAATACTAAGAATAATCCCAAACAAATGTGGACTAATTTAAAGACGTGGGGAGTAGTAAAGGATAACATTCCACCAAACCTTCCTGAGGATCTTTGTATTGCTAACAACATTAACAATTACTTTATGTTTTCCATACCTAATCTAGAATCTAACGAACAACATAATGAGATATTTCTGGGAACAAAATTTATGGGTGATATTCAATTTATTTTTAAACCAGTTACTGTTCAAAAAATTGTAGAGATCACAAATAAGCAAAAACCTCACACCATAGGTCCCGATGGATTATCAGCTAAAATGCTACAACTTGCTTTACCATGGATATCAGCCCCATTAACACATATTATTAATATATCGTTCGAATTAGGTATTCTACCTCCTCAATGGAAACTATCTTGTATTAAGTCCATACAAAAAAAAAAAAAAAAATCCAGAACAACTTAAAGATCTGCGCCCTATTAGTCTGCTCTCGGTTCCTCTAAAAATTACGGAATCGGCTATATATGAACAACTATCTGAATATGTTTATCAACACTCAATAATTCCTTCTAACCAGTCTGGATTCCGAAAAGGTTTTAGTACTTCTACTTTACTAAGTAATATAACTGACGATATCTTGCGAGCCATTGATACCACGCAAGTCACCTCCCTGACATTACCTGATATGACAAAGGCTTTTGACTCTCTAGATATTAATTGCTTGATTGCAAAACTAAGCTATTATGGCGTATCTGGAAGTACTTTCTCCTGGTTTCAAAATTATCTCCACGGCAGACAACAGTTTACGAGTGTTAATACAGGAAACTCGATACTAACATCACATTATAGATCAGTTAAATCTGGTGTTCCACAGGGATCTATCCTTGGACCACTTCTTTTTAATATTTTTATTGCGGATGTAGCAAGGCTCCCACTTAATTCAAAATTATACATGTACGCGGATGATATTCAGCTAATGCATAGTTTCTCCTCTACAGAAGCTCAAATGGCTGAATTTTACATAAATAATGATTTACGTCTTATATACGAATGGACAATCCAAAATACTCTTATGCTAAATGCTAACAAACGCCAAAATATTGTTTTTGGAACATCTCAGCAGCTATTGAATCTTAGAGAACTGAATATTCAAGTAAATAATGAGATCATTGCATCAACCAACGACGTTAAAAATCTGGGTGTTAATTTTGATCCTTTATTAAATTTCTCTAATCACGTAAATACTATTTGTAAAAAAAGCTTTTTATTGTTTAAAACAGTTATACTCATTCAAAAAATATCTAAACACAAATACTAAAATATTGCTTTCTGAAACTATGGTTCTATCGCACTTAAATTACGCAGATACTGTGTACGGTCCCTGTCTCTCGCAGGAAGACAAATTCCGTTTGCAAAAAATTCAAAATTGCTGTGTGCCTCAATTTGGTCATATAACTCCACATTTACGTGCTTTCAACTTATTAAATATGTGTGAAAGGAGATTTATACACATTGTAGGATTCGTATTAAACATTTTCAAAACAGAAAAACCAAATTATCTATTTAATAAAATACATAGGCGTTCTGAAATCCACCATAGGGATCTAAGATATGTTGAAAATAAAGTTTGTATTCCCGCTCATAAAAATGCATCTTTTCGGTCTTCCCTTTTCATTCATAGTAGCATATATTATTAATAACCTGCCAGCTCAATATCACAGCATATCAGTGGCAACTGTAAAATGTAAGTTAAAGGAAGACATTATCCTATCAAGATTAGAAAACTTTAATGTACAATTGTTCTAAATTAAATATTTTTTTACATGTATAAATATTTCTGTCCTCAGGAAGTGTTGTAAAGCAACATTGTTGATACACTTCCTTTTGGAAAAATGTATGTACCTGTACTGCTTTTTTTCAATAAACGTATTGTATTGTATTGTATATTTTGAATTGTGATCTTTTTAATTTAACGTGCCTTTTTGACGTTGCCATAAAATTTCTTACATCAATTGTTTTTTGTTGGATTTTCAATAAACCAGTGCCATTCTATCGAATGTGCTCTAAGTGCCTATCATTTTTTTTTTTTTTTTTTTGAATCGGTTGAGGGATGTAGGAGAAATTGTTGAATTACGAAATCGTCTTTGTAAAATGGGCGCCGCCATCCTGAAGCCATAGAACACAATATGTAGAATATCGTGTGGTTTAAATGTGTCAAAAAGCAGGCTTCCACTCGGGTACCTCAGGATTCTGTTCTCGGGCCACTCCTGTTTGTTCTATTCATTAGTGATATAGTTGGATGTTAACATATTATTTATTATATGCGAATGAAAACTTTTGCCCCGGTAAAATCATTTACCATCAGCTTGCGCACTTGCGAGAGGTTTAGCTGCAACAGCCACACACATAAAATAGTAATTAAAAAAAAATACTAATACAGTAAAAACTGAGACTTCCTCGATATGTTAATTGGAGGTTGTCTAATTTCTGTGGTGTTTATTTATTATTTATTAAAAAAGTACTACCATGAGTAGGGTAAAGTGGTCCATAATGGAATGCCAATTTTCAAAAATTCATAAAATCCGCATAAAACATTTTTAATGGAAGCTATTGTGGATGTGTTGTTTAATAATATATATCAGGTTTGATCTGAAGTGTTCAAAGTAAATATTTAAATATGTATTAACAAGGTAGAACAAAAATACCACTATGCACCACCTTTCCCACTGTGCCCAATCCGGCGGTGCATAGTGGGAAACGTTATGGTCCAAAGTGGGATTATTGATAACAGTCAAAGAGAAAAACAATTTTATTAATTCATTTTATATATTTCAAACGAACAAAGATTAGGGTCATACAAAACGAAAATAAAAAAAATCCTTTCAACATATGCCAAATTTTGTTAAATCAACGCGAAAGGAAAACTGACTCGCTGCTCTTTTCATACTGCCTTAAGTATATGGAGTGGGTAATTTCAACACAATATCCTCCACGCCAAGCGTGTCTTCGTCTACATTGTCAGAAAACACAAATTTATCAGACAAGAAGTCTTCTTAAAAACAATATAATATAATCATCATTGACGTTAGTATATTTAGTAACGACAAAATCATCAACTTGAATGGTGGTGTCCTCAAAATCTTGGGCGTCACTTTAAATGTCTGTAGAATCGCACTGTCTGAACTGGATTCTTCTTCAAAAACTCTACCTTTCGCTTTAGCGTCCAGTTTGTATGGTTTATCATCAGGTTCAAAATATTTCCTTTTCTTCCTTTTCACTTTGGAATTTTCTTTTTGTTTCGCTTTAGTCAGCTTTAGTTTTTTCTCCTCCTTCGCCTTTTGTTTCGCAACCTTTTCATTATGAATTCTTTCTATCTCACATTTTACTGGTGTATCAATTAGAATCAACGACTTTCCTTTCTTGACATTTTCCCGTCAGAAAATTTTAAATGAGGCCTAACTTCTTGAGGTGAGACTATGGTCATGAGTAGGTCTGAAGTAGAATTGAATGATTAGCTTTCATTTGATGGTCTTGGAATGGGACCGCTTGATTAGCATTGATTTGAGGGTCCTGAAATAGGACTGCTTGATTGGCTTTCATTAGACGGTGTTGGAATGGGACGGCTTGATTGACTTTCATTTGATGGCCCTGGAATAGGACTGCTTAATTGGATTTGATTAGATGGTATTGGAGTGGGACTGCTTGATTGACTTTGATTAGATGATCCTGGAATTGGACTGCTGGATTGTGTTTGATCTGATGGTTCCGGAATGGGACTGCCTAATTGTCTTTCATTAAGTGCCGGTCTATCAGTTACACGTGAAGACATAGTCAGCGTCAGAAAAAACTTGACTGTTAAAAGGGGATATACCGGTGCTTGAAAAGCCACTTATAATATTGACCGGTGTAAAGGCTTTTGGGAAAGCAATACCTACGACCCTAGCAACGTCATAAATGGTCATAGGGATGCCAGGATGATTTAACATCCAATCATCCACTGCCAAATTATAGTAGATTTTTAGGGGAAAATAACAACTAACATCTAAATACTGCAACTTGTGACTACAATGGGGTGGCGGCGTGAGCAAAATTATTCCATTTTCCTTGCAGGTATTGAGCACCCTAATGCCACAGTGGCTTTCGTGATTATCCAGTATTAATAACACTTGATTTTCCTTGCTGCAGCGAACATACCTAATGAAAAATTTTATATATTCCAGAAAAATTTGGCAATTCATCCAATCGGATGTATTTGTTGACCCGGCGGAACCTGGAGGGGCCCAATTAAGCATGTGGGACTTAAAGTTCTTTCTGGGAAAGACGAAAAACGGTGGAATGTATGTCCCACTAGCACATATTCCGATACAGGCTGTTATTAAAGTTCCCCTCTCGGCACTTGTGACCTTACCAACTTGTTTTTGTTTAACAGGAGCTAAAATCTTATGTGGTTTGTGCACATTAGTCAATCCAGTTTCATCGCAGTTATAAATTTGATGCGGTAGAAATTTAAACTTTAATAATATTTGGCGAAGATTGTTAAAAAACAAACCCACATTATGTTTATCGAAACTCGTTGCCCTACTGAGACTCGTTGGTTCTGGTTTTCGTAATGATAGAGCAGGATTTCGTTTTCTAAAATTGTGCATCCATTCTAACCCGACTCTTTTCTTTCCATGCCATGTCTGTGGTATTTCTTTACTGTTCGCTACAGCATATCTGTAAGCTAATTTCCGGTATATTGAGTGATAGTCCATAACACATTTCCGAAGCTTCTATAAGTTCCTCTTTGTTTGTAAAAACACATTTAAATCCATGGGTTCTGCTGAAGTTGAAGCATTTCTTTGGTTTTCATCTGTATTCCTATACTTTACAACCTTTCGATGTATTGCTGACTTACTCAATTTGTATTTTTCAGCAACTTTCTTTAAAGATATTTTATTTTCAATAATATCGTTTACAGCAGTCTTCAATGGTTTCTTCATAATTCGCGTGGTATAACTTACCCTTCTGAAATATAGCCTTTTGCTGCGATCGGGAATGTCTTGGCATGTTTTAATCTGAAATCGTATTAAAAAAATTATAATTTAGTCACAGTTAAATGCGTTCCAGTATGTACCATCAGATGTCGTCCCTCTATGGACAACTATGAATTCTGGGACTAATCTGATGATTATATCACAATGGTAGGATTAAAGTTTACCATTTAAATCACAATATAACATCAAGTAGTTTCTTAAGTTATGGTATAAATTTTAGACCAAAGTTTCAACATAGAGAAAAACTATAATAAAAAATATTTCATCTGGGAAAAAAATTTACACTGTCAACTTTCGTCAATGTGGATTTTATTTTTGTGGCTATATAATCAAGTAACTTACGTTATTTCTTCTTACACTAGGTTTCAACCTTAAGACATACACTTAAATATATCTATTCCGCGTCGATAAAATATTCAGTTATAACTGATTTCCCACTATGAACCACTTTACCCTACCGCTAAGAGTACCGTTAGTTAAACCACTAGAAAATACATTAAAGTATTATTAAAAAAGCACTGAGCACTTATCCACCGCGAAAAATTCAGCTGACTAATTCAGTGTAATTTATTAAATTAGCTGTTACTGTACCAAACTGCAGCTTTCGTTCAGTTCAGTTTACTCAGCGCATATTTTTCACATGTTTACATGGAAAGCTGAAGTATAATCCCCCACTCTAAAGTCAGCTGATTATGTAAACCCCTCGCAAGCGCGTAAGCTGATGGTCCATTCCCTTACGTGGAGTGCCGAATAAAGCGTAGAATAAAATTCCAGCTCTTGCGCTTTTGGACATCAAAAAAGTTCGCTAGCTCCCGGTATATTACAAAATAATCTATTGAGTAGAAAAATCGGCAGCTACTGGAAGCGGCTTGAACCTCCCCACTCGGTGGATCTTTGAAGTCGAAAAGAGCATTAAATTGTGTGACAAAACGGCACTAAACGTAATCCGATCTCATCCAAAACCTTTTCAGATCTTCTGGGGCACTAAAGAAACCCTCAACTTAATGAATTTACAATGATCTATGCGAGTTATTACCTACGTTATCGCTCGTTGAATAATATATTAACAACATCACTTGAACGACTAAGAAAGTCTAGTTATCCTACATACTACAGATTTGTAAAGCAACAAACTGAAAATTGGTAAAGTGATAATCTATAATAAATTCACCAACGAAGGTACAGAAAGCATATGATATTGATATTGTTACAACTACCTTTAAAGTTTGTGACAATCCACTAAAAGTTACAAATATGCCAAAATCTTATTAACATGACATGACACCAAGGTTATCGGATGACAAACGATGACAATGACAATCGTCAAAATTTGCTCATTGCAGTCCGATCGCTCGCGGCCGTCTTTGTTAAATGAAACATTAGCATTTCAGTAATTTCACTAGATTTTAGAGGATGTGTCTGTATATATATATATTTAAAGACGGCACTAAACGTAATCCGCTCTACTTCTAGAGCAGGGAAGAAACCCTCACACGTGAATTGACACGTGATGTGACGAGTTTCACGACGTAACGGCTACGCGCATCGATCATGTCATGCGAAATGCGATCTATGCTTCATATTTCCTTTGTTTTTAATTTTTTTCACGAAAACCAAATCGAAAGGGTGGAAGTGTGATATATCGTTCAAATCAGAATTTTAACTGCTTTTCAATGGTTCCATTGCAAATTGAAAGTAATTATAAAATAAACAACTTGTTGCATCAAAATGGCACTAAACGTAATCCGATCTCAACCGATCTTCTAGGGCACTAAAGAAACGCACATGCAAAATTTCATTCAAATCCATTCAGTAGTTTCGGCGCTATCGTGCTAACACACATACACACACACAGACATTTTTCAAAAACCACTTTTTTGGGTTCCTAGGGCCTCAAAACGTAAAGATTTGATGTTATCTCAATTTTCGTTTTTGAACCAATTTTAGTAACCTCTCACAATTTTATTGTGGAGAGGTTAAAATGGTGTGTTTCCAAGTAATGTCAGAAAAAGATATTCCATCCTCTGTGGATATAATTTAGACAGTGTCGTGCGATTCGACCCGAAAATATCGGAGGCCTCGGTGTTACACAAACTGACTTGACATATTTTTACTCGAAATTATAGCCTTTCTTGACATAAAATATCGTAAATTCGGTCCATATTGGTTGATTATTGAATCTCTGTCTTCACAGTAACAGTTTTTTATCGCTTCATCGGCAACTCCTAAGAAATGATAATTTTTGTAAACAAAATTCAGGCCCTTGTGTAAATAGCTGTTTGATCATCATCATATATGATGCAAGTCTTTTTCTGAAAACCTTTTCAGTCAAGAGAAAGCAGTTTTGCGATTATTCAACTTTTAGATTCAACAATTTTTAGAGAAAGCTAAATTTAAAATAATCACCGTTAAGTACGAATTCTTAAGTCACTTACCTCTTAAAACTCAACTGAAAGGACATCCGGATTTCTGATTGGTTATATTTATAATAAATAATATAATCACTTGCCACATAATCATCTTATTTCATTATTTCGAGGAATAGAATATTTCCCGACATTATAGCCCTTCTGTTTCATGCACTGCGATTTATTTTTTCTTCTTTTCTCGAGGTGTGTTTTAAATCATGGCTATACGAATTCCTTTTAACAATACAAATTGAGGTACTACTTCACCAACCTATCAGACGTGGAAAAATGCCATATACTTTTCTGCACAGTTCAGCAACCTATAGAATAGCTAATAATAGATTGTAGAAGTAATTTATGGCGGTGATCCAATTAATCGGTGCCGCAATTCGACGCCTTGATTAGTTATTACGTGCTCATAATTCATTAAAAATTTCTTTCGCACAGCTTTTCCTTTTTCAATAGGTCCATTTTAATGCGCGCATTACAGGCTGACGGTGGACGTGTATGACCCAGGCATGTAATTAACCTGTTTCTTTTGTGGTGTCACGTATCCTATCTCCTATCTCACATCCAGCGCAAATATTATCTAACCTTATAAATGCACTCTTTGTTTAAAGAACCAGATTTGCATTTGTATTCGTTAATGTTACTAAATGTCTATCATACGGCGTGAATTTATTTCTACTGAAAAATTTATTTTGGTTTGTACAAAAATAATTGGTAGGTATAGTTCAAGTAATAAGTTCCCGCCCAACTAACAAAGTTGCTCTATAGGTTTAAAATAATAGGATAATTTTATTTTATTACTATTGCATTACTGTTCTGCAAAAGCTATTTTGTTTTATTAAAACTGCCAAGGTGATTATTTAGTCTTCACAACTAAATTATCATATAAATATGTGCTAAGAATGTTCTTACAGCTAAATTATAAAGCATTTTGTAGAATTTGTTTTTCCCTATTTTATAAACGTTTATACAGCAATTATTATAAGATGTTTTTGCTCACGGAACAAAATTGGTTTGTAATAATGACCCCTAGCACTTATTGGCCAATTGACGAATGCCTATAAAACTAAGCTAAGCAATAATAAAACAATTTTATTAGGATTCTTCATATCACGTATTATTTCAGGGAACATATTGTATTCTGCTGTAACTGCTAAACAATTGTTATATAAAGGAAGCACGCATTGCTGTCATAAAACATATAAAATAATTGATAAACTAAACATTATCTTTAAAGACTATAAAATGTTCGTTACCATTTTTATAAAACATAAGGTAGGTGTCTATGCGCCCATCAACGGATGTCTCACATCGAAAGTTAAAACTATGTATGTAGGTACACAATATTACATACTTGGATTAAATAAGACAAACACACAATTATTATATTTATTTCCACTGTTAATAAACAAGTGAATAAAAGATCCCTGAGATACAAATTTGCCGTTTATTTAGCTCGACTAAGAAGCACTTCAGAATGTATTGCTCTATAAGTATTGCAAATAGAGTTTTGTAAAACCTTAAAACATGTTGCTGTATATATGTTGTTTAAGATGTTCTTTCGGAGCAATTATATTTTTTTAAACTTCCATAGGCACTGCCTCGGAGACTGTCAGTTTATTGATATATAACAGTTCTTCGAAAAATATCTTGTGTTTTTATAATTATAAATATGCCTTATAAGATGGACGCCATAATGTTATTATGGTTGAACTATTTTTATAGCGGCCATTTTGGAAAATAAAAATAGTTTAAAAATAAAAATTATTGTGATTCAAGCATTTTAGCAATAATCTATTATTGTGAAATACGTCTGCGAAACGCAATTGGTGCAGTCTTAATCAGTTAACTTTTATCTCATGTTTCACTAAATATGTTGTTAGTTACGCCGCCATATATAGTCACATAAGATCTAGCTACCTTTGAAATATTTTAAAACTATTTTGAGAATTATTATTGTCTGCAAAAACATTTAAATAACCTCTGTTGTTGTTGCTGCACATAACAAAAAAGTAGCAATGATGATAATAACCCAATGCTTATAAAATTTTATAATTGATATATTATTACAAAAACAGGTTTAAATTTTATAACTGTTTGCTATAAAACTATTTTATAATTAGCGTCTACCATTTTTAAAAATTGTATCTAAACGTTTACACAATTATTTTATAACACCTGTGAGAGCCATAATAAAATAAATTAAAGAACTACATTGCTTTATAAACTGTGCCCATTTTGCATCTATAAGCGTTGTATAAACGTTTTAGAAATGTTTATATCAACAATCTTGTTTTATAAAAAATGTTCCATCAAAATTCTTTCAGCTTCTACAAAACATCAAATTGCTAGTTGGGCGATACATAAAAAACGCAACAAAAACTTTACGACCTCATTAAAATACCATTACTCTTTGTGCTACCTCGACCGCAAATCAGCTCGCTTACCTTTATAGGTTTTTAATGTGCGTCGAGTCGTTTGATGCAGGCATGCCGCCGTGGATCGCGGCGATAATAATTATGTCGTAAAGTTTTTGTTGCGTTCTTTATGTCTCGAGAAGTCCTTACTTGGACTATAACTATACCTGACATTTTTAACTGATCATTGGAAAAACGAAAATGTATTCATACTAACCACCTCGTAGTTCTGATTTGAACCAGCCTTACTTTTTATGTTTTTATTTAATTCACTTTCTCTTTTTATGTAAAATTTTGCAATGTTTTCCCACTCCCCGCGTACCTAGAGCCTTGAAATTTTTGATAATGATATATTCTCAATGACAATACAGTAATTAATCAAATTATCCAATCCAAAATATTATATAAAGGATAATAACTGCTTTTTGGTCGATCACACCAGCAATTTTAAAAACAGTAGAAACTTCATTAAATGACGCATAGAGGTGTGGAGCGCTTATTATAATTTTTTCTGTTCAATCATATGAAAGGAACTAATTTTTAATTTATTCTTGAATTTTGTACTCGTTGCTCAATAAATCGAAAATGGTTAGAAATAGCTATAGAGATGTACATATAATAAATGTTGATTTTTCTCTACTACATGATATGGTCTACCATTTGAGAATCGTGACTTTTCAAAATGCATTTGTAAATGGCATTATTTCAAACAAAAAAAAAATCACTACATCTAAATGGTTGGGAGATAATCAATAATAATAATATATATTTATAGCAGTCCATTTTAAAAATGGCACTGTAGGAAGATACAATATTACAAATTAGAAGCCAAATTAAATCAAATGCAATGGGGATTAGATAGTAATTTTAAAGTACTATGCTGTCCATATATTATACCCTATATTACATAAGCTTGCTTCCATTCCATTAGGGAAGGAAACGTATTTGACAATAAACAGCTATTCACTGTATGTAGTGAAAAGCTGTTTATTGTCAAATACGTTTCCTTCTCAATGGAGCAAGCGTATGTAATACCGATTCCCAAACTATCAAAGCCATTGGTATAGTATATACGATTGGAATTGAAACTGGTCAGTTTTAAAGCACAGGACCGTGCGTACTGAACTTGATATTTTGTCCTATATATTTGGCAATGGTATTGAGATTCGAACGGTAGTTGAAACTGTGCAGGCGAGTCCGAGACTGGCAATGTAATCAGCCTGAATGAACCATCTACGACTGCACTGATTTAAAGGCAATAAAACGGACAGGCCTACTAGCACAAAAAAACTCGTAAATCGTTTCTTTATCTTGGAACGTGGAAGTCTAATATCGTGCTGTCTATGTGCCAGTGCAGCGCATAAATACCTATTATAATATCAAGCGTAGGAGTTTAGTTAGTTACTGTTCACATTTACAAATATTTACTACTGTATAAAAGGTAAAATATTTTAATTATTTACTAATTCACCATGGCTTTCTGGAGACCATTTGAAACGGAGGGTAATATAATAACGCCCGAAAATCTTATTATTTTGTTATGACAAGCATTTCTATTTACCTCCGCCCATGTACAATAAAGCGATGCCGACTGTTTTTGCCGGCTTTTAGTTTTTATACGGTTTCAATTCCAATCGTATATACTTTACCGAAAGATTTAGTAGGCATATTACTTTGTCGAAAATCTTGAAAAGAGTTATGTATATTCAATTAATGTCACATTTAAATAGTCATTAAATTCTATTAAGTCACCAATCTGGTTTTAGGAGATAGCACATAGTTGCACAACTGAGTTATTACAAGTTACAGATGATATCTTAGAGGCATTCGATAGTAACAAAATCACAGCTTTAGTGCTATTTAGAGTTTAGCAAAGCTTTCGTTGCCATCCAATATAGGTTGCTTCTTTCTGCTCTCCATTTTATCGGCTTAGGCAAAGATGCAGTCAGTGTATTAGTGAATTACTTAGATAATAAAACCGAAAGAGTAAAAATTGAAAATAATTGTTCGACTGCGTGTTCGCTTAGAATTGGTGTTCCCCAAGGATCTATACTGGGACCCCTATTATTTAGCATTTCCACCAGTAATTTTTGAGTCATTGTACCTCTCACATGTATGCAGACGCCTCTCACATGTATGCAGACGATACACAATTATATTTGTTTTTTTGATAAAAATGGACTTGTAGAAGCAGCCATGAAGATTAATTATTCAGATTTAATATTATTAGCAGGTTTCAAAAGAACATATTTTGTTCTTAAATCCTGTCAAATTAAAGTTGATTTTATTTGGCAATAAATAAACTATTGCTAGAATTGCTGTACATTTTAATATAAATGTAAATGACACCAATATACTGATTGTGCACACTTCCTGTAATCTGGGATTAGATTTTGATAACACATTTCAAGTTATATCACAAATCACCAAATATATGCATTTGACCTTAAAATAGCTTTACCCAATTTATCTATCAGAGAAAATAAAGACAGTACTATGTGAATCACTTTCTTTGTCAAATAGAATAATCGAATAATTTGCAGCAAGACACCAGCTTAGATATTTATATAATAAAATTCGCTTTCGATCTGATACTCATAATATTAATTTTAGAAACAGGAATTACATAACACTTCCATCTCATAAAACTAGTCTTTTGAATGGTCGTTTAGTTTTAATATATCTAAATATTATAATTCTGTAGCTGTACCTATAAATAGTGAACAACAAACCAAATTTAAGTATAGTAACGCAAGAAAAATATTTTTTTTTGTTGAAATAGGCTTAAAATGTCATGAAACGTCGAGATTTTCAATTTGAGCGAAAAAAATTTCCTGTCTGTCTGTAACTTTTTTTTGTGCGCACGTTTACTCTGGAACCGTTTATGATATTGACTTGAAATTTGGTACACTTATGTATTGTAACGAGATCTGGAATTAGATTATATTTTGATCTAATCCCGTTGAAGGGTTCGGGGGTAAACGGAGTAAATAAGGGTAAATAGGCTAAACAAGCAAGTAAGAGTCCATAAAATTGCAATTTAGGGCATGTACGAAAAGTTAGTCTCAAAAAAATTTTTGGCATCAACCCCCCCCACCCTCCACTATCACCCCTAATACCACCCCCACACTATTATGAAAGGGAGTAAAAAAAATTAAAATGTGATTTAATGTATATACAGACGAAACTTCTGAAAAATTTTTTTAGCGTTAGCTACTATCCCCTCTATCACCCCCATTGCCACCCACCACTCTATCATTAAAGAGGATAAAAAATTTTTAAATTTGATTTAGTGTGCTATACAAGAACGAAACGTCCAAAAAAATTTTCTTAGCGTTAGCTAACCCCTCTACCACCCCATTGCCACCCCCACCCTATTATTAAAGGGGGTAAAAAAAATTGAAATGTGATTTAGTGTGTATACAAAAACGATACGCCTAAAAAATTTTTTTAGCGTTAGCTACCCCCTCTACCACCCCCATTGCCACCCACCACCCTATTATTATAGAGGGTAAAAAAAAATTAAAATGTAATTACCGCCAGATAGCTTTGCCAAAAATATAAAATTTCTGGGATCTTACTTAGATTCTAAGCTCATGTGGAGCTGTCAAATTGATCACATCTGTACGATACTAAATAGCTCTTTCTATGCTCTACTCAAATTAAAACAAATTGTTTCAGCACCTACTCTGCTTGAGGTTTACTATGCAATGGTTCACTCATACATTTCTTACAACATAATGTTAAGAGGCAAAGCAGTAGAAATAAATCGGGTATTCGTTTCTCAAAAGCGCATATTACGATTAATATTTAATCTAACGCATAGAGAGAGAGTCCTGTCGAGAAATTTTTAAAACCAAAAAGATATTAACAGTATGTTGTATATATACTAAAATGTGTTGTATTTGCTCACATGAATTCACAACTTTTTTGTCAAAATAACGACCAGCACAGTTACAGTACTAGACATGCCAGCCAGCTAAGCATACCTTTCCATCACAGTAGCAAGTTTGAAAGATCACCACAGTACTCCTCTATAAAAATATATAATAAGATACCTGACGAACTAAAAATTATTAGAAATAAACTTCATTTTTAAAAAAATCTTAAGAGTTACCTGGCTGCACATGCTTTCTACAGTCTAGAAGAATTTTTCAATTCCTAATTTTAAGTATGTATGTATGTATGCAAACATATTTTGTGTCCTGCTTTTAATTATATAACTTTTATATACTTACATGTACTAAAACTCTGTAATTTATTTATTTATACATTCACACACTTTCATGTCTTGTCCTATAAAACAATTTTTATATTTTTTATCATATTTTAACTCTTAGTATAAGATTGTATACTATGTAATCATTGTTTACACCATTGTTTGACTTGTTTTATATCATGTTTATGTTCAAGAAAACCAATAAATATTATTATTATTATTAATTTAGTGTGTATACAAGAACGAAACATCTAAAAAAATTTCTGGCGTTAGCTACCCTCTCTACCACTCCCATTGTCACCCCCACCCTATTATTAAAGGGGGTTAAAATTTAAATTGGGATTTTAACCAAGGGCCTCTAAAATTTATTTTGGCATTAGTTACCCCCTCTACCACCCCCACCCTATTGTTTAAGGGAATAAAAAATTAAATTGGGATTTAGTGTGTATACGAGAACCAAGGAATTTTTTTACATTAGCCACCCCCTCTATCACCCCCACTCTATTATTAAAGGGAATGAAATATTACATTGGGATTTAGTGTGTATAAGATTTGGATACAAAATCTGGATGTAGAAATAGTAAGTAGTGATTCCTTGAGCAGCGGTTTTTTTCTTTAACTTTGAAGCTGCATTTGAGGCGAAGCCCCAAAGATATTTGCTCCAATTTTTTTTCTGTTATACGTACCTAAAGTACTATCATTTAAAGTAGAAAAAAATTCGAGGTCTTCAAAAAATCAAAAAACTGTTTACAAAAACTGTGTTATTTTACTGGGCTATATTCTTCACACTATAGACATTAATTATTGTTCTTTGTTCCAGGCAACGAAGGAGTTTATAGAGAAGGTAAATGCCAAGTACCGTCGCAAGATCGGGCCAGTGGCATGGTCTATGGCGGTTCGGTTTCTGTACGCGCGGAAATTCGACGTAGTCAGAGCCCTGGCACTCTTCGACCAACACGAAAATACCAGACAACGAGAAGGCCTATGCCGGTTTGACCCACTAAAGGAACCCCTGCAGTCAGAACTGCTGACTGGAAAATTCACAATCCTGGTAAGTAGCTTATGAAATAGCATTAAACTTGTCGTGTATCCCTTTGTGGAGCAATTAAAATTTAATTTGGGGCGCGTGCTCGTGACGTGCCACTTATAACTTTTGTTGGAGTTGTTTAACAAGCGTCATTTGATGTTTGAAGACGAGTAACAAAACCCGTTTACTGGATCATTAATAAATGAACAAATTCACTTGCTAGTTTTTTTCTTCGATTTTTACTTGTACAGGGTGGGCAACTAAGAATGGAGGTAGGCCATATCTCAGAAACCAATCATCGCACAAGTTTAGGGAAGTATCTTAAGTAAAGTTGCCCTAAAAAATTGCTGGAAAATATTTTCTAGTTTCTAAAATGGTCGCTTTAGCCATGACCGAATAGAAAATTACGTTTTTCTCCGTATTTTGCTGAAATAAGTGGTATTGAAAAAAGTGGGTTCTGACGAGTGGATTGAACAGAAATAGAAATCTCTACTTCTGCCATCGAAATGCTTTGAATGTCATCTCTTATTTTTTCGATCACGTCGTCTGTTGTAGTGGGTCTGGTGGCAAAAACGAGATCTTTTATTCGCCCCCACAAATAAAAACCTAGACAAGTCAGGTCTGGGGACCTGGCTGGCCAATAAAATAGACTCCCACATTCTATCCATCTGTCAGGAGATGTCTTGTCTAAAAAATCCTGAACGTTCAAACAGAAATGCGCTGGGCACCCATCATGTTGGAAATACATATCACGCCGAATTGCTAGAGGTACCTCTTCTAAAAAAATGCCAATTCGTTTCATAAGAAATTTAGATAATGTTCCCCATTAAGAGTTTCATTGAAAATAGAAGGCCCAATTATTTGTTCACCTAGAATTCCGCACCACACATTTATAGACCAACGACCCAGAGATTGGACCTCTCGCATCCAGCGCGGATTCGTTTCAGACCAATAATGCATTAGTACAGTAAAAATGTACCAAGAATTCCTATGACCTGGAAAAAATTGCACACTCGAATTTGTCATACTCAACGTTATCAGGACCACGGGTAAATCCAAAAAGGTGACCTACCCCTTTTGCTTCAGCCGCCATCTTGAAAAATGTTTGAATCGTTTTATCTCGTGTTCTATTGGTCGCACGGAACTTCGGCGCCCTCTACCGCTCAAAATGTTAACTGCTCAGCATTGCCGCAATGGGGAACAATCAAAATCCAAGCCAGTTCCTAATATATCCATTAGATGACGCTATGCGTACTCGGTTTAATGTCATTCTCAATTTGTATCATATAATATGATACAAATTGAGAATGCCATTAAACAACAATTTAAAAGTTATAACTTTTAAATTGTTTAAATTTCCCGATTTCCGAGAGTTTCCCAATCTCTTATTCGTAGAAATGAGCCAAATTGATAAAATGGATTACGATAGTTGGTCATTAAATCGTTTAAAGCTTTAAAAGCAGAGCTGAGAAAAAGAGGGGCTATAGAGTTCATGGAAAAAAAGCTGATTTGGTTGAAAGGTATATAATTACATTTGTAAACTTGTGTTGAATTTTTTGTTTATAAATTCTCTTTTATTCTAGATTAATCAATTATGACAATATTTTAGTAGTACACTTGAAGATGAAGATATGTAGATTACAATTTTATAACACCAGATTTATCATATAGCTGTCGGAAACGGCCATGTTTAGGAAATAAATGTTCTACTGTGTTAGAGCATTTTGGTACACAGCAACAAGTTTTCATTTTACATCCTAATTAACTTTGTTTATATAACTATCTAATATATTATTCGAAGACATATTTTTTCGTATTGACATTGACGGACAAACAACCGAGGCTGGTGCACTCTGGCGGATAAAATGAAAGAGAATGTTCCCCATTGCCGAAAATATGTAGAGTTTTATTTACAACATTTTCTGTTCAATGACTTTTTCGGTGGGACCAATAGAACACGAGATAAAACGATTCAAACACTTTTGAACTGATTTCAATTCTTTTCAGCCAAAAAGGGACTCAACTGAGGCCGCCATAGCTGTGTTCACCGCTCACAAGCACATACCGGCCAACAGCACGCACCAAACCACCCTACAAGGGGTGGTTTACCAACTGGATTGTGCCTTGCAGAACCCCGTAACACAAAAAGCAGGCATCGTTTTCATATACGACATGTCTAATTCCAAGTATTCCAATTTTGACTATGATCTGTCCCAGAAGATTCTAACTCTGTTGAAGGTAAGTGATAACCATTATCGCATTATATTGTAGGTAATTTCTATATCTGTTTACTGATATATTAGGTTACATATTTATTGGTTCTACAAGAGCAATTTTCATATTATAAATTATAGAGCCAAGCTTCTGCAGCTGCCGTAGTATGACTTAAAGGATAGTTTGAGGTTAAACATATGCCATTAATAACTTTAGCATAATATCAAGGGCTGGTATTAAGATGGACTTGTCAGGACTACGGTCATGCATGAGCGTTTTGTGACTATTGATGTTACACTAGTTTACTGTTACGGGATTCGGTGGTTGTTGATAAGCAAACCAATTATTAGATTTAATACTAAGATTAATACATTCGCGAAAAGATTTATCCTCAGCATGTCTTCAGGTTATCTAGTTATGAGAGAATCTTTATGGCAGTAATTAACATATATAACGAATATAAGTGGTCCCGGAGTTGAGCCGTGAGGCACTCCAGACGATATTTCCGGATTCTCTCGTTTCAGGCAACATGAATTTAAAAAGTTAATGTCTTTCGATTCTGCTCATCTGTCTCTCGATCGATTCTTAGAATTCCTGTTAGTCGGTACGTTTTCTTTCGCTCTATAAAAACTATTTGATAGAGAACACTTTAAATTCTTAATACCTTGCTGCTTTTCTTAAAGCCGTACTAAAGAGTAAAAAATAACTGCAAGGTAAACAAGGCGTGCGCACGTTGTACGATTGTACGCATGATGCGCACGCCTTGCTTTTATTGCAATAATTTTTTTACTTTTTAGTCATACTTTAATTCTTTATAACGTATAGAACCAATTTACATAAACTCATTCAGGGGCTGGATTCCGAGGTCCTATAAACCTAACGGCATTCCATTATGTCACCGGAACTAATATTGTACCATTTGCACGGAATAAACGGACGTAGGAGTCTCTGATCAGGCGAAAAATCTTTTGTATTCTACGTTTTGCCGGAGGTGCCGCTTGGATAGCATATTTAATCAATTTTCACCCCCGCGCCCCCTAAGTGCGGATATTTGTAAACGTAACGGTGGAATACCTGTATTGTCATCCAGTCTTAGTAACTGCACAAAATGTCATTAATTAAATATGTCAGGAAGTGTGTTAAATAAAGGATGCAAGGCTTGAGGACAAATGTGAAAACTGAAAAAACATTGTGAGTTAAAGAAAAGCAAGTAATGATGAACTTAAACCCATTAGATCGAAGACAAAAATATCAAATGTTGAAACTGCCAAATAATTTATATTGGTGAGCGATTTGATAGCGTGCATCCAACGACATAAAAGAATAATTGATCCCAGAGCACGTTTACCGATATTAGCCAGCTTTCTAACAACGTTATTAGGCAACAATTTGTTAGGAATGTTTCGGCTTCCTCTTGAATTCTTGGTCATCATAATTGCATTTCGAATTTCTCGACCGCAGGACGTTGTGGTCCTTTTTTTGCTCTTCTAAGTGCCTCTCTAGAATTAACAAACTTAATTCCGTCTCTGTTATATTTCTCGGTATATTTATTTTGGGAATTATAAAGAACCTCATTCAGCTTGAGCTATCTCCGATGAGATAAAACCGAGATGCGAAAATAAACAATTCCTTCAAGGCCTTTTAAATTATTATATTAAGTTTATAGAGTCGTAGCAACTTATGACTTCTGATTTCCATGAATTTTTCTTTCCTGGAACTGGTAGTCTTATTTAATGATGTGAATATTAATAAATAAAATTACTATTGTTTATCAGTTGTTTCGGGGATATTCCCCGCATTCATTGAACGTTGTGATTAAAATTGCCAGTGATAAACAAACAATGGCCATTTGTTATTCTGGTTTTGCAAATTTTATTTTGTTTTTTTTCTCTACATCGCATACCAAAATATTTTTTTACTTGTAGCATTTTCGTACCACCTAGTATTAAACATATCTAAATTGTGAGTCCCAAAATTATAAATTCGATTTTAAATTTTTTTCAAAGTTAACTCAGTTTTTATTAAAACAAATTATTTGTCTTCCATTGTGTCCCAATAATTATTGACTATAATGGAAGCGATGCTGTTGTTCCATTTGAAGGCCTTATGTTCCTTATTTCTAATTAAAGTTGATTATCGGGTCTGCCCTACCTACAGCTTGTATACTCAACCTTTCATTTATTTCGTTGTCAGCCCGAATATTTTTCATTACATTATCTTTTTTAAATTGATAATTAAGTATACATAAATTTTAAGTGAAGACGATAATCTTAAAACAAAAATCCCATTGCTTAATATGCCAGAAAAAGTATGCTTCTATTAATTTTAATGATGCAATCTTCGTAATTACGTAAATAACAGGATTTTCTCCCGTTTATGTTTTCAACTCAATAAACTGATACCATTTTTCGGAGAAGTGTTAGAATCAGGACAGTTATAATGCAATTTATGAAACTAATGCTGAATAAAAAATTTTTTCAATGGCTTTGAGTCGTAAACCATGCAGCCAATAACTGAATGAAAATACTAGAAGATAATTGTTGATTATGTGTGCCGTTTGTTGGCTTATATGTATATAATTTGCTTTTTAGGAAACAATTTTTTTTTTTCTAATTCTAATTACTAAATCTGACTGATACATTCGTTCTTCATAATTATTTGCCACAGTTCGATTTGGGTAATTGAGTTGGTTCAGCAATATGTGCAACTACTGAAGACTCAATTTTTTTCCAAAAAAAATACCTGAAAATAGCAACTTCTTTTCTTGTTATCCCTGGGAATATGTGGATTTTTTAAATATAAAACTGTCTATTGCTTTGAAAAAAAAAATTAATTATGTGTGGTGTGTCCTACATTTAGAATGAATATTAGTTAATGATAAAGAGAAACAAAGTAATAACCTGTAGTCAGTATTATAAACCTTACATTGGTAGGTTAAAATATTGAACGATGCCTATAGTGGAAACAGTAAGCACAAATAACAAAAATGCAGGAATAACCATTTTATAGACACTTTAATGTGTAATACATATAAATTCAATTCAAGCAGACTGAAAAGGAGACGTTTAAATTTTCCTGAAGAGTTGGAAATGAAACACCCTCAAAAACAACCCTTGTATAATGACTAACAACTCCCCCCCCTCTACCCCTTGCTTTCTGATGATCCCCTGCCTGCCTTAACAAAAAGGAAACTTGTAGGGATGTACTCGACTGTGCTTTTTATAATACCCCGTAATTTTCTGTGCACGGTGTATTTTTCCACATCATTCTCTCACCTGACCTCTATAAGTACGTAAATTAGTAGTAATTATTACTCACAACTAAAGCAATAAACATTCAATAACCTATTACGCATTGTTTACCAGAATCCTAAAATGTAATATAAGATTATTTTTTGTTCCCTATTATTAACATTATTTACTATTAATAAATTCCGGTACACAGATTGCTGCGTATTAGTGGTTAGAAATTCTGAAAATTATTTCGACAAAACAACCGATACACGTGTATTTTGTAATAAATAACTCGAGTTATTTCCTGATGAATCTCTGGCGTGCTGACAGCAGGGGAAAGTTTAAATCAATATCGAGCCCCTTGTGTAGCTGGAGTGGATTTAGGAAATTGAATTTTTTTAGTTAAAAATTCTTTATTGTACATGGGCGGAGGTAAATAGAAATGCTTGTCATAAGAAAATGATAAGATTTTCGGGCGTTATTAAATTATCCTCTGTTTCAAATGGTCTCCAGAAAGCCATGGTAAATTAGTAAATAATTAAAATATTTTACCTTTTATATAGTAGTAAATATTTATAACTCCTACGCTTGATATTATTTATGCACTGCACTGGCACATTGACAGCACATCTCATAAGTCCACTGTTGACTACTGAGAAACGATTTACGAGTTTTTTATGCTAGTAGGCCTGTCCGTTTTATTATCTTTAAATCAGTGCAGTCGTAGGTGGTTCATTCAGGCTGATTACATTGCCAGTTTCGGATTCGCCTGCACAGTTTCAACTACCATTCGAATCTCGATACCATTGCTAAATATATAGGACAAAATATCTAGTTTAGTGCGCACGGTCCTGTGTTTTAACACTGACCAGTTTCAATTGTCCTCGTATAAAGCATAGAAGATTCTGATACAATTTCAGTTATGTCCAAGTAAGGACTTCCCTACACTCAAAAAACGCAACAGAAACTTTACGACAAATTATAGCGCTATGCCTGTCATCAAACGAACCGACGCACATTAAAAACCTATAAAGGTAAGCGAGTCAATTTGCGAACAGCGGTACAAAGAGTACCAGTATTTTAATGGGGTGGTAAAGTTTTTGTTGCGTTTTTTATTTGCAGGGAACTGATTACGTCGACTATGACTAAATATTTTATTTTTAATGGCGTATGTGGACCATGATGGATTTCCTTCACCATTTATAAATCATAAACAAAATAGTGGAACGGTTAAGTCTGCCCTGGATACGACTCTTTTGGTTGGTCGTTACAAATAATACAGGCAGAGATGTGAAAAAGATATAAAATATTTCTTAACAAAATGTGTTAGTATGGACGTTGAATTTTAATAATTGTAAGCATTGACTTTTTTCTAAAACTTCTGAAGTATAACATGGGGAAATTTTTATCTTTCAAAATAAATACCAAGTATACCGGGTGTTAGAAAAGTATGGGAACGGTGGAAAATTTCGAACAGTTTGCATCAAATCGAAAAATAAAAAAGTACGTGTCAAAAACTTTTCAAAAAACTATCTATTGATACCAAAATGACCTCCCCACCCACCACCCTGTGGGTGGGGCGAGGGGCAACTTTAAAATTTTATTGCGGAATCGGATTCTACGGCAAAAAATACGTGAATTTTATATCGGGCATTTTTTTTCGATTCTCGCAAGGTGTCGCTGCAATCGCACAAAATTGAAATAAACCTTCCATAAGTTTGTGAATATTTACAAACTCTAGCTACTCATGTTGACAAAAAAACATTCAGTTTAAAAACAGTATCTGTGATATCTTGGTTTTTATGAATGTTTTTTTTAAAGTGTTCTTAATAACAGCATTTGTTTTGTGAAATTTCTACGAGAACGTTCAGTTCCTTCCAACTTTTGTAGAGGCAGGAGCGCACTTTTGTACGGAAAAGTTATTTCATTTTTCATTAGTTTTTTCTGCATAATGGCTATTTTAACAGAGGAAGAGAGAGTTTCTCTTTTAATGATGCGAGGGTGGGGCGATAAAGAAAGGTCCTATGATGAATTTGTGATTTTATTCAACGAAACTTTACGTGTAGATCAAGTGGGAATTTCTAAATCTACTGTGTCCCGTACCATCAAACGATTCCTAGACACAAGGACAAATAAAAATCGCCCAAAATCTGGAAGACCAAAATAAATCTGAAACATCGGAAGCTCGACAAATGGAAGTGGCCCAGGCATTTGTTGAAAATCGAAGGTTATCAATCAGAAAAGTCAGTCAACAGCTTGATATGAGTGCATTTTCAGTTCATAAGAATTTGAAACTTTTGAAAATTCATCATTACAAAATTCACCTTCACCAGGAGTTAAATGAAGATGATTTTGATCGGCGACTTGAATTTAGTGAATTAATGATGGAAAGGAGTAACCAAAACCCATTTTTTTTGTCATCTCTACTTGTCTTCTCAGATGAAGCAACTTTCGAACTCAGTCGAAAAGTTAATCGCCATAATTTCAGATATTGGAGTGACGAAAACCCTCACTGGATGCTTGAAACACACACGCAGTATCCCCAAAAATTAAATGTTTGGGCAGGAGTTTTCAGGGATCGAATTCATAGATGGAAATTTGAATGGAGAAAAATACCTGGAAATATTGACAAATCAAATAGTTCCCGCAATACAAGAGATTGCTGTTGATGAATTCGATAATGTTTGGTTCCAGCAAGATGGGGCTCCTCCACACTATCGGGATATTGTTAGGGACTATTTGAACGGTACTTTCGAAAATCGATGGATAGGTCGAAGAGGAACTATTGAATGGCCAGCAAGATGTCCTGACCTCGCGCTATTTGATTATTTTGTTTGGGGCTACGTGAAGGGTAAGGTTTATTTCACTAACCCTCGTGATTTGGAAGAACTGAGGCAACGCATAATAAACATTTTTGCAGAAATACCACCTCAAATGATAAGAAGTGCTATTGAAAATTTTTACGTCCGTCTTAGACAATGCCAAGAAGTCAATGGGCACGATTTTGAACACCTGCTATAATCTTGAAATTAAAACCTGCTAGTGTAACAGTTAAGCTGTAAACTAATTGCCTCAACTGGCCGAAATCCTCACCTTGCCTTAAATGGCTGAGTTGCCTAATTGCCTTCACTGGCTGGGATCAAGAACTTGTCTGAAGTGGCTAAATTAAGAGGTAAAACTACTGTTAGTTTTTTTTAAGTCAAGTTTTTTATTGCCCTGCAAAAAATGTAAATGAAAAATTACTAGCTGCTAATAAATTTACAGAATGTTAATAGTTGTAATTTCCGCACGACCGTGTAAAATCACTGTTCTCAAAACAGCTCGGGAAATCATTCACTCTGAGATCAATAATTTTACTTTTCGTATTTTTATAGTATGCCTTCAAAACTTTCATGTTTCCACTCATTTTTTTGCGATTGCAGCGACACCTTACGAGAATCGAAAAAAATGCCCAATATAAAATTCACGTATTTTTCTCCGTAAAATCCGAATCCGCTATAAAAAATAGGGATTTTCATTATAAATTTCAAAGTTGCCCCCGCCCCACCCACTGGGTTAGGGGTGGGAGAGTCGAATCCAATGTCATTGGATAGATTTCGTAAAAATAACAAATACTTGTTTTTCAGTTGTTGAATTGGACGTTTTTTTATGGGCACAAGACGCTAATCTTGAAACAGTATTTTTTTCTTTTCATTTTTTGCGATTACAGCGACACCATGCAAGAATCGAAAAAAATGTCCGGAATAAAATTTACGTATTTCTTGCCGTAGAATCCGATTCCGCAATAAAAAATGGGGGTTTCCATTTGAAATTTTAAAGTTGCCCCTCGCTCCACCCACAGGGTGGTGAGTGGGGAAGTCATTTTGGAATCAGTAGATAGTTGTTTGAAACATTTTTGACACGTATTTTTTTATTTTTCGATTTGATGCAAACTGTTCGAGATTTTCCACCGTTCCCATACTTTTCTAACAACCCCTCTCCCCATTTACAGACATGGCAGTTTGACATCGATAAGGCAAAATATCGATGATACCTTTAATATAACCCTGGATATAATTTCTAATCGTAGCACAAAGACCCTTAGTTGTCTACAGTTTCTCTAGGCGGTTGATGGTTGTAAAGTTTGTGTTTAACATCGCGTATCCGATGGGACTGAGTTCTGGTGGTGTCAATGGCAGTTGATGGTTGATGTCTGTGCAGATAAAATTTCGATGTTCAGATATTTGCAATTGTTAAATGTATTAATTAAATCTTCGGCAAATCGAATGTTCTTTAAGCTTCTTATTTAAACTACCAGAATTTAAACATTCTACTCCTAAAAGCAGTTAAAAACGACACGAACTTCATAAAATAAACGAGCACGCCGCTGGCGGAGAATCCGTGCAAATTGTATTTAAATTATTATATACGTAGTGGTAATTTTGTTAATATCTGTTTTATGTTATTGTTTTTCTATGACTGTATGGAAATTTAATGTCTGGTCCATTTCCCACCGCTCTGTGTGTCATCTAGGTCTGAGAACTGTTTCGCAATATATATATTGTGTATTTACATTGCCGATGATTTTGATAAGTTTCTCTTTTGACGAAACATTTAAATAGCCTGTTTCAGCTGTAGCAATTAAAATAGTAAACAAATAAGTATCAAGTGGTATTTTTTTGCGGTTTTTATAGTTTATTTATTTGTTTTCTGAAAACTAGCCTGATAATTCTCCAAAAAATCGGGCCATATAACAGTGGTAATAAATAGTGGTATTTCACAACAGAGGCGATTATAGTAATCGCGGTTTTTTGCCTCAGGACTGTACAAAGTGATGTCTAATTTAAGTAATTTATTAATTTTTAATGAATTTATACTATTTAAAAGTCATATTAACTTTTAAACTTTGGGAAAAGCTCAAGTGATCCAGTACCACCACATGATTTTTCAGTTTCCTATTTTTTTTATGTACTTATATTTTCTAATTATTTTAGCAACTGAATTTACAGGACTAAAATTCAAAATACTTATTTGCCCTTAGCTGTATCCTAGCGAAAGCTTTCTCTTTTACTTTCTTTTTCATCTAGAAAAAAAAAATAGCAATAAATCAAGAAATTAAGAGCAATTATTTTGAATTGAGCACAATGTTATGTTATTATTCATTAGGAATATACCTACCTTAAAACAGCAGCGAATATATCGTAAATATATCTCAAACTTATTCTGGGGAAATACTCAAATTTTTCCTTTATCTCCATTTCAAACCGGTTCATAAATAGGATAGTAAATAGTTCCCGATTTAATCCCTTTATACAGGGTGTCTCACCGGGAACTGAATCGATCGATATAGAGAAAAGTACGCACCAGAAAATTTTGAAAATGTAGATAATTACTAATGTCGGTGTGGTCAATCCAACTAAAATAATTACAAGCAGCTGGCTCTTCCGCTTATACCGAAAGTCGATACCAACTTGCTTATTTCAAATGGAACACCCTATATATTTTAGGGTTTTCGAAAATATGTAGCATATCCTATACATAAACCTAGCCGTTTCAGAGATATTCGACATTTTATAGAAAATTTGACAGGTGCAACGGTTTGCAAGAACCGTTATAACTTTCTTCGTGTAAAAGGTCCACATTTGCTTCTTGTCGCATAAAAAGAACACAAGGAGAACTACGTTCTACAACTGAAATAAATTCAATAACATCATACCAAGTGTTCCGTTTTTCGCGTTACTTTTTGTCAACTTCAAACCGCGAAAACTTGTTTAGGTCAAATGGAACACCCTGTATTTTTTTACGTCAAGTTGTGTAAAATTGAATTCCCTTTTTTCTGATATTAGCATTGTGGGGGTTAAAGTTACAACTTTTTGAAATATTTGCGATTTTATCAGAAATTCATGAATTGTTGTAATCATTTCATTAAAATAGCCATGATTAGAAACAATCAGTCATTATCTTATGTCAAAAAATGCCAGCCCGTTTAAATTACACCCACGAAGACTTTTTAAATTTGTTTATTATTTATGGAGAATGTGATAAAGTAATATCAAGAACTTGCAGCACATTTGCTACTCGATATCCAGAAAAACGCAAACTGTCACCAAACACTGTAAAACGCATACTGGAAAATTTTAAAAATTATGGCTCTGTCAAGGCAAAAATGCAAAGAAAGCCTGTTGTTAATGACGAAAACATTGAAATAGTCATTCTGGGATATTTTCATGCATTTCCAAGGATGTCATTAAGACAAGCTGCTCTGGAATCGGGACTATGCAAGGATTCAATTCACAGAATCTTATTAAAACATAAGTTTCACCCGTTTTCATTCCATATGGTTCAAGGGTTAAAAGAAACAGATTTCCCTTTTTGTGAGTTTATTCTAATAAGGTCTGAGGGTCACGTTTCTTATTTGGGAAATATTATACGGACAGATGAAGCAAAATTTACTAAAAATGAACTTTTTAATAGACAATCGCATTATTGGAGTGACTCAAATCCTCATATGTTCAGAGAGCGAAATTTTCAGGAAAGTTGGCAGTTCAATGTTTACTGTGCCATAAGAAACGATAAGAGTGTGGCATTACAATTTTATCAGGAAAATTTAAACGGTAAATTAAATTTTCTCTTCTGCTAATATGTATAGGTAAATTTTTGTTTTTTTTAGGTAAAAGATATCTGAATATCTTACAAAATTTGAATAATAACTATTTAGAAAATTTACCTCTCGCCGAACATAGAAACATATTTTATCAGCACGACGGTGCTCCCCCACATAACGCATATTTAATTAATAATTATTTACAAGAAACTTTTTATGATCAATGGATTGCCAATAATGGACCTTTCTTATGGCCTCCTCGCTCGCCCGATTTATCAGTTCTGGATTATTTCATTTGGGGAACTATTAAAAATAAAGTTTATGAGAGCCCATTAACAACCATTGAAGATTATATGCAAAGAGTAAGAAATGGATTTCAAAACATATCACAGAATTCAATTAGAAGAGCTACCCATGAGGAATTAATCCGAAGGTGCGAAAAATGTGTCGAGGTTCGAGGGGGAATTTTGAGCAATTATTAAATTCAAATGAAATCATATTTTAAATTGATCTTATCTCTACTATTTTAGTTCATGCCATATCTTCAATTCGATTAATACGCATGTATATACAGTGTTAGTGTTATTTTGCGTTTTTGTGTATATCGAGTAGCAAATGTGCTGCAAGTTCTTGATATTACTTTATCACATTCTCCACAAATAATAAACAAATTTAAAAAGTTTTCGTTGGTATAATTTAAATGTGCTGGCATTTTTTGACATAAGATAATGACTGATTGTTTCTAATCATGGCTATTTTGATGAAATATGATTACAATTCATAAATTTCTAATAAAATCGCAAATATTTCAAAAAGTTGTAACTTTAACCCCCACAATGCTAATATCAGGAAAAACGAAATTCAATTTCACACAACTTGACGTAAAAAATACAGGGTGTTCCATTTGACCTAAGCAAGTTTTCGCGGTTTGAATTTGACAAAATGCAACACTTGGTTATTATTATTATTATTAGCCTTTACTCGAGTCCGAGTATAAAAAATGTTACAGTCGATAGATTGTGTGTAATAAAAAACAAGTAAAAGGTGTAGTCTATTGTACCTAATTCCCATTCATCTACGGTGCACACGACTATGGCTATAGAGGCCAATTCAGGAGAGCACATGTCGACCGCAGTCAGGACAAACATAGACCTGGTTAGGTCTTGGATTCGGCCTTCTTGCAGCAACATTTCCGTGATAGCTGGCCACAACCCCTCGCCATTCGGTTCTGTCTGCTGCAAGTTGTTCCCATTGCTCGTCTGGAATACCGCAGGATTTTAGGTTTTCATGAAGAACGTCTTTGTTTGAATCTCTTTCGTTGACCGCCACGCCTTCTTCTACCGCTTAGCAATTCACCATAAAGTGTACATTTAGGAAGGCGGTTATCATGCATACGATGATGGTATGATATTATTGAATTTATTTCAGTTGTAGAACGTAGTTCTCCATGTGTTCTTTTTACATGACAAGAAGCAAATGAGGATCTTTTACACGAAGAAAGTTATAACGGTTCTTGCAAACCATTGCGCCTGTCAAATTTTCTATAAAATGTCAAATATCTTTGAAACGGCTAAGTTTAGGTAGTATAGGATTTTCGACTCAGAATTTTATGCTCTTTTCGAAAACCCTAAGATATATAGGGTGTTCCATTTGAAATAAGCAAGTTGGTATCGACTTCCGGTATAAGCGGAAGTGCCAGCTGCTTGTAATTATTTTAGTTAGATTGGCCACACCGACATTAGTAATTAACTGAATTTTCAAAATTTTCTGATGCGTACTTTTCTCTATATCGATCGATTCAGTTCCCGGTGAGACACCTTGTATTTCTAGAAGAACGTTTAGTTGTCCTTTGTGGACTTGGATTCTTCATTTTATTAATATTTGAAGATACAGAAAACAAATGCAAATAATTCCTTATTTAGGGGAATAACCCAAGTAGCAATTGAAATGCCTTTTAGATTTTATAGGAATTTTGATAATAATAATAAGCTTTATTAGTGCCTTATGTACGAAGCATTTACACGTCAGGATTTATACATGAAAACTAAAACAGATAAGTAGATGATTGAATGCGTAGAGGTATTTGTACACTTCTGTGCAGTGAAATCCCGTACACCTATTTTTCGCTAGATTAAATCATTTTTTATTTATTTGTCAGTGTCATATTTTCGTAATGCCAAAATTAACTGAACATGAAAAAATTTGGGATGGTCTATTAGAGCAGTTACTAACCATTATCAATTGAATAAAAGTGCCGTTATGAATGTGAGGAAAAGGAGGGAGGAGGAAGGTAGCGGTAAAGACAAAAGACGGTTCAGGTCGATCGAGAATTTCAAATCTCGTTCGAGATGAAGCGCTCCTTGGCCATTTGCGGGAAAATCCATTTCAAACAGCAGGAGACGCTGTATTCATAACAAATTTTCCACCATCGAGGTCAACAGCTAGCCGAAGTATAGGAAAATCGGAATTAAAAGATTGTACAAGTGCCAAGAAGACCATATTAACAGAAGAACAGAAGCAAGCCCGCATTCTGTATTGTTTAAATTATGTCTATCGCCCGTTGGAGTCTTGGAACAACGTTGTGTTTACCGCTGAAAAAGTTTTTCAGTCTTGTATGACGGACATATTCGGGTGTACTGTCCTGCAAATACCAGGTTTCAAGAACGTTACGTGTCTCTGCGGAACAGGTCTGGGCAATTTTCCGTTAATGTTTGGGCATGGATAAGCGTGCTTGGCCCTGGTGTAGCGTGGCGTATTAAGAGTAATGGTATATTTAATAAACAGGTTTATAGGGATATTTTGGAAAACGTTACGCTACCTTCGGTGGAGCAATTATATAACGAATTTATTTCAGATATTAAGCCCGTAATATCTTCAAATGATTTTGTTACAGTTGTGTCATCAGCAAATGGAATCATTTACATAGATCAGGAATAGTGTCGGCCCTATCACAGATCCCTGTGGAACACTGCATTTAATAGGAAGAAGTTTGAGTTTCTATTTTGCGAGGATACATATTGAAAACGATTGGTCAAGTGGGAAATTATTAAGTGGACACTGTTGTTAAATCCATAAAAGTCTAATTTATCAACTATTATTTTATATG
Organism: Leptura quadrifasciata; assembly: GCA_963675555.1. Taxonomy (NCBI): domain Eukaryota; kingdom Metazoa; phylum Arthropoda; class Insecta; order Coleoptera; family Cerambycidae; genus Leptura; species Leptura quadrifasciata. The sequence continues at coordinate 159,417,439 of OY776675.1, forward strand.
ACACGCAGTCAAAGGCTTTGTGAGATCTAAGAATTGTGAAATTGCTAATAAATCATCTTAATATGATAATACAAAGAAGCTCTTATTTAGGAGAATAATAAGTTCTTATTTATTGAACGATGACAGTATAGTATATTCTGTAACAAAGTTAGAATGAAAATTCGATACGAGTAGTTCGAATTATCATTCTAACCGAGTAACAGACTGTATTTTCTCCACGACCATTAGTAAAAAAAAACAAAATCTGAACAAAACAAGTTATTTATTGAAACAATTATATTACATTAAATTTTGTTTATTTAAATTAAAACTTGTTTCAAAACGCCGCATTTACATTTGACACTGACAGTTATGCCATCCACGCTATGTATTTCGTTGAGCATAATTATGGAATATTCATTCTGGTACTTGTGTTATAGAATGATAATAAATGCAAAACGCATAAGAAGCAAGTTCAAATGTGCTTTTAGAGGGCGGAATATTAAAACATAATATTTTTAGTCGCAAACTCCTCTATAAAATCCTTATTTTACTATAAATAACGTAACCAGACTGCAACCAACAGCTACTCTTCGGGATATGTGCCCCGCCGAGCGCTGAATTACAAGTTACAAGCCTGGCGCGTTGAGTGTAATAATTGCATATTACCATCAAAACGGTAATGCTTCGATTGCAACAAACACCAGGAACGTAACGAGATTGCAACCAACAGCCACTCTCCGGGCTATGTGCCCCGCCGAGCGCGTTCCTTATAGTAAAATAAGGATTTTATAGAGGAGTTTGCGACTAAAAATACTATGTTTTAATATTCCGCCCTCTAAAAGCACATTTGTACTATGCTAAGCCCAGTCAGGCTATTTGTTTTTCGATTGCAACAGACACTGGACCGCTAGATGGCGCTTGCTGACTATTTTACATGTCGCTATTGTAAAAATACCGGGATGTATCAAATGGTCAAAGGATCCTCGTGTCGGTCGTCACATGCCTACCTTGGACTGACGAGAGCCAACAGCTCGAAACTGCAGTCTGCAAGTGGTGTGTGACGACTGGCACGAGAGCTCCTTTAAGTAGGATCGGTCTTTCGGCTGGTGTTTGTTGCAATCGAAGCATTAGCGTTGGGGCGAGCGTAGGTGCGTCTTTACTATGTACATACTTCGGTATGCGATGTAAAGCAACGACAGGTGCAGTTAGTAGTTGGATGGGTGACCATTCCAACGGAAACCGCGTCCTCGCCTCACACATCTTCCAGCGGCTTGTATATCAGTGTATGCGCGGAAGTTATACAACCTTAGGCGAGGGTTGTATAGGAGATATACCATGCTTCGGAGGGGATGTAAAGCCGTCGGTCCCTTGTCTATTAAATGTTAGGCAAGTAAAAGATCCCCACTCTTCTTAAAGGAAGAGGTTCGGCAAAATTCCTGGTTGGGGGTAGCTCGTCTATAGGCGTCGGTGTTAGGCCTCAGTAGCGGAAATAGGCCGACGTTAAATAAATGTACAAAAAAAAGCATTAGCGTTTTGATGGTAATATGCAATTATTGCACTCAACGCGCCAGACTTGTAACTTGTAATTCAGCGCTCGGCGGGGCACATAGCCCGGAGAGTAGCTGTTGGTTGCAGTCTGATTACGTTCCTTATAGTAAAATAATAATATAGAGGTAATATTGAGGAGTTTGCGACTAAAAATATTATGTTTTAACATAAGAAGCCAGTATTTCAAAATAAATATTTTCTATGCCAATTATGTAATATGAGCATTATGATGTCGATTTTAAATAAGGAATGACCCATATTTCAGTGGCTGATATGTAATATTTATTACATGCCTCTAGAATGTAACAAGCATAGGTGGCGCCATCCAGTAGTAGTGCAATTTGTAATACTGTTTGCGTTTCTGTTGACAGTTGACGTTTCTATTGACAGTTATTCTTTCACATTTCACCGTTGCAGTGGTAAGACAAATAGACATATAGACACAAATAAACTTAATTTATAGGCACAGAAAAAGTATAGTCTGTAATTCGTTTAGAATTCCAAACTTATTACAGAATATACTATTCTATCTCAAGAGTGAGAATTTTTACTTTCTATTATTAAAAATTATTTCGGAATTATTACATTCTATAATGGTCGTGGAGAGAATGATTGTCCACAATTTTGATGATTTTCTGAGAAGTATTATTTTCTGTTCTACTATTAAGGGTCTATTTTTTTGAGTGCCTTATTATGTAAAAGTAGTTTAGCCTTGTCATACATTTGCTAGGAAACAATGTTTCCCAAGATGCAACCAAAATTAAAGGAATACCAGGAAAAGTTTTGTTTCATTGCTATTGAAAAAATATTTTATCTATAGTCGGAGACTGGGCAGTCAAAAAACGCAACAAAAACTTTACGAGCTAATTATTAACGTCGATGAACTATTCGACATGGTCTTATCAAGCAAGCCGACGTACATAAAAAACCTATAAAATAAATGATTGACAGAGAGTAACGGTATTTTAATGAGGTCGTAAAGTTTTTGTTGCGTTTTTTGACTGCCCAGTAAATATACACCCGACTATAGCAGATATAGTTCAAGTAGGAAAATCCTGAGACATAAGAAACTCTACAAAATCTTTTTGACCTCATTAAAATACCGTACTTTTTTGTGCTGTTCGCAAATTAACTCGCTTACCTTTATAGGTTTTTAATGTGCGTCGGGAATGTTTCATATCAGGCTTGGGGCCATGACCCGCAGCGATATAATTATGTTGTAAAGTTTTTGTTTGCATTTTTTATTTATTTACTGGGATCTATTTACTTCAACTTAGCGCCATGGCCCACGGCGATAATAATTATGCCGTACAGTTTTTGTTTCACTTTTTTTGTCTCAGTTTATTCCTACTTGAACTATACAATATGTAGAACTCATCCGTGGTGAGTAGTGTATGTGCCTATGTGCCTCATACAGGAAGTGCATAAAAAAGGAGCAATTAACACCAAAAAGGGTACACTCGTTTTTCTTTCAAGTGACCCCTTGCCGCCAGCAATTATTTACATAACTAAAATAAATGGATGTGGCTATTTATACATACTGTATGTATACGCAATTGGCTATTTATACATACAGTATGTATACGCAATTGGCTATTTATACATACAGTATGTATAAGAAATTGGCTATTTATACATACAGTATAGCCGTCGAGGGCAAGGGACATTATCTATCATAAACAACTATACTACATCAAAAAATATTAACATATTTAACCCAACGAACTAACCTAAAGAAATATTCGTATTACGTATTTTAGTTAACAAAATGTGGTAAAAAAAAAACTGTAGCAAGCGGATTCGAACCGTCGACCTCACGTGTGAGAATCGGGAACACTAAGTATTACACCACAGACTGCTGATGGTTAACCTTATAATTCTTACTATATCAATATGTTTGAACGTCATCGCGCATGTGCGGCGTGAATTGCCTGGACAGTATGTATAAATAGCCACATCCAAAATAAATATGCGCATTTAAATATTTATTGCCTTAACTTGCGGCTGTTTACGCGACATCCACGGCAAGTTGGCAAGGTTCTGTTCAACTTTTGAATTTTTAATTACCCAGGGTCATATTTATTTATGCCATGAAACACGATCCTCATAAAAGAATGCCACAACACAAATGCAAATGCAATTACTGCAATTAACTCGCGACATGTCATAGTTTTAACAGCTTTAACGGGCCCCTGAATGAGCAACCAGCTCTTTTGTTTAATTTTTTTTTGTCGTTTTATCATTGCCGTTCAAGGATTGTGTAACATTTACCGTTTTTTTGTTCACATTATATTATATGTCATGGGAGATTAATGGTCGGGAAAAGGAATGTTTACTTTAATATGTAAAACAAGAGGTTTATTAATCATAAATCATAGTTTTCATTCAAGGTTAAGCGGAAGTAGACATGGATCCAGTACGGTATTTACTGATTGTTATGCGTCTCTTGAACGTACTTTTAAAATTAGGTTCAAATTAAGTGTCTAAGATATTCTGTTGATCTTAGTTCTGAGGGCGCGAATCGATTTGGGGTCATTCCATTTAACCTTATCATACGAAAAAGCTACGCCAATTTCAAGATAAAACGAAGCCTTATTCTAGTTTCACTATTAGTTAAGTAAAGTATCTATCCAAGTAACAATTTAAGTACTGTTTAGTAGTGTTTAGTCTGATTCTCGTTTTATAAAGGTTTCATGAAGGATGTTTGGAGATTAATTAGTTTTAAATTAGGTTTATTTGAAACGAAATGTATTTCTAGAGTTCAAGAATTTATTGAAAAGTCTTGTAGTATAATATCTTAAAAAACGTGACCATAAAACCTTTTGGATTTTCTCTGGCTGTAGTTTTGTAAAAGTTTTATTATTAATGTTAAAAGGAATTAACAAAACACTTTGGTTTTAAAAAAGCCTTCGAATGCGCATTTGATCAATTTAAGCAACTATAAAAGTGTGAAGCATTCAAATGGTTTTAAAATTGCTTTATAAAATATACATATAGATCTCCTGTATTCCCTTTTAAAACCTTCTCCTCCAAAGAAATTATTTCCTAATGAATTATTTGAGGGAACTTCTTTTTTTTGTTTATTCTTGAATTTGACACTTATTTATTTATAAAACGAAAACGGTTGCAATTAGCCATAGGGAAGTACTTACAGAAAATGTTCGTTTTTCATTTCTGCATCACATCATCGAAATATATACAGGGTGTCCCTGTACATTTTTAAGAAATGAACATGATTCAAAAACATTAATTAGATGTCTCGTAACTGGTATTCGCATAAGTTTTTCTTAAAACCCATAATTGTGACTGCTAATTTTTTTAATATTCATCTGCAGATTGCATTATTTCAACAAAAAATTTCAACAAAATGCCCCACCCTGTATAGTAAAGTGGCACTTTAATGTGGTAAAGTGCCACTTTATTAAACGGTTTTGAATTTAGTAAAATAGCTTATTATCAGTGAAAATGCGGAAAATATATTTATGCAAAAGTGGTCTTTATTGATGAGATTTTAAAGGTATAAAGTGGCCCATAAGTCACTAGTGGCGTAAAGTGATTTAGTCACTGAAGAGTAATTTTAATTACCTGTGGTGTTATTATTATTATTATTAATATTTATTTATTGTCTTTATTATACGAAGAATTAAGAAAACGAAGAATCCACTAACACTTATTCATTTAGTTATCTATGATCGTGTAAAAAGTGACAGTTTTTTACATCATTTGTAAGAAGTGGCCTTTTATAAGAAACTGTGCAATAAAAAAATTTATTGTACGCTTTTATTGCACAAACCCCTGGTTACAAATAAAATGGATAACAACCACAACTTTCTCGGCACATCCATTCAGAATCTACTTAGCAATAAGCTACTTGCATTTTATACTCTTGGGAGGAAAACTTTTGACAACAAACACAACACACAACAAATACATTTAAAATATTCTGACTATGTAAAACATCAGTTTGAGAGAGACCTGAACAAACAAAGGAAGTATCATCAGCGAACAATGTTAAATTATCTTGATTAACGATATTTGCTAGATCATTGATAAAGACAATGAATAATAGGGGTCCAAGGACTGAACCGTGGGGTACACCGCATTCAATATTTAATTTGTTTGACATACCCTGAATCTCAACTATTTGACTCATTTGGGAAAGGTATAGTTTAAGTAATAAGTTCCCGGCAAATAAAATACGTAACAAAAACTTTACGACCTTATTAAAATATCATTACTCTTTGTGCTACCTCAACCGCAAATCAGCTCGCTTATCTTTATAGGTTTTTAATGTGCGTCGGGTCGTTTGATGCAGCATGGTCCGCGGCGAAAATAATTATGTCGTAAAGTTTTTGTTGCGTTTTTTATTTGCCGGGAAGTCCTTACTTGGACTATACGAACGAATCCAATCAGTTATTTTACCTCTTAATCCATACATATACAACTTATCAAGCTGAAGCTCATGATTTATGAAGTCGAATGTTTTATTCAGGTCTAAAAATATACCGGTACATTTGTTTTTATTTTTCAAACTTTCAATTTCAATAAACTGAAATGCCATTGGAATAATAAATATTCTAAAATAAAACAGTTTTAACGATCATTATTCAAACCAAATTTAGCTTTTCATGGCACTATGAAAGTGTCAGTAAACCCTTTCGTTTAAGACCAAATGCTCTTATTCTAGGTTTTATCAAGCTCTCTTCACTTTCACAGAGAGAACTTGGTACGTTCTTCATGAGTAGGATAAGTCTTATAATAGCTTTAAACATTTAGGTTTGACAATCTTCTAAAGATCGTATTCTTTGGGCCTTTTTTGAATTTATTAGAGTCCTGTGACGGTTGTCATTGAAAGATAGATTTATCAGTATTCACCAGTACCTATTTTAAAACACTATAGTCTGGATAAACAGAGAACAAATCCTATTATGCTTAAAGCTGAGTTATTACAGATTTTGCCTTCATCATTAAAACTCTAACAAGGGTTTGTGGAGGTTAGACCTGAAACTAAGTGATCTCAGAGCATATTTGATTCATAGTCCAGCATTAACAACCTTCCCAAGATATTTCATAAAGCAATGATAAAACCACATGTCCTAACTCCGTATAAAACGCGATCTCCCTAATTAAGACCTAACAGCTATAGTGTTTTATCACGCTTGAGAATACTCTGTTAATAATAAGGCAGTAAAAATTGAAAGATAATTTGCTTTATTGTAAATCCTTAAAAATGAAATAGTAGCAGTAAAAATAATATTAATCATAAAATCTGTAAAATGGAAGATGAGCACTAACCTCAGTTTTTCTTAGTGTAAAGAATGACTTTTAATCTACCACGCTAACCACTGACACACCAAAATATATTCGACTCCCATACAATTATTCTTCAGGTAAAATGTCAATGAATAAAGTAACTGGTTTCCTTAAATATGCAGTTCTGGGTCTTATATTTAACACCCACAAGAACATAAATTAATAAATTACCGGTTAAAGTTTTAAGAGGTAGTTCACAAACAATTTCAGCGTTTATTTCAAAGTTATGCAAATTTTATGGCCACATAAAAATGAATTTATACTTACTATGAGTACGAGTTAAAAATCTGGTAATTAAAGGGTACACATCGTCAGAAAATATGTGCGTGAACATTAATGTAATTAATAATACATTTATGGATTTTAAATCTCTCGTATCTTGTATCCCCTTTCTGACTGTACAGAAAAAAATAAAACGTATACAATGCGTTTAAAAACAAGCTTTTATTAAAAATGCATTAAAACGTATAATAGTTATTTATGCAACAAGTGTGTAAAGTGATAAAGTAAAAAGGCACTTTACAGACGAGTTGCATATACAATTTACTACCACTGTGGTTTTTTTTTTATACATTTATTTAACGTCGGCCTATTTCCGCTACTGAGGCCTAACACCGACGCCTGTAGACGAGCTACCCCCAACCAGGAATTTTGCCGAACCTCTTCTCTTAAGAAGAGTAGGGATCTTTTACTTGCCTAACATTTAATAGACAAGGGACCGACGGCTTTACATCCCCTCCGAAGGATGGTATATCTCCTATAAACCCTCGCCTAAGGTTGTATAGCTTCCGCGCATACACTGATATACAAGCCGCTGGAAGATGTGTGAGGCGAGAACGCGGTTTCCGTTGGAATGGTCACCCATCCAAGTACTAACTGCGCCTGTCGTTGCTTTACATCGCATACCGAAGTATGTACATAGTAAAGACGCACCTACGCTCGCCCCTACCACTGTGGTTACCAAAAATATATGAATAAATTGAAATACAAAAATTCTACTTTAGGCACTAGTGCGTAAAGTATTTCACTTTACACACTAGTGCGTAGCAAGGTTAGTTGTTGAATAATATTACATTCTAACTAGACATACTTGTTATAACAAAATTTATTGCTTTAATGAAAATTATGTGAATAAATTTTACAATTCCTACAATAAAAATGAAATTAAATATTGTTCTAAAAAAGCAACATTAAATTTGAAGTTAAAAATTACATAATAATCAAAATATAAGCTTACCTCACCTTAAAAATTTTAATAATATGAAATTAATTTGAAAAATATTAAAACGTAGGCATTACGTTTAACTGTCAAATTTACTTGGTCATATAAAAATCACAATATCGTCTTGGCCAACTTAATTTTGAATGGATGAAATTCTTAAATATGTACATGAAAATTCAAAATTATAAATAATTCAAGCCATGGCTGTTACAAAACACAGAAAATAAATATACATATTTTATAATAATATACTCAGTGATAATAAATAAACGGACTACATAAAAGTAAATAACTAATTTATTGTAATTTCAAATTAAGATATGACGCTCCGATAGGCATTTTTTAAACTTGTTTACTTTATGCACTAATGCGTAAAGTTTACGCACTACACACCGTGCGTAAAGTGAGTACTTTACGCACGATAGTAGAAAATAGTAGTTTGTGCAACAAGAGTGGATATGTATAATCCACTCGAGTTGTACAGTATACTTTTTCTACGACCGGATTAAGAAAAAACTACAAATAATAGTTTTAATCAAATTTTAATATACAAACTTAGCTTCTGCTAAATCTTATGCTCTAGGTGCAAACATTTTATAAAAGCTTCAGTAGCCTAGCGGTTATATGCACGCTTCGAAATGCAAGAGATCATAGGTTTAATCCCCCGGCTTATTACGACCGGTGGAAGATTCGGGTCGACGCTGAGAAGTCCGAGGCGATATGCTTCACGCGTCGGTTCACAGAGAACCGCATAATTACACCAATCTCGATCAGGAGCAACCAAATTCCTATCAGGGGATGCGTGAAGTACCTGGGGGTTCGACTGGACAGAAGACTGACGTTCAACAGCCACATAAACGAAACCATACGGACGATCTACTCCCTGTCCAGGAGTCTGTATCCGCTCATGGTCAAGGGTAGCAGACTAAACAGACAAAATAAGAAATTGTTGTACACGATGGTGGTCAGGCCGTCTATCACATACGCGGCGCCGGTGTGGTGCAGCACGTCGGCCAAGACAATGAATAAACTAATAGCGCTAGAACACAAATATATGCGCCTCATCAAATTCTGGAAAATACACCTCCCTCAGAGACCTCTACGAACGCTGCAACGACATAACCCCGATAGCCGACTACGTCCAGCATATCTCCCAAAACTTCTATTCGTTCAAGCTGGGCGATAGTCCGCTAACAAGACACATTACACAAATTAGACAGCATAATGCCCCATTTCGGATTAACACCCCTTACCTTACCAGACGTTTCCTTCCGGCAGCCACTCTAGCCAAACTTTCGTCAACTATACCTTCCCTGATACTATCCACCTTTCACTGATATTTCATACCTTTCACCCGCTTTAAATCTTTCCTGTCTCCCTCTTCTTTTGTTTTTGTGTCGCGTTTGTTGTTCCTTCGTTTCTGTTTGTACATTTTTGTCTGTAAATTCCTTCTTCCGTCACTAATATTGTAACAGTATCCAATTTTTTTATACCAGAAGAATCAAAATTTAGAATCACAGTTTAGGCCTGCCTTGCGCAACCCGTAGTTGAAGCAACTCGCGGACGGCACTTCGTACGAGTTATGGTGTCGGCGTCAGCGCAAAAATTTAAAAAGTTCAGTACTCCAGCGGTAATACCATGTTTAAGTGCCCAGTTTTTATGTTAAGCTTTCTTTTTTGAGCACCTTTTATCATATTATTTGTTTTAATTTGCCCTTTTGCAAAAGGAGTTCAGGTTGTTATATTATTTGTATTGTTCAATTTTTACTTTCGCCAAACCAGTCCCGTCTCGGCCCGGCCTTGCGATGCACCACCGCGTTAACGCGGTGGTCGCAGGGTCGGTTCCGGGATGGGTACTGGAGGCAGTGTTTATACCATTTTTACCTTGAATAAAGACTTTTTGAATTGAATTGAATGGTTCAATCCCCACATATAGCTACTTTTTTTTTTGTCATAATATATCTCTAAAATTTTGTCTGTATATAATAATTTCAATAAAATTTTAGGTGGTATACCGTTTATCGATTCTTCACTGGAATCACTCATTTTAAATTATTTTCTAGCTCAAACTGCGCGAGTACACACTGACAATTACTTTGACAGCTTACGCACTAACTTGAATTTTTTAAAACGAATAGTTGTATTTAATACACGAACTGTGATTGGTCGATTTCATATCCATCCTAGAACGTATATGAAATATATCTGTTCAGTTAACTGGAATGGCCCATTTATCCATTCTACAGACTTTACGGAAAACAGCAAATTTACATAAGGGAGTAGAAAAAATATTTTTTCACCTTTCACAGTACTCTTAGGCCTAAAATATTAGCGGGGAGCGGTAAGTACATGGGGAGTTGGTGGAAATCTATGACATTTGGCCCCAACAAACAGAAAATTAATGAAATAAAAGCATGGAAAAACCTGACTCTTCGAATACCAGCAAAACTAGCGTCGAGGTTAAAGCTACTGATTACACATTTAAAACCCATAATTTTTACCAGAGCCCTGATAAATAACATACATTTCAACCGTGTCAGCTGATTATAAAAAATAATTGTCTATTATCAGGATTCTCAATGCCATCTGAAATTTAACCAATTAAAATTAATACATAGTTACATAATTTTTCAAGATACTCCTCCGTTCACGGCAAGAGCATGACTCATTAGATCGCAGATACAATAACGATATGAGGATGTCGTCGATAAAGATCTTAATTAGTATGCGAGGGCATTAATTAGATGCTGCACGTATAAATTTGAAAAGAATCACTTTTTTTTAACACATTGCACAAATAATAATTTCCTCAAAATAAATCGTCATTAGGAAATATTTATGTATGAAAGAATAATTGATATTGCTAGTTTGTAGAATAATAGGAAAGTAAGTGAATCCCACAGTTTTAGTGAAGCGAGACCAAGGTACAAGAACTCTTATTTATGCAAGAGTATTTGATTAGTGAAATTCTGTTAGGACTGTACGTAATTTTACAGCAAAGATTAGACATAATCTGCAGCAATTTGGATGGTTTTATAGAACGCAAAAAATCTAGCAAAAGTGAAATGTTTCTCACCGATATATTGGATTGGGTGAATTTTAGAATTAGCATCATGAACATCGATACATATAGAAACTCGCCTGCTTTTCGAAACCGCTGACTATCCGCTAGTAGTCCATAATTAATATTACATTGTAATGTATATATTAAAATTGGAACTAGCGTTTAACAAGTTCTTATACAACGGCAAATACGTTATATTAATAACAGCGGCGCCTCCGGAAAAATATCGACAATAGATTAGTCATTTAAAAAAAAAATTTATCCTGATGATCCAAGGGAAGCACATTAGGACAAAGTTGTCAAATTATTGTATTGTCATCGGTCTTTGATAAGTGTGCAAAGTTTCAGTTTAGTCTGACGTTTCGAAGTGGGTGAGAATCACGTTCAAAGATTCCGTTACATACAAACAAACAAACATACATACAGGTGAAGCTAATATAAAGCGTGTAAAAATAAATTATATAATATAAATATCATAATGTATGTATTAAATTGGAACAAACGTTTACCAAGGGCTTATACAACGGCAAATACGTTATATTAATAACAGCGGCGCCTCCGGCAAAATATCTACAATAGATTAGTCATTTTTAAAAAATTTATCCTGATGGTCCAGGGAAGTTATCAAATTATTGTATTGTCATCTGTCTTTGATAAGTGTGCAAAGCTGCAGTTTAGTCTGACGTTTTGAAGTGGGTGAGAATCACGTTCAAAGATTCCGTTACATACAAACAAACAAACATACACACAGGTGAAGCTAATATAAAGCGTGTAAAAAAAAATTATATAATATAAACATCTTAATGTATGTGTTAAATTGGAACTAGCGTTTAACAACGGCTTATACAACGGCAAATACGTTATATTAATAACAGCGGCGCCTCCGGCAAAATGTCGACAATAGATTAGTCATTTTAAAAAAAATTTGTCCTGATGATCCAGGTGAGGACATTAGAACAATGTCGTCAAATTATTGTATTGTCATCGATCGTTGATAAGTGTGCAAAGTTTCAGCTTTGTCTGCCGTTTTGAAGTGGGTGAGAATCACGTTCAAAGATTCCGTTACATACAAACAAACGTACAGGAGAAGCTAATATAAAGCGTGTAAAAAAATTATATAATGCAACAAAATGATGGATTTGATTTTTAGAGCATTTAAATAAAAGCTTGTTTTTAAAAACGTTTTTTTACTATTAATTTGCATTCATTTCCTTTGGTAAAATATACAATTTCACATCTGACGACGTTAGTTCGGGACCCGCCTCCGATTTCAATTATTCATTACATTCATATCGCGCCCCGACTCTTCAATTCTTCACCGGGAGGTGCGTTGTGCGGAACAGTGCGTCGTTGTTGATTAATGATGATTAGTAAGCAATAAACAATAGCGAGCGTGTGCGCCCGGAGCCACGGCGAGTTATCATCAAGTGACGAGGAGCAAGGCAAGGAGCCGTACAACTAATTTGGATACAGAAAGTGTGCTTCGACTTGAAATCGTACGAACGCAACGCAGAACAAATGACTGTGCCGAGCGGAATGTGCTGGTTGATCGTTTGATGTCTCGGATATGTCTAATTGCGGTCTAATTTCAGTTTTTTTTTCAAGTGTAATTCGGTAGCGGATCGATTTAATGTGTTTTTCGGGTGTCTTCTAAATAAAGTTGTGCTTTTTTCGGCTGATGTTGTAAAGTGAGTTTTTTTCGTGCTCTGTTTTGGATTTAATGGTTGACAGGTTCGACGTGAAATTGGTGTAAGTTTTTTCTTATTAATTATAATTATAAATAATTTAATAAGTGGTTTGATTATTTGCGGGATATTGCGCAACTATAATGAATGTAGTTACTAGAAATGCTTCTGGTAAGAAATCAAAAATTATAGACCACTTTAGGTCATTAATCAAAGTTTTCTCTTTTAATTTAAATGCTTTAATTACGTAACAACTGAAATGTTCTTAGTTAATATCTTATTTGGCCAGTCTGCTAATAATTCTGTTCACATTCTTTTACGTTAAGTCTGAATGTTTCAGGTTTGCCGCAGATTTATTGAAAATTTGTTGACGTTGACATTCACCAGTGTCAAGGACTTAAAACAGAATTTGAATCTATTATTTTGTTGTTTAATAGATTTAGTTGAATATATCTCACATGGCAGATGCCATGATTGTTAAAATAGCGAGCAGGGTATTTTCCGTTATCCCCATTGAGTAATTTTCTCAAATATATTAATGCTAGCAATAATATTCGTTCCCCAAACAGTCCAAACGGACTGATGTATCCATTTGAGAAAGAAATGATCGTTACCGAGTGGGTTGAGATTAAGATCAAGACACTAGAGTGTGTTTTTGAAAAATAATCCATAAAATTACTTCCGGATGAATCAAAATGTTATTGTAAACATACCCATCATAATTTTTAGAAAAATAAATCATCATTTGCGTAGTTTTTGGGGTTACTAGGAAATCTAAATAAACTTATTGATTTCATTTGAAACTATGTGACGACTAAAATGGCAATAATAATAATAAACACCACAGAAATTAGACAACCCCCAATTCTAGGGGCTTATGCGAAAGGGGGTTACACATTGAAAAAACGCGGACATACGACCATTTCCTCTGACAGTGCCGGAGCCAGGATTCGAACCCGGTGGTGCGATGTTCGTGTGATTCGACTATCGACCAGACAATAATATAAAATGGCAATAAAAATAACACCACTGTCTAGCTAAAATCGAATGTGAAGTATTGGGCAGGTATACACAAAAATTGGACTGATATTTGCAACTAAATTCCTTCCTTATGTTATGATGAGAAAACACCACAACAAAATCGGTATTAGAGTATTACATAAGGTCTGAGGCATCATGCGTTCAAAGTTGTCTTTTAAAGTTTCATCATCTCAATTATATTCAGCTTCTCACCAACTGCAACAAATCCTAAACTATTAGTAGTGAGAAATTTAATTATAATATTTGTAACTTTATTTAGTGTTTATGATGCTGCTATAAGCTTATATTATGATTTAAAAAATAATATGGTCATTTGATATTTCGAGAAATTTAAACAACTACGACCTCAGTTTGAACATGAGTTTGACATTTCATATAAATTTTATCTTGAAACTACTGTAACAGAAAGAATAATATTTCGCCTGTACCGTCTATGAAGCATAACAGCGCGAAAATAGAAGACTCATAGACAGTTAGTTGTCCATAGGACGGGTCAGATATGTATATCGAGAAGGGATTTTTCAGCAATAACCTTTTGCTTAGCCTAACAATATTAAAGACTTTTTTTTTCTGGACAAGTGGAAATTACTGAATGCTAAATAGTATTGTTCAATAAATAACAGTAGCCCCCGACATATTCACATGTATAAAAAAATAAAAAAAGTTTTTTGAAAACTTGCTTTTATTAAAGTCGTATTAAAAAGTAAAAAATAATTACAAGAAAAGCAGGGCGTGCGCACTTTATATGATTCTACGCATGATGTACACGCCTTGCTTTTCTTGCAACTATTTTTTACTTTTAGTACGACTGAGAAAATCAAGTTTTTAAAAAAAAATTATTTTTTTATTTTCTACTTTTAAGTCATACTTTAATTATCTATAATGTATCGAACCAATTTGCATAAATTCATTCATTGCACCCGGGTTCTGAGGTATAAACCTAACGGCATTCCATTATGTCACCGGAACTAATATCGTACCATTTGCACGGGAAAAACGGACGTAGAAGTCTCTGATCAGGCGAAAATTCTTTTTTATTGTACGTTTTGCCGGCGGCGCCGGTTGGATAGTATATCAATTTTTTTTTTACCTCCGCGCCCCCTACGTGCGGATATTTCCGAAAGTAATGGTGGGATACTGTATTGTTATGTGATCTTAGTAACTGTGCAAAATTTTATCAGTTGATTATGTCAGAAAGTGTGTTAAATAAGGGATGCAGGATTTGAACACTACATCCCAGATAGCACTAGGATATACCAAATACGTCTTAGGAACGTCTGCATGAGACATTCGAGACATCTTAAAGACGTCTCGTTTAAGACGTCTTGGGGATGTCCATTGTTACAAATCAAAACGTCTTTAAGACGTCTTATTTTAGTCCATTCTAGGCCTAAAAAAGGCATTTATATGACATTACGAAGACGTTGTTAAGACATTTTATTCTGGTCCATTCTATCTAGACCCAAAAAAGACCTTCACGAGACATTATTAGGATATTCTCAAGTAGGTGAAAAAGTGTCTTTATTAGCAGTGATATAGTAGTCAGGTAAAGTCTAATTTGGCATGTGAATGAGTTGCTAGCATCCATGGGATTATATGTGTGGCAGACAAAATCACTGCAATAGCCAAAACTTATTGTCGCATATGTCTACCTAATTTTTCTATGGCAGGAAATACAAAATACGTTGAAACGAAATGATCAACTCAACTGCTAGACACAAGGCCAACCCGAAAATATGACGAAGTCAAACGAATGCGGTCGTGCCGAAATGACATTTATATCTCGAAAAGCGCGGTAAATTCAAAACTTAGAAGTTATTAATTTGAATTTTTTAGAATTTTCAAGTTCTACATCTACGACGGAATTCTCATTTCACGCACAGAATTATTGATTTGGACATGAATGTATTATTTTTCAATACACAATATAAAAAATCGGTCTGACACAACTCAGACAAACTTTCCCATAAGTATTTGTCTAACTAGTATACTAGCGTGACTAGATTGAGATACCAATACACATAAAGTAAGTAATTCCGTATTAAATAAAAAAGGTTGTGATTTACTTAATGCATAAATAATGTTTTTACTCACTTTAACCGATCGACGCTTTGAGGCATGCTGGCGCAATGCTAAGCGTTTTGCCTCAGACTGAGATCTTGGGTTCGAAACCGGGAGAAGTCAATTTTTGTAAAAAAAATTTAACATTATAAAATTGAAAAAAAGATTAAATATTAAATTAAGTAATGAGGTAACCATAAATTTGATCAAAATCGTTACAGCCGTTTTAGATAAAAAAATTATTAAATTCTTTAAAGCTCACCCCCCGTAGCACCCCTCCCTGTATTTTTGGGAGCAACTGGTTATGCCATCTTATGCTGGTACTAAGGGAGTATTTATGTGTCCAATTAAAAAAAAACGTTGAGTCGTTTTAGAGAAAAAAATTATTTTCTATTTTTTTTTCCTGTTTTTAGGAGTTTACTCCCTCCACATTTGAGTTAGGATCGATTTTGCGATTTCGCCTCGAGGTGTGGCCGTCTTGAATACACATGTAAAATTTTGACAAAATCGATCCAGTAGTTTGGGTTACCATAGACTACAGACGGCAGACAGACATTTTTTTAAAACCATTTTTTTGGGTTCAGGGGACTTGAAAACGTGTAAATCCATCAAAAACTCAAACTTGAATTTTTGCACGATCACAATACTTTCCTTATATACTACATATATGGGAAAGTAAAAAGCTAATATGGACATATTAAAAACGTACATTTTTTGACGTCCCACTCTGGACGTCTTGGGGACGTCCATATTAGGTCCTAAGACGTTCAGATCAAAATTGGACGTCTCTGGGACGTTGTATGCTATCTGGGATTGTGAGTTAAAGAAAAGCAAGTAAAAAGACAAATTTCGAAAATATAATAAATAATATTTCATACTTTTAATGAAAGTTTTGTTCATTTACTTCTTTTATTAATAGTTTAGTCAATGTTTTTGCGTCGGAGGTTTTTACATTTGTAATTATTAAAATTCATATTGTCGTAAACACTTTGTATTAAAATTTATTTACGTTTGTTTTTTATATTTTTAAATAATTACTTAGGTTGATTAATGTCGAACATTATGGAATATAACGTGAAAATATGCAGATTCCTGGAAAACTACAATTAGGTATCTCCAAGGATTTTAATTCTCACGTACACTTTTAATGACTCGTATTATTTATCAGTAACCAGTGCGCAGATCTAAAATTTGATCTAAACCAGAAACCGAGTGGATACAATCAAATACTTCTAGTAGTTCATTTAACATGTTACACATTTTAAAGGTCGGTGTGTAATTAATAATAATTATGAAAGTTATAACGAGCTGCTGAAGTTCACAGATTTGCAATTAAATTATTATAATTAGAGGAAACCGTTGTTGCAATATTCTGACGGATGGTTACTGTGAACGTGTTACTCATACAGGGACTAATTAGAATTTTAAATCGTTTTTTTTTCTTGCATGTAATTATTTTCTTATATAGAAGAGCTATTAATCAGCGAACAGTTCTTTAAATTAATAACTGAAAAACAAACCGAAGCATATTAATACTCCATTTTATTTCTGCATAATTCCAATAAAACCACACGTACATCTACGCATGTGGAGAAATTCATTAAAATTGTTTTACATATAACGTTAAATTATGTCCAGGTATGGCTAACAATTTGTTATGTCTAGTTTCGTATGTATAATCATATCGTAAACGTGACGATATACGAGAAAAATATAAAGCTAAACCTATGTACTTATTATTAAATAAGCAAAATATGATGATGATAATTTACTACATAAAAAATCGACATATTTGCTCCCGTTGAGGCCATTGTCTATGTATATTCCTAAGAATTTTGTATGACTTACTTGTCTGATGGATTTGTGTTCAATTTTTATTAAAACAACTAATTCACTTCAGTAATTCTCGGAGTAAAATTTACGAAAACTGTTTTTATGGCGTTCGGGTAGGTACAGTTTAAAATTCGTAAACCGTTGTACAAACTTATTACAAATATTAAAAATAACAAAGGCCCTAAAACGGATCCTTGCGGCACGCCAATATTGGCAGATAATTTATTATTAGCTCAACTCCACAATATAATCAGTATTTTTTCTCTTCTTCATAATTGTCAATGATTTTTCAACAGGGTCTTCTTTGGTCAAGACATCAAATATAATAAATAAGTATCATCCCAATTGGTCTGCCACAAATTTTTTTAAATTTATTTATCAAGATAAAATCCAACAGAAAAGACTATAAATAGGATACTAAAACATAGCAATTTTAAAGATTACATATTATACAAAAAAGTACAAGTAAAGTGAAAATGTATATAAAAAAACAACAATAGATAGTAAGGATGCTGCAGACAAAGCTGATCATGACATACCAATAAAATTAATGAAAAAAATCCTGCTCGTTTACCGTTTTCTTCACAATTTTTTTTAATTGGAGTAATTTTTTTAATTTTTGATGTTGATCAAATTATTTAATATAAAATTCTCCTTAAATTAGTAGGGTAAAAATTAACCCCTAAAGCTGAAATATTTGGTATAAACCATATAAAACCAAAAAAAGTGCATAAAAAAAAAGAAATGATAAATTAAAATTTTTTGACAAAAATGGTAAACATATCCATAAAAATAAAGATAAAAATAATATAAATTTAAATTGGATATAAAAGGGAATAATGAAAAATTTAATTTTTCATGTAAATTATTTATATCATATTTACAATTATAATTTTATTATATTTAATTTATTTATATATTGACCAGTTAAAGATAAAAAATTGAATAAAATTATTAAGTCGTAATTTTTTTATTGTAAAAAAAGTAAGGTTTAAATTATTAAGTGAAATTTTAATTTAATTACCATAAATCTGAGCTCTAAAAAAGAGAACTGTAAAAAATGCAAAAAATGCACGCAAAAATTTTTAAAAAATGATAGTTATTTTAAGATTAAAAATTTATTCTTATTTTTTCTTTACTAAATTAAAAAAAGAAGATTGAAATGAATTAAAAAAATACTTAAATTAACAATAAATATTAATTTTACAGAATTAAAATTTAAGTTTGGATTTTTACATTTTGATAATAAATTACTAAACAATAAGTAAATTAAAATTAATAACTAAATTTTTTCAATATTTTTCTATTAATCATTTAAAAATTTACTTTTTATTATTAGACAATAAATATTCTCGAAATAAACCTTGATATATTAAATAAATTCTTGAATAAAAATTTCCATGTTGATAAAAGAATATAAATATAATGAATAAACTGCTCCAAAAAAAGAAGTTAAAAGTAATCTTAATATAAGAAAAATTATTATTAATATAAATAAATTAAGGTAATTATCTAATTTAAATAATTTGTCTCTTTGGTATTCTTTATTTAATACCTTTTATTAAAAAAAAAAATTAAAGAATTTTAATATGATTAATTTTCCCTTATCCTTATTTTATTTGTTTACCATTTTTATTAAAAATAATAACTTTATTTATAATTATTATTGATTTTTTTATCTAAAAAATTTAATTATTTTTTTTTTGAAATCTTTGAATAAATGAAAAAATTAAAATTTAAAAAATTCATTAAATAATATTTGGCATAATTTAAATTTATGGGTACAAAAAAATTATTTTTCTTTTTACAATAAAAAAATTTCTTTCCTGTAAATTTTATTACTTATTAATATACGACCTTTAGGAATAAAACCAGATCAAATAAGTAATTAATAAATAATTAATTATTACAAAAGTAATAAAATAATTTGGTCAATTTCTTAATTTAATTATGAAAAATTTATAATCAGAAAAATTATTTTTTTTTTATTTAAAAGCTAAAAATATTTGGTATGTTCGGCCATTAAAATTTTACATGATCTGAGTTTAGACAACCATCTAATGAAATTTCAATTATTTTAGAAATTCATTTTAGAAAATATTTTGAAGAAATTCTTTCAATGACAATTGGTAGTTCAAATTAATTCAATTAATTGTCCTTCAAGTAAATAACGATGGGAATAATTATTTAAAAAAGTGAAATTAATAATTGTCCAACTAAAACTGTAATAATTATAAGAATTATTAAAGTATGATCATGAAAAAAGTTAAGTTGTTCTATTAACGATTAATTTCTTTTTTTTTGGAGCTAACACATAGTAAAGTACGAAGTAAAATACAGAATTACATAAAAAAAGAAAAAAAATTCGAACAGACATTGTAAAAAATTAAGCAGATATATACACACTACAATATGGAATTAGTTAAGACAGCCTCTTTAAGCGAACGAGAAAAACTAGCAAAATTATCACAGAATATATCAACAAAGTGGTTCAATTAATTGTATTGTCTAGACATAGTGAGTAAGGGTGAATTCATGTGCTGAATGGTGTGGGGCGTATCGTATTTAAATGTTAAGGTGGGCATATCCAAGAGAGGGAGGTCCGATAAGGAAATCTTTCTTCTTTTTGGACATAACTTTTTTTTAATACATATATTGTTATAAGCCGACCTAAGTAGAACTATGATAGGTGTAGTGATATGAATCTCCACTCAATAATTTCGTCATTTGCAAAATTAGTTCGTTTAAAACTGCAAATTAAGAAGATTGGCACTAATTTTTAAATTAAATTTACTGATTTTGCAAACATTTGAAATTATTGAGTGAAGATTCATATCACTACACCTGTCATAGCTCCACTTAGGTATGCCCACCTTAACGACAGACTAGCTCCACATCTGGGTATATTCCATTGCACCTGCTCTAAGAGTTGAGGTTGTCCACATGACCATGAATAATTTTATACAAACACAAATATTTGCAAAATTTACGTTATATACGCTCTAGTATCTTAATATTTAAATTTAATTTATTGTCTAAACGCCATGCACATAAGGAATCGACATCATTCTGTAAATTATGACAATCTTGCTCATTGTTTATTATTCTTGCCATTTTTAAATCATCTGCATAGAGAAAAATATAGGAATCTAGAGATCAATGTCATTGACAAAAATTAAAAAGATAAGAGGGCCCAAATTGGATCCCTGAGTTACACCACGTGTTGCACAGTAAGTACTGGATTTAAAGCCTTTATGTTCTATATAGTTTTTCCTATCTGTTAATAGTGAATAAAATAGCTCAATCAAATTTTCACATAATCCATATTGTTTAAGTTTTTATGCACTTGATCAAACGCTTTAGTTAAATCAGTGAAGAATACGTCAACTTGTAACCTATTATCGAGAGCATTAGACACAATTTGAACAATATTGCCAATATTTGTCAGAGTAGAACGACCCCTAAGAAATCCATGTTGGTTAATGGATATCTGCCTGGTTATACACTACAAATGACAAAATACACTCAAAAAGCATTGTGATAGGTATTTGGAATTACGCCAATAGACCGGTAATTAAGAAAGCTAGGTTTAAAAATTGGACAAATTTTCGAAATTACACATTTATCAATAATTAAGTATAAAATCTTACATAACGTGAACTACATCAACATTATTGATGAATATAGGACTAAAAGTGTGGCTGTTGTCTCGGTAGTTCGTGTTGGTTCATCGACAGAGTTTCAAGTCTGATGTAAAATAATACTTACCTTTTATATAGGGTCTTCAATTTATTGTGGCAGTGGAGCCATCGACGCTATTAAAAATAAATTAGACGCCCCACAGTTTTTCTAATATCTGTGAGAAATATATCAACTACCTACCCATTTCTCTGAGCATTTATCATTCGTCGTACTTAGAAATCGTAACTAGTTATTCTCCCTCGTTTTTCTCCTTATCTTCTTTTTACACATATCGTAGTGTGGTTTTTAATTTACTTCAAGAGATAATTACATAATGTTGCACGAATATACAATAAATTAATCGCAGCTACTTCTAGGGATAAGATTAAGTACAGCCGTTGAACACGCACATCCTTTTGTTCCTGATGATTTGTGCTCGGTAATTAATAACAATCGGTTTAATTGCTGTTTTAAAAAATCCCCGATGCAAGTAATGATGTGAATAAACATTTTTTTGTTGTACAGGTTTTAAATGGATCTGAATTACAACATATATGTAGTTTTATTTTCGTTATCAACTAAAAGACTGGTACTGTTGCAGTTTAAACGTGGATTTCGCGGTACAGCCCTTACGCTACCGATTTTTTTATTATATCAATTTGCAATCTTATGTCGGTTCCGGCCCCTCGCCAAGAAAATGCTCTCTCCGTTACTGATCCCAATTAAGATGACATTTTTGTGTCACTTTTTTTCCTTGAAACATGTCGAACCTTTAATTGCGTGTCAGAATCATAGCGTTTAAGGTTGTTGCCAAAACCTTTGCCGGCCCGAGTGCGCCGCCGCCGAGTCCGCGGCGTCGCGACGCTTCCTTGTGCCAGGCATCGATTTAGTTGCGATCGCCACACGAACGTTTAAATCTGTTGCTCGACCGAAACTCTGAACTTATCGAAATAGCGTCCATTCTCAAATAATCCAATCTAACAGCAGTTGTGATCAAGATAAATCAATATATTTTGTTATCTTAAATTTTTGACTCGTGTGTACCCGATAAGAGTGTGTTTGGCTAAGGTGAGCTATCATTTATTATTGTTTTTCTTACGTAATGTTGTTAAGATTTAGTGAAACTGATAAAACTATTTTGGTTTGTTTGAACGCTGTTTTAGGTTTGAAGGTCACGAATGTGCTAAATTTTTTACGGGGTCAAGTGTTTATTTTTCGTTTAATAGCGCTTTGATTGATGGTTTAAATAACACTTTTAACTGCTGAATCATAAAATTGCCGTACTTGCTAGTTATCTCCACGAGTGCCTGAGATATAAAGAGTCCTTTATTTTCCTTATTAAATAACGCATTGTCAAAATTTTGCTTATGGGTCAGTATTTTACATGGCCACTTGTTTCATTATGCATAACTTAAAATAACTTGTGTGTGTTGGAATAATTAGTTTATTTCGAAATTACGCTGAGATGCCAAAATAGTCTTGGGCCTAGTGATATTCTGTCGTACTAGGCTTTAACTATTTCTATTAGTTGCTATGGTTATTTTATTAGTTGTTACTGTTATTAGCCTCTATCTATCATCGAAATCGATAATTGACCCAATAACCTTAGGGTTCATCACCCTGTATATTGTATACTAGAGGCCAGGGAACTAGATCACATACAGAGAATTGAAATAAATTAAACTAGTAAAAAAGGTAGTTATAAAATATGGTGGTTAATGATTATTCACAATGTACTTAAAATCGCACAGCAATAAAAGGGAATACCGAGTTGGTTCTCTACTGTCGTAGCATGCTTTCGATCAGACATCGAGCAGTCTTAGGGGATCTGCACCCAAACGTCGCTTAACTGTTGCTTTAGATTTCTTATATCATTGACGTCGACTAGTTTACCAATTTCCACAAACCCAGCATTTTCCGCCGATATTAGCTATAGAAAATAAATATAAATTAATTTAATAATATTTATTTATTTATTAGCCTTTACTCGAGTCCGAGTATAAAAAAATGTTACAGTCGATAGATTGTATGTAATAAAAAACAAGTAAAAGGTGTAGTCTATTGTAATTCCCATTCATCTACGGTGCACACGACTATGGCTATAGAGGCCAATTCGGGAGAGCACATGTCGACCGCAGTCAGGACAAACATAGACCTGGTTAGGTCTTGGATTCGGCCTTCTTGCAGCAACATTTCCTTGATAGCTGGCCACAACCCCTCGCCATTCGGCTCTGTCCGCTGCAAGTTGTTCCCATTGCTCGTCTGGAATACCGCAGGATTTTAGATTTTCATGGAGAACGTCTTTGAACCTCTTTCGTTGACCGCCACGCCTTCTTCTACCGCTTAGCAATTCACCATAAAGTGTACATTTAGGAAGGCGGTTATCATGCATACGATGAACGTGACCTGCCCATCTTAGGCGTGCTCTTGAAATAAGCACCTCAATTGGAAGGCTGTTTGCTCTCCTGAGTACTTCCACGTTTGATATGTGATGGAACCAACGGATTTTCATCATACTTCTGAGGTGTCTTTGCTGAAAACGTTCTAATTCTTTCACATGACGACGGTAAGTGACCCAGCTTTCACATCCATATAACAGTGTTGGAATGACAACTGTTCTGTAGACAGCCATTTTCGTTGACAAAGCAAGGTCGTGGTTGTCAAATACTCTCTCTCTAAGTCCCCAGAGTGCTCTAGATGCAGCGTTAATTCTATTGCGAATCTCGCTGTCCATGTTTGCTTTGTCATTAACAACGTTGCCTAAGTAATTGAACTGATCCACCACTTCAAGAGAATTTCCGTTAAGTGTAATGTCTATTTGGTTGATGAGGAGTTGACATAATCTTAGTCTTTCCAATGTTGATTTTAAGTCCCAAGGAATCAGCTCTGGGCATACACATCTAAAAGTTCTTGAAGCTCTTCCGGCGTAGAGGCTAAAAGTGCACAGTCATCCGCATACTGGAGATCACAAATGAATCGTGTGCGTGTCTTCGTGAAAGCTCTAAAGCGCCCTATGTTAAAGAGACCGCCATCAGAACGGTATCTGAGACCTATTCCTCTGACTGTCAGTTTGTTGTCAACAATAATTGTTAGAGCAGTGGTAAACAAATTAAAAAGTAAGGGTGCCAGGACACATCCCTGCCTAACTCCAGTGAGGGTTTGGAAAGGTTCGGTTGCCTCATTGTTATACATAACCTGTGCGTTGTTGTTTGTATGTAGACTGCGACATACTTCCACAAATTTTCTAGGGATACCTAAGCGGAGCATAATTTTCCAGAGCACTTCCCTGTCCACCGAGTCAAACGCCTTGGTTAAATCAATGAAGGCCATGTGAATTTCTCCTTGTGCTTTTTCTTGAAGCTGTTTAAGTGTGAAGATTAGATCCGATGTGCCTCGGTTTGGTCTAAAGCCACTCTGTGTTTCAGAAAGTAACTTTTCCATAACAGGTGTTGGCCTATTTGCCATCGCTTTAGTGAGTATCTTCCCTCCAACAGCCAGGAGAGCTATACCCCTGTAATTTCCACAATCCGTAGCGCTCCCTTTGTTTTGAAGAGGTTGATTAAAAGTGTATCACGAAACTCCTGCGGAGCTTGACCACTTTCCCACACAACATCAAACAGTTTTTTGAGGTAGGGTATGAGCTCTGACGACACAGCTTTAAAGATCTCAGCTGGGAGTGAGTCGGCGCCGGGAGATTTGTTATTTTTTAGCTGCCCAATGGCGGTTAAGATCTCTTCCGTTGTTAGTGGTTTATCTAAGTCTTCGAAGGTGTCATATTGAGGGATAAGATTTATAATATCGTGATCGGCTTGACTTTGCTGGTTAAGAATGTTAGAGTAGTGTTCTTTCCATCGGGCTCTTATTTCCTGGTCTTCTTTGAGGAGATTTCCATTTAAATCTTTAATAGGGCACATATTTTTCCAACTGGGGCCGTACACTGCTTTTACTCCTTGAAAGAAATTCCTGTAGTCGTGTGAATCGGCGTACCGTTGAATTTCTCTGGCATTGCTTGCCCACTACTCGTTCTTTATTCTTCTGGTTTCGCTTCTTAAAAATTGGATATGGTGTACCACAAGACACTATACTTGGGCCAATTCTATTTATGCTCTACCTTAATAATTTATTTGAAATTAATTCAGAAGGTACGGTCATCAGTTTTGCTGATGACGCCGCTGTATTCTACGAAAGTGACACCTGGAACAACCTACGAGAAAAAGTACACTTTACAAATATAAAGCATGGGTTTGATTACAAACTTCTCTCGTTAAATTTTGACAAAACAGTGTTCATATCTTTTTCATCTTATAATTTCTCACTACCCCGCTTTCAGTCGCTTCAAATAAAGGATGAGGGCTCAAATAGTTTTGAAATATCTTCAAAATCACACGCAAAATATATTGGTTTGATTATTGACTGTCATCTAAGATGGTACGATCATATAAATTTCATAACTGAAAAATTAAGAGTGCATATACATCTCTTCAAATTTCTAAAACAGGTCTTGGATAACAAACTTTTAAAAATTATATATATGGCACTTGTAGAACCACGTATTATATATGGAATAATAGGATGGGGTGGGGAATTAATGTATACTTAAAGAAACTTGAATTAACACAAAAAAGAATTATTAAAATTATATATGATAAAGAACCTGCCTATCCCACTTAATTGTTATTTAGTTATTTAAAGAGTCACCAATCATGGATATGCGTCAGCTTTTCTTTTTAAGCCTAATTATCTTGCAACACTCGGACACAAAAAAAAACACTAAATCGTGAATACAATACCAGAAATAGAAGAAATCTTGTATCTGCTAAAATAATGCTTAAAACAACTTTACAAAGGTGCCATATGTTTCTTGCTCCATGAGTATATAACTCTACACCTGCAGCATTAAAAAACATAACTAATAAAAAAGCTTTTTAAAAAACATGTAAAAGAATTCATAAGAAATATTTCTAGAACTGACATAAATGACCTGTTAGATTTTAAAAATACTTCATTGCAGAAACACAGAATGTAAATGCTCACGAAGCTAGTCAATCCTTGTGTACAGTTTGATTCTAATGTAATAAATGTGTATGTGCTTAATGTTTATACTCATTATGTATGGTATTATTATTGTTATTATTATTCTTTACATGCTGTCACATTCAAGGTTCAAATTGAACCTTTTGTGATTTTTCATGTTTATTTACATTTTTATATACGCCATATCTTTCCCTTGTATATTTTTTTGTATTTAATATTGCCAAATAATTATCTACTTTATATTAAAACTTTTTAGTTCCTTTTTGGTTGTGTTCTATTCTGATCCTTTTGATTGTCTTATATAGTCATATATTTTTAAAACCCTGTGTCCAAAATTTAAAATGAGAGCTACAGAAATTCAATGCTTTTATGGAAATCTTGAATCATCGACGTTATGTTCAGACTTTCTTGTCTTTTCATTACGCTCTGTTTAAAATTTTTCGATTGTCTTATATGACACCCTTTATTCCATTTTAAAAAAAGTAAGAGCTGCCAAAGTTTTATACTTTTATGGCAATCTTGAATCATCGGCCTTATGTTGATACTTTTTACTTGTTTTTGCACTATGAGCTACCCAGAACCTTTCAATGTCAACGTGTATTCACACATATTTTTGAAAACATGTATTCAAATAGTTTAAAATAGTAATAGCTACCGATATTTAATACTTTTATGGAAATCTTGAGTTATCAGACTTATATTCACACATTTTTCAAAACCTTTCGATTGTTTTATATATTTATATATTTTTGAAAACCTGCGTTCGGGTTTAAAATAAATGAGATCTGCCGAAATTGAATATTTTTATGGAGATCTTAAATTATCCCCTGTGTGTGGACACTTTTTGCTTGTTTTTATTCATGATTGTTTCAGAGCCTTTTGACTATTCTTCATTTACATATTTTTGGAAATATATGTTCCAACTTGAGAAAACATGTCCTCGTAATTATTAAAGTATTTTAACACCCCTAATCCGCATTTTTGTATACTTTTTTTTACTCCTAGTACCACTTGAAATTAAAGACGGCCTCAGATTTGATGGACTAGACTTTTCGATATAATAATCTTATTGAGTATTGCCTATTTTTGTAACTGGCGACATTATTTACTATTAATAAATTAGTACCAGCGTTTCATTGTGCACATATTTTTTTAAAATAATCCATAAAGCGATTATTCTGCTTCGCAACTTTAATATAAAGGAAACATTTTAAAAATATCCTTCCACATAATACACCTTTTTCACGCTTAGCTTATCGCGTGTGTGCGCGGGTATTATTATAAAGAAAGTAAATTTAAAAATAAAAACGCTGTGTGGCTTCCTACGATTACGCCGAGGCACTGACCGACCTTTTGATGTTTCTTTTACAGGATCAGGATAATACTTACTAGAGAATAAAATACTGTTGACAAGATTAGGCTCTATTACATACATGTTTAGTTTAATTAGACAAGGTTCAAAAGTATGGAATAAATTGGATATAGAGTTGGCCAAGACAGAACTCCGTCGCGCGTTAGACATGTATATTGTCATAAAGAGCAGCTAATAAATTTGGATAGATCAGAAGCCATAACAAGATATTTTTTAATTGCTATCGTTTTCGTGAATTAACATGGGCTCATTTAATGAGTTTTATTTAGTAGTTGTTACTTCTTGTGGATAAAGTATTACTTAAAATTAGTCGATATTGAAAATTTCAGATGAATCCGATAAGTGGTTAAAGAATTTTATAAAAAATTGAATAAAATTCGTATTATTAACTTAAGGGATATGTTTTAATAACTGTGTATAAAACGGCCACATGAAATTTGCAATTTTCCCTAGAATTAAAATATAATAATTATTTAAAATACATTTTTGTTACACCCTGTATAATAGCAGCTCGATGTTGAAATATGAAGTAGCGTATTTCTCACATATTTTTAAACCAAAATGAAAAAGACTTATAATTGCTAGTATTTAAAATAGGTATATTCTACGTTTAAATTTCAAAAATACTATATTTAATAATAAATAATAATAATAATAATAATCTTTATTAACCACTTAAGATACATTACTTGTATATGTAGTAAGTCACAGGTATAAATTGTCAAAGATAAATGTATTTTTTTTTTATACATTTATTTAACGTCGGCCTATTTCCGCTACTGAGGCCTAACACCGACGCCTGTAGACGAGCTACCCCCAACCAGGAATTTTGCCGAACCTCTTCCCTTAAGAAGAGTAGGGATCTTTTACTTGCCTAACATTTTATAGACAAGGGACCGACGGCTTTACATCCCCTACGAAGGATGGTATATCTTCTATACAACCCTCGCCTAAGGTTGTATAGCTTCCGCGTATACACTGATATACAAGCCGCTGGAAGATGTGTGAGGCGAGAACGCGGTTTCCGTTGGATGGTCACCCATCCAAGTACTAACTGCGCCTGTCGTTGCTTTACATTGCATACCGTACATAGTAAAGACGCACCTACGCTCGCCCAGATAAATGTATAAAATTTAATACACAGTAAATGTGAAACAACGACATAATATACATAATATAAAACAAAACATACATACAAAATACAAGTAAACAAAATAGTAAATATAAATGGTGAAACTAGTCAATTTATATTATTTAAAAAAAATAAAAACTCCCCAAGGTTATAAAAAACATCAGACAACAATAAAAGAGCCTTTAGATTTTTTTAAAATAATTCTATGGATTTAGCATTTTGAATTTCCAAAGGTAGCTTGTTATAAAAAACTATGCCAGCATAGCGTGGCGATTTTTTAAAATATTCATGATCGTGCTTAAATTTCATAAGATAGATGGAGGTTACAGTGGAAGACTTCGAGTTTCTAAAGGTTTGCCTACATGATTCACGGTAGCTTAAGTTAAATATAAGTCTAATAACCCTTTTTTGATGGATGAAGATGAATCAATATCACTAGACTGTTTCCATACATTGATGCTGTAGGCAATAGCGGAATAAATGAGTGCATAACACATTTAATAACGAGTCTTTGTTAAGAACATTTTTAAATGAATTAATGGCATAAAAACCCCTATTTAGTCTGTTGCAGACTTGGTCAATTTGACTATAAAAGTTAAAATTTTGATCTAGACTAACCCCTAGAAATTTCACTTGTTCATTAGCAGTAAGCAGAAAACCGTTAGAATTAAAATTAAGGTTAGACCGATTGTTTTGTCTGTAGCTAAACTCTACTAATACTGTCTTATCATGATTAATCATCAACCTATTGTCGTAACACCATTGATTAAATTCTTGAAGAACCGTAGATACTTTATGACGCAATATTAAAGGATCGGGATCGGCAACGATTATTGCAGTGTCATCGGCGTACATGAAGATATTACCCAAAGATATATGATTGGGCAGATCGTTCACATATAATAAAAATATTAACGGCCCCAATACACTACCCTGTGGAGTTTCAATGCAACTATCTCTCTTATCAGATGTAGTAGTACCGATTTTTACAACAACTTTTCTGTTTGACAGATAAGAAAAAAATCCAGCTATGTAAGGGATCGTGCATTCCTATACTATGTAATTTTTGAGCTACAAAGTCTCTATCTATGGTGTCGAAGGACTTAGAGAGATCAAAAAATACACCACAGACACACGTTCACCTGAATCCATTTTGTCATAAACTAATTGGCTGAGATCTGTTATACTTGCTTCTATTGATAAACCTGGTGTAAATCCATATTGGCAATTACTTAAGGCGGAGTTTTGATTTAGGAATTCAAAAATTTTATTTGCAACCACTTTTTCTATTATTTTAGAGATTACACTTAAAAGAGCAATTTAACATAATTTAACATATAGATACTTACATTGAACTGGTCTTCACAAACAAAGTATGTTGATTTAGTAGTAAGCCTTTTCTCTCTTTTCATAGTTTGTTGCCATTTCCTTCGCATTTTTAAATCTCTAGGAACGGTAATAAATGTTTTAGTAGGTGTTTTCACCGTGGTGCTTTGACACTCAGGAACAATACAATATTTATAATTCTTTTTACTGTCACTATTATACATTGTTAATATAAATCGGTGTAAGTACTTGATAATCCGAAATTCTGCACAAATACGCATACACACTGCTTGAGTTAACGATTTGTAATATTGTGAAACAGTAATAACGCTCTGTAACTAGCCGCTTCGGCTGGCGGGTTACTATTGAGTGACGTCACGGCCGAGACTCGACAAGGCGGGTGCGGTCCATGTTTATGATTTTTTTTTACGATTTACGGGTCTCACAAAATTCTAGTTTTTTTGCACAGAGTCTCAGAATTTTAAGATCTTTTCGATAATGAAATTTAAAAAAAAGTGCTAAATGCCGTCATCCACCACAGGGTGTCCCAATAGTGCATCAAAGTTCAGTACCGGCCTTATTAGAAGACTTTGGAAAATTATTTTTTTATGGAAGTGTCAAAAGGCGCACATTTTGACAGTATGACTCGCTACAGCGGAGCATCTTCGAGGTCATTTTTTTTTTAATGGAACACCCTATATATTTTTACATTTATGAATTCAGCGTAAAATTACACTTCCAACGCCCTCCAGATTTTTCGTTTTTAACGTTTTGACCATATATAAATTTAGTTTTTTCTTATTTATTTTCCAAATTCGAGTAATTATTGCAGTTAGTTCATTTCATTTTTACATTTATTTAGTCATTTAACATTTAACACACACAAACTTAGTTGACTGTTTAACAAGAAATTACACCATGCCAACATAATTTGATAAGTATTTTTACTTGATTAATTTTAGCTTATTATTGAATCTGTATTCTGGTTACGGGATGTTTAGAAAGAGTTTATTTAAATTGACGCATTTGTGGTACTAAAAGAATATTAGATTTTTTTAATGAAATATTAGCTTTAATTTTTAACAAGAAAATATTATAAGATTATATTGCAATTTATTCAGTTATGATTTCATTCACAATTTTAATTCATAATATTTCACTTTCTGAATATTTTACTAGGGAAATTTGCATTTGCAAAATAACAAGTTTATATTCAAGAACTATATATTTTCCGCGTTTATGCAATGACAAGAAACTTATTAAATTATTACTTGTTAAGGCTACTGTGTGCCTAATTTTGGACATGTAAAATGTCGTAGTAATGTTTACCTTTCAGATGATTATCTGAGATTTCTCACCAGCGATCTATCTGGTTTTCTATTGTTGTTTAATAACGATCCATCCACTTAATTACCTTGCGCTCACAAACTGTACAGGCCATCGGTCAGTACTGGGTTAATTAGCCCGTAAACTTGTTCGTATTAAGAAGGGTTTACTTTTCGTCGAGTACTGAACTGGGACGTCTCGTCTGTTTGATTTACATCTACCCACCTTGTTTTACGTTGTTGCATAGTCATACGAAATTTGGTAGACTGCTTGTTTAATTATAATCAAAGGATTTTTTCTCAACATTGTGATATTTTACATGAGTATTTAATTCTCATTTATCACTTCTATTCTATGATGCACGAACATGGCATGATTCTTGTCCTCTGTTTTGCAAGTTTAATGCTTTTATAGCTATTGCTAATAACTTTAATTATAAAGAATTATTACCTAACGATTGCTAACAGCTCTATTTATAAACAATTATTACCTAGCGATTGCTAACAGCTCTCATTATTAATTATCATTATCAGGTCATTGACACAACTCTCATTACGATTAAAATAACACAGCATACTTTTGTATAACAAAGTTCTTGTTATTGCATCAAACCACTCAGCATTTCTATAGTATGGTCATTACTATAGCGACGCAAGTTTTTCTATTATAATATTGTCACGACCACTGGTCGTATAAAGGGCTGCTTGGCATGGAGAGGTTTTATTTTATGAGATGAAGTGAAATAATCATTTAAACAAGTATAACGAATATTTATTACAAGTTAAATATGAAACAAAACAGACAAGTTAAAGAAAAAAATAATATAAAAACAAATACAAAAAAGTCTTACCAGCTCATGATGAAGGAGATGGGTTGAGTAGTTGGCTTCTTGATGGACTGTATACCAATGAATAAATTATGTCTCAATTCTGGACTATTTATATGGTTTTTAAATACTTATTCAGCGTTATTCCCATATAGGTAGATTTGAATGAGGTTTATTTCCAACGCGGTTACAAATTGTGATTGAAATATGAAACTTTATATCCTTTATACACGCTAAATGACAAATTTATTTAATAGAAATGATAAAATTAAGTTTAGAAACAATGTAGAATTTTTTATTGATTTAACTTTATTTTTGATTTCATGTACAGCTATTTGCTACATCAATTTATATAAAATAAAATGGGTTTTTTTACTATTTTTTTTCCCATCAATTATTGTCTTATTCTTTCACCTTTACCTTTTTCGCCATACAAGTAATAAACTAAATAAATGGTTTTGTTTCAAAGCAAAGTAGAAAACAAACTTCAACTATAAATGTACAGTGCAATCTTACAAGATACAATATAAATAATTTGTATAATTAACTAGGTCTCTCAATTAATGGACAGTAATGTTCAAGTTTACCGGGTATTTAAATTAACAGAGTGATTGATTAAAGATATATATAGTATCAGACAGAAACAAGTAATATTAAACTTTATATAAAAGAACCTGGGCCAATATAAAAGAGTTAGCACTTTTCATTTTTTAAAAACCCAAATTTTATTCTCGTTTTAGAAAACTAAGAAAGCAAATAACTAGAAGTAGTTATTTCATTAAGTTTCAAAAATAAATTGTATTTTATTCAAATTAATAAAAGATTAGAATCTAAAAAAAATTAATACGTTGCTGGATATTTTACTTGTATTGAATAAAATAGATCTGGCAACACTGGGATTAGGTAAATGCAAATTGCACTCAACTTTCCTATGTCGAAGAACTTTTGCGTTGTCTGTATAATCAGTGGAATTATCTGCTTCTTCAATTTAATGTAATAAGGCAAACAGCTTCACAGAAATATAAATTAATGTCGGAAGAAATTACACGATTGTTCACAGCATATCGTAAACGGAAAATGCGCCCTGGCGCCATGTATGTAGATTAAAGAGATACATTTCTGAAGTGTCGACGTTAGTGTTTATGCAAATGTGATTATACAATTTTTTCAAAGCGTGTGCAACCACCAGTGCCTTTTATGGTAAAACCTACGCGCTTTACAAATTATGAATTATGCTTTTGACATTTAATTATAACCGTTCAACTTTCCTTATCCAATTGATGTTGTATACAGGGTGGGCCATTAATAATAGGCCATAGTTCGAAGGGTAGATTCTTTGGTCCAAAATATGAGGATATAACCAAATATGCTTTAGCAAAATGTTGCTGTGGAAAAAGATACAGGGTGTCAAATTTCAAATTATTTTTTCGTTTTTTTTTAACTCAATGGCCTCTTGATTGATCTTCGCCGAATGTGCTAACTTTTTTTATTCTAAGAAACAATAATGTATGTATTACATCACGTTAGATCATAGAGGGCGCCGCAGGACCTGTATCTGATGATGAATTTTTTCATATTTTTTTTTGACGAAACGTTGTAGTACTTCTGACCAGAGAATCTGATGAGGGCGTCATTTCCACGTATAAAACCTGATGGTGCTCAAATATCCCCACATTACTTCCTTTGAGTTCATTCGTCCAATTAGTCATTTTATGTTTACTGTAGGCCCTCATACAATAAGAAATTTCGATATTCGTGTGTACAATTTTATAACGACTTTCATAAGACCTAGAGTTGTGTTTATTTTAAAAACCATTTTACAACCATTATACAACTAATAAGGCAGTTAAACAAAAAATTATCTCAAAATGTTAAAAAAAGGTATATATACATGAGTCAAAAACCGTAGGCGAGTAAAAAGTGCGTATAGATTAATGTTCAAGTAAGAATAAACTGAGACATAAAAAACCAAGCAAGAACTTTACGACCTCATTAAAATACCGGTACTCTTTTTTGTGCTGTTCGCAAATTGAGCCGCTTACCTTTATAGGTTTTTAATGTGCGTCGGCTTGGGGCGAGCGTAGGTGCGTGCGTGCTTGGCGTCATGGCCCGCAGCGATGTAATTATGTTGTAAAGTTTTTGTTTGCATTTTTTATTTACTGGGATCTATTTACTTCAACTTAGCGCCATGGCCCTCGGCGGTAATAATTATGCCGTAAAGTTTTTATTTAGTTTTTTTTGTCTCAGGAAGTCCTTACTTGGACTATACCATGTTGAATCTGAATCATATCCTGTTAGCGAAATGAGAAAAGAAGCTCAACAGATATTTATTGTCCTATTTGCACCCCGCAGGCGACGCCATTGCCTGTACAGCAAACAGACTTATCATCAAAATGAAGTATTTGTATATACATACTCATTTATTTTGTACGATATTGTCATTGAGCAAAAAACTTGTACATACCAATGTTTACGACACATTTATCTCCTATCTGATTATCCGGCTACTGGAAGTCTGTCGAACTTCGAGATTAAATCGAAATGATTAATTATCGTAGCCATAACGTCTACGGATCCAACAATAAAGTTACACAATGGCTAACGGTGTATTGTCAAAACATCGCTTAGTTAAGTATTGAATAATCCACGTTGGCATTGGTCCCCATTTAACAATAATCCACGCGTTCATGACGCTTCTCAAATCCTAGTTTATGTTTGACTTAAATTGAGATATTTTTACGGGTATCGGCCGTAAATAAAGCACATCGCATAATTTGACAGGCGAAAAGGTCAGCGAATTGGTCGGTCGATTAAATACGCTAAACTCGTTTTTGTTAACTACAAGTATGCAGTGTGCTGGAAATAATGCGGCTGACAAACAATTGGAGATCCTTTCCTCTAACGTACAACGTACAGGAGGTGTCCATTTTCATTTGCACAGCTTCAGAAAGTTCCAGAAATGTTGTTTAACCATGCTATTGAACAAGTACTGCACTGTTAAATATGAGTGATAATACCATAAGAATCGGGCAACTGTTTTAGTATTGTAGGACTTTATTAAAGCTTTTGACACTATTGTTCATAGTCCTCTTGTTGCTAAATGTAATTATTTTGGTCTAAATCCTGTTTCGTGTAACTTTTCAAAGAGCTATCTAAAAAATCGCACACAGAGTCATTATCAACAATGAAGTCTCTTGTGATCTGCCTATTACATCCGGTGTACCCCAGGGCTCAGTCTTGGGGCCTCTCTTTGTTGTACTATTCTGATTTGCACGATTAAGCAAATCACTGTAATGTGCAGTTCTAAAGTTCTTCTAATTAGTTCAAGAAAACCACGTGAAAATCTGAAATCAGTTATATCCATCAAGAATGATGATCAAATTATACCTTTTGTAAATATAGCATAAATTTTGGGAGTAATATTTGATTAAAACCTCAGATTTATAGATCATATCAATGATATTGTAAAGCAGTAAAACTAAAATTACTTTATTCTAGTAAGCATATTTTAAATAAAAATACCAAAAAATGCTGTGCGAAAGTTTAGCTCTATCTAAAGTAGTTTACTGCAATATCATGTACTACCCTTGTCTTGATGCAATCACACGCAACAGACTACAAAAAAAACAAAATACTTGGGCTGTAGGTTTATTAATAATCTAAGAAAGTATGATCATATAACTAACGCTTTTGTGAATCTGCGAAGGCTAAAGTTAAATAGTCTAATCTCTAATCACTTTCTTGTTTTTGTACAAAATCTAAATAATGCAACACCAAAATATTTACGCGAAAAGCTTGTATCACGGGAAGTCATTCATAATATAAATGTTTGTTATCCAACAATGTTAAATAAGCCCCAGACTATGCTCCATTTAATTTCTTTTTTTTTAACATTTATTTAACGTCGGCCTATTTCCGCTACTGAGGTCTATCACCGACGCCTGTAGGCGAGCTACCCCCAACCAGGAATTTTGCCGAACCTCTTCCCTTAAGAAGAGTAAGGATCTTTTACTTGCCTAACATTTAATAGACAAGGAATAGACGGCTTTATATCCCCTCAGAAGGATGGTATATCACCTACACAACCCTCGCCTAAGGTTGCATAGCTTCCGCGCATACACTGATGCACAAGCCGCAGGCGAGGACACGGTCTTCTTTGAAACGGTCGCCCATCCAAGTACTAACCGCGCCTAACGTTGCTTTACATCGCATATCAAAGTATGTACATAGTAAAGACGCATCTACGCTCGCCCCCATTTAATTTGTGACCTTTAAAAAATATCTAGGTCCCGTGCAGTCAGTCCTTTGAATAACATACTGGTGGACACGTGCTTCGGTGCCCCTCCAGGGCGCGTCACTGCAATCGAGAACTAGGTAATAAGTTTAATTAGTTACACATTTTTAGTTCTGCTTAATTCAAGGATATTCACTTATTGACAAGCATCAGTTCATTGTTTTTTAACCTTACAGACATACAGAAATAAATTTTCTGCTGAGCAAAGTAATCAGGATAATCTATAATATATGTAATAATTGTTGTTATTCGTAAAGCTAATTATTTTTACAGATATCCTAATTCCATGCTTGAGTGTTGATAAATGATGAATGAATTAATAAAAGGAAATTCCAAACCAGATTTTTAACAATTAGTCCCATACAAGTTTTTTTGGTGCTATCTCTGCTTGGACAGTTTGATGACTTAATGGGTCTTTCCTCGTCAGTTTTGTCTATAGATAATGTATACGAAAATATCTTAAGTATATTTTATAAATTCTTACACCAGACCTTTCATTATCAACATTTCTGTTGGAATATGGGACACATATTTATGCACTGCCAGTGTACTATGTAATTAATATTAACAATGATGTAGTGAACCCTACCTGTCTTATTTTTATTGATAATATATTAGAAAATATCTTCAATGATACAAAGCCTTATACTTGACCGAAATCAATTTAAAATTAACGCCTCAAGAATACCTTTGATTCAACAGTTACCTCCCATATCTAGCATTAAAAATGCATGTGTCAATTTACACACATTTGTTTCTAGTATATTCGTGATGGAAATCGCCAATAACGAGAAAATTAAAAAATGGGCTTAAAATGTTATTATTACGTGTTTACGCCCACCAGTAAACACCCCTAAATTACTTACAATAATTACTCCTTATAATTACATCCTAAGTATAACTTTTAGCTACTATAAATTCACTACTTATTGTCACTGTACTGTTCTTTATCTTATCTGATCACTTGGCTCATCTAAAATATAACTGACCCCTGATGCGTCGGTTCCGCTACTTATATACTTACTCCATGGTGCTTATTCTAGAGTTTTCTCTTTTATTCCGGTCTGTCATTCGGGATCATTCTACTAATTTCTAGTATATCCGTGGTAATGGCGCCTTCTCTGGGCCAACTGGCGAACTACATAATTAGACAGGGTTCCTTTTACTCTGCTACTAGGGATAAACCTCTCTTCGTAAGAGGGCGTGGGCAGGCACATAACATTATCTTGGTGTGCTCTGTAAGCTACAACAGTTTTCTGACGCCACACCCCTTGAGTGGGGAGCTTTGAAGTGGTAATTTAGTAAACTCAAAGTGGTGAAAATTTTTGAAGGGAGAATTAAATAAAGTTACTACTGCAATATGACGTTAGCAGAGATTCAATGTTCTTCAAAACTGAGATAATATTCAACATCAGTGAATCTTGACATGGTAATCGATGGGCAGCGCACAGCTCGTGTGTGTAGTTTGCCCTTAACTTGTTGCAATGTCAAATTTTTCACACTTAAAAGCTGCAAATGGGAGTACGAATAATCGACATTTTTAGCAAGAATGTCGAAGATGCCACCACAAAATGCCACTTCACATATTTTTAGCAAACTATCGAGTGCTCGTTTTGCCATATCCACCACCGAGTCCACCATACTTTCCAGATTTGGCACCGTGCGCCTTTTTTATGTACGAAGCTGGTACCTTGTTTAAAGGACGTCATTTTCAAACGATAGAGACGAAAAAAATACGAAGCCTGGTTTAAAAGTAAATCTTGTCACTACCAGGAGTGCAAACCACGTTGGCAGCGATGTATACTTTCTGGCCCAAATTTAATTTGATTAAACTTCATACATACTGTATTTTTTTATTGTTGCCTCATTCGATTGCTCCTTTCTACCCACGTCAATGGGAATGTTTTAGCGTAGAGGCCATCGCGGAAATATTCGCGTAAGCATAGTGAGCTCATTTTTGTCCTAAAATAGCCGGAGACCGATCTGTTTAGGTTAAAATATGCACCACTAAAATTGTTCTGCGCCCTGAATAGAGATTATTAAAATGACATATTTGCATTTGCTCACCGCTGACTCAGCCGGGTGTAAATTTAGATAAGTTCAAAATTAAATATGTGCCATTTACAGCATTACCAGTCAACCAGTCAGAAGGAAATATTTTTCAAGGTTAGCAGATGTATAAAGAGCGTTTTTGTTGGCTTAAAAAACAATCCTGTCTTCTATAATGGGACCGCGTGTGTATGATAATTAGACACTTGAAATTAAAATAATCCAACAATAATTCAATGTTTACAGGATTTATACGGTTTGCGCGTAAGCATAGCTAAAGATTTTTAAATATTTTCGAATTTTTGTCAATATTATAATGCAGTGCAATTTGTCTCATTGACCATCCATCTTCTGCTTTAGCAATAACTTCAGATTTAACTAAATCGCTTATATGAGGCATATTAGTTTTTTGCACACTTGCAATAAATTATGACAACTAACTGACAATGTCACAAAAATTAAAGTTAGATGTACACAACTAGATTTTAGCAAAATACAAAGCGTCGACTAATTAGGGACATTTGGCCACCCTGTATGAGCAACATAACCCCTCCTCCAAAAATGTATATGCTCGGCCAGCTTTTATTTTGGGAAACTTTCAGAACCTGTTTGATTTATTTATTTTCATTCTTCACATAACATTTGTCAAGGCTATCATACAGTTCATCTTTGATATAATGATACACCGAGGTTGCTCTCGAGATAAGCAATGCTGTCTCATCGAATTAATGAAACCGTGTCATTCATAAACCCTCTTGAAACATAATCTTCCTCAGTTCTGATCTGCGATTGGGGACACGGACATTCAGTTAGATACTCCTGTTTAACTAGTAGTAAACGTGAAAAAAATATTTATTTGATGCATATCAAAAGTCAGATCTGTAAAAATGAGTAAAAGACTTTTTTATGGATCTCGTGTGCGCGAAGTATAATCTTGGAATCCTGTCAAATACCGTTTGTCGAGTATCTTCACTGGGGAATACCTCATTCTCACTAAATCGGCGCCAATATCCTTGGCAGTGATGAGATGACTGGGGTCGAGCAGGACTGACTAAATGAAAGAAAGTTTATTGATACGCAAGCCATGGGAAGGGCGTTCCACGCTTTTAGTTTTATTTTAGACATATGCAACCCTGAAAATAAAAATACTGCGATTGACGATAGCTGAAAAAAAATTGAGGTATATTTTTAATAAACGCGTGTTTTAAAACAGTTTTTTGTATATCTTTATACTTTTTAGTCTTAAATTTTCTTACTTCTTGCTATAACCTCGAAAAAGTAGTAGCAAAATACACTCTCTACTGAGTTATCACCGGCAACTCGTCTCCTGTTTTTAAATTATAAAAATCAGGAAAACTTCTTAAAGCTGGAAAATTGGATAATTCTTCCAAGTGAACTTCGAACCCAGAGCCTCAGAAAAGCAAAAATTCTACAATTTTAAGTTTCACACTTTTTAATAAGCTTTCACCACCATCGGGAGCACGACATTGTACTAAATTTCAAAGTCTAAGTACACTAGGGGAGAATGCCGATACATTTTTGATGCTGTTCTAAATTATCAAAGATCGTGTTTAAGAAATTCATAATTGCTGTCAGGACGGTCCTACTCACTTTTTTAGTTCCAAAATTATGTTGAAAATTTCACTTTCAATTACAATATCTAGAAAGATTGTACCGTAAATATATGTTTTAAAAATTTATGTTAACATTTATAAACCAGTAGCAGCTATTGCCAACATTCAAAATAATGTTACAGATAACCCTTCAATTTGCGAAACATCTATTGACCTCGAATGCAAGATATATCTTTAGCCATAAATTAAGGAAAAATCTGAAATTAATGGTGGTTTCATAACCCAGATGTGTCAATAATAATATTGATAACAAGTCATTATTGGTAATTGTTATAATTAATTGTAGATTATCTTAGATAAAATACATGCTATAGGTATGTAAACGAGAAGCCTTGTAATTATTGTATAATATTCAGAGCACATGCGTCGTAATTCAGTTGTTTATGAAAATTAAGAAAAAATGTTTGGTACCAAGACAAACAAAATAATAATCTAGGTTTCTATGGAATTGTTCTTCTTTTTTTTACTTTTTTAATTTTATAATAACACTTCCAAGCGTAGATTCAAATAATTGCAACAATTATTTTCACTAACCACTACTTTGTTTATTACTTAATTACAATAATGAATAGTTATCATAACAAACTAATTACAGCATTGATCTACTATAGACACTAATATAAAACGATACTCCGTGCGCGGGATCCATTCCTTATACATCCGTGGCGATTTATGCTCGATCTTTCCAGTCCGTGACTCGAGATCTTTCTAGTCCGTCTAGAATATTCCACCGTTTTCTCGTATCTGTGGTAATGGTAGTTCGCCAGTTGGCCCAGGGGTGGCGCCGCTGTACCGGTACTCTAATTAGGCAGGCCTCCTTTCACTCTGCTACCTGGAATTGATTTAACCTCTCTCCGTTAAAGAGGGCGGCACATAACAATATGTATGTGTGGCAAGAACAATTAATAAAAAAAAAAGTAACTGGAAATAGAACACAAAATAATTTTTAAAATATATAGAGTATACATAAACATTTAAGTAAATTACGATGACATAATGAAACAAACTGACAGTAAGAGACTAAAATAGTAGGTCATATATTTTTTTAAATATATTTAAATACAAAACAAAGGAAATTCATAGATACATATATTATTGTTCTATTTATCTTCGTACCAAGTATTTTTTCTTTATTTTCATAAACAGAGTGGATAGTAATCTTTAACATAAATAGCAACTATATAGAAAAGTAACAATGAATATTTAAGATTGATACTTACTGTATGCAGATAAGTTTCAAAATTTACCGATTTACACGCCACGCCTATTACGAGCTGGACTTCAGGCAAGTAATAATTGCATTTCATCGTTTACTTTTCGTTTCGTTATGGCCATTCTGGAAACAAGATTAGATTATAGGTTAAATTATTTTGCGCTTAAATTGCTTCCAGCACTTAACCAAAATAGATTTCCACTGAAATAAATTCACAGTAAACCTAAAATTATCGCTCACGAATTCCGCTGCATGTAATACCAAGAAGTGCTTGTGGAAATGTAATGGTAAATTTAGAAAAATTCATGAATAAATAATAAATTCCCCTGTTTAAATATTGTTCAGTAACACGAAAGTTTGTCTAAATTAATTGTGTAAGAGACGAAGGTAAAGTTTGAAACAAATTCATTCAAATCGTCTGTTTGTGTTGTAGAAAAATGCGACCATAAGTCAATTTTCGTTGAAAACATGTTTTATTTTATATTTCGTCGTTTTCTAAAACCTTTTTTGTTGACATAACGACGAGCGCCGCGCCCGAGAATCCAACCCAGAATCCTAAGCTGATAGAGAAGCGCGCGTGCATCTCCGCCAAGCAATCTACCTCTGTTATTTATTTTCTCTTTATCAATTCGTTTGTTGGGGAGAATAAAGTCATTAGTACAGAACTATTTTAGGTGTATTGCTAAGTAATATTTTTAATATAAGGGTGTCTAGGAATTCTATTGCCATAATTTAATGGACGATTGGGCACAAAAAATATTTATAAAAGGTCGTATGAACGTAGATCCGCAAATGCTTCTTAAGAGCTTTAGAGACCTTTTAAGTTGGCGCCCATAATGTAAATTTTGTACCCGATCGACCGTTAAAGTTTAGCCGCTGAATTGTCGGATACCCTGTATATGATACTATGTGCTAGTGAGTGTAATTCATGTATAGTTTGTCCCATACGTAATTTGATACGATGTAAGAAAGCTCGCAGAAAACATGCGGGGAGTCGCTGGCGTTATAAGGTAGCAGAACACAGGACCGGACTTAAAATATATTTTCAGTTTCATGTAATGAATTAAGGGATTTGTGTACTCACCAAATAACAAAATTATTGAAATATATCACACGTATACACCATACTTACCAGCGCATTAAAATTATATAGTGGTGATCATTTTCATTAAGGTTTAAGAGTTTCTCGTGCATCTTCCAAGTGCACATTTAGTATTCGTATATACACCTGTCTCTTATTCAGTCGACACGTGATTGATTTCTAGAGTTCTCTGCGCAAAAGCCATATTTTGCTGGACATTTTCATGAAGTGGTTTATCCACGGAACAATATCGAGTTGCTGCTCGACACCGCACCAAAACGTCCATAGTATCGAGCGGTCTTTCACGGATTATTTAAAAATCGCTTCATCGCCGTTCATTTTCATTCTATTACGATGTTCTTTTTACTTTCCCAAAATACGGAGTATTTCGGGAAAGTACTGTGCGAAAAATCGACTTTGAGTTTTTGGTGGATTTACACATTATCAAGTCTCCTGAACCCAAAAAAGTGATTCTTAAAAATCACCTATCTGTAGTCTATGGCCGTAACCTAGAACCCAAACCACTAGATCGACTTTTATAAAATTTGACATGCATATTCAGGACGGCCACATCTCGAGGCGAAATCGCAATGGTGTTTGTTGCAATCGAAGCATTAGCGTTTTGATGGTAATATGCAATTATTACATTTAACGCGCCAGGCTTGTAACTTGTAATTTAGCGCTCAGCGGAGCACATAGCCCGGAGAGTAGCTGTTGGTTGCAGTCTGGTTACGTTCCTTATAGCAAAATAAGGATTTTATTGAGGAGTGTGCGACTAAAAATATTATGTTTTAATATTCCGCCCTCTAAAAGCACCTTTGCACTAAAGAAACAGTTAGTTTACCCCTGGAAGTCTACATTGACTAGATAAGTTCAATCGACAAATCATCAATTCAGCAGCACAAATTTCAAGCAATTACATAGGAGTGAGTGGGATTGGCTTACGTCCTCAACGTGTTAGAAAATATGTGTGACACAAAGTAAGGCGATAGAGAAAATTTTACATGGAGCAAAGCAACATATAAAAATAAGTTTTCTGCTTCGAGCAGGTGGGGGAATCCTTTTTTTTGGAAAATGGCTAAATTGGTCATTTTAAAGGGTGGTTTTCAGTTTTAATTTATTTTGGACCCTTTAAAATATTGGGTAAGTGAAAATCTTCACATTATGACACAGAGGCCGTTTCACTAGCGGTTTGGCTTCAACGTTTAGTTAAGCGTACAGGCCGATCATATCGTAGGTCCAATAATTTTTTACGAAAATCTAGCTGGACTAAGGTATCCAGAATTTCTCCAAGATATATAAATTCACCAGGTTATTTAAATTCTCAATACCCATTCTGACCAGGTTATTTCCCACAAGGCTGGACACAATGTTGTTACGGTTAGGAATTGTTTAAATGAATTGTTGCCAAATCGTTGGACTGGGAGCCATGGTTGAGTCAGATGGCCTGAAAGATCTCCCGATTTAACCCCCGTCGATATTTTCATTTGGACGTATTTGAGTGCAACAACACGTTATTCTGTTTATTAATCAAAACGGTGAACGGTTTGAACAATTTTTATAATGTTTTTTTTTATATATATAATTTAGGTTTTGAATAATTTTGTTATTTTATTATTATTTATTATTTTTTCATCATAAAATAGTGGATACAAAAAATATTTACCATATTTAGATATGAACCTAACCCATGAACATAAACATATCTGTGTTAATTTCTCACAAATATGTCTATACTTAAAAAAAAAAAAATTAACTGCGTAGCTGTTCTGTTTTTAGTAATTTAATCTTATTCTATATCTCGAGTACAA
This sequence comes from Leptura quadrifasciata, assembly GCA_963675555.1. Taxonomy (NCBI): domain Eukaryota; kingdom Metazoa; phylum Arthropoda; class Insecta; order Coleoptera; family Cerambycidae; genus Leptura; species Leptura quadrifasciata. Next base: position 159,461,966 of record OY776675.1, read on the forward strand.
GGTTCTTAGAAACCTTTTTCGAATATTTTATGTTTATTGTAATTAAGTTGTTTATGTAAAAAGTAATGTAATTTACACTACAAATTATCAATAAACATTTTTTTTTACAAAAAAGCAGTCACCCTGCTCTGTGGTTCCGACCCTCACAGAGGGGAGCTGGTAATAAATACCAATAGCCACTCCCCACGCCCGTGGGGTGAGTGACTACCGGGTCCGCGAATCGTGTGCCCTGAGTAGACGCAATGAACCGAGGATGACACAGCCTTCTGTATTCTGCCGGCTAAGATCTCTGCCGAATCTCGGCATGCCGGTATGATCTTTAGTTCCGAAAGCAGCGTCTGTCTCATTCCATCGAGGGCTCCTATAATCAGTACCACTATTTTGACAGAATGTCCCGGATAAAGCTTGCGGAGTTCGAAGAGCAAATCTCGATATTTTGTCCGTTTTTCCTCCTCTTTCAAGACAATGTTGTTCTCAGCGGGGGCTGAGAATTCCACGACATACTCAATAAACATTATTATTATTATTATTTATTCATGCATGTTACGTTTTATTAAAATTATTTCTTGTTTAATTGTTTTACTTTTTCATATAAACAACTGATTTTTATCAGTTTGAAAATATGTAAATAATTGTAAAAATATTTCATATTTGCCTTATACAAATTGGACGTCGGTCGAGAGAATTGACATTTTAAGGTGTATTATTAATACGCCTGCCCTTCTTTGAACCCTCATATAGTTGCTGCTTTATCCGGCATTAGTAACTCATTTTATAGCGGATATATCTTTTATATTTGATTAAATGACGCAACACGCAGAGTTGAGTCATTCGGTTCTTAAATAAATCTGTTCCAGGTTCAGAGACAGCGTGGTATTAGCTTAAAAATTGGCAATGACACAAGTAATGCAAAAGGTAAAACGATAAATTACAGTGAATGTCAGTATAAAGGAACTTCATCAGTTTTTTTGCCATTCAGTGGCAAAATATTTGATAGTAAAATAAAAAGTGGTATATGGATCATCCTAATCGTTTCCTCACAGTCAGAACTTAAAGATCGGTCGAGCAACCAATAAGGCGTACATATTTATTTATTTTGTTTGTTTGTTTGTTTAGGTACAACGCCTCACAGTAAAATCAATTAATGGGTGGGAAAATGACAAAAGATAAGACTTACTTACAGATATAATAGAACAGTAAAAATATACTTACATGAATACATAAGCAATGAAGGTACGATAAAAATTCGTTAAACGAACAGGTGGAGATTAGAGCTATTCGAGACAATATCTTTGAACTCTTCGCCTATGAATTAATTGTTTTTTCTTCTGAAAGAGACTACGTTACATTGGATGATATGTAAGAGTGGTTTATTTTGGAAGCACCAATCGTTTCAGTCATTTAAATTCTTTTGTGATTAACACACAGAGATATTAAAACAACTTCAAGTCATCAGCATATAGCAAACAGTTGACATTAACACAATATATCATTGATAAATAAGATGAATAATAGAGATCTCGGTATTGAGCCTTAGGGCACTCCATATATAGTCAGGAATTGATCAGTCTTGGAGCCATAGTATTCTTACACGTTGATTCCTGCCAGTTAACAAAGATGGTAGCAGTTAACAAATTCGAGAAACCAATTATCTTATGCTTTCAAGAAGGATAACGTGGTCGAGTCTGTTTACTCACATTAATGACCTCAAATATGAACTGGATGACAGTAAATAAATTTGCAATTGTGCTTCGACACGCAATCTTCACGGTCGTCCGCGAATATTTTTCTACTATACTCTATTTATTGAATAGAAATAGTTAAGCCACTCCCCATTAATTTATGTTTGCTTTGACCAATGTATGCAATGCCCAGTTTTATACGTGACAAATTAATTAATAAAAGCGGGAAAATTCAAAAATGATATAAAAGTTTGTCGCGAGCAATCTCCTTTACACAGGAATCAATTATCATGAATCAATTATTCACTCAGATTTAGGTACTGATATGGGTACTTTCGGAGCTAATTCCACTGGACTAATGTATAAATGTTGTACTGCTCGATGCCTTTTCAAATAATATGTATGCTGTAATTTATATTGGCACTAAAGTGAACACCTACCTATACCTACGTTACTAATTTCAAAAATATTTTCACCTAAAAATATAAGGTCGTCACTCTTGTGCAACTTGTAAACACCTATTTATATATTAATATGTTTATACTCGGACGGATACGAACGGAAAACTAGGTACGCGTTCTGTATGATGATGGACGCGCAAGAATTTCTCATTATTCATTGAAAACGGACATCCGCCTTCCACAGTTACACAGAAGGTTATCCGATATTACTTTATCATAAAAAACTTGCAAAAGCGCAACTATGCGCCATTAGAAAATTCCCCTTATTAAACCTGTTTTATTAATTACGGTTTTAAATTGGTAAAAGCTTGATGAGTACACGCGTCTGACATTGGCAAGAACACAAATATATTGGTAGAGTTTCAAGAACCCATCTATAATAGTGTCCGGTAACTCAGTGAATAGAATGGGCGACAGTGCCAGAAAGGCACTACTTTGTTGATAAACAATTTAATAGATATTTTAAAAAAATTTAATTGCGAACATAATTATTTCAGTTTTCTATTTTAAATGTTCATTTGTTCATCTAATATAAAACTGTCCTCAGTGCGTTGGATCTGGTTCTTATATGTCAGTGGCATATCTTCTCGATTCACCAGACTATTCGGACAACTTCCCGATGTTTCAGGTTAACCATTCTCGAATAACCTCTATTTTTCGGGTTCTGTGGTAATGGTTGTTCGCCAGTTTTCCCAGAGTTGGCCCTTCTTTCACTCTGCCACCAGGGATTGTTTAAATCTCTCTCTGTTAGAGGGCGGCACATAACAGCATAATAAGTTGGTCATAATACAATACATATGGCATCAAAATTTCTTACCAGAGCTATAACTATTCTTTCCTTAAGAGCGCTCCGGATATAAGCCGGAAAGACGGTGCAATTTACTCTCATATAAATCATTATTTTAAAAAACGGCTTTCACTAAAAGACATTAAAAACATGTTGCAATGTGGGATGACGAGAGAAAAAAAAGTATATATAAAAAAATATTTTTTCTTCTATTTTCGATTTGCAAAAATAATTCTTGTCATCCCACATAGGTATTATTAAAATAAACATTTTTCCTTTTGTAGAACTAAAATAAAATTAGCCCTAATGTCCTCAAATGCACAGAGAAATTTAAAGATTAGGTATAATAAATTTGTCCAATGTCATATTCTACTACATCTCTATCTCTCGCTTTCCAAGCACACCGTACATTCAGCTGCGTCATTTTATTGACGTGAAGTCATTTACAATTAAAATTGGAAGCATGGATGACTAATACACTCCGAACAACTCTTAATATAAACATATTTTGAAGTTTTTTCAGAAATCATTTCAAATAAAATTGCACCCGCATTTGTGATCGTTGATCTCAATGTTTCGTACCACAGCCTAAATTTTCAGCATGTATTGTTACGTGTTTACACCCTTCCTGTAAATACCCTGTACGTAGGTTCAATAAATTGTAATAAGAATCTTCACAAACCTCTGATGTATTAATCACTTAAATTGCAATAAAACATAAGTTCACTATCAATTTTAAATCACAACTTGTCACTGTTCTTTATTTCATCGGATCTCTTGTCATCTGGTATATAACTCTGAACTCTGCTCGAATTCATCTCTTATAAATATACGCGTCCAACGTACTCGAATCTCCTTTCAGAACCCGTCTCGAATATGTTAGAAATTTCTACACAACGTTGATGGGTCTGGGGATTTTTTTTATAAATGTGCACAATAATTGAGATACTGAATTTATTCCATTTGGCTGTTTCACACTGTATATGCACATATTATTTATGCAATAACTCCCTTTTACTCGATGCATGTCTCAGCACGGCGAACAATATTATTTGTGTCCATTTGTGCCATTTTCCGAATTTGTTTCAAATGCTGCTACTATATCTGTTCGCATACCGCCTCACTAATAGTGTCATTAAAGTGTACCAAATCTGCTATATAACCCCATGCAAAATAATTTATCGAATTTAAATCCGGTGGTTGAGGAGGCCAACTTACTGGGCCATTTCCTCATAAGCCTATTTCGAGTAATCATTAAAAAGCTAAATTTAGGCGCCATCTTCAGTTGGCAGTAGTTCTCATAGAAAGCATTTTCGGCAAAGTTTATAGGTACATTTTTTACTATTTTTGCACGTAGAATCAGCACCTAAAAGTAAATGTGATTTTTTTGGGACTCCCGGTATAAAATTGTTCACCAGAATCAATATTTAAGATGATTTGCCTAGATTAGCAACAAATTTACGTTTGAAAAATCTCTATATAATTTAGAAGGCAAATTTTTTCGAAGCAAGCTTTTTAAACGGCCCAAAAAATATGGCAACTATATAGGTGATGATAGGCACGGTCGTGAGCAAAAAAAAAATAGGACAAGTCTTATAACGGTATTTTGCTAAAATCTAGTTGTGTACATCTAACTTTAATTTTTGTGACATTGTCAGTTAGTTGTCATAATTTATTGCAAGTGTGCAAAAAACTAATATGCCTCATATAAGCGATTTAGTTAAATCTGGAGTTATTGCTAAAGCAAAAGATGGATGGTCAATGAGACAAATTACACTGAGTTATAATATTGACAAAAATTCGGTGTGTAACATTTTAAGAAAGTGGAGAATAAACGGTACGATTAGTAGAAATCCTGGATCAGGGCGACGAAGGCTATCAACTCAACAAAAGATTTGCAATTGGTAAATGCTTTAGTAGAAAATCCATTTTACCCAGTTATTCAGGCTGCTGAAGAAACCAATTTTCCTGGATCGAGTAGTACTGGTCACCGGCGAGTAAGAGAATCGGAGCTACGCTGTCATGCAGCAGCACAGAAATACTTACTTAAAGCTGAACATAAAGAAGCTCGAGTATGATTTGCGCTTGAATTTTTAACACATGATATAAATTTTTGGTTCAATGTAATCTTTACAGATGAAAAAACTTTCCAGTCAACACACAGCGGTCGTATTCGTATTTACCGCCCTCCGAATACTCGATTCAATGAGAAATGTATATCTAACAATGATAAAAGTGGTAGATTTTCCGTCAATATGTGGGCTTGGATATCGGCACGTGGTCCTGGTGTTTTGTGGCATATTGGGGAATGATTTAATAGTGAAATGTATTTTAGACAATATTATGCTCCCTTCTGTGTCACAATTATTTAGTAATAATGAGTTCATATTTCAACAAGACAATTGTTCCGTTCATACTGCTCATACCGTAACTAACTGGTTTCAAGATAACAACATCAATGTTCTTAACTGGCCCAGTCATAGTCCAGATCTTAACCCTTTGGAAGAAGTATGGGAACTACTCATAAGAAGTATCCAAAAACGAAATGTGAGACCACGGAATGCCGAAGAATTACTGGAAATAGTAAACAATGCATGGGAAAATATTATTACTAATGATTATTGTATAAGGTTATTTAATTCTATGCCAAATAGGCTTATAGAAGTTATAAATAGAAATGGTGCAATAACGAAATATTAATAGTTAGTTTCTTGTTAAGTAGGATATCCTTTGTCCTTTGATCCAGGATTTCTACTAATCGTACCGTTTATTCTCCACTTTCTTAAAGTGTTACACATCAAATTTTTGTTAATTATAACGCAGTGCAATTTGTCTCATTAAACATCCATCATTTACTATATTAAACATCCATCATTTACTATAGCAATAACTACAGCATTAAAATAAAAAATAAATTAAAAGTGATATCCTTTGATCCAGGATTTCTACTAATCGTACCGTTTATTCTCCACTTTCTTAAAATGTTACACATCAAATTTTTGTTAATGTTATAACACAGTGCAATTTGTCTCATTAACCATCCATCATTTACTATAGCAATAACTACAGCATTAAAATAAAAATAAATTAAAAGTGATATCTGTTTTATTTCGGCTACTCATTACATATTCAAATTGAGACAGATTTACATTAGAAAAAAGAAATTGTCCTATTTTTTCTGCTCAAGACAGTACAGATACGTATTTTCCTAAGGACATAGAGGGCGGTTGCCCGGTGTGGCCGGGCACCCTCGATTATCTCCGGCAGCTAGCTACCCCTCTATCGTTTAAAAAAATATTTTGGTATTCGGGTATTGGGGCGGCCGATCATATTGACCCAGGGCGTTTAAGAAATATGTCCCTGGATAGGTATACATTTATATTTCATTTTGCGTTTAGCTGTCATGAAAATAATTCATCCAGTACACTTTTTAAAATGTAATAGGTAGTTCGAAATCACAAATATCACAAATTTTGTTTATTTGTATACATTTTTGTCTTTTTTATGAGTACTTTACATTCTGTATAATTTTTTTACCTCTTATCCTTTTTGTTACTTTGATGTTGATATTGTCAAATTGCACTCTTGCCATGAAGTACCAGACATTAGCTTAGACTCATGGTTCATTATCATCATTTGATTACATACAAACCAATTGCGTGGTATTCCCTTATCTGGCACCATTTGAATACCTATATATGCCTTGGTAATAATGAGCTCACCCGTATATTCTGCTGTGTAGATTAATCGGCGCGTCCTGCAACAAAGTTTGCATCTAAATTTCGCGAATTACGTCGAAGATTAACCTTTCAGGACCTTGACTGAGAGTCCACACCCACTATCATAATTAAATCATCCTCCCATTCATGTGGTCGAATAGCGAAATGCAGACGGCCGGATTATCTAATTTAGCTAACTCGTTTTATTAGTCATATTTACACGCGCGATTCCTCGCTTGTTTTTTCCCAAACGCGTGTTGTTTTTGCCATCTGATTTCGAGGTGACATTTAATGTGTTGATTGTTGATTATCGCTGTCAGTGCTCGGGAATTTTGTTTATGAGATAAAGCGCGCCGTAAGCGAACATCCATTAATACTACAGTTTTTGAGGTTAGTGACTTTCAGTATTTTTTTGTGGTCTTATCTTTGTAGTACCTACATACAGCTGCTTGAAAGTTGGGTACTGTGACAATAAACGCGCAATCAGTTGATTTCCAAAAAACATGGCATAAACTCAAAGTTCAAACTACCCTATTTCAAGTTTGGCACATTAGCAACTAATTAATCATAATTAAGATACAGTGGCAGATGTAAAGTAAGTAATAAATGGAAATTTCTGCAAATCATTGTACAATGATTGCAAAGTAACTAAAGTAATTAGCTGATTGAATTCTAAATATCACTAGCAACTGTTCCGGTTTCTCTGAAGACTCTACTGTATCAACATCTTCATATTGTGTAGATTGTTCCACTTTGGTAGCAAAAACGTGTCTATAACACTGTTAATAGAGGACAACTTGCACTCCAGAATTTCTCTGAAATATTTAGAGTTTAACAACAGATATTTCGAAGACGAGCGTCGATCTCCCTCCCTTACCTTCCGCGACCCGCACGCTCTATGTGTCCCTATCCTGGAAGACAAATTGATCTGAAGGTTCAGTTCTGTAAATTTCACATTAATCCGTTGATACTTCCTTTTCGAATCGAAGCAGCAATTCAATCCTTTTTCTGCTAATGTAACTACAGTAGCACGATTTGTGTTAATAATATTGAAACGGTCCTTCTCCCAGTATTTTAATTAATAACAAAATGCAGGTCACGGCACCAGTCAAACGCCTCTATCCCCCTATCCTTAATCGTGAAGCAATCAAGAATACATGTAATCCCACCCAGTAATTATTTGCCTCAATTTTATGTTAAGATAAATAAATAAATTGGCCATTTACGTGATCGTTTAGTTTAGTGTTGGTAGTAACCTTTCATATTTTATCCTAGGTTCTTTTACGCAAAGTTTGGTATTACTTGTTTCTATCTGATACTATTTACCTTAGAGAATTAATCACTTTTTAATTTAAGTACCTTGTAAGTTGTAGGTCTGAACACGCTGTTTTGAGAAAACTGAATTGGGAAACCTCGTTAATCATTTATGTTATTTAGTTGTTGTTTTATTACTCAAGATTGAACTGTGGATTTATGTGTAAAGTTTGTTTCGGTGTTTAGTTGATTGAAATTAACCCATTATCATATATTTACTTTATTACTTGTATTACCATGAAGGTAAGTTGAAAGAAAAGACAGAAATCGTTTTTATACATATATTCAGATGTTGGTGACAAATCGTCAAACTCGGAAGGAATAAAATAGTAGTCTCAAGGTACGTTCAATGCTCTTTGGATGCTCATAAAACCAGCGTAAACCCTTACAACTGATGCGAGGATAATTCCCCTGATTTCAGAAACACAATGGCGGGTACCACATTTACGGTGGCAGCCACTACAATCACTGTCAAAGAGATATCGCAGAGTGTATGAAATACATAACCAATTGTAGTGAAGTGCATTTAATTCTAGAGAGTAATAAGAGTGTATGAAATACATAATGAACTGTAGGGAAATGCATTTAATCCTAGAGAGTAATAAAAGTGATCGTAACGGCCACCGCAGCAAATCTAATGTCGTGTCGTAATCCGTATAATTGGAATAAAATCATCCATAGTTGTAAAGTCTTAACGCCAGCAGAAATAAACAGTTTCCGTACAAAAACCCCCTGTAGCGTGCCTTAACAGTACTCACATTGCATTGATCGTAAATAAGTAGAGTAAGCCATCCTCGTACAAGGCCCTTATTAAACGTGATGGTCATAATCCTTTAGAATATTGCTAGATAGTTAGGATTTCTGGAGTCCCGTTAACCCAGTAACATAATTCAAAGAGCATGTATTACCAACCGGAGAATAAAACTCCACCCCCGCTGAGAAAGCGGAACGATATTATCTGTTAACTGTAGCAAAACAATGTGTGATCTGAACTGACCTGACTCTAACTTGAAATTGAAAAGAAACTATTTGTCTGTTTATTGAATAAAGCAAAAATGAAATGAACATAACTTTTGAAACTGTTTGTAAACTAATTAAGATCAATTGAATTATGATGCAACTTAAATGAATCTTGAAACAAAAGACCGTTGTTCCCAAACCAGTAAATAAACGTAAAATTATGTCCTAAATTTCCCTAGCTCTGATTGTTTCTCCTCTAAGTAAAGAAACTTAATTAAAAACTTAGATACCACCGCAACCGAATGGCCAGTGAACGTTAGGCTCAGTATGTCTACAGATTCTCCCTCGGATTTCTTATATCGTTGCTAGATAAATTTTGAAAGACCAGTAATAATGATGAAATTTAGTTAACTGATTTTAAAAAGGAATAAGGCTGCAGAACGGCATTTGAGCCTTACTGGGGCAAATTATAATCTGCCTCTGGTAGCCACGTCGTTGTCGTGAGGAACTTCGTCAGAGTCTCGCGCCTCGCTGCACTTCATGGCTGTGAGTCTGCTACTATGTCTTCAAAGTACGAGGCCTCGATACGGAAAGTATCGGTAATAATTAGATCGGATTTAATTCTCTTGTACGTCCTGGTAGAATCTCGGGTGGCTGGGCTTAGTTTCTCCTATGTGGTAGCTTCCCTGGGCGGTCAAAGGAAAATAACCCTATTCCGCTGTTTCCTCATCGCTTTTATATGCACGCTACCCTATGCAAACGTATATGACGCGAACGAGAGAGAGAGAGAGAGAGTGGCCCGTTTAGAGACACATAGTCGGGGCTACTTGAAAATGGCATTCGTTAAATTTTTGTTTCGGGCTCCAATGACTAATAAGGTTCATTATGGCTCTTAACCTCTGTAACATCTGTTTAGAAATCTAACAAGCTAGCATACCTGACATTGCTTTTAAGACTTTTTAAACTTATTCATTTCTGTACAATATAAAATTATTTGACTTGAAAACTGAAATATTTTTTTAAATTTAATTCCTTGTGCCTATGTTAGAAAAAAATAATTATTGATACATTAAATAAGAGTAATTGAATTTTGATAATAACGTATGAAAATAATTTGAAAGCGGCTGGCCTTATACGGGGCGTTTTAATATTTTGTTGTTATTTTCCATGTTAGCAATATTTTAGGGCAATTAGATGTTGCTAGATTTACAGATATTGTACCTAATTTGTAGCGTTTATTTTAGACTTTTTAACGCTCCCTCAGAGTCCAAAATACAATGGAAAATTACAATTTGTCAAAAATTCTCGAAATGACGTTCAAGGTTTGAAATTGCCATAAGCGTCAATGCTTTTTTTTTTTATTATTAAATATTTGTTCTAGAGCTAGAGGCTACAGATTTTTCGATAAATTATTTTGAAAAATACCCTTTTTCCCAGGACAATATCACAACACAATTTCACACATAATACAATTATGAGCCATTAAATAAAACCGGTCGCAGCATTTTATTTTCAAAACCCCCTCATAGTGACACATTTTGCTCTGCTGGTCTCTGCACTAATGATATATCAAAACCGTACATCGATTACTGTTGATAGCACTGTAGTTTGTGAAAATCTAAATAGTGATGCAAGTTTTGTGAAAATGTGTATTGGTTTGCTTTGCCTTGTTGATAGTTATTTAAAACGAATTATGTCCCTAAAATAAGTGGTGTTAACAACTACAAAGGAATTTTGAGCATGTTTAAAGTGGGAAACTTGGGAAGTTTATTACATTACACTTCGGTAGAGTTATTTTAGTTGGTTTCATTACTAACGAGTAAGTGTGAGTTGTTTCAAATTCCAAGCTGTAAAGGTACCTAACCTACTTCAATCTACTGGAGCCCCTGGGAGGTTGTTTTTCATATAAAACCGCGTTTTCGCAGACGTAAAGTCAAAGCTATATTCCCAAGTTGAATCTCGCACGTACGGTATTTTAGGGATGAAATTGTTAAAACATGCAAATTTCGTTCTATTTCTATCTGTGAGTTGAACAAAGTGTGAATCTTTAAATTCAATTTTGAAACAAGATGATCTTGCTTAGAAATAAAATTTAATATATACTTTAAATATTTATACTATAACTTTATATAAAAGTAATAATAATCACTTTATTTAGCGAAGAAGATATTGTCTATGTCTATTAAAATGGCGCGGTTACGATAGACATTTTAAGAAAGTAGCATACGCCATCGATCACTAGAGATTCGATAATTGACGCTCCTATCTCTAATTTTTCGATGTTAACTCTCCTGTCTTCTTATTTACATACTTTTTCTGGTGAAATAAGCGGTTCAGAAAAATTTTGAATATAGGAAGAAAGTGAAGAAAGTAATGTACTATCACCTTCCAACAAAGTGTAATCAAGTGCAGTTCCCTTTAATTACAGTTTGTGTATTGCACTGTTTACAAACTTTGAATCATTTAAAGCACCAGACTTTAACACATAAATTGGTGTTCTCCGTTTATTGTCAAATATAAGTATCATGGCTACAGTAACAACATTAATCTAAATTAACTTCAATTTATTTAACAGTTTAGTTCGACGTTGGGGCGATAAATTAATCTAATTTGGATCAATAATGTAATGTTTAATTAATAATAATTTGTAGCTATATTCGGTGTTCTGCAAATGCGCATGTCATTTGGTTACTTTTGGTTTACCAAGGTGGATGTCCAAATAATTTTGTAATTGCGTGATTGAAATCTAATCCAATCTCTACCTTAAAATTTGGTACTAGGTATAGTCGTCTGCAATTTTACTGTGCAGATAAAAGAGGCAATAAAAACTTTACGACCTCATTAAAATATCCGTACTCCCTGTATTTCGTCTGCAAATTGAGTCGCTTACCTTTATAGGTTTTTAATACGTCGCGTCGACTTCTTTGATGACACCATACCGAGTGGTTCAACTGCATTAATAATGAGCCCGTAAAGTTTTTGTTGCCTTTTTTATCTGCAAAGTAAAATTGAAAACGACTATATAAGTAGGTGTTATTTTTTAGTAAACAAACATGATTTCTTATTTTATCTGCAGGTATAATATAGGTATAGTCGTCTACAGATAAAAAAGGCAATAAAAACTTTCAGACTCCATTAAAATACCTGTACTCTCTGTATTTCGTCTGCAAATTGAGTCACTTACCTTTATAGGTTATGAATACGTCGCGTTGACTTCCTGATGACACCATACCGAATGGTTCAACGATGTTGATAATGAGCCCGTAAAGGTTTTGTTGCCGTTTTTACCTGCAAAGTAAAATTGCAAACGACTATGAAAAACGTGATTTCTTATTTTATCTGCAAGTTTAATATATGAAAACGCGATTTTTCTCATTCGTGTTTTAATATTTCTCGAAGAAAATTTACAAGAAGTTTTATTTAGAACTAATCAAAATCTATTAACAACTTATTGGTACATGGAATACCTGCTAACCATGCGGACATCCGCCTCGCGAGAACCAACGCGACTCATTCCAGTTGACAAAATGAAAAGGAAAGGAATCCCCCTAATATGGGGTCGGGCGAATGTGTCGTTATGCCGTACCCACCCGTCTAAATGTCTACAAAAAGCCCCTGCATCTCTTCAATTGTACACATTGCACTGGATGACTCATGATTACGACGTGACGTTTCCCTCCGGAATCTCTTCCGGACTAACAGAACTGCACACGTGAGGTGTCCTATAATCTCAGTGATATAAACCAAACAAATTGTTCACGCTATTTTTCTTCGTAAAATTTTCGACACTGTTCAATACTCTTTCCTGTTATATGTGGAGAAATTCACTAGTACGGACCAGATTAATGTGACGTATAAAGTCTTGAAAGTAGACAACCTTATAGTACATAGAGCCATAGCGCATCAATGAAAATTCGTCATGTATTATTGTGAACTTTATATGCATTACACATAAGGACCAAAATTAAATCGCATAAACAATCTTCCCATATTTCACATAAATTCATATTTATATGGAATATTTAAAGGTTTTTATTCACATACGATGAATTCTACATCTGCTTACAGCATTATGTAGTGCGTAGAAATAGTTAAATATTTTGTGTAAGTTCGCATTTCAATAAATTGTAGAGCTATAATTTTATAGTCCCCCAAAGTCGACCTAAACCACATGCGCCATAAGGTTCAATTTGTTTTTATTTTCCACCGCAATATCCATTCGCTGTAGTGTATGATTGTATACATTCGGGCGCTTTTAATTAGTTTTGACGCCACCACTAAACAGGTCCATTGTATGCATAGACTTATAGTCTATGATTGTATGCATCTATGTGTGAAACTTTGTTTGGATCTTAGTTGGCAGTGCTCTGTCATTTCATGAACTCCTTCGTGCAATTTGGATGCATTTTTCCCCTCCGCCTGTAAGCTTAGAGTCCTTACTTACCTCAATCAAGCATTCTAGCCTTCCTGCGCTTTTCTATTGTTTTCTTCAGGGCATACTTACCTTGAAAAAAATACGAGTAGGAAATGAAAATTAAATCAGCAAGAAAAGACATTCGGAAATTGTTTCTAATCTTAGATAAAAAATATTAATTACGTTTACAGAAAAACTTAATTAGTTTTGTTATATATCCCAAAAAAACTTTATTCTTTTTTTTTATATTAATTTTTACTTGCTGCTGGGCAATTTTACTTCTATTTGCGTTACTAATAGTACAGTATAGTACAAGAAGTCTTAACATTTAACGTAGTAGTGAAATAAAACTTGTTATCTAAAAAAAAACCCTGTGTACATATGCTGTTGTTTTACATGGAATATTAAAAAAGATAACGGTGAATGAACGAACAATTCAAGCAGATACCAAAATAGAAAAATTAAAGAATCAGCAATAATCTTATTAAATGAAGATAAGTGCGTATCGAATTGTTCTGTAGATATTTGTACAACCTGGCTACTGATGTTAAAAGAAGAACTTAACAAACTCAACATTATCTAAAAGAAAATATCATCAGTTCTGTGTTCTGTGTAAGTAGTAAGTATCTATGGAAATAACATAAACAGAATCTTAAAGCTGTGTATTTGACATACCCAGCAAAATATGAGTTCTTCCAAAAAAAAAAACTTTGAAAACGGAAAGAGACTATTTTCCGAAACGTCAGCAAAATACATTATGTCTGTGTTTATTCCGATTTATATTATTTGCAAAACATAACCTCTAACTATTCCTTTGACCTAAATGTCACGGCCGCAGAGACTTTTTTCCAATAATTCTATTATTTTGTAGATTCGGTGATTTGTTTTTGAAGAGGATAATAATACATGTGGTAGAAAACCCAAATAATAAGAAAGAATACTCTATTCTAGAGATTTATATAACGGTAAAAATAATAAGCCTACTGAAATCTGTAGAAATTTTACATAAAAAATACATAAATATATCTTCTACAGCATTGTGCACGCAAATTATTAGGTAAGGGTGAAACTATGTACACTACACAAAGCTCTAGAACCGTGAACTCTCCCCTAGATAGTAAATATTTAATAAGGACTTGATGTTCCTGTACTTTCAACCCCTCTATGACATGATCGGATTTATCGCACACCTGGTATTAACTTTTATTACGTACGGAAGGCACTATCGGATCCCGCTGGAACGGACAATTTTCCAGTCGCTCGGGGAATTCGACGGGATAACGGTGGGTTTACTGGGTCTCTAAAAAGGGTCAGTGAGAGTGGTAATAAAACGTTGAGGAATCGGTGGAGTGTGTTAGGTAAAGTAACTGTTTGTTTTCCGTGCTGTGTTTGGTGATTGAGAAAATTCAGTTTAGTTTCTGTTGGAAAGTCTAAATTGGACGCAGTCGCTTTGTAGAATGTAATTGTGATGGTGCGAAATCAAATTTATTTTGTATTTTGTACAGGAACAAACTTTTTCAACTTTGTCAAAGTTAATTGGTTTCCGCTTTCCTCAAATTTTGTTTGTTTATTTGCGCGACAGAAGGCGAGTTCCAAAGTAAATGTTGTGAAATAAAGAAACTATAAAAAATAACAGTAATAGTAATTGTAGATAATAATACCTATTATCTTCTGTTTAGCAATATCTACCATTACGTCAGTGATCGGTAGATCCACCACTACTAATTTAATCGTCACTCAATTCTTTGCTCAATCTATACATGCAATTTCAAACTGACATCTGGACTACTCCACGGTTTTTTTCTGGGGCCCCTAGTTTTCAGTATGTTTATAAACGACATCATAAAATATTTGGATGTCGAAGGTGTCGTGAATTCAGCATTATTTGGACAAGACTTCCAAATCGTGTGTGGTATTAAATATATTAACGTTTATCCAAAAAATAAGTCTATTCATTAAGCTATTAAGTAATAAATTATTGGAAAATCTACGTTTTTCTTGTAAAAAATGATTTTTGGCTTATTATAGG
Organism: Leptura quadrifasciata; assembly: GCA_963675555.1. NCBI lineage: Eukaryota > Metazoa > Arthropoda > Insecta > Coleoptera > Cerambycidae > Leptura > Leptura quadrifasciata. The sequence goes on from OY776675.1 coordinate 159,477,332, forward strand.
TACTTTCGTTCGTCTTGAACAAACTGAACACAATCACTAAACAGCCAGTTGAGTTGAGGTATTTTTCAAATTCTTAATTTCTATTGGTTGCTGACTAATCACAATCACTTTGTTCAAGACGAACAAAAGCAGCTAACGTGAACAAACTGTATGATTACAGATTCGTTATTTCTTGTTGCTTGATTTTTATAAATTCACTTATCTTACAATATTTGATCATTGGATACCTAGCTTATAGGCTGGGGCCGTTACCTTTTTGAGATGAAAAAATTAATAGCAGGCAACGGCCGGCTGGAATATATAGTTGAGGTCATAAAAAATGAAAAAAAAAAACTTTGGAACTTCAGATGAAGGAAAGTAGTGAAATGGGGTGCTATTTAAGGGATGAAAACCGTTTTTCGTTTTTTGTGGCGAAACGTGACCTCCTAGAGAAAAGTGTTTCATACAAAAGTTGTAGATAATAAAAAAATGTAAAACTTTTATTTATATATATTTTTCGACATAACCTCAAAGTTTGCGAGAAAATGACGAGAAACCGATTTTTCTGTTTTTATTTTTTTTCTCCCGTGAAAATTATTTAATTTAAATGAAACTTTGTGAAAGTACATAATTGTTTGCATATAATAAGCATGAGTTTTTTCAATTGTGGGAAATAAATATTTTTCGAGATTTTACCATTTTTCCGAAAAAACACCCCTGTCTTCGGCGATTTTTTTTTGGATTTTGATGTTCTACTAGTGCTCATTTTTTCGTCGAGATGTCTACTTTCAAATGGTACGTCGATGTTAGTGATTTATTGTCATTTAGCAGCTTAAAATTAAGAAAAACCGAAAGAAAATTTTTCGAATCTCGAATTTGTCGATTTTTTTAATTATTTTCAATTTTTTAGCATATTTATGTTAATAATTCATAATATTTTAATGAAAAAACTTACTTTGGTATAAAATAAATAAAGTTGAATGAACTTCATCACGGAAAGGTAGGGAAAACTTCATGAAACTTAACATTTACATGGAAATCAATAGTACTTTATTAATTTTCATAAGCTACAGTTAAGTTTCGAAAACTTTATATGCATATTAAATTATTCTAAATACATATGATAAAATACAACATACAATTTATTTATATTGGCTACGAATTCTTTACTTTATTTACAAATATTTACTTTATTAATATTGGTTGTGTATAGCTTATAAAAAGAAAAATCAATAAAATAATTGTTAAAATCTAATCAATTTTAGGCCTTTTTGTTGTGGTTCGTTTTCTTCATCGATCAAACTCTCAAATTCTATATTATTTTCAAAATCATTGGCATTTTCAGGCTCTTCAATTTCGATGTCATTATTCTTTGCTGGCTCTTCATCAATATCTTCAGAATCACTTAAATCTACAAATACTTCTCTGTCTCTATTTGAACAGTTCTCAGTGCATGTATTGCATAGATTGGTACATTTTAAGCCGTGTTTTCGGCAGCCACATCTTTGATTATTGCATCCACTTTCACAAGTACAGCTAACGCTTTTTAACAACTTTCCGGGAATCAAGTCGGAACTGTCAGAGATGTATTTCGGCACGAGTCTTCCTACATTTTCGTTCCAGCCCCAGTCCTTTGCTTTTTTGTTGTCCTGATCGTTGTCAAAATTACCCAACCAAGTTTGCAATTGGTAATAGACTCTGTAGGAGTGTTGTGCAGCTGCTTCTTCAGTTGGAGGGAGTTTTTCCAACAGAACGAGCTCTGCTGCTCTTGTGCAGGCTCACTTTGTCCTACCCGTCTCTACCCCCAACCTTCAGTCGTTTTGGGCGGGTATTTCAAATACCTGTATGCTGAGAAATTTCAAATTTTGTAAATTTGAAATTTTGAAATTTTTGAATACGTAACAGTATTTATTTTGTTTGTATTCAATTTTAGCATGGTTTCCAATAACTAAATTCATTCAACTTTAGTTATTTTATACCAAAGTAAGTTTTTTCATTAAAATATTATGAATTATTAACATAAATATGTTAAAAAATTGTAAATAATGAAAAAAATCGACAAATTCGGGATTCGAAAAATTTTTTTTTCGGTTTTTCTTAATGTTAAGCTGCTAAATGACAATAAATCACTAACATCGACGTACCATTTGAAAGTAGACATCTCGACGAAAAAAATGAGCACTAATAGAACATCAAAATCCAAAAAAAAATCAATAAAGTTGTTCGCCGAAAATAGGGGTGTTTTTTTCGGAAAAATGGTAAAATCTCGAAAAATATTTATTTCCCATAATTGAAAAAATCCATGCTTATTATATGCAAATAATTACGTAATTTCACAAAGTTTCATTTAAATTAAATAGTTTTCACGCGAGAAAAAAAATTAAAACAGAAAAATCGGTTTTTCGTCATTTTCTCGCAAACTTTGAGGTTATGTCGAAAAATATATACAATAGAAGTTTTAGATTTTTTTATTATCTACAACTTTGGTATGAAACACTTTTCTCTAGGAGGTCACGTTTCGCCACAAATCATGAAAAACAGTTTTCATCCCTTAAATAGCACCCGATTTCACTACTTCCCTTCATCTCACGTTCCAAGGTTTTTTTTTTTCATTGTTTATGACCTCAACTATATATTCCAGCCGGCCGTTGCCTGCTATTAATTTTTTGTTTCAGCATTAAAAATCTGTAACGGCCCCAGCCTACTAGTATACAATATAAACTGAAATTTAACTGTATTTGGTATCAACCTCGAAAACCATCAAGTCCGTACAGATCTACAAAAATTTTGCTGTTATGGCTGTCATATTGTGTCCACCATTTTGAATTGACGTAAAATTCTGTCACAGCGCCACAAAATCTAATCTCTAATCTGCCCTGCTTTGACTTCGTTAAAGATCACAAGCCCATTGCTAATGAGAGACTAGTTCGCCAATCATTGCAAAAAGAAATCTGTACTTTGACTTCATAATCATTTTCAAATAAACCAATCATCATAAGAGGGTTTATAACAAAAAAACCAAATTGTTTATAGTGATCCTTTCTTTGATATATTTTGTTTTAATGCAGTTTAACAAGACAACATCACTGCATTGTAATGGAAGAGATTTGTCGTTCTATGTTTGATTAATTAAATGAATTATTCCAGCACAAGTAACACAAGGTAGCCTCCCTTCGATACACCTGGATATACCTCGAATTCTAGATATAACATTGTCGGCTTCGATCGATCCTGTTTTCCATTTCCGCCCCAATGCTTCTCCCTTTGATTCGGGATCGTTTCAGTGTTCTGGATGTTCTCCAATGAACAGTCGGCTTTTTTATTAAATGTAACGAATACTTGACAGAGAAAATGTAATTGTGACCTAGTTTTTTGCGCCCTTCAGGATCCCGAAAGACATCGAATTACGTGTCATGTTGTCTTTTTTGCTAAAGTGGATTAGAGTTGATAGATATGAGGATATTATATCTGCTGTAGTCGACGACGCCGAGCTGTCTAATTTTTAATTGGAAAATTCCCAATTTCTACATTCTCTGCTCCTTTTATCTTGTTTCGTGTGCCTCGACGTAATTTTAAATTGAGGTTTATGGGATGTTAAATTTAATTTGCCATTTTTATAATGAATTTTCGTTTCATATAACCAGCTTTGAATGCCTTGTGCACGTGACGTCGGGTGATAAAATCATTCGTCAGCTGATTTTGCAATTTTCATGGATATCTACGTGCTCTTTGTGCTATAAGCCTATCTCGTCTGGAAGTGCCCTTTATCCACTGGAGGAGGCATTTCATATCTCTCTATTCTCGACAAAATTCAACGTGTTATATTCAGACAGAGAATGTCTATTTCACAAAAGGCGTTTCATTCATAGAATGCGGTTGAGGACTACCGAACCTGTTTATTTTTTAAATTTATTTAAATGAATATTATTACTCCACATAACGACATCAGCCGTCAGACATTTTTTGTCCTACGTGTTGTTTTTTGTATTTTCGTTAAAAAAATAACATAAATATGCTGGGGAAAACAGTTGTGTTAATATAGAATAATTATCACTGTGCAATTAACAGCGTCCTCTGGTATTATTTTTAATAAGAATATTACAACTCACCCGAATTTATATTCTAATACTTTCAACGTCCTCGAATGCGTATTAATTCTTCCTTTCTTTGTTTCAGGGCGGTTACCCAGCCAAGCTAAAGAAAGTCCTGATAGTGACGGCTCCCCTATGGTTCAAAGCGCCTTTTAAAATCTTGCGATTGTTCGTGAGAGAAAAACTCCGGGAAAGGGTGTACACAGTTTCTGTGGCTCAGTTGTCGAGCCACATCCCCAGGGATTCGTTGCCCACCCAGTTGGGGGGCTCCCTCATCCTGGACCATAATGGTTGGCTGTCGCACTGCATCCTGTCAATGACCACCACAGGGCCAGAGTCTCCATTACCCCATTACGGTAAGCTATTACGTAACTTACAGCTTTATTAGGCTTTATTGGATACTAGAAATGCCTATTTGCAGTCCTATACTTGATCCAGTCAAAACAAAATACGCGTATTAGAATTTATCCTTGAAATTTTAAGAGTTAACAAGGACTTCATATATTGATAGCATAAAGATAAAATGAAATAATACCTTCAAAAGATTTAAAAATAATGGCTCGCATAGCACTGATACCTTCGTCCATTGCATCCCAATAAAATCGTATTGAACAGCTCATAGTGCACTGATAGTTTATAACTCAGTTATAGAGTTTATATATATACTAGTGATTTTTTTGCCACAGTATTTGAAAAAGAAAGCGCCATCTTTTCAGAGCCAATGCATAGTGGAAAATCTCAAGAATGCAAAATTCCGCATGTTCTACATATTGTAAAATTTATTTTTGCAAAAGTTTTTTCTGATCACTTGATTACTTTTAGATAGACATGTTCTGTTGTGCCTTATAGAATTTACGTGGTAAATGAGAATTAAATACTCTTGCAAAATATCATAGAATGTTGAGGAAATACCCTTTATTGGATTGCATAAACGGCAACTACCGAATTGTGTATGACTGTCTAACAAGGTAAAACGCGGTTGATCGATGTAATTTAAACAAACAAGACGTCCCGGTTCAGAGCTTCGTCGAAAAGTAACCCCCTCTAATATGAGCAAGGTATACAAAACCAATGGGCCTAAGCACTGACCGCTGGCCTGTACTGTTTGTAGTTCATAAAATAATTATTGTGACGGATCGTTATAAAACAATCATAGATAACTAGGTATATCTCCATTGAGAAAGAAACTTCACACAATAATTTAAACTGCAAAACATTCTTGTGAAATCATACGTGACAAGGGCACACGGTACGCCACTGATAGTACATTAACTGAAGTATAATTGAAGGTAAAGTAGCTTGTGATTGCCTAAACTCTGAAAATATATAGTTCTAGAATATAAACTTGTTATTTAGCAAACGTAAAACTCCCTAATAAAATATTCAGCACGTGAACTTTTACCTATCTCATTATTATTATTATTATTGAAAATAATAACTGAGCAAATTGTAATATAACTTTATCCATCCTATTTTCTTGCTAAAAATCAAAGCTAATATTTCATAAAAATGTAATGTTTCACGCGAAATATCCATTTCCCACCCGACCCAGAATGCAAATTCAATTTTTTAAATAATAACGCAGGGTCTGAAACAAATTTATCTAAGGCAATATAAACCTCTACGTCGTTCTCCGGGTCTCTATCGGCGCCCTCGCTTATATTTGCGTACGTTGCCATTTTATTGTTGAAGTGGCCGGCAGCGGCTTGAATATTGAAATGGAGTCGAAGTAAATACGTTCGTTGTTGATGGCTACGACGGCAATTTTGGTGTTAATAATATTCCCGAAGAGTATCCTCTAAAACGCGAAAATGATAGATTATTTCTAGTCGGTGCAGAGATTCGTTATGTATAAATAACTTGTACAGCAAATAGTTTGGTAATGTGTCTGGAGAGAATCGCTCCATATCAAACAGACATCTAGCTCGTAGTCCTCCTAATGCCGCTATCCCACTCTTTTAGATCATTATCAGCTGATAGCGGCAGGGAGGAAATAATACTTTTTTTAACAACTGGTTATATGTACATTCCAACTAGTTAGATTTCCTTTTGCGCACGACCCTATACCACGCTGACGGACACAACGTAGGGATCACCTCTATTTTGTGTATAGCGGGTTGGTCTTGTTCTTGTTTATTTTAACACAATTTAGATAAGAACTAACAACTTATGCTGAAGGCAATTTTTAAACGTTTTTTTATATTTATCTAAACTTATGACTCGAGATAATTACTGTTTAATTGTTGTTATAAAAATAATGTTTACATAAATTTGAAATAAAAATAGGAATTATTTCCGAATAGAATGAATGCGCCCTAGTACGAGAAGAAGGATTTAGGTTTTTAGGACCAAAATAAGACCTTTTTACTCTTGTGAATTTTTTTTATTTTCCTAGGCATCGCAGGATGAAATTTTCTTTAAGGGATGTGAAACGAAAGTTCGTCAGAACCATCTCAAAAGTTATATGTGAACGTGCCATTTAAAATACAAGACTATTTTTCTCTAAAGTAATTATTTTCCTAAAGATATGAAAAATCAGGTGTTGCATGAAAACGTGGTTTATTTCCCCATTTTCGATTCTGATATTTTTAATTTTCCATTACAGATGGCAAGACGCCGTCCCCCCAGAAGAGAATAGGCACACCGAACGACATCGACATCTCCGGAACCAACAATGTAGTGGACAGCTGGGCGGAAGAGGCGAACCTGAACCCTCCTAGTAGCGCTTCCAGCGGATTTTCCGACGACGATTCCCTCCATGGAGACGGGGCGGCCCTAACCATGGTGCAGTTGGTGGATTACGTCCGGGACAGGGGAAGGTCCGGGCTAATGCAGGAGTACGCTGAAATCCGGTCTCGACCACCGGATGGAACTTTTAATGTGGCCAAGATAAGGAATAACCTACCTAAAAACAGATACACCGACGTGTTGTGTTACGATCATAGTAGAGTGATTCTTTCAGAAATTGATAGTGATAAAGACAGTGATTATATACACTCAAATTTTGTGGATGGATATAAGCAGAAAAATGCCTTCATCAACACACAAGGTAAGCAGGACGATTTGTACCGTTAAAAGTGTAGATACATAATTTGTGAAACTGTTTCTATCCATTACCATTAAATGAATATGTACTTAAACAGGACTAATCAGTAAATGAAAAATTAGTAACAGTAAAAAAAAGTTGGAAACTACTGGACATTTGAACTACTTGATTAAATTACAATCTACGCTGTTTCTTAATATACAAATAAATAAGTAAAAGGTCGAGGTTTTTATTGTTTAATAGCAGCAAAAGAGTGGAGATCAGATATTCAAGTGTCAGATTAATATAATAGCTCATACAAGTGCAACAGTTTTAGGAAAAAAAATTGTTAAATCACTAACAGTAAATAGAACGGGCAACTACTAAACTGCTCAACCAAATTTCAGTCTAGGTATACCTACTGTTGCTTAGTTTACAGATTATAAGTTAAAAATCAAATTGTGATTTTTTATTATTGTTTAATAGTCTCGATAATTTGAGAATTATAATTGAACCCGCAAATTAACTGCTGATACCTCGGCTGATACAGAGTGAATCAATTTTTGGGGGTAGGCTCTTTAAATGGTTAATATCACTAGCAGTAAAAATTGCTGGACATTTAAACTTCATAACTAAAAACGGGCAACTACTGCACATTTGAACTACTCAACCAAAGCTGAAACTGCTCCACATTTGAATGAAATATAAATGGTATTTACATTGGACAATTAATGAAGAACTGCTGAGCATTTGTACTACTCGACTAAATATTGACACCTACTGAACATTTGTACTACTCAACTTTAATAAACGAGGAACTACTATGACCATTTGATATAGTCAACCAATTGTAATGTATATTATTCCTTATTCTGATACAGAAATTTTAAATGATATTTTTGAATCATTCAACAACAGGGTTATTCATTCTTATAGAGTTTGCTTTTATAAACTCTCCTCGTTGTCTTGAATTGTAAAGAGATTGAAAAAATAATTCTGATCCCAATATCTATTATTTCTATTATTAAATTAATTTCAATAACTTACTATCAAAAGAACAATTTAGACAACTAAAAAAAGTCCATTTCTTTATGTAAGAGTTGCACTATTTTGCTTTGAAATCAAATGAACTTCGAGTGTACCATTAAATATTTTAGCAAATTATTTAATGTACGGGAGCAAGCATAGTTCCTGAACCAATTACATTCTTCACATGCACTAACAGTTTGTACCAAAAGCAAAACAAAATATTTATTGTCATTTAACACTAGTGAAAGGATATAGAATAAGTTAGTTTTTGAGAGAAAATTCAATCCCTTACAGTAGAAACAATTTAAGAACTGTTGAACATCTACTCAAATTGCAATCTGTACAGTCCCAATATACAGAGATGGGTAACTTTACAGCTTGTACCAAAAGCAAAACAAGATTTTTGTTTTCACTCATTAGGGATGGGATGGAATTAGATGTTGAAACCAAATTAATGTCTATACAAAGGTATATAAAGTTAGCACACCAAATGCCACACAGAATGGAATGCACATGGTAATAAATTAAAGTATATTAATCGCTAAGTTATTATGGCGGAGACAAATTTATCGCTCTATAATTATTAAAAAGATGTGCTGATTTGAGCATCAAGCTAGCACACAACATCAAAATCAACGTTTTCCCCCTTGAATTGCATGTGAAACAGTTATTGCGAACAGTGGCGGTTCGTGAGTTTTCAGAGTGAGGTAGAGGAGGGCGGGCAGGTGGTTCGCGCGCCGCAGGCGAAATTTTTTTGAAAATTCAAGGTCAATGTGTTTTTCTAGCACTTTAAAAATGTCTACCATTATACAAATGTATGTAATTTTCTCTTCTCTCTACAGAGGATCATAACTAAGAAAACTAAATCCATTTAACAACAAATAATCCACCACTTTACATGTTTATGGAAAAAAAATCTTTTTGTACAGTGAAAATTAATTAATGAATTAACAACATTGAGAATTGAGATAAAAGCTATGGAGATATTTTTACTTGTAAAAAATATTTTCTACTTAGTAAATATTAGTTTGGAGATATTATGCTTCTCCCAAAATTGTAGAGGAGGCTCAGCCCCACCTGCCTCCCCCGACGAGCCGCCACTGATTGCAAATTTGTTGCTCACAAATTACTCTGTTATTAACAAACGAATCATCTGTTAGCCTGGCCATCAAGCAAGCACACAACACCAAAATCAGTCTCTCCCCTCGAATTGCATGTAAAACAATTATTTCAAATTTGTTACTCTCTGTTGTTAACAGCTCTAATTGACACTAAATGGGATAATAATTCAGTAGATGTTGATATATTAGCATCATGTTTAAATAATACGGTCATTGATGTTCTAAATGAGCATGCCCCATTTAAAGAATATAAAATATTTAATAACTTTAAGCTTAATGTTTGGTTTTCCAAGGAGGTAATTGCCAAAATAATTGAGAGAGATATGTTATATAAAGAGGCAAAAAATAATAATAATGTAATTGAACTGTGGGAAAAGTATAAATTAAAAAGGAAAGTGACATCATTAATTAGACAAGAAACAAAAAATTATTATGAGATACAAATCGATCAGAAGAAACATGACGGTAAAGCCATGTGGAAGGTTTTAAAGGGAATAGTGAATGGTAAAAAAAAGTTACAGCAATAAAGGTATTACATTTGATAGCATAATCTTAACATCAGATAATGAAATAGCAAATGCATTCAATAATTTTTTTATAAATAGTCTTGATGATATTGTACATAGTGTTGTTCCGCTACATGACTTTGAATATGTGTTAAGTTTTATAGCTGAATCAAAGACTAAATTTCATAATTGATTTACAAGGGTTATCAAGCGTCATTAGAGATATAAAAAAGATACATGTGATAAAGATGGTATTACTCTTAAAATAATTAGAGAAGCATTTGAAGTAATTGGTAATAGATTTGTAGATGTCATTAATGTGTCACTTCAATCAGGTGTTTTACCAAACGTATGGAAGCTGTCGACAATCATACCAATTGAAAAAATTAATAATACAATCATCTGCTCTGAGTTTAGACCAGTTAATTCTCTACCAATTCCCGAGAAACCAACTAATGAAATTTATTCAGGAGAATGATATCATTATAAGTGAACAATCTGGCTTTAGGAAAAACCATTCTTGTGAAACATCACTTCAGTATGTTTTGAACTAGTGGAAAATGGATATCTCTAACAACTTAATAATTGGGGTAGTATTTTTGGATTTCAAAAGAGCATTTGAAACTGTAAATAAAGATCTACTCATATTAAAACTAAAAAAGTATGGAATTGACGGGACAGTATTACAATGGTTTACATCATACCTTGACAGCAGGGAACAGATAGTTAAATTTAATGACTTTTATTCAGAAAAAATGAATATAAAACACGGAATACCACAAGGGTCAGTACTTGCTCCAATACTGTTTTTATTATATATTAATGATAATAGTAATTATTTAAAAAAATGTAAACTCAAACTGTTTGCGGATGATACAATGTTGTATGTGACAGGCAAAGTAGAAGATATTGAGAGTAAATTAAATGAGGACTTAAAAAATGTGTATGAATGGACATGTGATAATAATCTTAAGCTGAACTTGAATAAAACTAAATTTATGATTGTAGCATCCAAACACAATTTGAAGCAGTTAAAACTAAATAAAATAAATCTTAATATCACATTAAATCACTGCATCATTGAGGAGGTTACCAAATTTAAATATTTAGGAGTAATTATTGACTCTGAACTGAATTTTAATGCTCACTGTGAGTATATAAAAAATAAAATGGCAAAAGAGATTGGCCTGTTGTTTCGGTTATCTAATAAAATATCATTGTTCGCTAAATTAACTATTTATAAGTCTATGATTTCCCCACATATCGATTACTGTGGAACTACACTTATTTTCCTCAACAAACAACAAATTCAAACATTACAGAAAGTTCAGAATAGAGGCATGAGAGCCATACTGAGTTGTAGTAGATATACACCAATTAATACTATGCTGAGTGTTCTGAACTTAATGAATATCGAACAAAAAATTATGTATAATACATTGATGTTTATATTCAAAATGAAGTATGGAATGATGCCACCTTACTTGATCAATAAATTAGATTATGTAATTGACTTTCATTCGTATAAAACACGGGCCACAATAAATAATGATTTCTATGTGAAAATTGAATATATAAAATCCAATACCATGCTAGGAAAAGGTCTAATTTGGTTTAATGACTTACCATGTGAGATAAAAAAATGCAGGAATATATATATCTTTAAGAGGCTTTGCATAGAGCACATAAAGAATACCTTTTAAATATTTGTCTGTGTAATTTTAATATTAGGTTATGTAATGTATGTATGTTATGTAAGATTGTATTGTATTTTTGTTAAGAGCTCTGCTAATAAAGTATAAATATACAACTGACTTATTGTATATGTAAAAAGATGTATGTGTGTGCTGACCTGAGCATCAAGCTGGCACACAACACCAAAATCCCCCCCCCCCTCGAATTGCATAATCAATTATTTCCAATTTATTACTAACAAGACATCTTGTTATTAACAACGCAGTGATCTTTTTTTTTAAACGTATGTGCTGGTCTGGGTATCAAGCTAGCACACAACATCAAAATCAACATTAATAATGTCCTTAACAGTAGAAAAAATTTAAGTACTACTGAACATTTCAAATTGTAATCTATACTATTCCCAATGTACAGAAGTAGACAACTTGGCTAAAATAAAACTAGTGGACAGAGTTGTATAACACGATTAAAGATGAAACTGTGCTACGTTTGACTTAATAGAATTTATATGATGGAAGAACTACTGAACATTTGAACTACTTCGCTAAATTAATACCTACTTGAAATTTTTATTGCTCGATTTAAAAGTGGAGAACTATTGGTCATTTGACCTACTCAACTAATGTATACTGCTCCTTAGCATAGAAATGGAGATTTCTGTTTTCATACGAAAGTGTTTTCCATCAACTTTTCAACTGTTTTGAAATATCAAGTTTACTATCAGCGGCATCCTGTGTAGATCATTCTTAGAGTTTGTTGTAATAGAAGCTTATCGTCATCTTGAATTGTAATGGAAGGTTGAAAAAATGACGCTAATCCCAATTTGATTATTACAATGTAAGACAAGTAATTCACAGGCAATTATCTGCAACGTAGGAGCACTAAATTATTTAATAATTTCCTTTTTAAAAATTTAAACACAATCTGTTTGCAAAATATGATTTAACGAGTTTGATGGGCTGAATTGTTGAGAAATATGGGATGCAGTAGCATTTTATTCTACTGTATTTGATTAAGTTGCATACCACTAAATATTTTAGCTAATTATTTAAAAATCGGAAACAAGAAAACACTAATAGCGAGACTAATAATAAAAAAAAATGAGAATACTGGACATACGACTAAACGGCGATATCTGTTAAGCATTTGAACTACTTGAGTTTAAAATGGAGAACTGTTTAACATTTGACCTACTTAATAAGTAATGATGTATATTGTTCCTTGACATACAAACGGATGTGTTTATTTATATACAACAGTGTATCCCATCAAAGTTTAAATGGTTGTTTTGAATTCTCAGGTTTACCAACAGAGGTATTCGCTGTAAGTCATTCTTGCAGTTTGTCTTAATAAAACCTTGTCATCATCTTGACTGACGATCTGTATGTAAAATATGATTTCTATAACAAATTAGGGTTGATTTGTTAAAAGACATGGGAAACAATAGTAGCAGCATCACATATCCACCTTGCTTGTACCAGTTATTTACATAACATTCATTAACAGCTTGTACTAAAAGAAATGTTAATTATTATTTCATTAGAATCACTAATAGCAAAAAAGGATGTACTACTGGACATTTGAACTACTCGAAAAAATTTCAATCTATACTGTTCCTTAAATATACAGTCGATATGTAAAAAGTTAATTGCTCGATTAATCAAGATCTTTATTATCATTTAGTAGTACATAATGAATGGAAATTAGTTATTGAAACCTCCAAATTAATATGCCTATACAGAGTGTTAGTTTTTGGAGGGAAAATTTCATTGAAATCGTTTACAGTAAGAAGAACCTTTGCAATTTACTTTGTTTATCAGTGAGTTTCATAAATGTTTCAGTAAGGGTAAGTAGTTATAATAGGCCGGTACGGGACCACTTTCAAGGTCAATCGCTCCGGTTACAATGACGTCATGAACTAGATGATATGTGTCCATCAGGATATAAAACGGATTTTAAACAGATCTGTACAGGTTTTAAACAGCTCTGAACAGGTTTTAAACAGGTCTCGAACAGCTACAAACAGTTCTGTACAAAAAATAAACAGGTCTGAACAGGTTTTAAACAGATAAAAACAGGTCTTAACTCACAATGACTCCTGATGGACACATGCCATGCAGTTCATGACGTCATTGTAACCGGAGCGATTGACCTTGAAAGTGGTCCCGTACCGGCCTATTATAACTACTAGGGTAGTTTTCTCTTATTTGCCCAAATCAAACCCAAAACAATTTTCTGATATCTCAAATGGAAATTGCTATAAGGTCTGGTATATTCGTCTTCCATCAAAGTGGCTGTTAGTTATCAAATAGATAAATTTTAGCTGTTTCCGATCACAACATTTTCATTCTTTTGACAGGTCCCTTGCCCAAGACAACACCAGATTTCTGGCGGATGATATGGGAGCAACATTCATTAGTGATAGTAATGACAACTAGGGTAATGGAGAGGGGGCGGCCGAAGTGTCATCAGTACTGGGAGGTCGAAGCAGGTGGCGAGGCAACGTATGGTCAATTTACCGTTAAGACAATAGCAGTAGAAACTGATACAGACTATACCGTGTCTACTATTAATCTAATAAATAATAAAGTGAGTATTACTGCCAGTTTTTAATTGCATGATTCTATAATACTGCATTTACCGCAAATGCCTCTCAATCAAATCCAAATTCCAAGGGAAATCCCACTTCTGGGCGTAAGCATAAACCATAAGCACAAAGTTCATACAATAGTTTTTTTTTTTAATTGCATATTATACTGGTTGTTACATAAGATCAAGGACTGGTGGTAGTAGGAGTCAAGGAGAAGAATGCCGATAAAAATCATTTTAGTAAATATTAGCTCCGATTCCAAAACTGACAGTGTAGTATTGTTATCTGGTGAATTGTTAAAATTATGTACAATGTTTTTGTCATCTTTGGCATTAGGGGGTAATTTTTAAAGATCTAGGCCACGTGTCAAATTTCTGTCCATATAATTATCTTTATGTCCGACCACGTTATAAAGGACTGTTTGTGATATAGTTTTGTGGCTATAAAGTGTCTCTTTATTGTACTAGTAAAATAAAGTTAGTTACTTTTATTGTACTAGTAAAATAAAGTTACTTTATTTTACTATTATGTCAGATTTTGACGTTTTCAAATAAATATGTACAACAGTCATAAAAATGTTAAAAATGTCATTGAATTAATTTTGTTCATTAATTTAGCAGTCGGACATAAAGCTTTGTATGCAACTCGTCCATAATAAGGCGTCATTGAACTCGGACTCGTTCAATAAAGCCTTGTATTATGGACTTTATACATAAATAGCTATTATATAAGTGATTTATCAAATATTTTGTTTTATAGACAGATGAAACTAGAGAAGTTTCACATTGGCAGTTTACCTCTTGGCCTGACTATGGAGTACCTCATTCGGCGAAAGCTATGTTAGAATTTCTGGATAGGGTTAGGAGGAAACAAGCCAGTATGGTAAACGCTTTAGGAGACACTTGGGCCGGACATCCCCGAGGCCCTCCTATTGCTGTACATTGCAGCGCCGGTATAGGACGGACAGGTAAAAACAACGGCATTACATAACCTGAATTGTTTTCATCAGGCAATCTGATGACGCGTCAAATATGGCGGCTGTGGGCAAACAAACAAGTATTAATTGCTTCAGTTGAACTAAAAGTGCTTCGTATCGTGATTTTCTGTATGTTCCAAGTTGTTCTTGTAATTTTTTAAAATTCGCTTTTGTTATTAAAGTAGAATTAAAAGACTAGGCAAACAGAGAGTTACATATCTTAAAATGGTAATTAAACACTCACAAAATGGAAAACATGACTCTATTTAACACAAATAGTCTTTTATACAGCTGACGCCAACTGAAATGTATGCCCCCAGCGGCCGTCTTTGTTGGCACTGCGTTATTTAATTGCCGCTTTTAGAGGTTATGTTTAAAATAAATGAATTTCACCTTTCAGGTACTTTTTGTACTCTGGACATCTGTATATCAAGGCTGGAGGATGTCGGCACGGCCGATATCCGCGGAACAGTAGAGAGGATACGATCGCAACGAGCTTACTCCATCCAAATGCCAGACCAGTACATATTTTGCCATCTAGCCCTAATCGAATATGCTCTTATGAAGAATCATCTGCAGTCCGCGGACTTAACAGGGTTCGATCAGGGCGTCGACGACGACTCTGATTAATTAGATAGTATTTTGGAAATGTAGATCTAAATTTTGAAAAGAGGACTTTTATAGTTGCTTTATTATTAAAATTCCAATTTATAAAATGAAACTAACAAATTGTGAAGTGACGTGTCTTGTTGGAGGAACGAAGAGGTTAGGTTAGGTTGTTTTTATTTGGTACCGGCCGGGGTCGCCTAGTGGAGGTTGAGAACAAAGTGAGCTGTAGTAGTCAAAGTTAAGCACAAAGGAAAAAATTGATGCCAAGAAATAAAAAAGTAGGCAGAGATTGGTCAATTCTAATTTACAGAAAGATTTCTACACCCCCGCCAATAATACCTGTCCCAGCGGCAAGTCGGTGATGAGAGAATCCATATCCCTTCTTGGTAAAGCGACATATATACATATACAAATCAGATGGATTAAATGTCTATTTCAAAAGTTTCTAGAAACACCAAAATGATGAACACTACCATATTCGACGCACGTTTCGTCAATCACGTTGACATCATCAGGAGACAATTAAAACTTACTTAGTTTTGATCGTGTCCAGATGATTCATACATGGTTGACGTAAAACGCATTGGATGTAGGTTCTAGTGTAGTCTTTGGTGTTTGTGGAAAATATTCCATCGTCAGTTCATGCTATCAAGGGTAGTGAAACTACAACAAAATTAGTAAATTAAAAAATTGTTTTTTTTTTATAAAAAATAGTTTTGTTGCACATCTAAATAAATGGTGTTTACAACGTTATTTTTTTGTATATGCTGAAACACTATTAATATCCACTTTATAGATAGCCGAGTAATCTGACTATACTATTAAGACGGTGGAAGGTGCAAGAGGAAGTTTTGCTGTCGAGACGTGTTCGATAGCAGAACATAACACTGAAGGCATTGTCATTGTGTGTATTGCTGAACATGAGATATACATTTTGAGAACCTCTTGTTGCATTTTTAGGTTTTCTCCTCTTTCCAATGAAACCAACGGGTATTTTTTATAATTTGGACCTCGTTCATCCCACAATTGACCTTGAAATTGCTTATTGTGCACCAATTGTGAAGGAACATAGGTGGGCAGACGGCGCATTAAGACACTTGTCTTAATTAAGGGCTGATTTTTCCATACATGAAACAAACGAATTATAACCTTCACACAACAGATTTATTGACATATCATCTATTTTCAATGGACACCTCCTATCTCTTACAGATGTTGAAAGTTCACGCGCGTCCCTCAGAATTGGCGCGTGATAGCGAAGAATGAATTTCATAGTTTGATTCAGCAGTACGAAATATATTAAATTCACCAATAAATGTATCGGGGAGGAAACATGGCAGAATAATATTACACCACTTCTGACATCCATATTTTTAGAAAACTTCGAAATGAGGATCTGTCATGCTGCCGTTAATTTTTTTTTGCAAAGAAGTGTATGGTGTCAAAAGCAAGTCAGATCAACATATATCGTTTTTATTAAATTTCGGGTTGCTTTCTAATTTCACTTTGGTAGTATGTGTTTACTTCCACCACCATAAACAATCTGAATGTGCCATTTAAGGTGTCCGAATGGTGTCGATTTTTGCAAATACCACTTTCTTCAATTACTTGTACAACATAATCTTCCCTATGAAACTAATGGATATTCTTTATAACTTGGACCTCGTTTAGCCCGCAGTCGAACTTGAATTGCTGCATCACACACCAGTTGCGAGAGAACATAGGTGGACAGACATCACATCAATTATGCTTGCCCCGGCTAAGAGCAGTTTTTTCATATTTTGTCCATCAAACAGGAAGCCATTGTAACCTCCACACAACAGATTTTATTTATGGATTGAGGTTTGCTCCTTTTTTCTATTACACCAAGAGCTACTGAAATTTTGAATGAGCATCTGAGAACCTCCTTCAACTTGTATGGTGCGTAGTCTTGTTTAAGGAGAAAATCTTACGCTGGATCCGGGCCCTGGCAGCCGGGGCGTTTTCGTATGAGTGCTATTTTTTACTATTTACTAACATTACGCCCGAATATTGTACTCGATGCGCGTTTCGCCGACCATGTCAATATCGTCGGGAGATGAACAAGATTTATTTCAGTTTTAATCAACTGATGATGCTAACGTGGTTAGCGAAACGCGCGTCGAGTAGTATAGTGTTTAAATGTTTTGGCTTTCTGTAAAACTGGTTCTTAGACACATTTGTGAAAGAGAAAAAACTGAAAAACACGCTTTAAAGCGAACCGAACTAAAAAGTAAAAAACAATGTTTAAATATTGACATTTTGTACAACTTTTGTTCAATTCATTTTTTGTTAAAAGCGTGGGGTGCTTGATATCAATTGTTATAAATATTTTATTGGTAGCTATTGATAAAAGTGGAATTATAAAAATATAGTAAAAAGCATCCCATGCTTTTTAGAGTAAAACGAATTGAAGAAAATCTTAATATTTTAACATTATTTTCCATTTTTTGGTTAGGTTTGCTATTAAAGCGTGTTTTTTAAACTATAATTTAAAAAATATATAATAGCAGCATTTCCGGCAAAATCTCGACAATAGATTAGTCATTTTATTTTATTCTGATGATCCTGGTGAGGACATTAGGACAAAGATGTTAAATTATTGTATTGTCATCGGTCCTTGACAAGTGTGCAAAGTTTCAGTTTAATCTGACGTTTTGAAGTGGATGAGAATCACGTTCAAAGATTTCGTTACAAACAAACATACAGGTGAAGCTAATAAAAGTGTGTTAAAATAGCCCTCATACAGAAATTGCCAGGCCCCAGCCTCAGCGTAAAGTTGTATCCTTAAACAGGAATATGCATACTATAAAAGTTGGAGGTTCTCAGATGTTTGTTGAAAAATTCGGTAGCTCTTGGTCTATATCTGCTATAGAGGTTAAAGTTCACACACCTGCCTCAAAATTGGTGTGAGTGAGCGAAAAATTAATTTCATATT
The DNA here is from genome assembly GCA_963675555.1 of Leptura quadrifasciata. NCBI lineage: Eukaryota > Metazoa > Arthropoda > Insecta > Coleoptera > Cerambycidae > Leptura > Leptura quadrifasciata. Next base: position 159,495,909 of record OY776675.1, read on the forward strand.
TTGATGCAATAGCACAAAATATATTAGAAATACCCAAAAAAGTATCAGGGAGGAAAAAAGTTTTAAAATGCAGGACAGTGTTATTTTACAATAAAGATTTTTTGTGAAGTGCCTGCATTATAAAATACAGATTAATAAACTACTGTATATACCTTTATGAAAGACAGCATTATTTGCCTCAATTTGCTTGGAAGCTTCAGAAGTCACCAATACCTAACCAGCACACGCATTTTTAATTTTAGACTAACGGATTTGCTCGGTATTACAGCAGGTAAAAATTAGTAGGCAGATCCTCATAAACTCACTGAACAAGTAATGGAAGTTCTGGCAACTCGAAGCGGTTGGGTATAACAACACATAGATCTCGAAGGTGAAAACTCTGAACTGAAAAAATCAAGTGACTTCCAAATATGCAGTTTTCATATATTCAATGCGGAAAAACTTCGGTAGCTAGAGGACCGCATGAGACCGCCTTTGAAAGGAGGAAGACGTTTTATGTGCATTGTGGATTGCACTAGCGAAGCACGGCGTGACTCTACAAAACGGTATTTTTTATGTTTCCCAAAATCTCGGCTTTAGGAAAAACTGACTGACTGTCTCTTTCTTGCATCTTGCAACAATTTAGCATGGAGCATTATTTTTTCTGACAATATATTTTATTTATACAATATATTAAAATGCCAGGCTTACTATTGTACAGGGCGTTCCATTCATTGACGTCCAAAACAAACAAGGTGATAAACCCGAGACTAACAATATTAGCTATTGTCCAATTTTGGACGGTTTGATAGTTATTTAATTTTTTTCTATATTTATGAGCGTACCCCACCCTATAAATGGACCTCTCTTTATGTTAATTTAATGATTTTTACATGATAAATGTTTGGAAATCATTCACCACATTCAAGAGCTAGAAGTTACTATATCTGGCCGCTATCGAGTGCCAGATTTTCTATTCCTTATGAGTTTACAGGGATCTGCCTACTTATTTTTATGCATGCTGAAATGTCCTAAGTAAATCAGTTACAAGCTCTGTCTATCGTTTTCTGTGTTTGTTTGGGTAAAATCTTGTAATAGATTTTTTTAATCCACTCCCCGTATACCTAGGACCTTGAAATTTTACACAACTATATACATATTCCCGATGACTACATTTAATTAATCAATCAGCCTCACATACTGTTAAATTTTTGGTATAACTTCAACATACTATGACAAGTATTGAGTGGTTAATTGGTAAACTGTTAAAGTAAGGAAGTATTATATAATTTTACTTTCGTCGAAGACCTTCAAGGCTTGGCATAATAACCGGTGATCCACCGACCACCAGCAATTTCCTTTTCCGATCCTGAATTGAAATATACTTTTTATTTGACTCACTACAGCTCGACCTTGACGTAGATCACACGAAATATTATCCAGACTATCAAATCTGTGGCGAAATAAGCGGAGCTAGCTTATCCACTAGGTGACCTGAAAATCACGATAAAATTTTCAGTTTACGCGACTCGCATATTTGTTAATGATATGTGTGACGGTTTTAGAAGTATTGTTGTTTCCTAGTTCCTTGTAGCGCCTATTTACCCTTTACCATATCTGTTTGTTAATTTACGATTCGATAATCGGTAAATAGTAAATTTGTGCTATCCGTCTTTAATTTATTTATGCAGTTGTCAAACGTAAGTTTTTAAAGTTGACTTTTAAACTTGTAAATACCTTTTAAGAATGTGATGGAAATCGTGTACTGTGGTTGGTGATTATTAGTATTGGAGTATAATGTGATTCAGTTTAAAAGTATTTTTCAAGCTATTTTTCTAGGCAATTCCCTAGGTTTTATTAGGAATATATACATCAATTTTAACATATCTTCCTATCTACGAGTTTTAATCTAATTTTAATGTTCTACATTTATTTAAGTTTGGGCAAGGGTTCAGCGACAAATTTCGGCAGGAGCCGTCGAAGAAAACGACGAATCCCAAAGCAAATTTTAACATGAAAGACAAGTTTTCAAAAGAATAAACAGTTAAATGGGAACGATAATGGAAATAAGTCTGGTATTTCTATGTTACTGACGAGTCGGAAGCTTCAAAGAGTGTTGTTTTCAACAGATTCTTTTTATCTCTCCCCTCTACTGAGCCAATATCATGAATTACTTTTTAGCGCTTTAAGTATTGGCTCTCATATTCCTAATGCTACTATTAGTTCGTGCTAATTAGAACTATATCAGTCGTTGTGTTAAATATCCCGAGAACGTTATGTAAGGTCTCTGAATAAATATATGCAAGGTGAGGACTATTTTTGTGCACATCTGAACATTGTTTATTGGAAAGAAGCCTAAAAAAATGTTTAAATTCATCTTTGGTACTAAGAACTCGATGAGCATTCAAAAGTTTCGTTAATTTAAATTTTACATAGTAAAAATGTTCTTTGACCTTTAAAAAAAGCTCTAATGATCTGCACTACGGCTAAAATTGAGCCTTGTCCTCTTTCGGTTTTCCATGCTTAATGTTCCAATTTCCAGCTGGCAGATCCCTTCTTCTTAAACCCTAGAAATATATCTAGCGACACTGTATCTTCTGTTCTTTTAATCTCTCGTGTGTGAATACCAATTTCAGAGCGTAGAACAACCTTTGATGTAAATGGTTATTTCCCGTTCTCTTATGCTCAAATGTCAGCTAAAGTGTCTCTTTCATTCACATATTAATTATACAGGGTGTTAAGTTTTGTCGTATTTTGACATCAAACAAAGTGTTTTTTGCGGTAGGGGAAGTAAAATAAATGCATTTTTTTTACTTTTCGTGCTATAACTCAAAAGGTATGCAAGGTATTCCAAAAAGTTCCTTTTAATTTCCCAAGAAAATGAGCCGCAATAGTATTCTTATAGCAAATACTTCCAAAGATATTTTGATTTAACGGGAAAGTAAAAACAGTGCTTCACTTCAAAATATCTTAATTTTTTCTATGTTGTTTCCCCATGAATTAGATATCGAAAATTAAAATATCATACACAAAACACTGTATGATAAAATGAATGAACAAAAAAGGAGTCGCTATAAGTAGAACCGGAAATATGAAATTGAATATATATTGCCGTTCATAGTTGCAGCAAAAAAACGTATCAATGTTAAGTCAGAATACAATATAATTAAAAACACGTTTTTTAACAAAATACTGAAAAATACTTCTCCCCTTCTCCGATTGTTTTTAGCCCAATCCTGGTCACAAAGTACCAGTTTCCAAGTCTTCCAAACAGACACTTCATAAATTCAGGCCGTGATTTAGAGAATAAAAAATGTGACTGTGAAGAGCGTCTCAATCAACACAGTAGGGTGTGGAAGTAATTCTAGATTAATTGCACCATTTCCGTAGCAGGATTTGATCAGAAAATATGTTGCATTAAATGAAAATTCAGTCAATGTAGAAAAAGATTGTTCTGTGGACAGCACCCCACCCCGATTAAACCAATTTCTCTCTTGATACTTTTGTTTATTTTAACATCATAAAATTGACTGGCTTCAACGATGAAACCACAGTTGTTGAAAAAAATTTGATGATGGTAAAAATATACTCAAAAATTTGGAATACCATTGATCAAAAATCATGCTGGCTGCGGTCTGCCAGGAAATCGACTTTGAAATTGAAAATTTTTACTAGTATCGCCATATAATGTTTATGAGTGATGTTTTAATTTTTGATATTGTAACTCATATAAATCTTACGAACTTAAAATGTAAAAATTAGGTTTCTTTGAACAACTTTTGCTGTTTTTTAACCGTAACTTCAAAGCAATACCTCTGTAAGTATGTATCATAAAGTTCTATTTCTATTTTCTTCACGTATTACTAAAGAAAAAAGTACTCTACACTTTTTGGAATATTTTGTAACACTTTCCATGTTACAGTACAGAAAATTTAAAAATACACGTTTTACTTTTTTTTTAACTTCCTCTATAATTTTGTTTCTATGACGTCAAAATCCATCTGAAAATGTGAAATAGTCTCGATTGGATCTATTTTTTATGCCTGAAGACTAGTCTATATGGCCTTAAGCTTAAGTGTGGGCAGTATTTCTGTTATTTCATCATTATTTCTAGAAATTTAAATCCCTAGACAAGACATTTGCTTCATGAGAGATCTTCCTTGCCTCATTAAACTCTTAAGCCAATTCTCAGACACTTAGTCCCTGTTAAGTCTGGAGTGGCTGTTTGTAATTACGAGGACGTCTTTAGCATATCCCACAACAAATGTGAGCGCCGCAGCAAGGAAAGAAAATCCATTTTCATTTTCAACAGTCGGTTACAGAGAAAAAGTGAAATATAGATAAAATTAAACCTCTTTTATATATTTCTTTTTTTTTTTCTTGCTCTTCAACCATCATTTGAATTTCTCAAACGGATGAAAAACTTGTCTTTTATGTTAAATAAATGAATCGGTGGTTGGCGGCCTATGTGATGGCCGGGAAAATTTGCGAAACGTTTGCTCACTCTTACACGACCAAATCTTCTATTACTCACTTTATAAGTGTTTCCTATAGAGGTACGTCTTGCAGTATTCCCGTAAATATTGCAAGATATATCCGGTATATGTTTTCTCATTATTAACTATAAAAATTAATTATTAAAATGTAATAATTGTATATTATCGAGTTTAAAAAAAAAAGCAAAAAAAATATCTATTCGATGGAACCTGATATTTAAATCTATACGAAGACTGTCCAGTTTCTAAACATAAAATATTTGTTTCTCACCCTGTTTTTTAAAATGTATATTGATTTTAATATATTTGAAAACCCCCGATGTTAAGTCTATAATGGAAATAATTTATACCTTGAAATTATGTTGCTGAAGTATTACTACTTGTCTATTTATGAAAAAACTTATTTTTAATGTAAATATTGTACCTTATTTCTTAATATATGAAATGCTTTTTAAAATTTGTGTTTTACTTACTTCTTTTTTTATTATTATTGTATAGTTATGTGACCGAAAAGCATACATACAATGGCAGCAGTTAGGGCATTGTTTGGGTTGTCGCCTTCTTCAAAATAACTCCAGTAAATATAGTTTTTTGGAGAAACCGAAAAAAGACAATTCTTTTGTTGGTTAAAATCAGTATGATACATGACAAATCAATGCCTCTAACAGAATTTCCACAAACACTTGAGCATGATACTCGACGCACGTCCGCTAACCACGTTAACATCATCGGGAGATTAAAATATTTTGATCGTCTCCTGATGATGGTAACGTGGTTGGCGAACCGCGAGCCGTATTCGATTGTAGTATTCAATTTTTTTTTTTATACATTTATTTAACGTGGTCCTATTTCCGCCACTGAAGCCTAACACCGACACCTGTAGACGAGCTACCCCCAACGGCCCCAACCAGGAATTTTGCCGAACCTCTTCCCTTAAGAAGAGTAGGGATCTTTTACTTGCTTAACATTTAATAGACAAGGGACCGACGGCTTTACATCCCCTCCGAAGGATGGTATATCCCCTATACAACCCTCGCCTAAGGTTGTATAGCTTCCGCGCATACACTGATATACAAGGTGCTGGAAGATGTGTGAGGCGAGGACACGGTCTTCGTTGGAACGGTCACCCATCCTACTACTAACCGCGCCTTACGTTGCTTTAGCTTTACATCGCATATCGAAGTATGTACATAGTAAAGGCGCACACACGCTCGCCCCTGTAGTGTTCAATGTTGTGGATTTTGTGAACACTAAGAGACAGTGTCATGCTAAAGGTCCTCCAAGGCCAAGAAATGATTATAAAAATAAATATAAGTAGAGTTTATCCAACCTGAGTTTGGAATATTGTAAATTCAGTGTCTACCAGTAGTCGAGCAGATGTACAATTGCGCTGATGCGGGCAGCCAGTAAAGAATTCAAGTGGATGTTAGAAAGGACCAGTTCTGAATTTGTTTGTTTCCTTTAGATGGTTTTCAAAATTTATTTAAATTAGCTAAAGATCTGAAAGGTATGTGTTTTAGAATGTTAATACTTGTTTAGAGTTGTTTTAATAGTTTTTGTTTTTATTTGATGTCAACAGTAAGTTTGATACTGACATCTATGTTAGTGGTTATTAGCTGCTTTCGTTCGTGCTGAACATGGTAATCATGATTACAGAATGTGCCAACAGAAGATCCCATTACCCATTTTTCATTGGCCCTTTTGGTAATCATGATTACCATGATCAGCATGAACGAAAGCAGCATAAGTTGTAGTTGAAATAATTTCTGACATTTAAGTCATTATGACATTTCTTTTAAGTAGGAAATTTTAATTTTATATTTGGTAAATGTTTTCCTGGAGAAAGACAAGGAGGTTTAACTTAGGTTATGTTTGGAATGAAATTAATCAAAATTCATATGGTGTTTTGTTTTGTTAATTTTGGGTACTTTGATATTTAGTGATATAGAACAACAAACAACAGATAAAAGAGAGGTTGTAAAATTGGAAAAACAAATTTAAGAAAAAAAAGAACAAGTGAAAATTAGGGAGTGAAGAAAAAAATGAATAATTTTGAAATTGAATTAAAAAGTCAGAAATTGTGGAGATCAGCAAAGAAGAGTAAAAATAAACTGTAAATAAGAAGGAAGAGGTGTTATTGTGGATAGGAATTGCAGAGGAAATGAGGACGAGATAAGGTGAAGAATTAATGAAAGGAGAATTGTTGGATTTGGAAAGGGAAGAGTGTAGCTACGAAGAGGGAAGGTTTTTGTGTGTTTAATTTTGGATAAGGTTGTATATTAAAATTTAAATAGTGTATTAGACTTTCGAACCTGTTATAAAACTGCTAAATTATCTAAATATCAAGGAAAATAAATTACTTATATCAGATTAAAAATTTTACTTTAATAAAATTTCATTTTAAAACAGGAACTGAATTTGAACCTGCTCCTGAAGGAAAAGATAAGCTAGCCGGCCCATTAAATAAATTTGAGATACTTTCGGATCAAAAGGTAAGAGATTTTAATTTGATCTTTTTGGTTTATCTATTGGAAATAAACAAGTTAAAGTTTGATTAGTACTGCAAATTATTAAGTTCAATAATAGTAGAACAGTACAATATATATTGTATACCCGTAACTGTGATAAGCGGACTCAACCCCACCACTAACAACACCAACACCCCTGCTGTGGCGACACCTACCACCTAAACTACACACTACGGCTCAGTATAGTAGAGTTGCACCATACTCTCGCCAATGTGCCACCCACCCATGTGAGTAATGTCCCCACCTGATCCATAGAGGTCGTCTGCCACACCACTCTTGATTTTATTTTTTTCTTTTGTGCCGCAATAATAATCTTTTAAGCCAAGTTTTCCTAGCGACGCACATTTCACGCTGTGCAAGACGCAATATATCTAGCATAACGTAATACGTAACACGCTGCTTAACAGTGTTTTCCTTGAATTCGTCAGTTGTCTGCCAATACCGTGTTATGTAATACCTGCACATGTTATTAACAAAAATAAAGCTATTATTGTTTATCCTGTATATAAAAATGCTGTTTTTACCTAATAATTAACACGAACTTATTACCTAGTTTCTGCAACATTTCATCCCAGATTTTATCCTTTTTTACAATGTTTTTGAACTCTGTTAACTTCATGTCCCTCAGAATAGGGTGACCACTCAACTCTTCAATTAATTGTTCATCTTCGGCAGCAGAAAATCGCATTTGTTGCTTTTTGGAACCCATTTTAAAAAATAAAATGTAATAGCACGTAGTAAAACATGCAGCGCACAACGTACTAGACTGCCCACGGAACAGTTCTTTAATTGCGTCTGTCGTATTAGGTTGAAGTAGAACGTTTTACACTGTCTAGGAAAACGCTTTCATTTCATTCTCACTGAACAAATCTACTACGTTTTACGGCGAGTTTATTGTGTAGCGTAAAAGGTGCGTCACTAGGAAAACTTGGCTTTAGGCTGGCGTTTTTGTGAATGTACACACAGATGGATATAATATAAAGGATACACATATTACTGATTTTTTCATTATATAATAAGTTAGTTGGGTACAACCTATTTCTTTTGTATATTATTTTTAATATAGTATTGTTATGTGCTGCCCTCTAACAAGGAAAGATGTGATTAAGTTCATGTTCAAAGTTTTCCTCAGAAGCTTAGTTACTTCCCTGACTAGTAGGGTGGCGCCGTCTATGAGCCAATTGACGAACAATCATCTATTACATGGTAGAAAATTATGGAGAATTCTAGAAAAAAATTCTAGAAGGATTCCAAGTGTGTATATAAAGAGGTGACTCCAGCAGATGGGGGAACAGTTCAGTTGAGTGAAGTATGCAGTTTAGTGAAGTAAACAGACAAGAGAGTTTTTAGGTTAGACAAGAGTTGACAAGTTTAAGAAGGAAAGTAAAGTGCTTAGTGTTTTAAAAGTAGTGAAATTATATTAGATTAAGTTATTATTAGTTGTGTGATTTTTAAGTATTTGCTAGTGTAATTTTAGTGATTAAATAAATCAGTGGTTTGTGAAAATTCTTGTTGCAAGTTATTTGGAATCCACAAAGTGTTTACTGAAAATTGTAAGGACGTTACAATTGGTGTCAGAAGCGGAATTGCAACAGAATTTCTGAAGAATTCGACGAAGTTCCATAGTGTTCTATTTGGAAACCACTGGAGATATTGAAGTGAGTTGAACTGGAAAGTGATATAGACATTAGACAAGATTTATTTGTGCTAGTGTGAGGAAATTTCTGGGACATTCTGTTTAGAAATTAGTGTAGTTTTTAAGTGGTTTCAACTGAGAAGCGATATAGACTTTAAATAAGACTTGTTCGTGCTGTTTCGAGTTAATTGTTTGGATGGAAACAAGAAGCATGGCTGCCGAAAAGCAAATGCAAGACATGTTCGAGCAATTTAGAAAAATGATGCTAGACCAAAAAGAAGAACAAGAGAGACGCGAAGAAGAAAAAGAAAGGAAACGTCAGGCAGAAAAAGAAGAACAAGAGAAACGACGCCAAGAAGAAAAAGAAGAACAAGAGAAACGACGTCAAGAAGATAAAGAAGAACAAGAAAAACGACGTCTAGAAGAGAAAGAAGAACAAGAAAAGCGACGTCTAGAAGAGAAAGAAGAACAAGAAAAACGACGTCTAGAAGAGAAAGAAGAATTAAGGAAAATTATACAGGGGCAACAAGATGTTATCCTTTCAGCCACTGAAGACCTCAAAAGCGAAATTAAAGAGGATATAGGCAACATAAAGACTGAAGTAAGTGAAATCAAAGGAAAAGTTACTGGCGTCGAAGAAAAAGTTACTGGTGTCGAAGAAAAAGTTACTGGCGTCGAAGAGAAAGTTACCGATATAGAAGGAAAATTTCAGGTAGTTAAGGGGGAGGTAGAACAACTTAAGCGACAGTTAAGAACGCAAGGAGGCCAGCTAGTATTATCATCGTCAGGCCCTCGATTACAACCGCCTTCCTTTGATGGTCAAACTTCTTGGTCAACCTATAAAAGACAATTTGAGGCAGCGGCATACGCAAACAATTGGAGCAATGAAGACAAGGCTATGGCATTGGTGCTAGCATTAAGAGGTCAAGCATCAGAGTTGCTTCAGACTATCCCAGTGACGCAGCAACGAGATTTTAAAGTTTTGGAGGCTGCACTAGATCTAAGATATGGCGACCAACACCTCGCCCAAGTATACCGGACTCAGCTCAAATCACGCACACAAAAGGCTGGGGAAAGTTTACAAGATTTTGAAGCAGCTGTTGAGCGACTGACGTACCTGGCTTACCCGGATGCACCCAAAGAATTCCAGGAACAATTAACAGTTGGTACTTTCATCGATGGCATAAGAGATGAGGAGATCAGGCGAGTGCTTAGATTATCTCGAGATAAGACTGGTAGCGAAGCCTTGATCCATGCCCTCGAAGTTGAAGCCGCTTATAAAGAGACTGCACGTCCGAGAGTACGAGCCATGAAGGTAGAAGAAGAGGGCCATTTAGAAAAATCAAATATGGAATCTTTGATGGCCGACATACACAAAATGATAAGCCAGTTGATGACCAAACCAGATGCTCCAAGGAAGCAGGAAAGAGAGCAGAACGACGAACAGCCAAGGAAGGTGATTCGTTGTTATAAGTGCGGCAAACCAGGGCATATTAAGCGAAACTGTCGGCAGCGGAGCCCTGAGAAAGTAAATGCCGCAACGACTAAACTAAAGATAGCCAGCACCTTGGGGGCTGTGCTGGCTGGTGAACACGGTGCCCCCAGAGAGATACGGGTTTCCCAGATTAGAAGAATCCCGAGTAGTCTGCTTTTGGATGGCTATGTAAACAAAAGGAGATGTATCTTCACTATCGACACAGGTGCCACGTCGTCAATAGTGCGGCCCGGATTTTTATCAGGAATAAAAGTTGATAAAAGCCAAAATGGATTGGTCGTTCGAACAGCCACAGGAGACAGGGTAAGGGTTCATGGAGAAGTTGACCTAGATCTGCAGTTTGGACGCCTGTGCTTTAGTCATAGGGTTATTGTGGCTGACATCACTGATGATTTCATTTTGGGGCTGGATGTTATGGGAGTACAAGATCAATTTGTACTTGACGTGGTAGAACGAGTTCTAAAGATTGGAAATGAAGAATTTATTTTGTCAACAGCAAATGACCGATTTCAAAAAGTAAGGCTACTGACGGCTCAGACAATCAAGATTCCTGCCCGTTCAGAACAAATAATCGAGGCCATTCTGGAAGGAAACTCTGGTGGATACCGTGTTGGCCTTGTTGAAAAAGATGATTCAATTAAGACAGAAAACGTAATCTTAGCAAGAACTCTGACCCGGACAAAAGACAAAATTCCAATTAGAGTGGCTAATTTAAATTCCCACTCGGTAACTTTTAAGGAAGGCGAGGCAATAGGATCCTACGAACCAGTCCAGTGGATAGCAAGGTGTGAGGAACAAGGGGAGAAATGTTCGCCAACCAGTGTAGACAGGGAAGTTGTGACTTTGTTGAGTACCCAGTTTGAACACCTATCCGAGGATGAACGTAGAGAGGCAATCAAGTTTTTGGAAAAAGAAAGTACGGTATTTGCCAAAAACACAGACATCCTCACGAAAACTGATATAGTACAGCATCGAATAGACACTGGTGATTCAGCCGCCATCCGCCAACAACCTAGGAGGTTGCCACTAGCTAAACAGGAAGAAGCTGCTGCGATGGTTCAAAAGATGCTACAAGATGGAGTAATTGAGGAATCAACCAGTCCCTGGTCATCACCGGTAGTTTTAGTTGCCAAGAAGGACGGAACTTTGAGATTTTGTGTCGACTACCGGAAGCTGAATGATGTTACGAAGAAAGACAGCTATCCACTACCACGAATTGACGATACATTAAGTACGCTGGCAGGGTCACGATGGTTTTCAACTCTAGACCTTCGAAATGGGTATTGGCAGGTGGGACTTCACCCTGACGACAAGGAAAAGACTGCCTTCTCAACCGGTAGTGGTTTATATCAATTCACCGTGATGCCTTTTGGACTTTGCAATGCGCCAGCTACTTTTGAAAGATTGATGGAATTTGTACTCCGAGGACTAACTTGGAAGACGTGCTTAGTTTATCTTGATGACGTAATGGTTATGGGACGAAACTTCAGGGAACATTTGGAAAATCTTCAAGAAGTATTTGGGAGAATCAGAAATGCACACCTAAAGTTGAATCCAAAGAAGTGTCTACTATTCCAAAAAGAAGTGAAATTCCTTGGACATGTCGTATCTTCGGAGGGAATACAGACAGACCCGGACAAGATCTCTGCCGTGCGTGATTGGCCAAGACCTTCAAACGTACATGAATTACGAAGCTTTCTTGGCCTCTGCACTTACTATAGACGTTTTGTGGTAGGATTTGCGGATATAGCAAAGCCACTACACCAGCTAACGGAGGAGAAAGTTAAATATCAGTGGACACCGGAGTGTGAAACATCATGGAAGAAGCTGAAAGCAGCGTTATGCAGTAGTCCTGTGCTAGCATATCCCAACCCAAAGGGCCTCTATATTCTTGACACGGATGCTAGCAACTCCGCAATTGGATGTGTACTATCTCAAGTCCAAAATGGAGAGGAAAAAGTAATCGAGTATTTCAGTAAGGTACTGTCCAAACCAGAGAGGAATTATTGTGTAACAAGGAAGGAACTATTGGCCATTGTTAAGTCCGTGGACCATTTTCACAAGTACCTCTATGGCCAACATTTCAAAATCAGGACCGACCATGCTGCATTAAAATGGCTATTGCAGCTGAAAACCCCAGAAGGTCAACTGGCTCGCTGGATAGAAAGACTGCAGCAATATGACCTCACAATTGAACACCGACCTGGAAAGTCTCATAAAAATGCAGATGCTCTGTCAAGAAGACCGTGCAAAGATGACTGCAAGCACTGCTATCGGGTTGAAAAAGCACAGGGCACGGTAATAGTAAACACAGTTCAAGTAGATGTTCCAGATGATTGGACAAAGGAAGTTCTAAGACGAGAACAAATGGATGACAGCGTAATTGGTCCTATATTAAGGGCAAAAGAAAAAGGAACGCGACCGGAATGGAAGGATGTTTCGGACAAAAGTGTGGAGCTGAAGGCATTGTGGGCACAATGGGACTCCCTTAAGGTTATAGATGGGCTATTAAAGAGAGCATGGGAAAGTCCAGATGGGAAGGAAGTTACCATGCGTCTGGTGATACCCAGCTGTCGGATCCCAAAAGTACTTCAGGAAATACATGATGGAGTGTCCGGGGGACATTTTGGTATGAATAAGACATTGGCTAAAGTACGGGAACGATTTTATTGGATAAATAGCCGTCAAGATGTGGAAGCTTGGTGCCGCAAATGCAAGGCTTGTGCAGCTACCAAAGGGCCACAGACGAAGAGCAGGGGCCAAATGAAGCAATATAACGTTGGAGCTCCTTTTGAGAGGATTGCTATAGATGTAGCGGGCCCATTCCCAGTGACAGATGATGGGAATAAATACATCCTGGTCGCTATGGACTATTTTAGTAAATGGCCGGAAGCCTATGCCATTCCGAATCAGGAAGCAGTTACTGTTGCTCGAGTTTTGGTGGATAACCTTGTATGCCGATTTGGTGTACCCCTGGAGCTACATTCCGATCAAGGGAGAAACTTTGAGTCGGGGGTATTTCAGAAAATTTGTGAGTTGCTGGGCATTCACAAGACTCGGACAACCCCTCTTCATCCCCAGTCAGATGGAATGGTGGAACGACATAATAAAACCATGAAGGAACATCTTTCTAAGGTAGTTCACAAGAACCAGCGAGATTGGGATCGACATATACCATTTTTCTTAATGGCATACAGGGCTGCCATTCATGAGACGACTAAACAGACACCGGCTCGTGTAATATTTGGGCACGAGATCAGACTGCCATGTGATTTGATGTTTGGTACACCAGATAAGAAGCCACTGTCCGTGGATGACTACGCAGACGAAGTTAGTCAACAGCTGAGGAATGTCCACGAATTGGTTCGAAACCAAGTTAGCATAGCTAGTGACAGAATGAAGGCTCGCTATGATCGGAAGGGAACGTCAGCAGGATTCAAGGAGGGCGATCTGGTTTGGCTATATAACCCACAGCGAAAGAAGGGAAAATCTCCGAAGCTTCACCCACCCTGGGAAGGACCGTATTCAGTCATCACTCGGATCAATGACGTTGTTTACCGAATTCAACGTAGTAAGAAGTCCAAGATGAAGATCGTGCACTTGGATAGGTTGGCGAAGTATGAAGTATGTTGGGGAATCTGAATTGCCTGACCGGGACGTTCAGGCTTAAGGAGGGGGCAGTGTTATGTGCTGCCCTCTAACAAGGAAAGATGTGATTAAGTTCATGTTCAAAGTTTTCCTCAGAAGCTTAGTTACTTCCCTGACTAGTAGGGTGGCGCCGTCTATGAGCCAATTGACGAACAATCATCTATTACATGGTAGAAAATTATGGAGAATTCTAGAAAAAAATTCTAGAAGGATTCCAAGTGTGTATATAAAGAGGTGACTCCAGCAGATGGGGGAACAGTTCAGTTGAGTGAAGTATGCAGTTTAGTGAAGTAAACAGACAAGAGAGTTTTTAGGTTAGACAAGAGTTGACAAGTTTAAGAAGGAAAGTAAAGTGCTTAGTGTTTTAAAAGTAGTGAAATTATATTAGATTAAGTTATTATTAGTTGTGTGATTTTTAAGTATTTGCTAGTGTAATTTTAGTGATTAAATAAATCAGTGGTTTGTGAAAATTCTTGTTGCAAGTTATTTGGAATCCACAAAGTGTTTACTGAAAATTGTAAGGACGTTACAGTATTTTGTGCAACATTAAGTTGTCTTAGGATATTTTCGTAAAGACCTCCCCACACTATTATACCATACCGTAATAGCGATTATATTAGAGTCTGGAGTAATTTTTAGTTCGATATATTTCTTAAAAGATAGAATTTATGTATTAGGAATCTTATTTTGTATTGCCAAATAAATTATACATTTTTCCCACTTTAAGTTTGTTGTTGAGATTTCACTGATTATATAATAAAGTTTATGAAATCAAAAAATATAAATATTCCTGAAAAAATTCGAATAAGAAAAGATTTATTAAAAACTATCGAACATAATTTTAAGAATGTATTGTAGACCATATTTGCGAAACAGACGGCCATAGTCTGCCATATTACTGCATATTTAATCCAATCCAATAGGATCGATTTGGGGCAGTGCAAAACACGAGTTGAGAAAATGCAATCAGAATTCCACTCTAAATAATAAGAACTGTAATAACCGATTTAAACAAAACCAACATATGGAAAAAATCAGTGAATTATTTTACAAACAAGAATTTTGCCGCCCGTAGAGCCTATTGTTATTCAGATAGGGAATGATTCTAGTAGTGAGCTTACTGATGACTCCGTTACCATGTGACTATTTTTTATTTTTTTTTTCGAAACTATGAGACTAATCATCAATAGAAGTTTTATTTTCATTGCGGTAAAATAATATAAATAATTCTGTTTTGTTTGAGACACGACGGCGTTTTAATGAAAATTATGTTATTAATGTTATCACTGTTATCAGGTTTGTTAAGTTTATTCTATTCTTACTTACATTGTATACCTTTCCCATCCTGGCAAAAACTACTCACACCTCCCCGCTGGCTTTTGGTGGACAGTGACATTTTCTATATCAAGGTTTTCTAGTTCCCTACAGAGTCAATGAAATTTTTATGTTCTGTAGAAATTGTCACTGACTGAGTAAAGTTTGTTAACAGTTTATATAAAAGTATGTAAGTAATATTATATTATAATCCTTTATACAAACGAACATACAATATACTGTTATGTGCTGCCCTCTAACAGAAAGGAGGGTTGTAATTGCTCCCTGGCCAGTAGGGTAGCTCCATCTGTGGGCCAACTGGCGAAACGCCATTTAGAAGTGCCTAAGAAAACTGTAGAGGATTCCAGTATATTCTGGAAGGTTCTACAATGAGATTCTATATAAAGAGGTGAAACCAGCAGATGGGGACAGTTCAGTTGAGTATACAGTACAGTTCTGATATACAGAGAGAGTTTTTGGTTAGAAAATAGTTGACAAGTGATTTAAAAGTAAAGTACAGTTGTAATTTAAAAGTAGCGAATTTATACATTAGATTAAAGTTATTATTAGTTGTGTGATTTTTAAGGATTAACTATTGTAATTTAAGTGATTAATAAAATAGCGGTTTGTGAAGAGTCTTGTTGCAAGTTATTTGAACCTACAGAGCGTTTACTGAATATTGTAAACACATAACAATACATAATACCTACCTATCATTTCACTGCTTTCAGTAATAATTTATTAGTTAATAAGTCTGCAAAATAGTGTTGTGTATAATAAACGACTTTTAAAATATTGTAGAGCATGTATGCCTTGAAAAGTTACGCACGTCTATGGATGGCACGCATCGAGGTCGATTTTCAAAGGAATGTCACATTCTTATTCTTTATATAGTTTCAAACTAAGATCGGATAAACTATATTTCATAATTTATTTTCGAATATAATGCAAAACTCTTAATATTTTAATTTATCTGGAAGCCCACATTGGGTTGATCTAGACGAATTGAACATAGTAGCTAACATTTTTTTGATCCTTCGAGTCGGATCTAGAGGTCGCCAGTTATACTCTCAAATCTGCTTTGAGACTTTTTATTAGCATGTTTCTGTTTCTGGAGAAGGGAAAAAAAAGATTATAAAAACAAATATAAGTACTTCATAGTTTATTTTCGAATTTAGTGCATAACGGCCAAATATTTATAATTTTCTCTAATAATAAAAAGGTAAATTTCAATATATATATATATTTCAACACAAATATACATCTCATTAGAGCAACGCCATTAGTTTTATACAAAAGGATCCTATTTAATAGGAATTTAATAAGAAATTTAATACTATTGATTTTCCTACATTAAATAAGTTTGAGCTAAGTATAAACAATTCTCTTCTAAAACTACTATGATAAAATAATAAAATATCAATACGATAGTGCGCAATAAAGTTTGAATATGTTCACCTTAAGAGCATAAAATATCGGGGCGCACTATAAGAGAGATTAGATAAAATTAAATACGGGCACCTATTCTTTGCGCTACCAACAAAAAATGAGCGCCCTTTACAAAACGAGCACCTTGTCTAACACATGTCCAAAATGTGACAGCTTGAGATATAATTGGAAGATACGTTATAGGGCTAGTTTTCGTTCGATATAGCACTTGTGGGGCCAAATGGCTCTGAAGTAAGTTTCATAAACGGGCTCATACATTGATAGTCATGGTATATCGAGCAGTGCCAATGGTTTGGCATAAAAAAGGAAACGATTTTAGATCAAGATTAGTTGTGTCTCAATGATGCTTGTTGCTGTACAAGCATTTGTGAATAGATAACCATGCAGTAGCATATGTTTGGCCAAATTCTAACGCCTTTTGTACTCACCAATTTAAGAAAAAGGTTTGTCCAAAGGTGTCAAGGTACTAAAAAATTCTAGAAATTTGAGCATAAAAAAGATACTTGGGTTCTAAAGGAGTGTATGCAGTAGCCTGTAAGTTGGGTGCCATGTTCTGACCATCTTTGTAACAAGTGGTTTGCTTCGAATTGGGCTCATGTTAAGAAGCAATGAATTTTTACTAGTTTGTTTTAATTTGGTATAATGGCTTGATATGGTGCTTTAAAACAGTCAATATGTGCTTCTACTCTGAATAATCCAGATTGAACTGGACTGTGAATGTAATAGCATTGCGGCAAGGCTATATTTGACGTCTTAAAGCCCTTGATTGGTCTGTGTGTGTGTATTGCTGGATCTAAACAAACTTTCCAAACAATATCCAAACTTGCAGAAATAGATGTGGCGCTGAAGAGAGATTTAGAAGAAAATGAGCAATAAAAATGAAAATAAAAAATGGTCATGTCATAGAAATAACATCACTGTACTTTAATGTTTAATGTTGCTCAATCTCTGCATTTGAGCTTTCCATCTATAAAATCTACAAAAAACTTGGCAACTGGGAAAACTGCCTTCAATAAGAGGCAGTGAATGTGTAACTTAACGAGTACAATAGGCTATTAGGATCTGGCTAAATATTTAAGAAACCGGACAGTGTCCAGTGTTAACGTCACTCAAACATTTCGAAATACCAGAATATACGGTCACACACGTTCAGTTTCCAAAGAAAACCAGCCCAGAAAAGAACGCGAACGGCAAGTAAGTCGTAAGACAAGCGGAATCGCAATGCTGCAATCAACGTCGCTAGTTAGTTTTTAGAAGTACTATCCGTGCACCTAAACACCTAAATTCGCCTAAATTTTGGCTATGTTTAAAATAAACTTCGAAGAGCTAAGACGAAGCATTTTAATCGAAAAATAATAAATCTATATACAATCGCCTACGATAATGTTTGTTATATTCTCTATCACATGGACAATATTTTAATTTTCTAACATCATTTAACGAATTGTGCCATTTGAACTTACGTTAGATCCTCAAATGAAATTGCAACAGACAACAAATTGTACATCGTTTCATAATAATAATTTCAAAAGGCTTCTTAAAGCTTCTGGAGGTAATAAAAAATAGATAATAGAGTATAATACACGTTACATCACATATACAGTAGATTTTAAGGGGAACCACTACTTTTTTTAATTTGAATTTATAATACAGTTTAATTGATTATGTATTTACGATTACGAAGTGCCTAATTGATTAGAGAGAGTGGTGGGAGTCATTCGCCTGTGTCCAGCCATTTACTTTCTTCTATAATCCTCTCAAAACAGTCCATTAAATATGAGTACTGAAAGAAAAATAATAGTTTTATTATTGTGCACGGAGTTTGCAATTACAAATAATTCTTTAACGTCAACCGAATGTTCCGCTTAGGCTATTTTAGGTTAGGCAAGGACAATGATCCAGGTCTACATAGATTTTTTAGGATTGAAATCCAAAAAGGATATTTATTAAAAGTAGCGAGAAACCATTCCCAATATAGTCTGTATACAAAATTAAAGGATATGCTTTGCTTTCTAAACAAGCAAAGTTTGAAGAAGTAATTTATCGATTTTTTTGAATTGCCATTTTAGTGATTACTTATACTTCGGCCAAAAACTCGAGTCAAAATTGATGTTATTCGTCAAAATTCTCCAAACTTAAGGAAAATAAATAGGTAGCAGCGTAAAAATATTATATTAGGGAATTTACAAAACTCGTAAATCCGCACGCCCCTGGCTCTACTGACTAGAGTTTTCAGCCAAAGTATAGGTACTGTTAGTTATTTTTCTCTTTAACGCTGGAGTGGCATATAGAGGGTACAATTAGTTTCCTATCATTAAAAAATATTGGTAATAGAGAACAATCAGACAAATAAAAAACCTTAAATAACATATCCACAAAGTGACCCATTGTGTGGGATACAAAAGTGGGGTACACCTGTAAAATTTTCAGTTTTTTTTTATGATAGAGCTTCAATAACCCTACCGTGGTGCAGAATTTCAGATCGAAATTTCAAGGCCTATTTCAATTTTTTTTTCAAGGCCAAAAATTCAAGTGTTTAATTTTTTTATCTCAAACTTTAGGGTTTAGGATATCTTCAAATGGATGTGACTGAAATTATAACACGAATATAGCACGAGTTCAAGAACGCTTCTAGAGGGCAGAATATTAGAACGTAACCAGACTGCAACCAACAGATACTCTCCAGGGGGACACATAACCGGGAGAGTAGTTGTTGGTTGCAGTCTGGTTGCGTTTCTCATAGTAAAATAAGGATTTTATAGAGGAGTTTGCAACTGATATAATATGTTTTAATATTCTGCCCACTAGAACTCATGCTAAGCCCAGTCAGGTTGTTTATTTTTCGATTGCAACAGAATCTGGACTGCTAGATGGCGCCTGCTTACTGTTTTGCATGTCGCTATCCTAAGGATATAGGCATGTAGCAAATAGTCGAAGGATCCTAGTGCCGGTCGTCACAGCCTACCTTGCACTAATGAGAGCCAACAGCTCGAAACTGCAGTCTGCAAGTGGTATGGGACGACTGGCACGAGAGCTCCTTTAGGTAGGAATTAGTCTTTCAGCCGGTGTTTGTTGCAAGTGAAGCATTAGCGTTCTGTTGGTAATACACAATTATTGCACTTAACACGCCAGGCTTGTAACTCGTAATTCAGCGCTATCATTTAAAAAATAAATTGGCCAACAAATAAAATTTTTAGACAGATGCCTCGCTTTTAATTGGGTCACACTGTATAAGGACTAAAACCTATAATTTTCGGGAAAAACTAAAAAGGAACTTTTAAAAAATTAAGTCAATCAGTGCGTCACAAATCTTGCTCCAATGAATGATTACTACCACATCAAGGCAATTTCTCGATACACAATCCTTGGTTGCTTGAAGAGAAAACAAATAAAACATAACCTCACTTTAGTTAATTTACTGCTTGCAAGTTAGACAAATCAAGGATCCTAACCTTAAAACGTTTAGTAGTGACTAGAGTGATGTTATGTGTTATTTGTGGAAGAGCAGCTTTGCTGAACTCCGCCACAAATGAAGACAATTTATTGTTATTATTTGCTTACCCTCTAAGCAATGACCTTGAAAAACGTGACGTCAGTTGTAAATGCCTTCTTATAATAATAATAAAGTGCTTTATTGAAATTACATTTCAAAGGGCAATTGGCCGAGGCCCTTCTGCCTACTTCTATTTTATAATATTTTCATAATCTGTGATTTTATAACAAGAAGCGGCCACAAACTTGAAAAATTCGTTAAAGGAATAAACTATATCTATAGCTACAAACGATATACTCACATAAGGTGTGAAAATCTTCAACCATCTCGGCGTCTTGTCCGGCCTGTTGTACTTTAAACAAAAGGCCATCCCTTCCTCGTCGACCTCCCACTGCCTCACGCAGTCCCACTGTAACACCACAACTTGACTCTCCGGCGTGCCGTCCTCCCTGCAGGCGTGCAATTTAATCCCTGAAGTTCCTAAGGACACCACGACGTGGCCATCTTTACGCGAATCGCAGGCGCAATGCGGGAAGACTACTTCGCCATAGCCGGGAAGCTCACGAGCTAGTGTAAGGTATTCTGCGGCCCTGGTGTTGTCCTGCAAGGCTTTAAGTTGGTACAGGCGCTCGCCGGCGTGAATGCAGCCTCGGTTCACCTCGTCGATAGCCTAAAAACAAAGACAAACTGGTAAGTTATGAACGTCGACTGAAGATTAATCAGCACATAAATCTTAACTCCTTAGAGCGTAAGGTTCAGGTTGACTCTATCTATACTGACTTTTCGAAAACGTTTGACAGAGTTAACCATGCATAGTTATTGCTAAATTAGAAAGATTAGGTACCAGTGACAATTTTTTGACTTATCTTACTGGTTGATTACAATGTGTAATGGTAGTTGTCAACCATCATCTATTAAAGTAACATCGGGGGTTCCACAAGGCTGTCATATTGGGCCCTCTTTTATTTAAACTCTTTGTGAATGATTTAGCTTCAGTAATAGAAAATAGCAATTGTTTAATGTTTGCGGGTGATCTAAAAGTGTTTAAAGTAATTGCAAATCTTTCTGATGCTGCACTGTTACAAGGGGGTTTAGATAACTTATCTCATTGGTGTGATGTAAATGATTCTGATGTGTTTTTTGTAGCGTGCATTAAAAAGAGAGAGAAGGTCAACTACGTACTTCTCAATTATAGGTTTCCCGCACTATAACTTGTCTTTCAATACCCATATAAATGAAATAATATCAAAGTCTCTAAAAATGCTAGGATTCATTCAAAGATCTGCAGTAGATTTTTCCGTGAAGTTTAAAATTGTTTTTCTACTCCCTTATGTTAATTTGCTGTTTTCCGTACAGTCTGTAGAATGGATAAGTGGGCCATTCCAATTAACTGAACGGATATATTTCATATACGTTCTAGGATGAATATGAAATCGTGTATTAAGAGCGCTCCGGATATAAGCCGGAAAGACGGTGCAAATTACTCTCATATAAATCATTATTTTAAAAAACGGCTTTCACTAAAAGACATTAAAAACATGTTACAATGTGGGACGATGAGAGAAAAAAAAGTATATATAAAAAAATAATTTTTGTTTCTTCTATTATCGATTTGCAAAAATAATTTTTATCGTCCCGCATAGGTATCATTAAAATAAACATTTTCCCTTTTGTAGAACTAAAATAAAATTAGCCCTAATGTCCTCAAATGCACAGAGAAATTTAAAGATTAGGTATAATAAATTTGTCCAATGTCATATTCTACTACATATCTATCTCTCGCCTTCCAAGCACACCGTACATTCAGCTGCGTCATTTTATTGACGTGAGGTCATTTACAATTAAAATTGGAAGCATAGATGACTAATACACTCCGACCAACTCTTAAGTACATAGGCAACTATTCGTTTTAAAAAATTCAAGTTAGTGCGTAAGCTGTCAAAGTAATTGTCAGTGTGTATTCAGTGTATTCGCGCAGTTTGAGCTAGAAAATAATTTAAAATGAGTGATTCCAGTGAAGAATCGATAAACGGTATACCACCTAAAATTTTATTGAAATTATTATATACAGACAAAATTTTAGACATATATTATGACAACAAAAAAAGTAGCTGTATGAGAGGATTGAACCTATGATCTCTTGCATTTCGAAGCGAGCATATAATCGCTAGGCTACTGAAGCTTTTATAAAATGTTTGCACCTACAGCATAAGATTTAGCAGAAGCTAAGTTTATATATTAAAATTTGATTAAAACTATTATTTGTAGTTTTTTCTTAATCCGGTCGTAGAAAAAGTATACTGTACAACTCGAGTGGATTATCCATATCGCACTCAAAAGATTGACTTCTTTCTCATGCGATATGGCTATCATATCCACTCTTGTTGCACAAACTACTATATACTGTTCACTGGTATGTTCATGCTCTATAATCTGGTGCCCCAATTATAGCATACACATTAATGATATTGAAAGTGTTCAAAGAAAGTTTCTAAGATACTGTGCATTTAAGTTGGGGTGTTTGAGTGAAGAATATGATTATGATGATGTTCTTGCGCAGCTCAATATCAATACATTACAACATAGAAGGTTGGAGGCTGATGTGCTTTCTGCATAAGATACTTAATAGTTATACACCTCGTCCAGACCTCACTAGCCTAGTAAGATTTAATGCCAATGATAGCAGAACTCGAAATTCTGATGTATTTTATGTACCATTTCATCATACCAATTATGGACATAATGAGACGATGACCAGAATTTAAGGACTGCTAATACAATTCAAAATAATGTCAAATTTTTTGGATCTTCAACGTTATCATTTAAGAAATCAATTAAGCAATTGTAACCACTTTTTATTATTTGTAAAATACTGAGTGATAGTTAAGTATTTACAGTACCTTAATCTACAAATGTTATTAATTTTTGGGAAAAGGGATTGTCCCGTAAATAAATAAATAAATCTTCATGAAAATGACCTCTGTCAGGTTACGAATTTTTTTTTTCTTTTCAAGCGCCCTTGGTCACACTTACCTGCCAAAATATGTATGAAGTAGCCTGCGTGTCAGACATCAGGGTTAATTCCTTACTAATGGAGAACAGCCATTTTCTAATACTTAAACAGGTGCTAGTCGCCGTGCTATAGTTCTGTATGTACAAATTGTGAGGGTATTCATTAGGTTGTAATTTTCTTTCTAGAAGAAAGAGATGGGATTATTAGCATTTCGTTTGGCAATATTAATATTAGGCCAATTACTTGAGTTGAAAAATCTAGGTGTCAGAGAAAAATACTTTCAGATTGGCGGTGTGATCAATCAAAAAGCAATTATTATTCCTTCTTTCATATTTTGGATTGTAAAACAGCAGAAACTTCATTTCAAAGACGCATAGAGATGTGTCAATTGAAATGCGCAGCATGTGGTGTACTTATTACACATACATAAAAATAAAACGTTGAATCAAAGAAATCTCTGTCATATATCTGCAAATAAATATTTTGTTCATATAATACAAATATTTTGAGGTGAAATAAATTTATTTATTACAAGCATAGGTATTTCTCACTATACTTGTTTTATATGAACAAAATATATATTAAGAATATTCGTAGAATGCCACAAATAACTTTCAGACAATATTTATTTCTATATGTGTATAATTTTTTCTGTTCAATTTTCAATCAATGTTAAAGCGCCTACACCTGTATTTTATTAAACAATATTGAATAGAAATATATTCCATGCATTTTTTCCAGTGCAAAAATACATTTTATATTGGTTACATTCACCTTATTGAAAAAACGACTTCATACGCAAAAAGCAATCATAGGTGCCTTTGGAATTCTTTATAAGCAATACTGACATTGCTTTAGACATTTTGTCAGTTTTTGATTATCAAATGATGTGTATTTAGTTCTTGTATTTTGTTAAAACCGGAATAAATTAAACATGGTTTTAATTTATGGAGAATGCCGTAAAAATTCTTCTGCAGTTCTGGTTTTATAATATAGTAGACATTTTCCTGAGAGACGACCAAGGCCGGATCGAAAAACGTTTGCTAAGTTTATGTGCTAATTTAGATACATATAGATAAGTTTTAAAGTATAACCAAATGGCCTAATTTTTTTTGTTCAGTAAGTGTTCAGAAACACTTATTGATGATAAGTGTTCAGAAACACTTATTGATGAAGTGTTATATGGTCTGAGGGTGTGCAAATGTATTTATCCATTATTTGTTTAACAAATGGCTACTGTTAATGAACAATTAATGTACCATTAATTAATAAATTAAAAATCTCGGAAAATATCTCACAAAATGGACCCAAAATCAATACTCGGGGGATTTCGAGGTCGCTGAACACGAATCAGAGGTCTAAATTTAAAAATTCAAAATGGCGGATCCAATATGGCCGACTTTAAAGTTAGATTGACATTATTGTTAAAGATAAATCTCAAAATTGAACAAAAATCTATACTCGGGGGTTATCGAGGTCGCTGAACACGAATCCGAGGTCCAAATTTAATAATGGCGGATCCAATATGGCCGACTATTAAGGCTAGATTTCCATTTTTGTTAAAAACAAACCACTAAATTGAACAAAAGTGTACAGTCGGAGGTTTTACAATTCACTGATGATGGATGATTTTGTTATACAAAGTAAACGATACATAATACTCGTATAGAAAATGTGTAGGTTTAATGTCAATACGAAAACAATTGGTAATAAAATCTTATATTTTAATATATTTATAATAATTATGATATTTATTTAATATTTATTATAATTATATTATAAATGCCTGATGAATAGTTTTCTTGATTTTAAATATAATAATAGTTATTTATTAAGTGTTTTAGATAGAGTTTTATCTACGCAAGAGAGTTTGTTCGAGAGTTTAATTTTCTTGAGTGGTTAAAACGCGACTAAAACACTTATACAATACAACGTTTTATCCACAATCACGGTCATTTAGAATCAGATTTTATCAAAAAATAATAATAATAATAATAATAACACCACATATATTAGACAACCCCCAATTCCAGAAGCCAGGGCTTGTGCGGAAGGGGGTTACACATTGAAAAAAACGCGGACATACAACCATTTCCTCCGACAGTACCAGTGCCGGAGCCAGGATTTGAACCCGGTGGTGCAATGTCCGTGTGATTAATCGCGATTGTCACCTCGCGCTTTAATCCACTCGGTTATCGACCAGACACCAGACAAATGATTTTTGACATTTCGCTGTCAGCGGCTGTAACGTCAAAAATTAAATTTAAAAAACTTGGAAGGTGTTGAATGGTTGCTATTTAGTTTCGACAAGCACTATGCGTTCTGAAACCGATGACAACTACAAGCTTGTTATTAATGGAAACGAAGTGTGAAATATGATAAAACAAATAAGGAAATGTCTATTATAAATGTTAATATTAATAAAAAATAGATAAAATGTAACTGATTTAAGATTGTATTTTTCATTATTCCACTAGTGAATAAAATGGTACTTTATATGATTCATAAGTGTGGAGAAAACTCCAATTATAATGTGATTGTGGATAAAATATATTATATTTGTTAATAAATAAAAAAAAGTAATTGTTACAAATTTATATTTTTTATATGCTTTTATATATATTTTTTAAATAAATATATTTATATAATGTATGTAATAGGAGTAATTGAAATAATTATAAAAATAATATTTTTAAATTGTATTACATTTTTATTTCACAAACCTGCCGTTTTTCATAATTATCTATGCAATTATTTGTTTAGCTAAATAGAATAATAATAAAGTAAGTAAAGAGAATTTGTTTATTTAACTTAATTTAAGACTTAAATAATACCAAATTTACATTCACTTAAAATAATATTAAATATCTTATATTTCAGTTTTTCTCATCAAAAAACGTAAACTTTGACCTCAAAAACCGCTATGCACATATTTTTGTTCAATTTCGTGATTTATCTGTAACAAAAATGTCAATCTAATTTAAAGTCGGCCATATTGGATCCGCCATTTTGGATTTTTAAATCTGGACCTCGGATTCGTGTTCAGCGACCTCGAAAACCCCCGACTATAGATTTTGGGTCCATTCCGTGAGATATTTTCCGAGATATTTAATTTGTTAATTAATGGTACATTAATTGTTCATTAACATTAGCCATTTGTTAATGGGTAAAAACATTTGCACACCTTCAGACCATATAATACTTGATCAATGTGTTTCTGAACACTTTCCAAAAAAATTAGGCCATTTGGTTCTACTACAAAAAAGTAGGTACTTCGTACTTCTACACTAAATCATGTTAATTTGACACGATTAAAAGTTATAATAAAGAAGAATTCCCATAACTACCTCGGCAACAAACATCATTCCTTAAAATCGCGAAAACCACCTCCAAATTATCTTGTTTATTAGCTAAACCATGAACTTTTTGACAAAAATACGTCTATATAAAAATATTCCTCATACAAGTTCTTCTATTAAGCTTATCAGTGGAAAATGCGCAAATGTGGAGACTGCTCCTTTATTTTTTTCTGAAAAAATCTAATTTTACCACATTAAATCTATAAATAGAACACTAAGAAGACGCTGTGTTAATTGTTAACAATTTCATTTTCAAAAGCACATTAGTTTGCCCTCAAAACCATAACTTTATGAAAAAAATGTTTTATATCGTTTTTCGTTGTTTGATTATCTGATGACTAACATATATCTATTATTAGACGTATTATTTGAAATTGTATAGAACCATTTATGACTGTTAGGAGATATAATCTAATAAACTTGATATTTATTTCTCGTCCTTATCAACACAACAATAATTATTGATTTTATTACAATGGGACGGTAAGTACAGAAATCATGAAATAAGGCTGGTTAGTAGCTTGTATTATCATCAATCAGATACCTGATACAAAGATTGGATAGTAGTTTACATAGAAATCAATCAATCTTTGCTGCTGACTAATTCTGCCAGGAACATGCCAATAGTATATCAAGTTTGATTCACAGTTGAAAAGCATTTATTGGAAAAAATTGTTGGCAATTTTAAACTTATCTCGTCTTTTGAAAGCATATGAACTTTATAGATTTTTGTATATACAGGGTCCGCCACTTAAAACTCCCCAGACCAGTAACTTTATTATTTTTTTTTAAGCGAAGGCCGTGTCCAGCATATCAAATTGTAGGTATTTTTAAGTTTTTTAAGTACACATACAGAGATTAAAAATAATTTTTAATTCTTACGAAAATAAACTTAATTTCAGTTAATATTTTTTTACCTCACACTGTATAGGAATTTTATTATAGCTGTTTGATAAAAGTTTTAATTTGCATCAATTTGTGTTATTACGTCATATTCGAGATTCTTTTTGGTATTAGTGAAAAAACATTAAAAAAAAATTATGGGCTGGTAGACTTAATTTTATTAAAAATTAAAAATATTGTGCAAAATTATTTAAAAAAAAACAAACAAAATAATTCTTAATTATCTTAACAACAATACCAAAAATAAAACAATGTTGATTTTGCAATAAACATTAATGTTTTCTTAAAAATTTTTATCTGGTAAGGAGAGAATTAGAAGTTTTTTTATAAATATTGTCAAAAATTTTGCCTATTAACGTGAATGCAGGATTTAAATCCTTTTATTAATTCACCATTCACTGTACGTAATAAAATATTCCATCTAATAGAATTACATCAATTTCTTATTTTATTCTTTAAATTCTCAATGTTCTGAGGTTGGGTGTGATACACAAATGCCTTAAGGTAACCCCACAAAAAGAAATCTAGCGGATTTAAATCTGGTGATCTACCTGGCTATCGCACAGGTCCGGTATTACCTATACACTGGTTTCCAAAAATCTGTTTAAATAATCAGGAACAATATGGGCATTATGTGGAGGATTATCTTGATGGAACCAGATACTTCTTCTAACTTGCAGGGGAATTTCTTCTAAATAACTAGGCAAGTCATTTCGTAAAAAATGTAGGTAAATTTCGCTGCTTAAATTATTTTCAAAAAAATGTGGCCCTATTTAATCTGCCTCCAAGCATACCCATACCTATCCACACGTTAACTTTATATTTTACCTGAAAATTTCTTTCTAGCGTCCATCAAGGATTCACTTGCAGACTGCAGTTTCGAGCTGTTGGCTCTCGTCAGTGCAAGGTAGGTATGTGACGACCGATACGAGGATCACTTGACTATTTAGTACATTTCGGTATCCTTGGGATAGCGACATGTAAAATAGTCAGCAGGCGCCATCTAGCGGTCCAGTGTCTGTTGCAATCGAAAAATAAATAGCCTGACTGGGCTTAACATAGTGCAAGTGGTGTGTGACGACTGGCACGAGAGCTCCTTTAAGTAGGATCAATCTTTCGGCTGGTGTTTGTTGCAATCGAAGCATTAGCGTTTTGATGGTAATATGCAATTATTACACTTAACGCGCTAGGCTTGTAACTTGTAATTCAGCGCTCGGCGGGGCACATAGCCCGGAGAGTAGCTGTTGGTTGCAGTCTGGTTACGTTCCTTATAGTAAAATAAGGATTTTATAGAGGAGTTTGCGACTAAAAATATTATGTTTTAATATTTCGCGCTTTAAAAGCACATTTGAACTAAATATTTGTAGTCACTAGAAGAGCAACCAAATTTTATTAATAAGAAATGTGTATTACATGAAAACATGCACTTATTAGCAATGGGTTCATCAAGTGATATCACAAAAGAGGAGAAAATTACAATAACTGCAAAAACATACAGGATGTCTTAAAAATACGCTACGATAAGAATCGAAAGAAGTTCTTTTTCACTAAAACCAAAAAGAAACTCGAATATGATGTAACAACACAAAATGATGCAAATTGAAACTTTTATCAAACAGCTCATTCAATTCAAACAGCTCAAATTCAATAAATTCATATACAGTGTGAGGTAAAAAAATATTCACTGAAATTAAGTTTATTTTCGTAACAATTTTTTAATTTTTTTTTTAATCTCTCTGTATGTGTACTTAAAAATACCTACAATTTGATATGTTGGACACGGCCGTCGCTTAAAAAATAAAGAAGTTACTGGTCTGGGGAGTTTTAGGTGGCGGACCCTGTATAGCAAAAGAATTGTAAAATCAATATAACAGTGTTTCAGAATTGTATGCTAATACTTAAGTCAAGCTCGGCCGATTTTATGAAGATGAGTTCATGTCAACGGAGGGACTGCAACCACTTTATTTTAGAAATACAGGGCGTTAAAAATTGAATTGTTTTTCCTTAACATGTTTGATATACAGTTTTTGAATTTTAATTGGTGCTAAATACGCATTAAAACACATTTTCATTTTCTTTCTCAGAAAAAAATAATAATCTACTTCCACCAGTGGCGTCCGCGCTAACGTGTTCTTTAATATCTTGAACGGAAAAAAAGGGGGCGAGCGTAGGTGCGTCTTTACTATGTACATAATTCGGTATGCGATGTAAAGCAACGACAGGCGCAGTTAGTACTTGGATGGTGACCATTCCAACGGAAACCGCGTTCTCGCCTCACACATCTTCCAGCGGCTTGTATATCAGTGTATGCGCGGAAGCTATACAACCTTAGGCGAGGGTTGTATAGGAGATATACCATCCTTCGGAGGGGATGTAAAGCCGTTGGTCCCTTGTCTATTAAATGTTAGGCAAGTAAAAGATCCCTACTCTTCTTAAGGGAAGAGGTTCGGCAAAATTCCTGGTTGGAGGTAGCTCGTCTAGAGGCGTCGGTGTTAGGCCTCAGTAGCGGAAATAGGCCGACGTTAAATAAATGTAAAAAAAAAGAACGGAAAAAAAAACAGTGACATAACTTTCTCATTTGGACTACATTTATACTTACCAAAATTATATTCGACGATTTCAAATAAATAAAAATAATTAGAAACTTTCTTGCTCATTCCTATTTTCTTAACTACGGCGTCGTACACTTCATCAGCGTTGGCGCTCTTCTTAAGGGAAACAGTCACTACATCTCTATCAGGTAATAATACCTGCAAAAAAAAAGTTCACAGAAGGTAATCGCGCAAAGAGAAAGGTTCCATAATTTAACTAAAACGAATACTTTTGTGAAATTTATGCAACTGACTGATTGTTTATAACTTGCTACATTTTTACTCTTGCTACAGAGTATTTAATCCCAATTTTGACTAAATCTGTACAGTTTCCTTAAATATGAATACTACCAGAACGATATGTTTTGTATAAAAGAAGATTAAACCTACTTTTAGGTCGACAGGACTACTGTTATTATCATCATCCTGATCGGTAAGGAACTCTTGCATCACATCAGACTCAGCTATCACACGAACGGCGCACACCCGTTCCAAGTATTGCTCTAGACCCCTTCTGCGAGCATCCAACTGCTGCTCGCTCAAATTAAAAGGCCACTTGCCAGGTAATTTAGGAAACGTAAACCCTGAAAATAATTAAGAACACTTAAAATACGCTACCTAAATCTTCATTTGCCGTAATTTGTCATAAACGTAATAAGAACACCCTGTATAAAACTTGTTCTACAATGCTTCACCAATTTACAAGAGATAAATAAATAAAATCAAGTTAAAAATAACACAGGATAAATTAAAGCATTCCTTGAAGAGTGTATACGTGAGCGAAGGTTGTTTTTACAATTAAATAGCGCGCATTTTTCTTATTGTCTAGAAGAGGATGTTCATATGAGAATTATAGCTATTGCTAATGCCTGTTTATTTATTCGCACTCTTTAATGATAATTTATAGCCAAATGTATAAAACAAATTTGTTTCAAGTATCGGTTTTGAGAGTAATCACTTGCAGGCAATCAATCATTAAAGTCGTGATAATGAATCAGTCAAATCTCGGCGAAGAATTTATTTATGTAAAAAAATAGTTTATTTATAGCAGTCGTCTCGATTGTATGTAGGTATTAACATTTTATAACTGTATAGACAGTATACACTTTTGAACGGCGCATAAACAATTATCCATTACAAGGTCACGCCAACCGACGACCGTATTAATTAAAAAATTGCACATACGTGATAATACAGATCATTCAAAATATATAAAAGTTGTACCTTAATATACAGGCATAAGAAAACCTGTATAAATGCTGTGGAATATTTCTGGTATGGAGTGTCTTGAACCCCCCCCTCATCCCTTTCAGTTTATGATAACCTCTTGAGCCATTTAAAGCAGTCACAATGGCGGGAAACTCAAATCTGTATTTAACGGCATATTAGCCGTTATTTTACAAGCGTGTCGACACTTTTTGCAGGTCCCCCCCCCCCCCCCATACAGGGTGCCATTAGTTTCATGTCATTAAAAAAAAATTGGTAATGGGGAACGACCACGCAAACAAAAAAAGTCTTATATAACATAGGGTCTCAAGTTCATAGTTTTGGAGAAAAAAAATGTTTAAAAAATTAATTAATTGTTAATAAAATTGGTTGATAACTTCTGGAATAATCAGTTAGGCAAAGTATTCCAGACTAGAAGTGAAAGTTCAACTGAGTTCAACTCTATTGTATGCTTTGCCGGCTGTACACCTCCCTAATTGGCATAAAAAGTTTAAAGGCCTGCCGCCCTTATGGAATGTTGAGGTATGATTCAGACATTTACCTATGCTCCGATATTCGTGCATAACTACTTGCAATGTTGCCAGTCGCAACATTTTAAAAGTATTTATACAATTATTTTCTGTTATATACCTACACTTTTTTTAAGCAATAAATCACGTATACCATTATTTAGATTTTTATATCATTTGTATTAGATTAATAGTAAAAGTTGACAAAAATTCCAAATTTTGGTTGAAAGTCAGTCCCTCCATTCCCTCCTATTAAATCAGCAAAACTCAAAATCAAAATTTTGTAGTACTTTACAAATCGGTGCGCCGCGTAACTCTGTTCAATCCATAAATATTTCTTTTCCTTAAAAAGGTTAGGTTAGGTGTCAAAATATTTTTTCTTAACCATTTTTAATGAATAAAGTTTAATGTGCGTTAAATAACTAATGAAAATAAATTATTGCCCTTGCGAGTTTATCAAATGCACACAATAACGTATAAGTAACAAAACTAACATGATTTGTTAAAAAATACCATAAAATTTCGTCATTGTGTCATGTAAAAATCTCACACATCTGAGAACACTGGTCAAGTGTGAGCATTAAATTAAGATGTAAACCGCCGAGTGTCACCGATAAAGTAGCGGCGGCGGCGGCTATCTTTGTATTTTTTACTTTTGCGGTTTTAAAACGCTGTATTTAAAAGTGAATTTTGGGCATTATGGCAGAAAATTACACTTATCCAGAACTCGCGGATATGCACTTGTTGCATGGAGAATGTCGTGGAAATGCAGCTGCTGCAGAACGTCTCAAAGATTCCCCAACCGACTGACGTCATCCTTGTCCACGGACCTTTGTTAATATTGCCCAGCGTCTTCGGGAAACAGGTCGTCTCGATGGATATGCGGGCGAACGAGGTCCGCAACGCGAGGATAGGGTAATGTGGAAGATGCATGGATTCTAAAAATGCTTAATTTAATTATTTTTCCATAATATGTACTATATAAGTTGATAATATAATGAAAGAAACTCATAGAAAAATTTTGCTTCGTAAATATGCCACATTAAAATTTGATCTTTTGTGTAAAGAAAACCACGTGACTAAAAACGCTATAATATTGCTTTGACGTCATTTTGACGTCACTAATTGGACCTGAATTTGCTAATTTACGTTGCTATTCTTAATCTTGTTATTAATTATTGGTTAATATGACGGACAATCATTTCATAACATCCCTAACGCCTTAATCTATAACCACAGCATTCTTTTTAGATGTGTCAACGTTTTAACAATAACGACGTGACGCTACACGTTATGAATGACGCTATTCGTTAGGGATAGAGCGTTTTAATGATTTTAAATTCTCAGCCGAAATAAATATTTTTTTTCACCCTCAATTTTAACAAAAAGGAAAAAGAACAAATACGAGGAAGCATATTTTTCTGTCGTCTATCTATCTATGATATAAAAAAAATTCATGCAACTTCCTCATTGAAGCGGAGGTTCAAGTTTTGGAACTTGTAGAAGAGGATCCAACTTTAAGTAGCTGCGATATCGCAAACCGTGTGAGTGTCCCATTTTGTGGCATGTCTCACTTTCAACGACGTTTCTCTGTTAATTTGTGGTAATGAAATAATTAGACCAACTGAATTGGAAATTAAATGGGAAATCTAATTAAATTTCTTGAAACAAACATTGCCATATTTGTTGGAAGATGCACCTTTGGCGATGCGCAGACTATGTGGTATATGCACGATGGTGAACCAGTGCAGTCTGGAGGTTCGAAATTTATTAAATATGCAATCTCCTCAACGATGGATTGGACGCGGTGGACCAGTTAAATGGTCTGATAGGTCACCCTACTTAAATCCAATGGATTTTTATTTTTGGGGCATCTTAAATCGCTTGTTTACCGTGATCCAATTGACACTTTGGAACGACGCGTTTTCATGTGCATAGAGACCATAAAAAATTATCCTAATTTACCCAATGTATTGAACGGAGTGCGTATGTCTTTACTTCATCGTGCTGAAAAGTGCATTAATGTAGATGGAGGACATTTCAAACAATTTATGTGATTAAACAACACTGGTAAGTTATCATTTGTTGCCTGTCAATGTGCAATTTTTCTTTCGTGGAAAATTTTATTTTGCTCAGTTTTTAAGAACCAAGAAGTCGGTACCCCTTTTCTCCTTTGTGAATCCAAGCCGCGAAAGCCGACACAGGGGTTGGCTTAAGAACAAAAGACTTTTTTACTTTTATGATCTTTTAAAAACTAAGTGATAAACTTCGTTGATAGCCCCGCCCCATAAGGCAGAGGTTCTCAAACTCTTTTTTAGAAACTATTGAAATTATTTACCTAGGTCAGTATGTTACACGTGAGCTTATTACAGTTTGCAAATTTAAGACGCTGTACCAGTTTATCTGTAACGCAGAGATCTGTAAGACCACTGTATATAGATCTGCAGACCAGCTATTAGGTACAAATTTAAATTTCCCGCCACAATGAATGGTGTGCTTTCCTTGACTAAAAGGTGGGGGTAGCCTCAAGACGCCACCTACTACCTACTTTGAGTCATTCGACAAGTAGGCAATTTTTTTACAATAACCAAGATGTTTAGCATAGTAAAACTTCTTTTTCTTTCACAAATATCAATAACTGTCCGCGTCTTTCGCCAACCAAGTTGACATCATCTGGAGTTCATTAAAATTATTAGCACGTTAAAACCGATGCTATCTCAACTGATGTTGGTTCCAATATTCTATTTCAGTGTCAGAAGATTATTAAATGCAAGTGATTTATGCTAGCTACACTATTCTAAAATTACTCACCCATAAATTCCTTCTTAAGGTCACTGTGCAGTTTGGCGAATTCCCGGTACCTCCTAGAACAGAGATGCCTACCAGCCATGTATATATTAAATGAGACGTACCTCTCCCCACCCCGCTCATTATAGTGATAATCGGGGACGCTAATGGGAAGAGATCTTTTCTCGCTATAGTCATAATAAACCTGGCTATCATCGGACGGTTCCAGTCTCTCAGCCTCCTAAAATGTGCCGTCTTAATGGTAAAAAATGTGTTAACAGTTAGTGATAATTACCGAAGATTTACCTGCTGCGTTACCGAGATGACGGTGAGGGTCAGGACGTCGCCGCCTGACTTGATCAGATCGACGACCTGTTTGTGAGTAGCGCCTTCGACGTTCACGCCATTTCTGGAAGAAAACGAAAATTCGTTACAAGGATAGCAATATAAAAAAAAATTTTGACTAATAATTTACCACGAATAGATATTTAACGGACCACAAATCAGTTAAAGTTTGTTTTTAAAAAGTTATTTAAACAATCTAAGATATAACATTGGCGCAGTCGGTGGGCTCTGGAGAACACCACCATTTGGGAATCTAACTGGTAAAAAACATATCGAAAGGAACAAGGGGAACATCTTTCTACAGTTTACATTTTGTATTACAATATTTGAGTACTACGTTTTATGTCAATTTCAAAAGTTGATGTATATCAACGTTTGTATAAGGGGGAAGTTGTTATTAATGGAATACATTGGGCTCCTGTGACACAGGCTTAACATTCATTTCCTTTGTGTAAAGAACTTATAAATATGACCAACAAACGAGCAAACCTTTGTAACTTACAAATATCTTATCAGTTTAATAAGATTAGTAATTAATTTCATTCAGTGTAGCACAATAAGATGTCGAAATTCTCGTATAATTTTAATTTGTCTTCTGATTTGAATTTTTTTATCAATCAAAAATTTTATCTTAAATCCTATCAAACGGTTCTCAATTCATAGCTGAGGACACATTTTGAATCACGGTTTGAAAATATGAAGCTGACTCAGAAATATCTTATCAGCTTAATACGATTAGTAATTAATCACATTTAGTGTAGGAAAATAAAACCTTGACATTCTCGTATAATTCTGATTTATCTCTGATTTGAATCAAAAATCTTATCTCAAACCCTTCGTTTGGTGTTTCTGAAATCTCTATTCTTGGATATTTGTTATTTATAATGTTTATTAATGATATTACTTCAGTATTAAATGTTAATTGTCTGCTTTACGCAGATGATGTGGAAATATTTTTCAGTATCAAATAATGTCGTCTTTTATTAAAAATTTTTTGGTAATATTTGACTATCGCCTTGGAAATACAACAACAGTGGTAAGAGAGAAGTTAAACAATCATTTTGATAACAAGTGGATAGCACGAACAGTCCCTATATCAAATAGCCATCTAAGTTACCCGATCTAACATCCCTGGATTTTTCCGTTGGGGACTATTATAAGAGTGTAATATACAAAGCACGCCCCCAAACAACAGAATAACTATGAACGGGTGCTTGTGCGGAGATTACTCCCTAAAAATTTAATATACATGGAAGCGGTATGAAAGATATACTGAAATAAAAGGGAGACTGGCGGAAGCAGAAAAATTTAAATCATTCAATAATGCCTTGTATATTTTTTAATTAAACTGTTATTAATAAAGTTCAAGTCGAATTTTTTCTTCTCCAAAAATATAATTAATTAATTTTGATATTACCACTTTATTTTCGTTAGAGAAACTGTTATGTAACTTTCAGTAATATTATATTAAATGACCTCCATCTTCCATGCCTTTTTACTGCAAGAACTTCTACTTCTAAATTTTTCAATAAGGTCATCGACGGACGTTCCTCTTAAAACGAATACCTTCACATTTTTCTAGACATTTGAAATAGTATTGCCCAGTCTCCGTTACACTAGCGGAATTTATACAAAAAACGGTTTACTTGCCAGCCCTATTGATTCGAATTCGTGATCACTAAAATAATACGCTCGTAAATTTAAAAATAGACCACTCAATACAAACCATGTGCGAAATTAATAAATTAGATAGGTTATTTAAGGGGACTTTTGGGAGTAACCTCGTTTATTACATTAATGAACCTAGTTAAAGCAATTAATTAATTCCCTTCCCATCAATAACAACTCATAAATATATATTCTTCCTTTTATTATTATTGATTATACGTAGGATAAAACAGAATTCAAACAACGCTATATTATTTTTGGTGGCTGGTCAATTGGTCATGTCAAAGTTTGTTATATGAAAAGCTCTGTGAAGTTAGCACTACCTCTTTAAAATTTTGAAATCGTTTTGGCCCCATCATAGCAGCTTTTTTGTTGCAGTGAGAAAGCATTACCACTCACATAAATCGCTTTTAAAAGTGCACAAATGTTTTCTTATAAAAAAGAATTTGTTGCGGTGAGAAAACATTTGTAACTCTTAATTTAAAAAAAATAACCTATGGTAATGCTAACTTCACAGTGAAGATAGCCGGTCCTTTTTAAAAAAATATTTAAACAGTTTTTTTATCGTTCTTATTTATAAATTATTATTAAAAGCAATTTTTCATAAGTTTTAATGCTATCTTGACTATCAAGTTCGTATTACCAGAAGTTATTAGAAAAAACTTTTTTTTCATTAATTTTTTGCTATTAATCGTGTGCAACAAATTCGCAACAAATTATTTTTATGATAAGAAAATGTTTGTGCACTTTTTAAAGTGATTTCTGTGAGTGGTAATTTTATTTAACTTTTTATTTTATTTAACTTACAACATTCATCATGAAGCTGAGATATTTTAAAAAACGTCTCTGTACTCTTTCTATATTTTGCACATGAATATTGGAGCTCTAACAAGGGCGCAGTATAATAACTTGATGGTATTAATATTATTAAATTCGCGTGTAATCCGTAACACAAGGCCAAGAGATCTGAAGGAATTTGTTACTATATCATTTATATGGTCTGTAAAGGATATGTTAGAATCGAAAATTACGCCAAGGTCACGGATAGTGTTAGGTCTATGCAGGGAAACTTCATCAATAGTATAGTCATATTTTATGACATTGTGAGTAGTTATTCTATGGGAGTTCTGGCGCACTCAGTAGAGGAACACTGCCGGTTCTCAATGACGTCATGAACTGGATGGCATGTGTCCATCAGGAGTCATTGTGAGTTAAGACGTGTTCTTATCTGT
This sequence comes from Leptura quadrifasciata, assembly GCA_963675555.1. Taxonomy (NCBI): domain Eukaryota; kingdom Metazoa; phylum Arthropoda; class Insecta; order Coleoptera; family Cerambycidae; genus Leptura; species Leptura quadrifasciata. Next base: position 159,533,581 of record OY776675.1, read on the forward strand.
TTAAAACCTGTTCAGACCTGTTTAAGACCTGTTTATTTTTTGTACAGAACTGTTTGTAGTTGTTCGAGACCTGTTTAAAACCTGTTCAGAGCTGTTTAAAACCTGTACAGACCTGTTTAAAATCCGTTTTATATCCTGATGGACACATGCCATCCAGTTCATGACGTCATTCAGAACCGGCAGTGTTCCTCTACTGAGTGCGCCAGAACTCCCATAGAATAACTACTATTGTGTTTCAGAGAGAAGGATATTACGTTACATTTGGAAGGATTTAGAGGCAAACTGTTTGATGTACACCAGTTATTAATTTTGTTTAATGCCAATTGTAGCTTATTACAGTCATCAGATCACTTAATAGCAGTGTATATTTTCATATCATCTGAGTATAATAAACAATTTGCTTCCACCTCATTTATGATATCATTAATGTATATATTAAATAATAATGGTCCCAATATAAACCCTTCAGGGACCCCAGAGGTGACAGATATCTCAGTAGATTGTTGGCCGCAACATTGTACAAACTATTTTCTGTCTTCAAGGTAAGATTTGAAAAAATATAGCAGATTTTTTGACAAGCCAAAAAGATCTAATTTGTTAAGCAAAATACCGTGATTGAGTCTATCGAATGCCTTCGAGAAATCAGTGTATATAACGTCCACCTGCAGACCGGTGTCAAATGTATCAGTTAGGAATTGCGTTATACAGAATAAGTTCGTAGTAATGCTATCTTCACAGTGAAGTTAGCATTACCATACGTTATTTTTTAAAATTAAGAGTTGCAAATGTTTTCTCACCGCAACAAATTCTTTTTATGAAAAGAACATTTTAAAGCGATTTATGTGAGTGGTAATGCTATCTTCACTGTGACGTTAGCATTATCATAGGTTATTTTTTGAAAATTAAGAGCTACAAATGTTTTCTCACCGCAATAAATTCTTTTTATGATAAGAAAATATTTGTGCACCTCCTAAAAAGCGATTTCTGTGAGTGTGCTATCTTCACTGTGAAGTTAGCATTACCATGGGTTATTTTTTAAAATAAAGAGCTACAAATTTGTTCTCGCCGTAACAAATTCGCAACAAAAAAGCTACAATTAATAGGGCCAAAACGATTTCAAAATTTTAAAGTGGTAGTGCTAATTTCACAGAGCTCATATGGGAACTATTTGATATGAAAACTCTCAGAAGTCTAGTTAGGGGCACAGATATAAAGTCGAGTGTGCAATTTGTCACTGACAGACGCCTATTCTGGTTAATTTGGATAAATGTAAATGGGGAAAACGTTGCCATTGTCTTATATATCAAAACTGCAGATAAAATACGATTCGATTTTTGGCTTTGATAATGATTTATTAAAAATTATTTTCCTTTGTCAATTAGGACTAGAATATAATCTATAAGTATGTAACATAATTTACTTGTGAATCCTAACAGATGCCACTGAACATACTTCACGTCGAAAACACACTACACAGGCCAAACCACGAATACCACAACATAAAACTTTATTCGAAGTTTGGTCGTTTGGCTAGTGGCTACGTACAGTGCCCTGACCGCATGAATGTGCTGAATGAAATGAACATTTTAATTTTAAATTATTTTACGAGATTGAAGGGAAAAATGCGTTCAATATTTGGAGAGTAATCGTCAGCATTGTAATTCATCAGTTACTTAGTTATTTATCAATCAGTGAACGTTCACGCCAAATTATAACTTATAACATAACAATTACCCTGTATATGTATATACCGTATATAGGAAAATAAAAAATCTAATTATTTCTTGCGTGTAGAAGACTTACTTTAATGTTCGCTTTAAAAGTTGCGAATCTGTCAACTGTTCAAAAAGAATTTGACAGGTAAAAGAACACAACACTAGGGCATGAAAAGATAATAGATTTCGAGACATAGAAGGAGGTTCAAATCACTCCAAAGTGAAAAATGCGAACAAAGAGATGGCTAAAATATTATGCGCATTACATTACTCAGTTGTTTCCAAAGAGTAGGCAGTGAATGTGATATCAGTTTTGTTTTACATTATACAATCAATCAAGAGCCATTCTGATAACACTTTTAAACCAGACAGAATCACGTCGAAATTTGATAAATGTCCTTGAAATTTGCAACTAAATTAAACGGAAACAATTTCAAGTTCCGCAAGCATAACTTTTACCGAATTAAATTTCAACTGATCGATAGTACGGTCGTGAGCAAAAAAAAAGTCTTATAACGGTATTTTACTAAAATCTAGTTGTGTACATCTAACTTTAATTTTTGTGACATTGTCAGTTACTTGTCATAATTTATTGCAAGTCTGCAAAAAACTAATATGCCTCATATAAGCGATTTAGTTAAATCTGGAGTTATTGCTAAAGCCGAAGATGGATGGCCAATGAAACAAATTGACAAAAATTCGGTGTGTAACATTTTAAGAAAGTGGAGAATAAACGGTACGATTAGTAGAAATCCGGGATCAGGACGACGAAGGATATCAACTCAACAAGATTTGCAATTGGTAAATGCTTTAGTAGAAAATCTATTTTACTCAGTTATTCAGGCTGCTGAAGAAACGAATTTTCCTGGGTTGAGTAGTACTGGTCGCCGGCGAGTAAGAGAATCAGAGCTACGCTGTCATGCAGCAGCACAGAAATACTTACTTAAAGCTGAACATAAAGAAGCTAGAGTTGGATTTGCGCTTGATGTAAATTTTTGGAACAATGTAATCTTTACAGAAGAAAAAACTTTCCGGTCAACACACAGCGGTCGTATTCGTGTTTACCGCCCTCCGAATACTCGATTCGATGAGAAATATATATCTAACAATGATAAAAGTGGTAGATTTTCCGTCAATATGTAGGCTTGGATATCGGCACGTGATCCTAGTGTTTTGTGGCATATTGAGGAACGATTTAATAGTGAAACGTATATTAGGATTTTAGACAATATTATGCTCCCCTCTGTGTCACAATTATTTTCTAATAATGAGTTCATATTTCAACAAGACAATTGTTCCGTTCATACTGCTCATACCGTAACTAACTGGTTTCAAGATAACAACATCAATGTTCTTAACTGGCCCAGTCATAGTCCAGATCTTAACCCTGTGGAAGAAGTATGAGGACTACTCATAAGGAGTATCCAAAAACGAAATGTGAGACCACGGAATGCCGAAGAATTACTGGAAATAGTAAATAATGCATGGGAAAATATTACTACTAATGATTATTGTATAAGGTTATTTAATTCTATGCCAAACAGACTTATAGAAGTTATAAATAGAAATGGTGCAATAACGAAATATTAATAGTCAGTTTCTTGTTAAGTAGGATATCCTTTGTCATTTGATCCAGGATTTCTATTAATCGTAACGTTTATTCTACACTTTCTTAAAATGTTACACACCAAATTTTTGTTAATGTTATAACGCAGTGCAATTTGTCTCATTAACCATCCATCATTTACTATAACAATAACTACAGCATTAAAATAAAAAATAAATTGAAAGTGATATCTGTTTTATTTCGGCTACTCATTACATATTCAAATAGAGACAGATTTACATTAGAAAAAAAAAGTTGTCCTATTTTTTCTGCTCACGACAGTACTAGCGGCACAAGTGAATAGATAAAAATTAAATGTAATGTCTTATAAATGAACAATTGCGATAAATTTGAAAAATGCTACTATCTATATTTAAAATTCAGTAGCTACATCATTGGGAGAGTAGATGATTTGATCCACTCTCCGATAATGGTTTAAAGTGATCCTATATTTATGTTTTGACTTCCTCAACGTAAATCTGCTAAATCTTTTTAATCACCATGCTCCTCTAAAAAGAGTTACTTTAAAATCTAACAAAGGTTCAGAACCATGGTGAGCTTAAAAAAAATGAAAGCTTGGTTAAGATATAAAAAAGTAGAAGTGTTGCCCACAGGCAATATTTTTGTGAAATTCGTTATTATTACAACAATGCCGTTTTTCAAGAAAGAACTGAATTTTACAATTTTCATATTAATAATACTAATACTCCTAAACAAATGTGGACTAATTTAAAGTCATGGGGAGTAGTAAAGGATACCATTCCACCAATTCTTCCTGAAGATCTTTGAAATGCTGATATCAACAATAATTATTTCATAGGGCGAGCCTAGGTGCGTCTTTACTATGTACATACTTCGGTATGCGATGTAAAGCAACGACAGGCGCAGTTAGTACTTGGATGGGTGACCATTCCAACGGAAATCGCGTCCTCGCCTCACATTTCTTCCAGCGGCTTGTATATCAGTGTATGCGTGAAAGCTACACAACCTTAGGCGAGGGTTGTATAGAAGATCCTTCGGAGGCGATGTAAAGCCGTCGGTACCTTGTCTATTAAATGTTAGGCAAGTAAAAGATCCCTACTCTTCTTAAGGGAAGAGGTTCGGCAAAATTCCTGGTTGGGGGTAGCTCGTCTACAGGCGTCGGTGTTAGGCCTCAGTAGCGGAAATAGGCCGACGTTAAATAAATGTATATATAAAAAAAAAATTATTTCATGGATCATGGATACCAAATTTAAAACCTAATGATAGATTTTTAGAAACTAAGTTTATGGACGACATTTTCAAACCGGTTACTGTTCAAAAAATTGCCGATAATAAATAAATAATAAACACCACAGAAATTAGACAACCCCCAATTCCAGAAGCCAGGGCCTGTGCGGAAGGGGGTTACACATTGAAAAAATGCGGACATACAACCATTTCCTCCGACAGTGCCATTGCCGGAGCCAGGATTCGAACCCGGTGGTGCGATGTCCGTGTGATTAATCGCGATTGCCACCTCGCGCCTTAACCCACTCCGCTATCGACCAGACCAGAGAGAGATATCATTAATAAACAAAAATCACACACTATTGGCCGAGATCGGCAAAAATGTTACAATTTGCACTACACTGGATATCAGTACCACTGACCCATATTATTAATATATCATTAGAACTCGGTGTTCTTGCTCCTCAATGGAAGAGTCCTGTATCAAGCCTATACCTTAGGGATCTACGTCCTATTAGCATACCTTCTGTTCCACTAACTAAAAATTGCAGAATCAGCTTATACATGAACAACTTTCTGAATATGTCTTTCAAAATTCAATAATTCCTTCTAATCAGTCCGAATGTCGAAAAGGCTTCAGTACTTCTACAGTACTAAGTAATATAACTGACGAAATTTTGCGAGCCATTGACAACACAAAAATCACCTCTTTAACAGCACTGGATATGACTGTAAAAATTAAGTTATCATGGCATATCTGGAAATACTTGTTTCTGTTTCAAAATTATCTGAATGACAGACAACAGTATAGTATTAATACAGGAAACTCGATACTTCATCACAAAATAGATAACTTTTATCCGGTGTTCCACAAGGAACTATTCTTGGACCACTTATTTTTAATATATTTATTGCAGACATCTCGAGACTTCCATTATATTTAAAACTCTACATGTACGCTGACGATATTCAGCTAATTAATAAGTTTTTCTCTTCCTAATTTCAAAAGGAGAGTGTTCTGCTCTATACCTCTTTCGGGATAAGTTGCATCCACTTTAAATGCTAAAAATTTAAAAAATTCTCTAGTGCCCGTTTATGATTTTCGTAATAGGGAGTCCAGAAAAGCGATCCATACTCAAGTTTAGACCTAACATAACATAAGTAAAGTATTTTTAGTGCTCTGATGTTGGTAAATGATTTTCTGTTTCTAATTATGAAGCCAACCATCTTAGTGACATCTTTTACCTTTAAATTAATATGTTCAATAAGTGACAGTTGACCATCAAATATGACACCAAGATCCCTGGTGTAATCAACTTTGGCTAACATTCCGCCAATGGAGTAATCATGCCCAATAGTAGAGTGCCTTTTGCCAAACGTCATAAGCTTACGTTTGGAAGCATTAAGGTATCTATTACTCATACACCAAATATGAACTTTGTTAATATCATTTTGTAGTAACATACAATCGTCAAAACAGGTTAGTCTCTAAGATCATCCACGAATAATAGACTATCGCTCTTGCTGATAGTTTGCCTGTGGAATTTTGGGGAGAGGCGAAAATCCTCAAAATTTTTGCACTTCTACTGGTTTTTTCCAAATATTTCGAAAACAGTTGATTTTAGCGGACAACTTCAAATTAGTAAATTGTAGCTCATTAAATTTCCTGCAATTTGCATGGTAAAACGTATTTTTTGACCCCATAAGTACCGAGATACAGACTTTCGAAAAAGTGCAAAATTTCTCAAAATCCTATAAAATATATTTAATGAACTTGTGGTATCTATTTCCATTTGCATAGGTTCAACTACCCCCTGCCCCCATAATTGAATCGAATCACCCACTTCACATAATTCAGTTATGTCCCAACCGTTGAAGGCGTGTGCTCGTTCGTAATGCCCCATCATTATTATATTCAGCAGCTTCATGTAAGATCGACCAACAAATATTCTCTTTCTGCATGCAGTAAGTGGGTGCGACACCACTACAACCCCCTTCGGACAAGGGAAGAAGGTCTGCAGAATTTACGAGAAGAACTCTTCCCTGCATGACCTAGTAGCTGTAAGTCCCCAAAAGTAAACATTTTGGGGATTTTCGCTCCTCTCCAAAATTCCACACGGTTTTTTTGCTGGATAAATTAGGTGTAGCACTACTGGACACTCACAAACAACATCCCAAAGTTTCATTAAATTTAGAGATTTTCTAAGGTACCTCCCAGATTTGACCATATGACGACTGGCCTATTATAAGAGTACAGGGGTTCACACAGATAAGGGCTTACTTAAAAAATTCACCAAACAAACAATTTAAATCAACTTTTAAATAACATATGTTAGCCAATACTTACTAAAATGTACCAGACTTTAAATTCTAATGTGTAAATTTATGTTAATATTTCTTTTTCACGATATTTCACTTGTATTACTGGCTGCAGAAGGATTATATTCTAGCGTTCTACATTTTTCAATGTTTTGTTTACTATATTTACATTAGTCGAATGCAGGTTTTCACGGCCGTTGTCTAATGAAGTAGATTCTTCCGGGTCTTGCCGTGGTCGTCGAACTTGACTTGACGTTTCGCTGATCATCCTGTCAGCTTCTTCAGGCCTTTTCGCTTCGCTGGTCATTGGTCGCGCTTGGTTCGCTTCGCTGCTCATTCGTCGTGTTTGGTTGACCGTGACTTACTACGGTGCTGGTACTTGGCAATACCAGTCTCCACGTGTTACTAAGTCGATATCCATCCTCTCTGTTAAAGTTGTTCACGTTTTTCATAATTTCCAGTGATTCCCTAATGATTCGTGGATAATAGCGCGTATTCCTGTTTAATATATTGACGTCCTCGTAGTCGATTTTATGGTTCTCGTTATTATGGACATGTTCTACTATCGCCGACCTATCCGTTTATCCAAATCTGGTATTTCTCTGGTGTTCTTTGATTCTGCACTGGATACTCCGTCCTGTTTGTCCGATGTAGCTCTTACCACATGTGCACTTCAACTGGTAAACACCTTTTGATAACAGTTTGGGGACAGGGTCTTTAACTGAGGGAAGCATCTGCTGTATTTTCTTCACTGTTCGAATCATTAGGGAATCACTGGAAATTATGAAAAACGTGAACAACTTTAACAGAGAGGATGGATATCGACTTAGTAACACGTGGAGACTGGTATTGCCAAGTACCAGCACCGTAGTAAGTCACGGTCAACCAAACACGACGAATGAGCAGCGAAGCGAACCAAGCGCGACCAATGACCAGCGAAGCGAAACGGCGCCTAGGTATATAACGAGGAGTGTAACACAACAGATTCAGTCTTTAGAATCCTTCTGAAGAAGCTGACAGGATGATCAGCGAAACGTCAAGTCAAGTTCAACGACCACGGCAAGACCCGGAAGAATCTACTTCATATATTTACATTGTTGGTGACATGTCAAAACACTACGGCGTATTTTTTAAAGACGAATAAAATTATTAGCAATACTACACAAACAAGAAAAGGTCAAAAATAATCAATATTAATAAATCAATTTTTAACCTAAAATTTTCTATCGCGATGTTTTTTTAATTTTTGAATTATTATGCGTATGTATTAAAAACACTTTTAAGCAATTGAATTTGTTATTCTAGCAAGCAATTTTGAGGATTATATAATTTATATTCAAGATTAATAAACGATTGGAGCCATTCAATCAATCAATTTATCAACTAAGGAGTGTCCAAATCTGCTTTTTTAGGTATGAGAGTTAAGCAATGAACCGTTTAAGCGTATAATAAAAGACGATGATAGTTGCTGTTCCAAACTAATCGAATTTTTACGTGTTTAATAAAAGCAATCATATTCTATTCTAAGAGAGTTACAAAATTTAGTTTATCTGCAATCAGGCGCGGTATTTCTTGGCCTGCCTGCGGATTTTGGAAATATACAGGTAAGTAAATGTGTTGCTTAGACGTGTCGCTAAGCAACACAAGAAATCTAATCGAATTATACAGGGAAAGTAAAAAAGCACAGATTAGCCAAAAAAAAACGGTTCCCAAGGAATCACTACTTCCACATCTAGATTTTGTATCCAAGTCCTATACACATTAAATCGCAATGTAATATTTTACTCCCTTTAATAATAGGGTGGGGGTGGATAGTGCCAAAAGAATTTTTTGGAGACGTTTTTTTCTAAATCACATTTGATTTGTTTTTTCTCCCTTTCATAACAGTGTAGGGGTGGTATTGGGGGGGTGGCTGATGCTAAAAAAAAATTGAGACCTTGACTTTTCGTACATGCCCTAAATTGCAATTTTATGGACTCTTACTTGCTTGCTTTGTCTATTTACCCTTATTTACTGTCATGAACTGTCAAATGCCACCTTTGCCATCGAATTTGAAATCAGCGACCCAAACAACCCCTTGTATATATTCTAATAAATCTTCTCCGGAAAATAAGGCAAGTTGACAGTGCCACTGACAGCTGCCAACTGTCAAATGCTACTCTTGACATCGAATTTGAAATCAGAGACTCGAAAAACCCCCGTAGACTATGTGAAAAGACTATGGCTCCATACTATTAGTGAACAATCCCGAAAAATCGATTTTATTCCCCATATCTGGAAAACTGTACATTTTCAGACCTTGTGACCGCGAGGACTTTTGATCAGGAGCTCAAGAGGAGTAACATATATCGATTCCAGCGAGTTTCACTGGGGGCCATTTCCCATAAGAAATGTGCGGGGTCCTTTATTGTAATTAATTTATTCTAATGGCTTCCAACTACATGTTTTTAAACTGAATTAAACGTCATTTGATAGAAAATGATGCGAAGAATGAAAAAAAATGGTTGCCAACTCTACGTCAGATGCAACCTCTAGGTTGCCAGGTGTATAAAGGTACGTTATTGTTAATTATTTACGCTCATAGTGTTTTTCAAGAAGTTTATACTAAATTGAAGTTTAATTTTTGCTGTACACGATAGTACATCGTTGCCTATAAAAAAAATGGCCGTAAGTAGTGGTTGCCATGATTTGAATCTCGCTGTAGATGAGTGTGAGCGAGAGAGAAGGAATGCACGCGCTGCTTTGTGTTGTAAACAAGGATCCAATGTGGCGTAGTTAAAGTCATGTTTTTTTTAAAATTCATTACCTGTGAAGCAATGATTTTTGAGCATAATGGGAATGTTTCCCGTATAAGGAAGAAATCATGTTCTGTTGAGCAAATCGACTATTAAAAAATGTTCCGAGAATATCGAGGCCCTTTTATCTGTTTGATGAAATAGATAATAATAATATTTATTTTCCTCAAAGACAAATACATTTGTATCGGAATAGTCCAGACATTACTTACTAACTTACATTAATCTTAACAATTTCATTAAAATTTGCCTAATGTATAACACTTATCCAATAAATATTTATTCAAATTAATTTTTAAAAACTTCAAATTTCTAGTCTCTTTTAATTCCGAAGGAAGTTTATTGAAAATATTTGGACCAATATAAGCGGGTGAATCTTTACAAATGTTATATTTACAAAAGGGAACATAAAAACTATTATTTAGTCTAGTTCCAATGTTATGCACATTTCTTGTTAACATAAATTTATTTTTGTTTTTAAAAACATACATGTTTTTTAGTTTATTCTGTAGTAAAAACAACAGTTCAACATAGTCAAAAGGTTCCAGGAACATAGAATCAATATATCAATATGTGTTTCATCAAGACAAAAGAAAGACTTTTTTGTACTTGAATTATTATTTTTTATCGATTAAATAAAAACCTTATTGTACATTACCAATTTTACAAGAAGTTCTTTATTTGTTTAGTGAGCATAATTTTTCTTCCATCAATTAAAACCTAGAAATGTGGCTTTATTAATCACGCGATAATTTTCTCTAATAATGAACCGAAAGCTTGTTGCTTAGTAATTACCCGACGGCGTAAGGCAAAGGGTAATTACTTAAAGCAACAAGCTTGAGCGTCATTATTAGAGAAAATTATAAGGATTTATCAGTGCACGCGGTAAATTTGGTGAGAAAATTTTTTGAAATTCTAATATGTCAAATCGTGAATGTGACATTTTAGATAAATCATAAAACTGTCAATAATTTTTCGTTGCATAGCAACATAAGTGATAATCTCCCTTTCGGTTCATTATTAGAGAAAATTATAACGATTTATCAGTGCACGCAGTAAATTCGGTGAGATATTTTTTTAAAATTCTAATAATATGTCAAATCGTGAATGTGACATTTTAAATAAATTATAAAACTGTCAATAATTTTTCGTTGCATAGCAACATAAGTGATAATTTCCCTAGGGAGGTCAGTGTAATCCTTTAATAATTGGATGAATTTTGACATGTGACTAGAAATGGACGGATTTTATTGGATTTCTATTTCGTCAAAAAATTATCTGAATAATCGCTTCTCATTAACTTCAATTCCTTTTCAATGACACTCATCTACAGCGAGAGTAATTAATTCAAATCATGGCAACCACTACTTACGGCCACTTTTCATTTTTATACAAGCAACCATGTACTATAACATACCTGTTTACACCTGGCAACCTAGAGATTGCGGATGACAGAGCTGACGGCAACAATTTTATTTTCATTCTTCGCATCATTTTCTATCAAATGACGTTTAATTCACTTTAAAAACATGTACTAGGAATTCATTAGAATAAATTAATTACAATAAATTTAATTAAAGAGCGGCAACCAACCCCCCCCCCCCTCCCACTATCACCACCACATTATTATGAAAGGGAGTAAAAAAAAATAAATGTGATTTGGTATGTTGTGTATACAAGAACGAAATGTATCAAAAAATTTTTTTGCGTTAGCTACTCCCTCTACCACCCCCCCCCCACTCTACTTTTAAAGAGAGTAAAAAAATTAAATTGGGATTTAGTGTGTACGAGAACCAAGGGCATCTAAAATTTTGTTGGCATTAGCCACCCCCACCCTATTACTAAAGGGAGAAAAAAATTAAATTGGGATTTAGTGTGTGTACGAGAACCATGAGTCTTTAAAATCTATTTTGGCATTAGCCACCCCCTCTACCACCCCCATCCTATTATTAAAGGGAGTAAAATATTACATTGGGATTTAGTGTGTAAGACTTGGATACAAAATCTAGATGTGGAAGTAGTGATTCCTTGGGCAGCGCTTTTTTTGATAGGCTACCCGGCAGTAATACATTGCTAATTAATCATTCATTTGAATTAAGTTCCGCTAAAAAAACAAATACCTGCAGGACTCAGCAGCCGGATCGTAGACTATAACCAATTCCTGACAACTCACTAACCTCAAAATTGCAACATTATGAAAAAAAAAAAACTCAAATGTAGTATGGTGAAAGTATTCAATGGAAACATATGCTAGGAATAATTATAATACTTTCGTGTCAAGTATGTGAACTTAACAAAAAAAATCTGTAATCAGAATAACTTTAGAAGCATGTATTAGTATTAGGATAAAAGTACAGTTTTTAAAAAGCTTACCTTTTGCAGAGAACGTTGTATGGATAAGGAATGGCACCGCCGTAGAAATGATAACCCAACATATTGCTCACAAAAACAAGTAAAGCAGCATTTGCATAAAATGCACTGATGTAAATTAACCCATAAATATCCAGCTTAACATAACACTGAAATGTATCGACAATCGGATAATCCTTGGCAAACTATTGGTTCAGTTTGCAAAGTGTGGCAGGCTGATAAGAAAGTGAAAAAAAACAACATACTTTCGCTTCGCTCAGATCAAGTTTTCATGATTTATCTTATTGGGGGCAAAATATTTGCGGAATTGAGGCAAAGGCCAAGCGATAGGCTTGTGTGAAAATACATAATATTATAAAATACAGAAAATAATAATGTCATAATCTAATCACTTTTATTTAAGGATGTGGCTATTTATACATACTGTCCAGGCAATTCACGCCGCACATGCGCGATGACGTTCAAACATATTGATATAGTAAGAATTATAAGGTTAACCATCAGCAGTCTGTGGTGTAATACTTAGTGTTCCCGATTCTCACACGTGAGGTCGACGGTTCGAATCCGCTTGCTACAGTTTTTTTTTTACCACATTTTGTTAACTAAAATACGTAATACGAATATTTCTTTAGGTTAGTTCGTTGGGTTAAATATGTTAATATTTTTTGATGTAGTATAGTTGTTTATGATAGATAATGTCCCTTGCCCTCGACGGCTATACTGTATGTATAAATAGCCAATTTCTTATACATACTGTATGTATAAATAGCCAATTGCGTATACATACTGTATGTATAAATAGCCAATTGCGTATACATACAGTATGTATAAATAGCCACATCCTTTATTTAAACTGAAACAGGTATCTCGAGATGTAACGGAGCTGCAATGTCGTACAGTTTATCCAATGTCAGTTTGGAATATTATAAATTCAGCGTTTCTACTAGGGACGTCCGTCGTCCGTTGCTATGCCTCTCTACAATGGTATGGAGCAGGCAACGCCGCGTTATCGATATGATTTATCACCTCGTATATGAGATGTAATGGAGCAGATGGACAATTGCGCCGATGCGGGAGGCCGGTAAAGAATTCAAGCTGATGTTCGGAACGACCAGTTCTAAAACAAGAAAGTGCTGTGCGAGACTGTTTTCGTGGAACAGGGCAGTGCCGTACGTTTATTTACGTTGTGCGGTCGTCTTCTCCTAATTGAAAAAACGTAAAAAATATTTTTAAAATGGCTTTTGAAGACCATTTGATACCGAAGAAAATTTACATAATGAAAATATTAAAGACGAGGTAAGGGAATCGATCGAATCGATTTGGGAGTTTAAGAACCAAGATTTACACGTGCAAACCCAGCGTCTTCTTTTAAGTACTGCTTAAAGAGAGAAAGAAAATAATCGAATGACGGATACAGGTATTATGAAAAGAATGTTTGAATTAACTAAGATTCTGATTTCTACTATTAATCTTGTTATTAAAAAAGGGGTTGCTGTAGACGTTAAAAGAAAACGGAAAAATTAAAAATTTAGAAAAATTGACGATGCTTCCAAAGACGTTATCCGAAGAACAGTTTACAATTTTTTATCAAGAAAATGAAGTCCCTACTTTGAAAATGATTTCGAATAAATTGCGCGTATATCCTGATTGTCATTATCAATCTTTAGATATTTGGAAACTTAGAAAGTATTTTATTAGAGTGCGGATTTAAATATAAAAAAATTAATAACCGTTTAATAGGAGTGGAATCACGCCGTATTGTGGAAATTCGACAGAAATAATTGCATAAAATAAAAGAGTACCACGAAGGATGGCAATATATCTTGACGAGACGTGGTTTGATACGTATGATACTGTTAATTACAGTTGGGTAGACACGACTCAAAATTGTACTTGTACTGCCATATTCAAGGGGAAAATATATCCGTCGTACCGTAAACGTATCGTACCCAACGCACTGCTCTTGCCAGCCAAAAATATAAAACAGTGTTCTGCTGACTGTCACGAAGATATGACCGCGGATTTATTTGAAAAATGGTTCGCTAAACTGCTGTTACCTAATATTCCTCCCAAATTCAGTTATCGTTATGGATAACGCTTCTTATCATTCACGATTATTAAATAAAGTACCAAATAACACAAAAAAGGATGATATAATACAGTTTACGAGACCTAAAAATATAAATATTCCTGACAAAATTTGAGTTAAAAATCGGCAGCTACTGGAAGCGGCTGGAACCTCCCCACTCGGTGGATCTTTGAAGCCGAAAAGAGCATTAAATTGTGTGACAAAACGGCACTAAACGTAATCCGATCTCATCCAAAACCTTTTCAGATTTTCTGGGGCACTAAAAAGCCCCTCAACTTAATGAATTTACAACACTCGCCTGCGGCTCGTGCTGCAAATTTCATCTATGCGAGTTATTACCTACATTATCGCTCGTTGAATAATATACTATTAGGATATTAACAACTTTAACATCACTTGAACGACTAAGAATGTCTAGTTATCCTAAATAGCATAGATTTGTAAAGCAACAAACTTAAAATTGGTAAAGTGATAATCTATAATAAATTCACCAACGAAGGTACAGAAAGCATATGATAATGATATTGTTATATCTACCTTTAAGGTTTGTGACAATCCACTGGTGCAGTCACTAAAAGTTACAAATATGCCGAAATCTTATTAATATGATATGACACCAACGTTATCGGATGACAAACGATGACAATGACAATCGTCAAAATTTGCTCATTGCAATCCGATCGCTCGCGGCTGTCTTTGTCAAATGAAACATTAGCATTTCAGTAATTTTACTAGATTTTAGAGGAATATTTGTAGTTTAATTCTTCGATTTGTCTGTATATATATTTAAAAACGGTACTAAACATAATCCGCTCTACTTCTAGAGCAGTGAAGAGACCCTCACATGTGAATTGACACGTGCTGTGACGAGATTCACGACGTAACGCCTACGCGCATCGATCATGTCACGCGAAATGCGATCTATGCTTCATATTTGCTTTATTTTTAATTTTTTCACGGAAACCAAATCGAAAGGGTGGAAGTGAGATATATCGTTGAAATCAGAATTTTAATTGCTTTTCAATGGTTCCATTGCAAATTGAAAGTGATTATAAAATAAACAACTTGTTGCGTCAAAACGGCACTAAACGTAATCCGATCTCAACCAAAACCTTTTCAGATCTTCTGGGGCACTAAAGAAACGCATATGCAAAGTTTCATTCAAATCCGTTCAGTAATTTCGGCGCTATCGTGCTAACACACATACACACACACACACAGACATTTTTCAAAAACCACTTTTTTGGGTTCCTAGGGCCTCAAAACGTAAAGATTTGATGTTATCTCAATTTTCGTTTTTGAACCAATTTTAATAACCTCTCACAATTTTATTGTGGAGAGGTTAAAAAATATTAAAAGCTGTCAAAGAACATAATTTTAAAAAAGAATATTTTGTAGACCATATCTGCGAAACACACGGCCGATTTAGGCAAGATTGACATATGAAAAAAATCCGTGAATCACGTTATAAGCAAAGAAAAAGAGATTCCATTTTGTCGTCGCCCGTAGAGCCTATTATTAAGTAAGGAATGATTCTAGTAGTGAGCTTACTGATGACTCCGTTACCATGTGATAATTTTTTTTTTCGAAACAGATTTTTTTTTATTATTATTTAAACTTTCTTCCCTTAATAGAAGTCTTATTTTAATTGAGGTAAAATAGCATAACTAATTCTGTTTTGTTTGAGCTATGACGGATTTTTAATTAGAAATATGTTTTATTTTATTTTTATCGTTTTTAACAAGACTTAAATATTATAATTATGTTATTAATGTTATCACTGTTATCCGGTTTGTTAAGTTTATTCTAACGTCCTAACTTACTAACATAAAATAGCTTTCCCCTTCTCATCCTGGCAAAAACTACTCACACATCTTTGCTGGACAGTGACATTTTCTATAATATCAAGTTTTTCTAATTCCCTACAATGAGAGCCAATGAAATTTTTACATTCTGTAGAAAACGTCATTGAGTAAATGTTGTCGTTAGTTTATATAAAAATATATAAATATTATTATATGATAATCCTTTATACAAATGAACATACAATATACATATTACATATACCTACCTCCTACCTATCATTTCACCACTTTCAGTCATAATTTATTAGATAATAAGTCTGCAAAACAATGTTAGTGTATAATAAATGATTTTTAAAACACTGTATGGCACGTATTGCCTTGAAAAGTTACGCGCGCCTATGGATGGAACGCGTTCGAGGTCGGTTTACAAAGTAATGCAGTACTCTTGTTTTTTTTATATCGTTTTAAAAGAACATTAAATAAACTGTATATATAGGGTGTCATTAGTTTCATGTCATTAAAAAATTGGTAATGGGGAACAACCAGACAAACAGAAAAAAAAGTCTTATATAACATAGGGTCTGAAGTCCATAGTTTTGGAGAGAAAAAATGTTAAAAAATTGTTAATAAAATTGGTTGAGAACTTCTGGAATATTGAGGTAGGCAAAATATTCCAGAATAGAAGTGAAAGTTCAACCAAGTTCAAGTTCAACTCTATTGTATGCTTTGCCGGCCGTACATCCCCATAATTGGTATAAAAAGTTTAAAGGCCTGCCGCCCTTATGGAATGTTGAGGTAGGCTTGATTCAGACATTCACGTATGCTCCTATATTCGTGCACAACTACTTGCAATGTAGCCAGTCGTACCATTTTAAAAGTATTTATACAATTATTTTCTGTTGTACATCTACAAGTAATAACTTATACCATTATTTAGAATCTTTTACATTTTTTCACGATTTTTATTAAATTAATAGTAAAAATTGACAAAAATACCAAATCTAGGTTGAAAGTCAATCCCTCCACACCCTCCTATTAAATGAGCAAAGCTAAATGAAATTTTGTAGTACTTTACAAATCAGTTCGCCGCGTAACTTTGTTCAATCTGTATTCTGAATTATATGGAGCCATCATCAATCACAAAACTTTTTTTTTTCTTAAGAAGGTTAGGTTAAGTTTCAAAATATTTTTTCTTAACTAATTTATTATTACCCTTTCGAGTTTATCAAATGCACACAATAACTTATAAGTACCAAAACTACCATGATTTGTTAAAAAATACCATGAAATTTCATCATTGTAACATGTGAAAATCTCACACATCTGACAACACTGGTCAAGCAGTGAGCATGAAATTAAAATATAATCCGCCGAGTGTCACCGATAAAGTAGCGGCGGCTATCTTTGTTTCCTTTAATTTTATAATTTTTAAAAAACTAAGTGATAAACTTCGTTGATTGCCCCACAAGTCAGAGGCTCTCAAACTTTCTTTTAGAAACTATTGACCTAGGTAAGTTTTTTCCAAGGTGCTTCTAGAGGAAAAAGTAATATAGGTTTTTGTTTGTCTGGTTGTTTCCCATTACCAGTTTCATCACTCGTGCTAAGTTTGAGTTCCATACATTGAAAACTCTAGACACTGACACTATGGCTAATGACTGAATGAGTTGACACCTGGTAAGTTGTTTTTCCTTGGACGAGTAGTATTAAAAAAATTTTAGCTGCCGTTCTTGCCGAATCATTGTTTCTGTAATATAAACCTGCAATTTCAATTCTTTCTTGCACCATTTTGAAAATAATTTTAATAGGTACGAAAATTAGTTAAGAAATTAGGCACTGTTAAAATAGGTTTTAATTTTTTATATATTGGTGCTCTGTTAAACCAGCCTTTAAATATATCACGTAGTCTCTGATAATCATCACACTTGTCTATCGTTATAAACTAATAAACGCTAAAATACCATTAGAATTCCAAGTGAACGTGGATTTTAGATTTCTGGTTTCCCAAGACGCCTTTCTCGTTTTACAGGTTTACCAGTGCTTGGAAAATTATGAGCCGTAACTATCTCGATAACCGGTATTCATCTCGGCAGTGCTATTTCAATCATTTTTAATAAATAGACCGCAAATCAGTATCAATAGATTATCGTTTTTGCCGGATCGGACACGCTCCACCGAGTCAGTGATCTCAAGATTTAAATAATATAATTATCAGGTTCTTATTCGGTTCGTCTGAGAGCGACGCTAACTTGAGGATTCCAGTTAGTATACAATATTATTTGTTAACAACTGTAGTTATTACATATTGTTTACTTACATTATAAATAATAATAATTATCAAGTGTGTTGCCCCCGGCATTCCTAAACAGATAAACATACAACTGCCAATTAAGGTAAATTTCGAAACAAATGTAAATAATTTAAATCAATAAGCGAGTATATACGGGCGATTCAGAATTTAACCGAAAAAATTTAAATTTAAAATTAGTTAAATGAAAATAAAGTTAATTCATGTCATCATAATATTATAATGAGATATAAATTCAAATCAAGTCGCCATGCTTTCGCCATAAATGAAAATTTAAGACGGTTGTCAAAGCGTTTGCGTGAAATATTAGTTTAGCTGTGAATATGGAGCGTTGGTCAAATATTCAACGTTCTTTTGCGGTTGAGGCCTATTTAAAAAACCGCTGCCCAAGGAATCGCTGCTTCCACATCCAGATTTTGTAGCCAAGTCTTATACATACTAAATCCCAATGTAATATTTTATTCCCTTTAATAATAGAGTGGGGGTGATAGAGGGGGTGGCAAATATAAAAAAATAGAAGCCTTCGGTTCTCGTACACACACTAAATCCCAATTTAATTTTTTACTCCCTTTAATAATAGGGTGGGGGTGGTAGAGGAGGTGGCTGATGCCAAACAATGGTCAATCATCTAGCTACAAATCGGTTACGATCGGTGTGCCCCAAAGTATCATCTTGGGCCCAGTTATATTTTCCATTTATACATTTGATTTTAATGAGTTCCTTCAAGCATGTAATGTCCACCAATACGCGGATGATACTCAAATTTATTTGTCTTTTGATACTGATAGCTTTGCTACAGCTGTAAATTCCATAAATCATGATCTAAATATAACCTCAGAGGTCTCAAATGCTCAGAAATTAGCACTCAATGAAAATAAAACTGAACTGTTTGTGTTTGGAAAAGATAATACCTTATTAGCAAATAATCCATTATTTAAGATCACATTAAATGGGCAATTATTAAGCCCTAAGCGTATGTGCAAAAATTTGGGTATTCACTTTGTTGACAATTTAAGATTTGTGAATCACGCCAACCACTTAATTAAAAAATCTTATGGAAAACTTAAATCTCTTTATATGCACAAAGATTTGCTTGAGCCGGGTATCAAGCTAAAGCTCTGTGACTCCTTGGTTCTGTCAACTCTTTCCTATGGCGATACCTTGTACTGGCCCACGTTAACTCGGAGAGATCAGCTAAGTTTACAAAAGATCTAAAACTCCTGTATTCGCTACTGTTTTAATTTGACCTGATAAAATCTCCGAGTCAGGGTGGCTTACAATAAAGGTTTATGTTTCATTTGACAACTTTCAAGATAAACTTACATCGTGAATCATCATACCTTTTCGATAAGCTAATACGAGGTTCCAGTATTCATAGTCGTAATTCTAGACATTATCACCTATATACTGTTCCCAAATACCATTTCAAAGAGGGTTTTCCTACAATGCTGCTAAAAATTATAATAGACTCCCAGTAGATATCAAAACATCATCCAGCCTTTTGAGATTTCGAAAAAAATTAAAACAATATGCAGTGGAACTAAGAGCACGAATTCATTATTTTTTCATTTCTTTCCTTTTTTCTTTCATTATTATGTAATTAATCTTTGCTGAATTTATTCTATTTATTCTGTGATAATAGCCCAATATTTTTAATTCTTTTGTAGTTTTCACTTTTTAGATGGTTACGTGGAAGAACGAGAAATCGAACGTCGCCATCACTCCAATACTATCCTGTATACATTACTTATGGACCTAATTAGATAAAGACGTTTAGCTGATATCAGACAAAGCTCATTTTCATCTTTCTTGATATGTTAACAAACAGAACTTTCGCTACTGGGTAACGGAAAATCCTCTGCACTTGCACGAAGTACCGCTTCATAGCAAAAAGGTGTGCTTTGGAATTTTCGTGCCGTTCTTCTTTAAGGAAATTATGAACCCATTTTTATCCCACTTTTCACTTTGTATATCATTTAACTTCAAACTACATCCTAGATTATTTTTATAATTTTTGCTTGCACAAACACACATACTCATGCTTTCCAACATGTTTCTCTATTTTGGCATAATTTTGGATCTCGTAAATGTCTTTATAGGCATAGCTGGAACACGGAACAGAGCAAAACCTTCTTGATTTCGCGGGAATACTTTTGTGCACTGATTTATCCGTAAAAATAGTAGACAAAATAATACTTTACTCAACAAAAGTGAGTTTCAAATAAACGTCAATACCTACTAAACTGATTTGTTGTTCACTATTCAAGAGGTTATGCTGTAAAAATGTAGATGTCGCCCGAAATTTTTGCGTATAATAAACGTAGATGTAGATTTGTGTACGATCTGATTATCAATATTAAAAATCCTAACAAAATGCACGTTGTTTAAATTAAAAATATAACAGTTCTGAAAGTCTATGGATATACCAGGGCGAGTGTTTCAAGATTCTATTGACGCATTCATATCTTGTAATTGGATTTATCTGACTGAGTAAATTGTATCTTCTTGAATAAAGAAGTGAATCTAAGTAAATAAAATTTCTGTCGATGAAAGTATTGTCTGCTGTGCAATGTTCTTTTTGCAATTATATAACACTATAGCGATAACAATTACTGTCTGAATATCCTTGCAATCATTTTGCACAGCTTGGCATATGTATTCTCTCGGTGCTGTGCACTTCTGAATGCCTAATGCTTTCGTATCAGATTTCAGTAAAGCCGAGTTGCGAATATTATATGAAACTTTTGATATTAGTTTTCTTGGAAAGTTTGCGGATGGGCTGTCGAGAATAAAGAAAACTCATTTCATATTTTCCCGAGCGATCGTGATACCAGGAAACTCCATTATTGTTGCATAATTTTAAATTTGAATTTAAAACAAGGGCCGAACGAGGCATTGTTGTTTTTATCGCACAAAAAAAAAGTGTTGAATCGAATTTGTTGAATAATACAGGTGCATTGTGCTTGCATTTATGTATTTTTACTCGTGTGGGAGAATCGCTCGGGCCATTACGGGGTGCGTCATAAGCGAAACTTTCGTGTGTGACATCTACAATACTGTACCCCACGTCTGCTCAGGTTCAGTTTGTAATGATATCCGGGGTGGTGTACATTCAAATTTGACTCCACCCTAGCACAATCTATGATCATGAGACAATCGAACCGCTATATACAGGGTGTTTTTGAAATACATGCTTATATTTTTCTCTGGGACTCCCGATGGAATGTGAAGATTCCTATCATTTTTTTAATTTAAAAATTCAAAGAAAAAAAAATTTAGACACCTTTATCCGCTCCAATTCCCACGCGCACAACGTAAATT
This sequence comes from Leptura quadrifasciata, assembly GCA_963675555.1. Taxonomy (NCBI): domain Eukaryota; kingdom Metazoa; phylum Arthropoda; class Insecta; order Coleoptera; family Cerambycidae; genus Leptura; species Leptura quadrifasciata. Next base: position 159,555,115 of record OY776675.1, read on the forward strand.
ATTCACTCTTATTACAGTGAGTTTGCAGTGTTGTCAAATTTGCACAAAATGATCAAATTACAAATATTTAAAACACACACACAAAGTTGATATTTAATTTTATTGTTACCCTCGAAGCTCATTCCCAGGTTGTAAGCCTTGCACTTTCTGTACGTGATAAGGATGCAGCTCCTGTTCCTTCAAAGTACGCCACACTACAAATTCGGATACTCCAATTTGTGCAGAAAGCCTGCGAATACTTCAGGTTTTTCTTCTAAAATTAGTGGTTCAGCATCCAGTGTCTTCCGACAGCTTGTACGACCGCTATAATGAGCAACGGGTTGAAAATGTCCATGGTCTCTTAATGTTGAACAGCTGACGCAAACGTTCTGTCACGAGGAACGCGGATACCGTTTCGTGTAGACATGCGAGCTTGACGAGCATTTAAACACAGTATTTCGCTATTAACACGTATAGATCTGTCGTAAACTATCGACGGATCGCTACTACCTGCTACTTCGCAACGGCGCACTAAAAATAAGCAACAAGTTCACAGTCAAGTATCACATGGAAACTGATCAGTGGCGTAACTCGATAATAATCGATAATTATTTGCAATATTCAAAAATTTATTTTCTCGTCGATTTTTTGGTTTTTGGATAAATATATATTGTTCCACGACTATTGACGAATCTGTATTTAAAAAATACCCTGTATAATATAAAATTTCTATGAATGTGAAGGAAAATAATAGTACGCCAGTGTATCTAATTTTTCTCCCATTTCCAAATAAACGATAGCTCTACGCCAAAACCATTTCCCTTCATTTAAAGCCAAATTCGAAAGATGTAGGTGAAGCCAATTAATAAATGTATGTACGTGTGCAACGACATTTCTTAGAAGATGAGTTCATGCCAAGTAAATTAATCATTAATTTTGGCGAAACACCGACTTGGGAAAAGTAGTTTTTTTCAGATTAATGACCTTATTTCACTATTTTAACAATCTGCGTTCTGCACACATAGCGCAGTTATTGTTGGAACGTTTTTTAAATAATAATTAAAAGAAATTTATTTTAGTTTCTACCTTTTTTGTAGCATTTAGTAATAGTTGCAGTCCAATAGGGAACTGGAAAGTAGTATACACACTAAATAAGAACTATTGGTGACTTTTTGAGAAAACTTCTAGAACATTCTACTCCGGATTTTGTAGAACTACTTGACTTGAACCTGATATAGACTTTAAATAAGGCTTGTTATTACTGTTTCGAGAACTTTTTGATGGAAACTAGAAGTATGGCTGCCGAAGATATGTTCGCAGAATTAAGAACAATGATGTTAGACCAACGTCAAGACAAAAAAGAACAAGGAAATAGACGTCAAGAAGACAAAGAAGAACAAGAAAAATGACGTCAAGGAGAAAAAGAAGAACAGAAGAGACGTGAAGAAGAAAAAGCAAGAAAACGTCAAGAAAAAAAGGAAGACCAAGAAAGAAAAAACAAGAAAAAGAACTCGAGAAGGACGAACAAGAAAGACGACGTGAAGAAGAAAAAGAAGAACAAGAAAGACGCGAAGAGGAAAAAGAAAAGGAAGAATTGAGAAAATTCTACAGGTACAACAAGATGCTATCCTGTCAGCCCCATTAATGACATTAGTGGTTCATTAAAGGTCAAGGAAAAAGTAGTTAAAGAAAAAGTTGGTAATGTCGAAGGAGGAATTATTGTGTAACAAGGAAGGAGCTATTGACCATTGTTAAATCCGTGGACCATTTTCACTAGTATCTTTACGGACAACACTTCAAAATCGGGACTGACCATGTTGCGTTAAAATGACTATGGCAGTTGAAAAGCCCAGAAGATCAACTGGCTCGTTGGATGGAGAGGTTGCAGCAGTATGACTTCAGAATTGAACATTGACCTGGGAAATCTCATAAAAATGCAGATGCACTATCTAGAAAACCGTGTAAAGATCACTGCAAGCACTGCTATCGAGTTGAAAAAGCGCAGGGCATGGTAACAGTGAATGCGGTTCAGATAGATGTCCCAGATGATTGGACGAAAGAAACTCCAAGGAAAGAACAACTTGAACGACAGTGTAATAATGCGGCCAAAATAGATGGAGGTTTCGGACAAGTGTGGAGCTGAAGGCATTGTGGGCACAATGGGACTCCATTTCGGTTGCAGATGGACTGTTAAAGAGCATGAGAAAGTCCAGATGGGAAGGAAATTACCATGCGTCTAGTGATACAGACTCTGTCGAATCCCGAAAGTACTTCAGGAAATACATGATGGAATGTCCAGGGGACATATTGGTGTGAATAAGACCCTGACTAAAGTACGGGAACGATTTTATTGGATAAATAGTCGTCAAGATGTGGAGGCTTGCTGCCATAAACGCAAAGTTTGTACAACCACCAAAGGGCCACAGACAAGGAGTAGAGGCCAAATGAAGCAATATAATGACGGAGCTCCTTTCGAGAGGATTGCTATCGATATAGAGTGAGCCCATTCCCAGTAACAGATGATGGCAATAAATACATCCTGGTTGCTATGGACTATTTTTAGTATAAAAGGCCCGAAGCTTATGCTATTCCAAATCCGAAAGCAGTTACTGTTGCTCGAGTCCTGTTGGATAACCTTGTATGTCGATTTGGTGTACTCCTGAGTTACACTCAGATCAACGAAAAAACTATTCCTATTTCAGAAAATTTGTGAAATATTGGGCATTCACAAGACTCAGACAAGCACTCTTCATCCCCAGTCAGATGGAATGGTGGAACGACGTAATAAAACTATGAAGGAACATCTTTCTAAGGTGGTTCACAAGAACCAGCGAGATTGGGATCGACACGTACCATGTTTCTTAATGGCATACAGGGCTGCCATTCATGATACTACCAAACGGACGCCTGCTCGTGTAATATTTGGGCACGAGATCAGACTGCCATGTGACTTGACATTTGGCACACCAGATAAGGAGCCACTGACTATGGATGGCAGATGAATTTAGTCAACGTCGGAGGGATGTCCATGACTTCAAGTTAGCATAGCTAGTGATGGAATGAAGGCTCGTTATGACTGGAGGGGAACGTCAGCAGGGTTCAAGGAGGGACATCTGGTTTGGTTATATAACCCACAGCCAAAGAAGGGAAGTTCTCCGAAGCTTCACCTACTTTGGGGAGGACCGTATTCTGTCATCACTCGGATAAATGAAGTTGTTTACCGAATTCAACGTAGTAAGAAGTCCAAGATGAAAATCGTGAACAGACTGGTGAAGTATGTCGGGGACTCTGAATTGCCTGACCGGGACATTCAGGCTTAAGGAGGGGGCAGTGTTATGCGCATGCCTACGCCACTGCCTTATGGAAAATTTGAGAAGGGCCCAGAAACGCCGCGAAGGATAGACTGGAAAGTTCTAGAATAATCACCACGGATATATACAAAGTGGATCCAAATGCACGGGGGACAGTTATATATTAGATGAGCAAGTGATAAGATGAAATAAGAAACAGTACCAAGTTGTGACTTGAAGTAGTGAATTTATGCTAGATTAAAGTATAATTAGTTGTATTATTTTAAGGATTAATTATTGTGATTTTAAATGATTAATAAATCAGTGGTTTATGAAGATTCTTGTTGCAATTTATTGAACCTACGTACAGGGCGTTTACTGAAGATTGTAAACACGTAACAAGAGGAAGTTACCTTAACCGTCTAAATTAACGGCTTTGTAAAGTTTTATTTTTGCAAATAAAAATTTTATTAAGGAAGTTTTTATTTTTTCTTTATAACATTTAAGATAGAAAAAAAATCAGAATTCTTTAAATAAAAAGTTCTTGATTAAAATCATGATTTTAATCAAATGACATCGGCTCAACCCTGAGACTGGACTATATGTGTTTTTAGTCATCAACTTACGATTTTATCTTCTTTCATCGATAAAGCGAATTAAATTGTTGGTTTATTAAAGATTATAAGATTATACGTTTTTGCCATAAAAAATCATTTAAGTATGCATTATTTTTAAATGTGTCATAAACAAATTCAGATATCTCAGTAAATTACAAAAAGCCACTAGGCATAGCATTTTTCACATGCAGATTAAAAAAATATATATTTCGATCCGAGTTTCGATCATTACAGTCGGAGATATTTTTTATTTAAACGGCAGCCATTCAAATAGTTAAAGATTTTATTACACTACACATTACACGCGCCATTATTTTTCGCTTAAAAAGCAATTAAAGAAGCAATTGAAATCTAAGTACTTCGATAATAAGGCCTCGTGCAGGTGACGTGATACATTTGGTTGGAGGCAAAACAACAATATTTTGGTTATCAATTCGTTTACCGAGTTCTTTATAGTTTTATGAACGATTTTGATTTTTTCGATTACAATTTTTTTTAGTTCCCCAACGCTCATTTCGTTGGATATCTACCCATCGGATTTATTTTTCTGAAAACGTTAAAATAAAATACACTGTTACCTCCTTCCGCTTATTATATATTTCTGGGAAAGAATTGCGGCGACATATGCGGACGACTAGCTGGTTTAAGCCGGAGCAAAGAGTCGTGGATCCGGAGTATTCGTAAGAGTGGAGAAACTTACCCTTTTCGAATGTAAAGCATAAATGACAGATTGTTGTTTAGTTCGAGAAAAGGAGACAAAGAGAAATTGATGTTAATTGGGCACCATCTATAGTGAAAATCAGTAGAGTTGTCTCTTTTTCTCAATTCAATTCAATTCAAAACTTCTTTATTTGACAGTAGCTTATGCAATTACCTCCCCAAGGCCTAACCCTGGTCCGACCGTGCAACCATTGCGTTATTCGCTGTGGCGGATTGCAGGACCGGGCGGACTAGGACTGGTTCGATTTTAAAACAATTAAAACTTATACCTAGGCTCTTTCTGCAGAATGCAGATTAAAAAAGGTGATCAAATTTACAAACATCTAAAAAAACAGATTCAACAAAACTTAAAATTACACTTTTATTTGTAGCTCGCGCACTTCACTGTTTCTAATTTGGCTGTTGATGCTGGTACCTCAATCTGGACGAGGAACCATCTGCGAGACGTGCAAATGCCGGGCTGCACATAGGCTGGTCTAAACTTTGGTTTTAAAAAATTTTGGTTTTCGGAAAATTTTGATTTTGTTATAAAATTTTGATGGAAAATGAATTTAGAGACAAAAATCCCTTTTTCTTGAATAACCAGTTTCCTATAGATTAGACTGAAATTGTTGGTAAGATAAACAAAAAGATTGTGTAAAATGAATGATAAAATCTATTACATGAATAAATAAATCAATTTGTATAATGCGCAATACGAAATTTTAATTATTTAATAATATCGGCGTTTTGTGAGGATTTAGCAAATATATTTCATCTTGTAGGATATAGTAAATAACAGGTTAATGAGAAAGGTAAGAAAAATAACCATATGTACTTTCATAGTAAACAAGAATACAAAGATCGAAATATAGGTATATGAATGTAAATAAATGTTTTGTAGACTTGAAAAAAAAACATGACTGAGTTCCTAAGATATAAAAATATGTACATAAAACAATGTGACATGATTTAGCAGTTATACAAGGAAAATTCTGACAGTTGAAAACAGTTTCACTTACAAAAACTGAATCAAAATGCTATACAGATCGTACTAAATATAAATAAAATACTAGTTATTATATAAAATTGTTAAATGGACATAGGCCATGTAATAACAGTAAGATGAGAAAAACAATCGTGCAAAGTTTCAAGAATACTGAGGTATCTCCAAAAGAACAAATTTCATTTCTAAAGGCAAAATATCAGGTACCACGAAGAATTTGCACACGATAACAACTAAATTGAATATCTGTTTTCAGGCGGATCTCCACTTACATCCGCAATATGGGCGGACTTTAGTATGAAAAGATATATATAAGAGCACATGGGAGCAGACTTACGGTGCATTACCTCATTCCGTTAAACTAGTAACAAAAGTCATTGCGCGCAGGAACGCACTTAAAATATTTAGATCGGCAACTCATTCGTTCAATTTTAACAGCGCGCGTTACGGTCTGGTATTAGTATTATGTACATTCTAATACATGTGAATTTTAAGTACGGCTCCACTATTTCGTCCGCAAATTGAATCGCTTACCTTTATAGGTTTTTGTACGTCGGCTTGTTTGATAACACCATCCCAAATGGTTCAGCGCCGTTAATAATGACCTCGTAAAGTGTTTATTTCATTTATTTATGTGCACGGAAGCTCTGAACGATACTATAACTGACTGCACAGAAGATTTTAGTTCTAGTCTTCTGTGCTGACTGTAACAATGAATAGGAGAAGTGAATTGGTTTGTTGAGAGGGAAAATTACAAATGATGATGGATACAGAAATACGCGTCAGTAAAGCAGTTTTTCTTAAGCTTAAAATTTCAATGAGAGAGTTAGACAATCTGTATTATCCATATTCTCATCGGGTGAACAAGATTGGCCACCCTATCTCCAGATCTGAATTCCATAGAGCATATCTGAGGTAAACCTGAAAATACAGCCCAAACAGACAAAGCAAGGAATAATTACGGTGATTTGACGAATGTGATTTTAGAAGAATGACGAACCATTTCCGGAATTTCATTAGCGACTCTTGTGATTTTACTCCATTAACTACAGTCACCCCTATATTAACCCAGTGTATTAATTTAATTTCAAAATAAACCAAATTCATAACCGTAATTAGCTGTCATTAGGTACTTGAAAAATAGCTGTCAAATATTTTAAGTATTAGTTAAGAGTCATTCAAACATAATAAAAAAATCTTATTTAGACCATTGGTCCTGATATTAGGTACACCCTCTGCAAAGAACAGCTTACTTTTGACGACCTTGCAAAACACGGATATTAACCCTCTCGGCGACACAAAAATTGCTGTCAATAGCATCTTAAGGTGCTTGTTACACAGACAATTTTTACAATTATTGCTCGGCGACTACCGCCAGACCTAGTGGAGCAATTAACAGAAACACCACAGAAATAAACACCACAGAAATCACACAACCCCCAATTCGAGAAGCCAGAGGCTTGTGCGGAAGGGGAATTTCCTTCGACAGTGTCAGTGCCGGAGAGTAGTTATTCTATGCGGGTTCTGGCTCACTGAGTAGAGGAACACTGGGGGTTCTTCATGACGTCATGAACTGGATGGCATGTGTCCATCAGGATATGAAACAGATTTTAAACAACTATAAACAGGTTTTAAACAGGTCTCAAACAGCTCTAAACAGGTCTCAAACAACTATAAATAGGTTTTAAACAGATATAAACAGGTCTCATACAGATATAAACAGGTCTAATACAGATATAAACAGGTTTCATACAGATATAAACAGGTCTTAAATCACAAAGGCTCCTGATGGACACATGCCATCCAGTTCATGACGTCATGAAGAACCCCCAGTGTTCCTCTACTCAGTGAGCCAGAACCCGCATAGAATAACTACTCCGGAGCCAGGATTCGAACCCGGTGGCGCGATACCCGTGTGATTAATCGCGATTGCCACCTCGCGTTTTAACCCACGCGGCTATCGGCCAGACAGACAGACAGAACAATAAAAAGGCGCTACTAGAAGGGCAATTTTTACAGTCATTATTTGCTTGGTTGCTAAGTTTGGGGGTAGTTTTCGAGCAATTAATTGCTGTAAAAACTGCCCGTGTAACGGAACCTTTAGCTTCATAGGCAATATCTCGATTTATAACAAAAAAATTTCTCGTACCATCATAACCACCAAAACTGCTCTGACCTCCTAGCAAATGAAATACTAAATTCTACGTGTGAGATGCCGTATAAATAATTGTAGTTGTAATTGCGATTAAGTTGTCCATGACCTCCGTAGATAAAAATAAATACAACAGATGCGAACTGCGGAACAACTTGTCAGGAATTTGAACGTTAATTTATGGCTATCGGCTTGATATAATCAAGCAAAAGTTGGTTAAAGGAGGTAATCTCAGATTAGGGAGGTAATTATCCATAGAACTGTGGCCCTTCTAGTAAACGAAGACCGATTTTTAATTTATCGGTCGATAGTTGCATACCGCAATAAAAATATCTCTCAATAACATCTGGAATGTGTGTAACTATCATTGGTGGCCATTAGATATTTTTATATCAATTTTATTACCCGTATCATTTGCTGTTAACGATGCTTTATTAAAGAAATATTTACTTTGGACTATTGAAAAACAGGAGTGTTTGCGTAAACAACTTAATTTTACACGCAAAAAACGTTATTTTGTTGGATAAATGCATATCCCATAGGCAACAACAAAATAAGGACTATTACGTGATCGATCCCAATTAAAAAGAAAAAAATCGGTAAACTAAGGCGAGTCCGTATGGCTCTGAAGGGCCACAGCAAAAATAAAAAAAGTAGAAATTTCTACTTTTAAAGTAGAAATTTCTACTTTTCAAAGTAGAAGTAGTAGACAACTTGATTTCCCAAATTTCAGAATTTTATTTTTAAAACTGTAGAAAAAAGGGAGGGGGTACTTTCTGGGTCCCCCGGAATATACCGAAAATCAAAAAATAATTCCGAGAATAAATCAAACCAGAGGTCTATTAACGAGTCTATTAATGAGTTATATTAGCAAACATTTCTGTAAAAAATTAATTGCCAGAAAAATGGAATTTTCCGAGGAATTTTCAGAGCGAATTTCCTGAACGGCTGCAGGTTTGGGAAATCCGAGAAAGCTTTGGAAAAAGCTGAAATTTCGAAGCTGTTTATAAAAATTAAAAAATGCGTTTGGTATAGTTCAAGCAGGAAAATCCTGAGACAGAAGAAACCCAAGAAAATTTTACGACCTCATTAAAATACTGGTACTCTTTTTTAGTGCTGTTCGCAAATTGACTCGCTTACCTTTATAGGTTTTTAATGTGCGTCGGGTCTCGGGGTCGTTATTTGATGTCAGGCTTGGCGCCATGGCAAATGGGACCCCTCTCAAAAATGTTTGGGGCAATTATTTTTTTAAAGAAATACCTTATATGCTCGCTTATATGTTAATAAAACTGATTAATAGGCTCCTAGTTCGTTTTACTTTTTGATTTTTAGTATAACTTACGTAATAAATTTTGAAAAATAAAAAAAGGAAAATAAATCTCATAGTTTTGTTCATCGTCCTACCAAATATATTTTCTTAATTTTCATAAACAGCCAAATAAGAGAGGATATATAGTTCAAGTAATAAATTCCCGAGACAGAAAAAACTCAACAAAAACTTTACGACATAATTATATCGCCGCGAGCCATGGCGCCAAGCCTGATATGAAACATTCCCGACGCACATTAAAAACCTATAAAGGTAAGCGAGTCAATTTGCGAACAGCACAAAAAAGAGTACCGGTATTTTAATGAGGTCGTAATGTTTTTGTTACGTTTTTTATGTCTCAGTTTCTTCCTACTTGAACTATACCTACCAAGATTTCAACACGATGTCTGGACTATAAAACCACAAGAATATTTTGAGAGGTGTTTTACATTCATTAAGTTCCTAGATATAAATACATTGGTAATTCGATAGGAATTTAATCTTTCAAATCCAAACGAAGTTTACAGCTCTGCTTTACAAATATTTATTTAGCCGTTTAGCAGCAGATATGTAAACAAAATTATAGGTTGTTCATACACAGAATATTTTTAGCAAACTTTTTATAGGTGGCTAAGCATCAATTGATTAAAAAAATAACTTTGTAAGTGTAAACATTAGCAAAATAAGTACACATGAAAGGAAATATTGAGAAAATTGTGTACAAAAGAAATAAATGCAATTTGTTTTACTTATTAGAAGTCGTGCGATATATACTGTAATAAAATAACATAAATTAAGTAGGTATATAATCACAAGGTATAGGTAGGTACATGGCACATTAGACGCAAGGCTTTTGACATATTTCTTTTGGCAAACTGATCCATGTTATACCTAAAATATTTAATTAAAAATATACCTATCGCAATACACTTCTATTTTATTTCTCTGATCGTTTCTCTTAAAGTCATAGTTACATCACATTTAAAACAGGTGAACGTGCTATTTGCATTCTATCGGCAAAAGTTATATGATTATGATATAACTTTTCCTATTTAAAATGCCACATAGCGATTACTATTACAGGTTTTGCTCGGATAGGTATTCTAAAAATTTGCATAACAAACGGTATACTGTCATCTGTCACTTACATTGCAAAAATCAATATTGTGCACGTACCTCTCGCTAATTACCGCATACATTAAGAATGAAAGTAATTTAAGAAAAAAGTCAACTTACACTTCCAAAATCCGATCACCCTTTCGTATACCGGCTTGTTCTGCGGCCCCCCTTTCCAGAACTGCACTGACATGTTGCAGGGGGGCGTATAGCTCCCCATTTATGCTCCTCAACTGACCCCCTTCACTCACTTGTCCCCTTACATTAAACCCGAATCCAGTCTCAGTCTTATTTATTGTTACGACACGGGGTCCATTTGACACTCTCATATTATTATCTATTCGTGCACCACTTCGGACAACCGCATCAGCGTCGGCCATATTTTGACGTGACTATCGAGCACGTTTACGTTCTCTTGTTTTGTACCCCTACTCCGATAAATTAGAGAACTGACCTTGCGTACTGTAGCAAATGAGAAAAACTTTATGCATTTGAAGGACTGTTGCCAGATGTGCAGATTTATCATATGATGTACTACTAATTCTGAGTGATAAAATAACTGGGTATTTATACAATTTAAGCAGTAAATGAAAGTCTGAAGAAAAATAAAAATAAATTCGGTCTATTAATTAGTTGACCGATAGTACAACAGAATGGAGGATATTTTGCTGTTCAATTGTTTAGGAGCAATTTTGATTTAGTGGTAACGGTGGATGGAATAAATGAAGTTGTTTCTCATTCGTAAGTCTTGCTAAACAAATTATTACTTGAAAGTGACATATGGATGAAAATGTATTTTATTATAAAACGAAATCCGTGACTGTAACTTTCGGTTTAATAAATTTCTGCCTTATCTATTGGTTTTAGTTCAATCCACTCGGCAACATTGATAGGTATAGAAAGAAGTGTTTTCAGTTTTATGACATTGCAGTTGCCGAATTTTGGATTTCGGGCATACCTCTTGCTCTCGGAGGTGGATAACTGCAGAATATCTGGAATATCACGCCAACGGTAACCAAAGAAGCTTGAATTTAACGATTTTCAATGTATTGCTTTTATGCATGTCCTGGCATCTGTTGACGTAATTTTGCATTATGAATACATTTTCGTCTAATTAATTCTACAGAAATCTTTAAAAATATGGCAAGTACGTGATATATTCGAAGAATCATGAACATACTTACATCTACCGGCTACCATCGCAAGTATATAGCTTGGTGGTTACAGGCATTTTGTTTTACACAAGATAGGAATGGTCTAATGAAAGACTGCATAACTTTTCTTTCTCCTTAGGACTCTTTTGAGATTAAAAAATTGACAAGTGAAAACGCAGCTGCTCTAATGGGCAATGAAATAATCATCCGACAGGACGGCAAAAATGCCAATATGATGACTGCAAATAACACAAAAGTGCAGAAGTAATTAAAAAATTATGCAATGAAATTGTTGCTTCCTTCTCTCCTCGTTACAAATCGGTGATCACTTCAGAAGTTATATAACTCATCACATCTCCTCCCGACAGTTAAAGAAGTAAATTTGTCATAAAAAAAGGAATTTAGTCTAAAATTAAATATTTTTACAGTTCTAGCACACACTTAACTTTTTTGTAACATGATTTTCGAAGGAGAGATTCTGATCAAAGATAACACCCAAGTTGTTTACTTCACTGCTTAGATTTATTACACTATTATTCAAAACAATATAAGTTGTTTGGCAATTTTTTGCTCTAATGGTTAATGTGTTGGTACCAATGCACACTGCAACGGATTTGGATGCATTTAGTTTTAATCCATTGTCACTCGACCATTCACTTAGTAACTGCAAATTTATATTCAGCTCGCTGACGAGGTGATTAATGTTTTCAGGAGGACATGATTTGTATAACTGGCTGTCATCTGCATACAGGTGTAGGTTCCAGTCATGTCCTATGATATGAGGTAGATCTGCAGTAAATATAATAAAGAGTATGGGGCCCAGTATGCTCCCTTGTGGTACTCCATAGCAAACATTTATTTCATCTGATATGTTACCGTTTAATTTAACAGTCTGGTCTCTGTTACTAAGATAATTTCTAAACCAGTTTAGGAAGGTGGAGCTAATGCCATAGTAATTCAATTTAGCTAAGAGAAGAGGGTGGTTAATGGTATCAAATGCTTTACTGAAATCCAATAGAATGAGATATGTTACATGAGAGTTATCAATACCTTTAGTTAAATCATTTGATATTTTCATTAACGCAGAGCTAGTACTATGGTGTTTTCTAAATCCTGATTGAATTTCTGGTAGTACATGGTTTGCTTCTAGGTGGTAGATAAGTTCTTGCGATACAATTTTTTCGAGCAACTTTGACATTGTAGGGAGAATATTGATTGGACGAAGTTCTTTGAGTTCAATAGCTTTTGGAAATTTTGGTAATGGTAGAACAATTGCTTTTTTCCATATTGTTGGAACAACACCAGTTTCCAGGGAAATATTTATGATATGTGCCAAAGCTTGCTTGCAATATGGAATTGCATATTTTAACATTTTAAGATTGACGTTGTCTACACCAGTGGCATTTGATCTGATGGTATCAAGAGTATTTTCTACTTTATCACTGGTTATAGGATTTATTGTGCTACGAGGGTTAATATTATTCCGTATGTTAGAGGAATAATAGTTCAGGGTATCTTGGTTTACATTCATATTACCAGCAGATTCAATGAAATATCTATTTATCACGTTAACATCTTGAAGGGCAGAATCAATTTCATACGAAGGTTTGGCATGTATATTCCAAGATGAGAAATTTCTCCATAATTTTGCTGGGTTATATTTGTTTATTTTAATTTGGTTTTGAATATATCAAATATTTCAATTACCCCCCTTTAGAAAACGTGTCGCCCCTTAAAAAAAGGATTAGGGCAAATTGTGATATATGTGATGTGTGTGTCTGGTCGATAGCCGCGTGGGTTAAGGCGTGAGGTGGCAATCGCGATTAATCACACGGACATCGCACCACCGGGTTCGAATCCTGGCTCCGGCACTGACACTGTCGGAGGAAATGTCCGCGTTTTTTCAATGTGTAACCTCCTTCCGCACAAGCCCTGGCTTCTGGAATTGGGGGTTGTCTAATTTCTGTGGTGTTTATTTATTTATTGTGTCAAAGAATTTAACTGAAGCTTTGCAAAAAAACGAGGAAAGTATCATTGCAGGAATATGATAAATGAAATAAATGTATTAGCACAAATTTATTTATATCCTAAAAACGGCAAGTGGTGTTAAAAGAATTTTAAAAAAACACAAATATCATGATTTTAAATTAAAACTGTACAGACATTACATCCAGGTGACCAAAATAGAAGACTCACTTTTTGCAGTTAGTTCAGAAGAAACTTAAATGCCAATCAATGTTTTCATAATAAGATCTAATGGTCAGACGAAATAACGTTTACAAATTGGGGAGTCTTTAATAGCATTTCTATGGCATCATTAATCCTCGCCTTACACAAGAAGTGAGACCTCGGATACGATACTCCATTAATTTAAGGTGTTAATTGGAAACACTCTAATTGGGCCCAAGTTCATAGAGGGTAATTTAAATAGTATAAAATACCTAAATTTATTAGAAGAAGTTGCTGACGAATTGCCTCTTGCATTTTTTCAAAATTCTAATTGGTTTATGTAAGATGGATGTGGGTCAAATAATTCAATTGTCGTCTGGGCATATTTGAATATGTGGTTTCATAGAAGGTGGTTGGGCACATATGGACCTGTAAGGTGGCCACCTCGCTCTTCTTGTTTAAACCCCTTGGACTATTTTTATGGGGGTATTTAAAAAATAAAGTTTACTACGAAGCCGTAGGTGATGTAGATCAATGGCATCAAAGAATTATTGATACTTTTAATGACGTAACTCCAGATATGGTAGCTAATGCCACAGTACAAATGTCAGCAAGAACACATGTTCAAATATGCTTTTAGAGGGCGGAATATTAAAACATAATATTTTTAGTTGCAAACTCCTCTATAAAATCCTTATTTTACTATAAGGAACATAACCAGACTGCAACCAACAGCTACTCTCCGGGCCATGTGCCCCGCCGAGCGCTGAATTACAAGTTACAAGCCTGGCGCGTTAAGTGTAATAATTGCATATTACCATCAAAAATGCCTACCTTGCACTGACGAGAGCCAAGAGCTCGAAACTGCAGTCTGCAGGTGGTGTGTGACGACTGGCAAGAGAGCTCCTTTAAGTAGGATCAGTCTTTCGACTGGTGTTTGTTGCAATCGAAGCATTGGCGTTTTTTTTATGTTTTGTAGAAGGCGTTTATTTGAGGAAGGTGGTACGCCTACTACAAAATATTATTTTTTCCCACCCCTTCGAGGGATGAGAAAAACCCCCGGGATTGGTATACAACCCTTTTCAATTTCTTAAAAAAAAATCAAATATCCACCCCTTTGAAGGGTGAAAATAATCCCCCCACCAGTGGCGGTTACACAATCCTAGTTACCTACCACCTTCCTCAAAGAAACACCTACGAAGTAATAATTTCTATAAAAAAAAAATCAAATATCCACCCCTTTGAAGGGTGAAAACCCCCGGTGGTGGTTACACAATCCTGGTCATCTACCACCTTCCTCAAAGAAACCTTCCTACATATTATTTTTTTCCCAAAAAAAGAGAAAAATTTCCACCTCTTTGAAGGGTGACAACACCCCGGGGATGGTAACATAACCGTGGTCACCTGCCACCTTCCCCACAGAAACATCTCCTGTGCCTCCTGTAAAATATCAATTTTTTTTCCACAACAAAAATTTAACAGTTAGTCGAAAAATTGGGGAAAATAAACGGGTTCACGAAAAAAGGCACTTTGGGGGTGATTTTTGGCCAATTTGAGAGGGTGCCAAGGAAAAAAAATTGCGGGACCCCCACCATCCTGTTCAGCGACCTCGCTCTGGCAAAAAAAAGCAAAATCCCGACTCCTGACATCAACTAATAGTATTAATTCCAATATTTTTTCTTATCCAGTGTCGTATTCAGCCACATATATATGTTATTAATGGTTTAAAAGTAGCACAACGCTCTATTTTCAATATTTTTGATGGTAGCTGTATTGACAATGACAAATTATACAAAAAAAACACAGGACAGTATTTAAAAAAAAGTTACCGGTGGCTCAGCTTAAGCGAAACTTTTTAATTAATATCTGATTATACAGAGTTATAGCTACATTAAGACCTAATGAGAAACCTAAATAGATTTTTTTTTGATATTTTGTTAAATAAGGACAATAAAGTGAAAAAACGAAAACCTAAAATTTTCCATTTTTTAAGATATTGTTACGTGCTTACAATTTTCAGTAAACATTTTGTGGATTCGAATAACTTGCAACAAGAATTTTCACAAACCACTGATTTATTTAATCACTAAAATTACACTAGTAAATACTTAAAAATCACACAACTAATAATAACTTAATCTAATATGAATTCACTACTTTTAAAACACTATGTACTTTTCTTCCTAAACTTGACAACTTTATCTAACCTAAAAACTCTGTATTGCCTACTTCACTCAACTGAACTCTTCTTCTACAAACTGTCTCTGTAACCAGAACCACAGACTACCCAGAACTGTACTGGATACTAAACTGAACTGTTCCTTATTCTTCACTAAACTGTACTGTTCCCCCATCTGCTGGCTTCACCTCTTTATATACCCACTTGGAATTTCCAGAACTCTATTTCTAGAATTCTCCATAGTTTTCTACTATGTACTAGATGACTGTTCGTCAATTGGCTCATAGATGGCGCCACCCTACTAGTCAGGGAGTAACAGAATAACAGGTACTTAATCACATCTTTCCTCGTTAGAGGGCAGCACATAACACTATTTCGAAAACTATAAAAGATACTAGGAACCTCAAAAGGTCGTTTGATTTGTCCCGAAATTACACAATTTTTCCCCATTAACCTTTCCTGTATCTTCTATACTGTCCCTGTGAATTAGTTGGGATCCTGTATTCACATTTCAGATTCATAAGTATAAATAAATATCAAAGCGTGCCATGGCATGATTTTCTGAATATCGCATTGCTATTAGTCGGTCGGTCATAAACTCCCGTCCATTTGTTTACATTGTAGGATTCTGCAAAGCGAATACGCTATTCTTATTGTTATATTGTGACTGCATAAAAAATCAAACAACAATGGCAAATTACATGTTTTATTTCAATATTACAATAGATGTGATTTTACATAAAAAATGTAACATTAAATGACCATTACGAAATGACCACGAAAAATATTGTGCAGAACAATTATTATTGAAATGTGACTAGAACTTATATTACTTTGGTCTTAACAAAAAAAAATAATAATAATAAAATCGAAAAATGTTAGTACAAAAAAAAGCTAAAAATACATCTTATCGAGAAAAATGCGATGAATAATAATATCAAAAGGGACGATTTAGCTGCTTTCCTCACTATTAACTAATACATAATTTTAAAAGCAACCTATCGGATACATATTCTCTAATATTAGTATTGGATGTTCCACTAGACAATTCATAACAAATATCAAAGTAAATGAGAATTTTGTGATGGCACAAAAAAGTCTTATTAAATGCATACACCTAAATATTCGTTATTTCAATGTAATTGACGTATAAAAATATGATATTTTATATAGGTATCATAAAATAATCATTTTGGCAGTCTAAAAATAACACATTTTACATAAAAATGACTTAAATCACAGGTCGTGAAATTCACAATGAGCAACCGAACACTTTAGGACTTGTCAGCCTTAAAAATTAGTGTTGGTGGATATAGGCCAGTTCTATACTGTTCATTCACTTTTCCAATCATATAATCATTTACAATTTCCAGTAGAGTGAGCTGATATTCTGATTTGTTGCTAAACTAGTAGCCAAGTAGAATGGGAAAATTTGGATGAAATAAATCAGAGCGGGTTGAAATTTTGGCAACAGGCTTATTTTGAAAGCCCTCACCCATAGACGTGTGCATATTTTACAGTAAAATTGACACTTCCCATGTTTTTTTTGCGAAAAATCGATTTTTTTGCCTATTTTCTCCTCCCACAGTACCACAAAATAAGCCTGTTCCCAAAATGTCAGCCCGTTCTAAATTATTTCATCCAAATTGATAAATTTCGTCCCATTTTATTAGGCTATAGTCTACTTGGTGGTGACTTGAAGTGCTGCCAGCTTATTGCTAGTATTATTATAATAGAAGAAAACGTATACACTTCTTCCAGCCCCTTATTTAAACTGTTTTTGGGAGAACAACTTATGTTTATACAATTCGATTATCTAACTTGAATCTTTATCTTCTATTCCTTTCCAAGCTTTATTTTGATGATTTTCATTTGCAATTTGAATCATTCTTTGCTTTGATTCCAATGGCAAAGTTAAATCCGTCAATTATTCCTAACTTTTCGCAACACAGTACACAGTATTTCAACTGACAGTTTAATATTAACAAAATGCTATCGATCTCGAAATTTTCATGCTATCTCTTTGTGAACGTTGATTTGTATAGTCTACAGCATCCATTTCTCTTTATGATTCACATAAATAACTGTTATGTAACCTCCTGTAATGTAGTTTACATGATACAGAAGATATGTTGGACAATTCACCAGGTCGTTATGAATCTCACGAACTGTACGAACAATCTTAAAAAGTAGAATGTTAGCTAAATGTGATTTTTCTCAGTAAAAAACTGTTTAAAAAGCTGGGTTAATAATTAAGGTATCACTACAACTAGGTATAATAAAATATTTTTGGGTATAAGTAGAGTAAAATTAAATTAGTTTAATACATTATAGTTTTTATGCTTAAACTTTTCCTTTTTGGTTTGATCAGATCCTTTTAAGTTATAAATATGTAATAATAGTTAGATGTTTAATAGTCATCGAGACTATAATTTTAAAATGCAAAGGTGGGTTGAGTATTTTATCACAAGTTCGAATAGTTTTCAAAATGATAAGTTTTGCTTTTTTAGCAATTTATGGTGTAGCTTTATTTACAAAAATGTAAAAAATCATTTTGAGAAAGTTCTTAAAGTTCATCTAGCTGTTCCACTGTAGCACATAGATGTCCCTGAATACTGAGAAAAAATAACTCGGAATAATCTCGGAACGAGAATTGCGAAATTTAATATGCTTTTTACACTATTTCTGCAAGAAGAATCTATTACATCATTTGTTCCCATAGCTGATCAAATTTTGATACGACTTATCCAGCATATTTCACTGATTATTGTTTCATTGACTCAATTCAAATAATACTAGATATGAACCTTAAGAACAAAACTGTGCATATTTATAAATTGATTATTAAATGTACGAATGTGAGTTAATTTATTTTCTAAAATTATATATTTTTTTCAGTTCTTTTGATTTTTTTTATTGTAGGACACAATTTGCAGGTTCCTTTTTAATAAAAATGAGATATTGTCGCTGCAAATCCATTTAAGGTTTATGTAAAACTTACTTATATATTTTCTACAGCGCATGTAACTTCATATGGAGACATCGATCTATTTGGTTTTTTAATAAAACCTTCGAAAGAAATAACATCTTCATCACTACAAAGTAGGTTAGTTAATCACCTTTTCATTCTTTTGGTTGAACATTTGTTTAACTATACAGGGCAAATTTAAAATATGCGAGAAACAAATATTATCGAGAGCAATATCAATACTTAACACTTCATGAAGTTGAGTTTGGTCATTTCGTTAGTGAATTGATGATCGGAAGTAATGTAAGAAACTAATATCTTCACTTTCAAGAATTACTGCAGAAAAAATTGATGGAAAAACTCATAATACTCTCTCTCTTCAAATTCATCGTATATAGTTCACCGAGGGGGTAATCACCCGTGAAGTATATTGATCACCCTTGTGTGAAGTGTCGTGCCTGTATCATGCAGTACCAATGTAGTATCGTGAAGTACGATGCAGTATCATGAAGTACGATGTAGTATCATGAAGTATAATGTCGTATCATAAAGTATTTCATGTAATATTATGTAATGCCAGTGTAGTATCATGTAGTACTTATGTAGTAATAGAGTCTCGATGCCGAATTATATGGGGTGATGAATGTAGTATGCGTTATCGACAAGTTATTTATATAGTATAAAATTATATTACCAGTACTACTTTTCAATTTAATAGAACGTTCTTATGTAAATTGTACAACTTTTGAAGAGACGAGTACATTAATTAGATTCTTTTTTTGGTAAAAATAAAGGGAGTGTCTACAGCTCCGGGTAAATCCGTATGATTAATTTTTATTATTCCTCCGTCTAAAACCGGGCATGCGCATGATTGGCTGCCGTCGAGGGCAAGGGACATTATCTATCATAAACAACTATACTACATCAAAAAATATTAACATATTTAACCCAACGAACTAACCTAAAGAAATATTCGTATTATGTATTTTAGTTAACAAAATGTGGTAAAAAAAAAACTGTAGCAAGCGGATTCGAACCGTCGACCTCACGTGTGAGAATCGGGAACACTAAGTATTACACCACAGACTGCTGATGGTTAACCTTATAATTCTTACTATATCAATATGTTTGAACGTCATCGCGCATGTGCGGCGTGAATTGCCTGGACGGAGGAATAATAAAAATTAATCATACGGATTTACCCGGAGCTGTAGACACTCCCAAAAATAAACTTATTATTGAATATCTAAAATCTTTATTTAACCAACGAGGCGAGGTAAAAGAGTTTCTGCATTCATACCAATGTAATAGTTTCTATTTATCTAACCAAATATTTGCATTTTAGGTCCTTATCAAGAGTACTTCTCTGGCCAAGGGTCTAAAAACCCGTAACACATTGTAGAGTTTAAAAAAAAGTTTTTTAAAGCATTTAAAACAGAATTTCTTTTATAAATGCAGTTAAATTTGTTTTTTAAAATGATTCTGTGTATATAACGAGGTATGTAAGCTAAAATAATAATGAATGTAATAGCGTAAAATATATCTTTTCAAATTACTTACCTAATATAATTCATTAGTCCAGTTGCCAGGGGTTTTAAGTCGGAATTAATTTTTACCTCGCTAATTTTTTCATGAAAGGCTAGTTTTTTGCTAGTAGAAAGTGGCTCAAAAAAGTTTACCAAAATTTACCCCCGCGAACCCTTATAAACAATCCTCTGAAACGGAAAAATTCAATTTTTTGCTAATGTCTCGAAAAATAATAATAATAAAAAAAAATGGATAGCACCACGTGAAAGAGCGGGAAATTTGACATAAAAATAGTATAAAAGTGTTTTTAAATAAATGTTTCCCTTTTTTTTACCTACAAGCCTTTTTTGACCGTTTTAGACAAGTCTTCAAGTGGAAATTTCCTAACCCTAAAAAGTGAAAAAAATACCAGTGAGTTAAAAGTTATTTTTTTTTAACCTGGATATTTTAGAGATAAAAAATGAATCTATGATTGAAGTTTAAGGTATAAACAAGCTAGAGCTACAAGGATTTTTTTTAAATTAGTATTTTATTTAATATTTATGTTTTAATATAGAGTGAAAAAAAATGATAAAGTTTAACTTTCAAGTGCAATTTATAAGAAATAAAAATTAAAAGTAAGTATACCATTGGAAAGCTGAATTCTTCCTCTTTAAAATACTGCCTTTATTTCTTTTCGTTTTTAATGGGTACAAATTGTCTTTATTATGAAGCGGTGGTCGAGAAATGCTTTATTTCTCTGTGCGACGCGCTTGAAATATTGAGCGAACTGTAATAATTTCTCATGTTAAGGGAAACATTTATTAAAAAACACTTTTATGCTATTTTTATGTAAGATTTCCCGCTCTTTCACGTGGTGCTATCCGTGTGTTTTTAATTATTATTAGCAAAAAACTTAATTTTTTCGTTTCAGAGGGTTGTTTATAAGGGTTCGCGGGGGTAGATTTTGGCAAATCTTTTGAGCCACTTTCTGCTAACAAAAAACTAGCCTTTCATGAAAAAATTAGCAAGGTAACAATTAATCTAATTTTTCATCAAAATTAGCCTCTGGCAACATGATTTATAATAGGTACTTTTGTTTATATAAAAATGTATAATGAAGTAGCATGTAGTATATAATGAAGTACCAGTGTAGTACGACGAAGTCTAGTGAAGTATGCATGAAATACTATGTAGTATGATGGAGTATATTGTAGTCCGGTGAAGTATTAATGTAATAAGAACTATGCTGACCATCTTTCGAATGAGTGATTGCCCCCTCGTAGTTCACCCAACAAAGGTAATAAAAAAACTGACAAAGTCTAAATAAACTAATGTCTTCATACAAAATGAAACATTTAGCAAAGATATTTTGAAAAATAAAATAAATATCTTGACTCTATTAACACTTAGAACAAAACATCAAATAAATTCAAATTTTTTCGTTGTGGAAAAACGTTAAAAGACCTAAAACACTACAATCTCAATTTTCAATAGTAACAAAGTTACAAATGTGATTCTTATCCACTTTTAATGCCCTGAACTATACCTAGTAAAAAAAAAATCAGTTCAGTGATAATTAAAAAACAAAATAGCGATGTCATGGGGAGTAATTGTTAATCTTGGAAATATTTCCAAAGTTACTTTACATGATAGTATCAGTACAAATAAAAACTAAACGACTAAAAAAATTTCATCATATGGGGCCGTTTTAATTAAATTCCCAAGAATTCAATGGCTATCCCCATTCTACTTTAGTAATAGGCAGGTCTATTATTTAAAACTAGTACCTTTCAAAGATTGCTTTTCAGATGTTTGTAACACCTTTAAAATTTATATATCCTTGCTTTGGAAGTTTAAAGAGTGTTATGCTCTCTAACAGACAGACTTGAAAAGAAATTTTATTTCAGTCTATAATTTTTAGTTATAGATTACTTTTTCTTCGTAATAAATAATTACCAATATTAATAAAACTGTCTTTATACTAAGTAATTCATGTAGACGGTCTTTCACTAAGAACAAGATACACACTTTCCTATACTTAAATAATATCAAATATCAAAAATCGCTCTTTAAAATCATTTGGTGTAAGTAATGAGACCGAAAATGCCAATTTGAGCTATTTGTTCAAAACAAATAATAAACGTTGTATACATTCACCAAGCACTTATGACAATACTCTGCAAAATTTATAAAATACCATCAAAAGATTGCAGGAAATATTTCCAAGGGCCGAGGGCCTCAAAAAATGATCTTGACATCTCAAAAAAAAAATCATGAATAACATTTTTAAAAATAACTCACAGAAAATTACATAATAAGACATTTGCGTTGGCGTCGCTTCTGAGGTTCTGGTCGCAGCACAGCACGAACAGCCTCATCAAAAACTTGTTTTAGCCCCCTCTGCGTCAGCGCAGAACATTCCATATATTTTACGGCTCTAATTTTGTTGGCCAATTTTTGACCCTGTTCTCTCTTGATGGGGCTTAGCCCCTGGTCTGCTAATGCATTCAACGTTTCACGATCATCTCTTAAGTCTATTTTCGTACCTGAGATGCAAACATAAATTGAATCAAACGTTATTCTGAAGTTTACCAACTTACCGACTAATATCATAGGCGCATCTGGACAATGATGTTTAATTTCAGGATACCATTTAGAAGTAACATTTTCAAATGAGGAAGGCGAAGCTACACTAAAGCATATTAAAAAAACATCTGTCTGGGGATAAGACAGAGGTCTCAATCTATCATAGTCTTCCTGACCGGCTGTATCCCACAGCCCTAAACTTACTGAGATTCCATCGACCACCATCGGGGCCGAATAATTATCAAAGCTATAAATATTAACCTATTACCGAAGAAAAAAAAACAATCTACGCTGTAACTTACACGGTAGGTACATATTCTCCAGGGAAGCTATCTGTGGTGTAGGATATTAACATACAGGTTTTCCCAACGGTCCCATCTCCAACAACAACACACTTTATTGGCCGCCCCGATGACATGTTTACAATTTCCTACAATCATGACAAGAATTTATACATAACCTAAAAATTATGGGCTTGGCCGCCTACTTTACCTTTCAAACGGTGTAAGTATAAAAATACACAATTTTTCTTCAATTTCAAAAGGAAAATAAAGGAATTCTGTTGCAAAGCGGCTGTTTCATCGAGTATTTTATGATTTTTTTCACATAAAACTACCCTACTGTCATACATCAACTATAAATATCATTAGAGAACTTAGCTTCATAAAAAATTTAAGTGCTGCCATGACGTTTGCACGAAACCATTGCCAACTTAATACATTGGATCACTAAACAGTATATATCGTATGTTGTATATATAGCACGAATGTACTGTGTGTTGCATAAGCGTATAGATTTCTATATCTATTTTTTATTTGGTAGAATTGTTTAATTGTGTTTCAATTTGATGTTTTAAAAATTCCTTCAAATAATTTTTTTATGGAATAGATAACAAATCATCATCCTATGCCATTACACAATATTGCAAAGAAGTGCCACAGATTTCATGCACATAGATGATCTATGATGTCGGGTTCGTGGTGGGTGGTGGCCCGACCGTTGTGAAGAATACGCATGTACAGGAATACAATGACGTCACGAAATACGAATACTAAAAAGCTCGGCGACTGCGAAAGTAGACAGAGACAACGTTGTCCGCCTTGCGGCATTCGCAATATTCGCATTATTCGCAGATGATTCGCAGTATTCGCACTGTATGAACGGTGGTGTGTTCCTGTACATAATAGAAAAATAAAAGTAATTGTGAAAAATGCAGTTTAAAAAAGTGACTCATGTCATATTTGACATGGATGGACTTCTTATTGGTAAGTAAGCATTATTTTTAAATCTGTGCAATATTTAAAGCAAAGTATTTCATTTTTAAGAGTCCGAATCCATATACGACAAAATAATGAGTGATATCGCAAGGGAACATGGTAAAGAATACACTACAGAAATTAAATTAAGTATTTTGGGTACTCCCGAAAAGGATACGGCTAGAATCGCAGTTAACTCGATGCAATTACCTATTTCTCCTGAAGAATTCCTGCTCACTTACAAAGAAAGAGGGAGAAAAGCACTGCAAAATCCTGAACTAATGCCCGGTGCTAAAGAGCTGGTTAAGCATTTCTCCAAAAATGATATACCAATAGCAGTAGCAACTTCTTCCTCCCAAGAGGCCATGGAAATAAAAACAAAAAACCACCAGGATATTTTTAAACTATTTCATCATGTTGTATGCGGAAGTACAGATCCAGAAGTCAAGAATGGCAAGCCAGCTCCAGATATTTTTTTGATCTGTGCATCAAGGTTCCCAGACAATCCTGATCCCTCTAAGGTAAGAGAAATGTGGAATCAATGTTACAAAGCATAAAATGTGATTGTTTGCTTTCATTTACTTTAATCAATATGCTCTTGTGAAATATTGATTTATTTTTATTTATAGATGTACATAAAGGCTAAAAAGAGTGACACATGGAGTAGATAAAGAAAATTTATTATCTAAAATTAATCAGAATACCTATACTGTTTGCTCGTTTAAAAATCAAAGTTAATTTGGAATTTTGATACTTTTCAAGTTTTTAATTTAAATTAACAAGCAATAATGTTAATGAAAATGACCTTTGATAAATATAGTTTGATCGACTAGAAGCATTATGTCATATGATAATAAATATCTTATATTAAATTGTTTACTAGAGACGAAGTACTAATCTGTGAAGCTGAAATTGTCCTCAACTCAAATATGTATATAAATATGATTTACTCAATTATTAGAATAAATTGCAGGGTATATAAATTATATAGTGCTTAGCTTTTGCTGTTAGTTTTATGTATGTGTGAAACCACAAAC
Source organism: Leptura quadrifasciata (assembly GCA_963675555.1). Taxonomy (NCBI): domain Eukaryota; kingdom Metazoa; phylum Arthropoda; class Insecta; order Coleoptera; family Cerambycidae; genus Leptura; species Leptura quadrifasciata. Next base: position 159,580,141 of record OY776675.1, read on the forward strand.
TCCAAAATGCTTGAATATAGAGTATTTGATGCAGGTTCCACCAACCATGTTCACATCATCTGGTCCTTGTAGTTTAATTAGCTCCTATTTATCAGCACATTTGACTGTAAGTTATTTGCGTTGTATCAGGAAGTTGTACAAGGTCATTTTGCAAACGATCACTGGTTGCGTTCATCACGGTGAGCGATCAGGTAGTGCTCACTGATCACTTGCTTGAACTACGCTTTTTGCACTGTCCTCATTGGCTTTTTGCATAATGATACGTAATCGCTCAGTTAGCGCAATTGCCTGATGAACGTGACCAATGTTCTCTACAGAGAAGTAGAAAAAACATGGCTCAGTCAAATGAAAGCTTTTTGATAAATCAGTTTTACATTTTCTTCATCTAACTTTTACATTAATACCTAGATTAAGCTCGAGATTGGTACAAGGATGGAAGGATGTATACATAGGAACTAAGAAGTATTTTTAAAAATTAATTTTGTACACAGTATAAATGATGTAAAGAATTTGACTTACCTAACACCCATCTAAGTAAGTTTTTCTACTGAAGTATAGAACAATTTGGGAAATTTACTGTCATTAATTTCACTCACATGATGTGCTTACTAAAATGCCAAATAAAAATTAATTTTATGACATTTTGGCATGTTTGTGTACACGTATTTTTAGTTTTTGATCATGTTGAAATCATGTCGTGGAAATAGATTTTTAAAGGTATTTTTACACATTCTTAGCGTGTATTTTTGTACAATAGCATACATATGGTATCTGTGTATTCAAAGGATTGTTATCTGAAATAGTTTGACCTAAAGCCAAACTGGTTTTTAAAATAATGACGAAAATATTACATAACTACTAATTACGGTGATAAATATATTTTGCCATGCAAAAACTGCTTACAAAAGATCATAAAAATAAAAGTAATGGCTCTGTGGATAATTAATTCAATAATCTGTACCGGCATGCTCAAAGCATGGGTTTTTCCTAAGATATATAGCATAACAAATACATTTTACATAACATCAACCAACAACATATCAAAGACTATAACTTGTAGTGTAAGTTTATAAATAACTTTATTGATTAAATAGTTTATGAATGAAATGAGTTCTTAATTATACTTTTATGCCATATCGATTAATCATTTTTTTTTTTATTATCTGGAAACTTTCGTAGGTCAAAGGAGATTGAAAATATGAGGCATATTAAAAAAAAATTCCTGCCTAACAGATTTTTTTTTAAATACATAGAACCATTCAAATGGTGTGTCATAGAATTTTTTTCTCATCAAGTTGTATTAAGGAGTTATTGTATATTTCAAGCAAACTTATTAAACTCGCGCGACAACCCTTCAACATAAGTGACATCATATATAAGTAAACAAGTCTGCTGAGTATTAATTATGTTTCAGCCGATTGTAAGACGGTTTTGTCTAAAACCAAATCGGGAGTCGTTAAAGAAATTATTACTGTTGAAATAATTGAAAATAGGTAAAAAAAATCGGTTTTTCGCAAAAAAACTCGGAAGTATCAATTTTACTATAAAATATGTACACATGAAAATTATAGGTTATAAAAATCCGCAAAATTTCGCTTTTTTTTATCTTCGTACGACCTATTGGAGCCGAGATAGCTTTTTTTTTTAAATCTTGACAGTCTTGCAACGCAAAGGAAACGCGCGCGTTTTTCACTAAAATCTCGAAAATGCTCATTCGGATCGCAAAATTTTTCAAATGAAGGTTGTAGAGAATTCGATTACGAACAAATTCCTTTTAAACACAATTTTTAGTCGCAAACTCCTCTATAAAATCCTTATTTTACTATAAGGAACGTAACCAGACTGCAACCAACAGCTACTCTCCGGGCTATGTGCCCCGCCGAGCGCTGAATTACAAGTTACAAGTCTGGCGCGTTAAGTGTAATAATTGCATATTACCATCAAAACGCTAATGCTTCGATTACAATAAACACCAGCCGTAAGACTGATCCTACTTAAAGAGAGCTCCTTTTTTTATTATTGCCTAAAGCCAAACAAAAAATAGCTATTTGTCAAAATGCACTTGAAAATGACAATTTTTCACGTTTTTCCCTTTTATCTCCATTCACTCGTTGTCAAAACGGTTTTGTACATACACCAACATATTCAAAATTGGATTCTCTTTCACTTTCATTAGATACACCGAATTTTTATCGATTTTATCATGAAACAAGTGTTCTGATAGCGCGCTATAAAGATGTTTAAACATTCATATTTCTGCCAATATTGATCGAATGGAAATGAAAAATAAAAGAAAATTGTTCGTAATCGAATTCTCTACATCTTTCATTTGAAACATTTTGCGATCCGAATGACCATTTTCGAGATTTTAGCGAAAATCGCGCGCGTTTCCGTTGCATCGCAAAACTGTCAAAATTTAAAAAAAACCTATCTCAGCTCCAATAGGTCGTACGAAGTTTAAAAAAAACGAAATTGTGCGGATTTTTATTGCCTGTAATTTTCATGTGTACATATTTTACAGTAAAATTGATACTTTCCGCGAAAAACTAATTTTTTTACCTATTTCCCCCACACTTTTCAAGGTCGCTGCTTGGAGGGGAGAACTAAATGTTTTTAGGTTATGACTCTTGACATTTCTTGATTTGTGTATTACCTCCAAGCAACGACCTTGAAAGATATACAGAAACACTATTAATAGTTCAATTGACCGCTGTCTTTTCAAGTTCTTGGAGTCTTGAGTTTTTTAAAACAAGGATGCTGGTTGGCTGATGAAAGTTGGAAACTGTCAATTATGCACCAATCATAGTATTGTTACGTATTTACAGTCTTCAGTACACACTCTGTGGGTTCAAATAACTTGCAACAAGAATTTTCACTAACCACTATTTTATTAATCACTAAAATTACACTAGTAAATACTTAAAAATCACACAACTAATGATAACTTAATCTAATATAAATTCACTACTTTTAAAACACTATTTACTTTTCTTCTTAAACTTGTCAACTCTTGTTTAACCTAAAAACTCTCTGTCTGTATACTAGAACTGTACTGTATACTTCACTGAACTATTCCCCCATCTGCTGGATTCACCTCTTTATATACACCCATAGAATATACCAGAATCCTATTCCATAACATTCTAGAATCCTCCAGAGTTTTCTACTATGTGCTAGGCGACTGTTCGTCAATTGGCTCATAGATGGCGCCACCCTACTAGCCAGGAAGTAATTACACTCTCCTCTCCGTTAGAGGGCAGCACATAACAGTATTAATTTTTAAACCTCCAGGGCTCCAAGCACTTGAAAAGAAGCTGTCATTGTAGTCTAAAAAAAATATATTCTTTGAAATTTGCCCTGAAAAGTGTTGCCATCATGTGGAGATTATTGAAAATTCGGGTTTAGCTATATCGAGATGGTGATTCTATAGCGTAATATTTGTCAGTGTTTGCGTTATATAGCTAAATCTATTAAAACTAATGATCCTAACTGGCAGAATCGAGGGCTTGGAAATAAACGATCCTTTATTATTTCTTTCAGTGCCTGGTTCTCGAGGATGCTCCCAATGGCGTCCAAGGGGCTTTGAAGGCTGGTATGCAAGCCGTGTTGGTGCCTGCGAAAGATGTAAGTGAAGAATTGAGAAAACCTGCGACTCTGGTCTTAGAATCCTTGACTGATTTTAAGCCAGAAATCTTCGGTTTACCAGCGCAAGAATAAATGCTAGTCCAATTTTATTTATTGAGTAAATATAGGTGAATTATATTTTTATAGAAAAGAGAATTTATTTATTTTTTATTTTTAAACGACTTGGTGAAGTCAGTAGCAGGGTTATTTATAAATGTTTTATCAGTATTAGTGTTTTAATACAGGCTGTCACAGCGAATATGGCAATTTGACAAGTAAATTGCCTAAGTTTTTGTTAAATATTTATCAAAGATTATTTATAGCTTTGTTTCTAAATGTTTTTATGTATACAATGCTAAAAAGTAAACGCTATACAAACTTCTACTATTGTAATTTTATTTCGAAGGTAAACCATCATTATTGTTTAACGCAGGAACAATTCTTATGGATATAGGCTTATTTTTTTTATACGTTGTAAACTTCGGCCTCCAGAACAAAATTCTCACTGGACAAGAGCTCCAGAAATGAACAGTTTTTGAGGTATTGCCTTTCAAAACTTAGACAATCAAGAATTTTTCACTTTTAATCCATTAAAGATAGAGAAAAGTGCGAGAGTCAACAAATTTTCATTAAGTCTGTGTACTGTTTTCTACAGGACATGTAAAAAGTATATAATTCTTCATAAAGATTTGCCCATGCCTCTCATTTGAATTATAAATAAATTAGATATGTTTCATAATAACATATAATGAAACTACTTTTTCCTATCATAAAGCTGGTAAATCACAATGTAAAAAGGTGAACGACTGCTTGAAAAACATGTTTTAATGTTTAAATGTCAGCAGAAGTATTAATAGGCCAAGTACAAAGTTTGTGTAGTTTTCCTTCCTGTTGACATACTCATTCATGAATAATTTTCACAGCTTTCTATAAGTATTATTTTTACTGTATTCAGCATAATGTTACAATACGATAAACCTGAGAGAAATTTCGAATTGTGATTTAAAGTGGAAGAAAAAACCAGTTCATATAAAAATCATACAGCAGGAAAATTATCTTCATGTTATAATTAGATCATGCAAAACACTGAATAAGATAGTATATTTACGCCAATACCTTAAATTTACATTAAGTGTGAACGTGATTAGATAAATTAGATTAGGAATCACAATGGCATTGATCGAGTAAACAAAAATGTTCAGGTAGCAGGTGCTGTAAAGGAGAATCCATTCAAATTATTTAAAATATTAGGATTTTACACTATTTGTCAAGTACCGCAGCAACAATGCAAAAAGTTCCTATACATTTAGCCAACAGGAAGGTCAGATCTAAGTCTCATAGATTGTGTATGGCACCAAATGGAAACGAGTTTGAATGTTGCAACAGGTTTGGGAAAGATATATCGAAGAAAACTAAAAGTGCAAATTTCGCAATGAAATTTATTATTGGAACTTAAAATTAGAGTTTGAACAACTTTTTCCAATAATTTTTTTCAATGTCTACAACATGAAGTAAAATATCGACTGTCTCAGTTCGTTAATTAAATTAAGTTGGTTGCCTCGAATTTTAGGTCTTATATAGAAACAAAGAAAGAAAGATCTTTATTTAGGCACGTAACCTATTACAAATAGATAAATAGTTACAAAACTTTACACAATTTACATCGAATCTATTATACAACAGTAAACAAAACACAAATATAAGTTAAATAAATACGTTAAAATAAATTGCACAAATACAACTATTAATAGTAATACAACTGGTTTACCTATTTAAAAATGTTGAGACAACAACTATTAAAGGGAATGACTAGAGGAGAAAAAAACCTTTACACTATTTTTATATGACTGATTAAACTGCTCTTAAAATTTGCTAAATTTGCTGCATCCTTTATTTTTTGAGGCAATGAATTATATTCATTTAGCCCTTTAAAAAACATAGAATTCATAGCCTTTTTTGAGTTAGTCCGTTCAATATGTATATTATTTCGATACCTTGTATTATACTCGTGAATTTCATGATTAAAAGTGACAAATGATTTCAAATAAGAAGGCAATAGGCCCTTTAATATTTTATGTATAAATATCATGGTGAAGTAGTACAACCTATGATATACTGATTGCCAGTTTAATACCTCAAGCATCAAGTTTATCCGACTATACCTGTTACACCGTAGTATTATTCTCATACCCCGGTTCTGAAGCTTTTGTAGTGCTGATTGGCTGTTTTTGTCTAATAAATATAATAACGATGAACAGTAGTTAAAATGAGGTTGAATGATTGTGTTATACACTAATAATCTACTTGCCATTGATGAATTAACAGATACCCTATAAAAGAAAAATAGTTTCTTTCTTATCTTTTTTTGAATATACTGGAAGTGACTCTTAAATGATAGGGTATTGTCCAAAATAAATCCCAGGTATTTAAACTCTGACACAATTTCGATTGAACTATTATTTATTTGTAAGTTGATATTATTAATATCAATATTTGCATGTTTGTATGATGTTGTTATTATCATCGCCTTGGTTTTGTTTGTATTAAGGACTAATTTGTTAGCATTAAAGTATTTTTGAATATTTATTAGTTCAACATTCATTCTCTGAATGGCTAATTCTATATTTTCATCTGATATGACAACGAGGGTATCATCAGCAAATAAATTTAAAAATGTACAATTTGTTGACAAATTAATATCATTAATATAGATATTGAAGAGTAACGGTCCTAAAACACTGCCTTGGGGCATACCGTACTCTGTTTTCAAATTATTTGAAAAAGTATTATTAATTTTACACCTTTGAGTTCTCTCATTTAAATAATTTCTTAACCACATAAGCACATTGCCAGTTATTCCATATTTCGATAATTTGTTTAAAAGAATTGATCTATCAATAGTTTCAAAAGCTCTTCTTAAGTCAACAAAAACTGCAACAATATATTTGCCATTATCAAGATCTTTTAGCCAGTTAGTAACAGTTAGCTGTAAACTAGCTTCGCAGGAATGGTTGACTCTGAAACCAGACTGATATTGAACAACAATTGTTCAAATCCGTATTTCAACGACACAACCACCAAATATTGATTATAATTATAAGGGTGTATTTTATACTAGCGCTAATTCAAGACATTTCAAAATGAATTTTAAATTTTTTTTCAAACGGGACTGTATATTATTGTATTTTTGAATTGGCACATTAATTTTCTACGATTATTGTGAATAATATCTATCCTATACCTAAAATCGATATTTCCAGACTTTTCACTAAAAACCGTTAAATTATAATACTTTCCATTTCGAACTGATCTAGTAACCATGATTTTTTACATAAAGTGAGAACAATCGAAAGTAGTATTAAATTTTTTTCTGGGTGCGTCTTGTTTGCCTCAGTAGTATTTTTTCACAATTTACTTAAATCACATTTGAGTCTATCAATAATCGTTTAATATTACAAAAAGTTGACATTTGACATAAATAATAGGAACAGAAAATACGGTATTAGCTAATACAAAAAATGGCACTATTTTAAAAATTCAAAGTTATTTTAAACCTAATTTAATGAAATGAATAATACCTAGTGTTTATAGGAGCTGTTCAAAGTGGCCTCCCAGTACGTCTATGCATTTCTTAGACAAATTTTGAATGGTCTACCGACATTTCTTAAAATATCTACAGCAATTTCCTGAAACACTTCCATTATCCTTTCTTTCACATTTTCTTTCGTAGTTATAGGAGCTTTGTACACTTGCTCCTTAACATAGCCCCCGCCAAAAGAAGTTTATTTTGGTCAAATCAGGGCTTCTGGCTGGCCAACTATGGGGTCCTCCTCTTCCTATCCAAAAGTTTGTGAATAGCTGTAGTATGGTGCACAGGTGCTCCATCATGGAAGTACCACATTCTCTCCCTAATATCCCTTGGGACATCCTCCAGTAATTCTTCCAAGCTGTCTTGCAAAAATTCCAAATTAATTTCGTACATCCATCAAAAAAATGTGGTCCTATCACATAATCTCCAACAATTCCTCCCCAAACATTCAACAACCATCTTGTTTGGCTATTTGTTCGTGAGATGTAAGGATTGGTTGTGTCGTAATAATGAAAATTATGACGATTAACATGTCCATTTTTATGAAGCGTTGCTTCATCGGCAAACAAAAGAGTCAAAAAATTTCTTTGTTGTTCTATTTTTTGTTTTGCCCATTGACAAAATTGTATTCGGTTTTCATAATCCCTATCAATCAGTTCCTGCATTAGTTGAACGTGGTAGGGATGAAATTTGTTTTTTTGTAGGATTCAATGGACTGAAGATGGCTTATATCGTTTTCTCTTACCAATTCTTTTATTCTGCGATGAGGATCACGCTCAAAAGTATGACTGTTTTGTTTTCTTCATTTACAGCATTTTTTTATTTGTTTCTTTTTCTCATATCCAACTTTCCCCGTCTTGTCAAATCTTTCCATCAACCTCTCAAATGATTTTTTAGAGGGCTGTCTTCTTTCCGGATATCGATCCTTATAAATTCGAGTTGATAGCAAACCATTTTTATCATTCGCATCCAGAACATAAACCATATCGACCATTTCTTCTCTCGAAAAATTCGCTATTGAAAAATGCGAATTTGAAACTAATTTATAACTAAAGATAAGTGTAAATACTTTGTCACAGTAGTTAATAATTCAACATCAATAAGATAACTTTCAATTTTTCTTACTTTACGTCAAACTCATGGCTACTTTGTTTAATGCATTGTTAGCAGACCACCTGGCACACTTATTCTCTTTCTCTATTGATGTTGTAAGTAATAAAAATAATTGTAATAACAGTGTTACATTAAAGAGATTTATTACTGAAGAAAATCTTCATGAATTAAATGTGCGATTATCAAGTAACAATTGGGAATATATTTTAACTTTAGAGCCTAACGATGCTTTTGATGCCTTTTTACGTGATATTCAATGGTGTTTTGATACAGCATGCCCTGTCAAATTAATAAATTATAAAAGATATGGTAAAAAGGATAATAATTGGTTAACTGAAGATATAATTCAAGAAGGGCGATTACTTAGAAATCTGTTTAATAATTTAAAGTGTAACCCTATTGAAAATAATTTCTTAATTTATAAGAATAGAAAAAGGCAGCATAGGTTACATATTAGACAGGCTAAGCAATATTTCTATAATAACAAAATAAATAATGCGGTCAGTAGGTCCAGAGAAACATGGAGCATTGTAAATCAAAAACTTGGCAGAAAAAATATGTGACAGAAACCTATTGAATTAAAAATCAATGATGAATTGATATATGATGAAAATAAAGTTGCAAACTGTTTTGCTGCCCAATTTGCTACGATTGCCTCTGAAAATGTTACTAAACATTTTGGTTATAATTTATCGCTACCATACACAGTATGTGAAATTCAAAATAATTCTATGCTCTTTCATGAGGTTACTGAATTGGAACTCGCTGAAGCTATTAGTGAATTGAAAAATAAAAAATCGTCTGGATTAGATGGATTAACGGCGCAAATATTGAAAAGTATATCATCTAATATATTGGTTCCTTTATTGTACCTTATTAATGTTTCTATCTTAAATGGCCACTTTCCTGAAGCACTTAAGATTGCTTCTGTTATTCCGATTTTTAAAAAAGGGTGTGAAAGTGATATGGACAATTACCGGCAGATATCTTTATTAAGTGTTATTGCTAAAATTATAGAAATTATTATAAGTAAGAGAATAGTATCATTTTTAGATAAATATAATATATTAAGTAATTGTCAGCATGATTTCAGAAAGGGTAGGTCCATTGAAAGTGCATCTGCGAATCTGTTTGAATTTTATTTATAATGAGTTAGATAATGGAAAATATACTGTAACAATTCTCTTTGACCTCTCTAAAGCTTTTTTTTTTATACATTTATTTAACGTCGGCCTATTTCCGCTACTGAGGCCTAACACCGACGCCTGTAGACGAGCTACCCCCAACCAGGAATTTTGCCGAACCTCTTCCCTTAAGAAGAGTAGGGATCTATTACTTGCCTAACATTTAATAGACAAGGGACCGACGGCTTTACATCCCCTCCGAAGGATGGTATATCTCCTATACAACCCTCATCTAAGGTTGTATAGCTTCCGCGCATACACTGATATACAAGCCGCTGGAAGATGTGTGAGGCGAGAACGCGGTTTCCGTCGGAATGGTCACCCATCCAAGTACTAACTGCGCCTGTCGTTGCTTTACATCGCATACCGAAGTATGTACATAGTAAAGACGCACCTACGCTCGCCCCCTCTAAAGCTTTTGATTCTGTTGATAAAGATATTTTAGCTGGTAAATTAGAAACGATTGGCATCAGAGGTAATCTGCTAAAGTGTCTGATTTCTTATATGCAAAACAGAAGGCTCAGTGTTAGGTGCAATAAAGCGCAGTCCGACATATATGATGTTATTTTGGGAGTCCCACAAGGTTCTGTATTAGGTCCACTACTGTTTTTAATATATATCAACGATCTCCCAAAATTCATCAAAAATGGAGTTACTGTAATGTATGCGGACGATACTACCATTACTGTATCGGCAACTAAACCTGAAGAACTTTATACCAAAGTTAAACTTGTCTTAGATGAAATGAATATATGGTGTGATCGAAACAGATTAATATTAAATGAAAATGAGACAGTTTTCATAAATTTTAATCTAAGACGTCAAATTGTCATACCAGGTATTTCAATGTGTGATTCCACGAAATTTCTGGGCACTGTGGTGGATAGTTCTTTGTCATGGGAACCTCATATGCCTACTTTGCTCTATTACAACTTAGATATACACTAAGTGAAGTAGGACTTATCAGTGTTTACTACGGTTTAGCCTATTCGCATCTGTCCTTAAATATATGTATTTGGGGCCACTCATCCAATTCAAGAAGGGCATTTATCTTACAGAAAAGAATAGTGCGTTTATTATTTGGCTTAGATAGAAGGGAAAGTTGTAGGAATATTTTCGTTAACAAAAAAAATCTTATATCACCATGTATTTATATATACAAATGTTTGATTTATGTCAAATGTAATATACAAAATTTTGAAACTCTCTCAGAACATCACGTATATAATACAAGGCATAAAAATAAGCTATCAATTCCTTTGTATAGGACATCTAAATTTAAAGAGTCGGTCCAATATAACTGTATATTATTTTACAATAAATTGCCTATAAATATACAGAACATGACCTTCTCAAAATATAGTCACTATAAAAAACATGCTTCTTCAAAACGGTTACTATACTAGTTCGGAATTCCTAAATCATGATTTATAAGACATGTTTAAGTTTCTTTTTTACCATTTGTCTGTTATTATATAGCTTTATTTGTTTTATTTATTTATTTCTTTTATCGACTCATATTTTACATTTTTTGTTGTTTGTTGTTAAAGTAGCCGTTCTTATACTTATTCTATGTTAAATCGTTTTTATTGACTGTTAATTTACTTCTAATTTAATACAATTGTTATTTATTTATATTATTGTTATATGTCTAACCACTGACTTACCATATATACACAATGTATCTAAGTGGTGAATAAAATTATTATTATTATTACTATACTATAGATCAGTTCGAAAGAAAAGTATTATAATTTAACGATTTTAATGAAAAAGTAAAAATATCTCGGGAAATATCGATTTTAAATATGGGATATTATTCACAAAAATCGTAGAGGATTAACGTGCCAATTCAAAAATACAATAATATACAGAGTGTTCCATTTGAAAAAAATTACAAAATTCACTTTGAAATATTCCGAATTCGCGCTAGGATAAAATACACCCTGTATAATTATAATCAATATTTTTTGGTTGTGCATTGTAGTACATCCCTTGTCTACATAATTGCAAAATAAATCTTAATTAATAGTAATACACACACAGTAAATTAATTTGTTAAACCTTGTTCCGACCAAAATTCTCATATTTTTTCGAATAACTCGGCAATGCCACGTCAAAAACAAAAAATCTGGAGGTCGTTGGAAAGGTAATTCTACGCTGAATTCATAAATGTTAAAATACATATACATTTAAAAAAATTACCTCAAAGATGCTCCGCTGTAGCGACTAATGAGTCACCCTGTATATTTTAAAATGTGCGCGTTTTGACACATACCACTTCCGTAAAAAATTATGTTTCAAAGTCTTCTAATATAAGGCCGATATAATTTGGACTTTGACACACTGTTGGGACATCCTCTGTATGTTAAATTAAGAGCAGATATTTTTATGTAAACGTGAATTGGTAAATTCTACAACTAAATTATATCCAAAATGGTAGTTTGTAGTTTGATATCCAGAATCATAAGTTACAAAACTTTTGCTGCAAACTAAAATCATTTGCATGTATAATTCTTCAAACAAAGGACATCAATATCTAGTCGCATTAGACACTACCCCACTATTTAAAAAATGGATCTTTTCATGGGATATTTAAAATATTCACATTGTTCATGTAATGAGAAAAACTTAATGGGTCCTTTCCCGTCTATTCATTTCCTTATCAAGAGATAAGATGAATTATTATCATAGAGGAAATTCCGCAATCACAGGTAATCCCAAAACCTCATCCGCGCGCATTTCCGACACGCGGTCTATCCGTGGATAGTATACTGGCAGTAATTAGTCAATATATTCCTACAATTAATAAGAATAATCAGTACTTAGAATATATTTATCAGATATAAATTTGCCGTTCCTCCTTTACTAGTTTCATCTGAAACAAAGTAGACTTATCTCAATATAGGTACCATCAGGCAAATCATGACTGGTACAGATTTTTTTCTACTTGCAAACTCTACAAACAAAATATATGCTACTATATAATATATATATATTCTGTCAACCTTTTTAATATGCCCATTTTCACGTTCAGTAATATAATTTGAAAATAAAAACATTATATCAGCCACTTAAATTTATTTGCTGTGCATTTGTACATATTTGCAAACTTTAAAATTCAAGTATCTAATAATAATGACCTTTAAAATTTTCCTTGGAATGGTCCAAAAATAGACGTGGTAAGCACGTGCACTGTTAATTATAAGTATATAATATTAAATTGATGATAGACGTATTGCTACTAAAATATCTCTCTTTAGATAAAAATAAAGCGTATTTTTTCCTAAATGGGAAATGGAAAATCCGTTACATATATAGTGTTATTTAAATGTAATGCGGATTATGCACTGAACAATAATAGAGTTCAGTGGGATTATGTTGTTTATAGATATCGCGCGCGTACTTCAACCACGCGTACATGTAATAAGGTATTAAAATCTGAAGAGTAGAAGCAAGGATTGTCGTAAAGGTTCTACAAAGTGATTTCACAGTGTCAATTTCAAGAAAATAGAAATAAATAATTTTTGTCGTCATCGAGAATCATCAATTCCATTTGTTTGTTTGAGATGTATTATCCCTCTTCAACTGGAAGTAGCGAGACACTGACGTGGACCCGTGGACTGCACCAAATTATATTATGATCTGAGGACTGCACGTGACAGCACCTAGCGCAGACTGCTACTGATCAGTAATCAAATCAGTATAAACTAGAGTAGGGTGGAGCGAAAGAAAATATTCTTTTAAATTTTTTCAGATGCATAGTGTAAATGGATGCCATTTGGGTTCAAAATGATGCGAAAAAAATGCTTAATCTTGATCGAAGAATATTTTGAGGTTTCACAACTACCTTGAAACTGGAGATCATATTTCTCTCTCGTTTAAAGCGGGGAATTTTGAAGTAGTCAAACGCAATAACGCTTAGCGATCGGAAAATGTAGAGAAAATGGTGGCAGTCTCGAAACACCGCTGGTTGCTCCGCTTTTAGTAATCTAGTCTGTGAGTAATCTATATGGCTTTTAGTTATGTTGTTGGAAAAGTTGGGTGAAGTTCGACAATCCCAGCATTGCCGTCTCGCTTTTTGAGGCGTGTTAGCTTTGCCATATACGAATTTCTTATGGGTTAAGCCATCTTTTGGATTAAACATCTTTGCCTCAATGTAATAGGTTAAAATCAAAATAACAGTCTGTTATGACTGATTTACACATAGTCGCCATTATGTATCCATTTGGGTGGAGTGGGGGCCGAGTGGTCAGACTCTATTTTATATCAGACTTTATATAGGGACTTCATAATCTATCTAGAGACCCTATAAACAAAGAAATTCTTTGCCTATAAAGTAGAGACTAACGACTCGAGTAGGAGACTTATTTGTTCGTGTGAAAAGTAGATGCATAATGGCGGCGGAGTTGCTTTTATTTTGATGAGCATAGTGTCATTAGACTCAATAATAGGTTAAAATTAAAATAACGGTCTATTATGACTGATTCGGTCACGAAACAAATGGTAACTCTATTACATATATTGTTCCACTTTGTCAAAAGAAATAGTGCCACCTGCATTTGACACTTGCGTTACGTTGTAAAAACACTGATGCCACCACCACCCAAGGATTGTAAACAATCCTTGACCACCACCTGCTAGATGCTAGGTGGTGTTGCTGATTCACATGCGCTTTAGCGTATAGGGACTATACGTACAGGCGCACACTAAAACCATCGCCGCCATGATGCATCCAGTGCCCAGTCTCTACTTTATAGGTTTATACTGTTTATATGCCAAGCCCAGTCAGGCTATTTATTTTTAATTGCAACAGACACTGGACCGCTAGATGGCGCCTGCTGACTATTTTACAAAATATCGGGATCAAAGAAGTTTTATTTCTTTGATCGGGATGTACCAAATAGCCAAAGGATCCTCGTGCCGGTCGTCACATGCCTACCTTGCACTGACGAGAGCCAACAGCTCGAAACTGCAGTCTGCAAGTGGTGTGTGACGGCTGGCAAGAGAGCTCCTTTAAGTAGGATCAATCTTTCGGCTGGTGTTTGTTGCAATCGAAGCATTAGCGTTTTGATGGTAGTATGCAATTATTACACTTAACGCGCCAGAATTCAGCGCTCGGCGGGGCACATAGCCCTGAGGAGTAGCTGTTGGTTCCAGTCTGGTTACGTTCCTTATAGTAAAATAAGGATTTTATAGAGGAGTTTGAGACTAAAAATATTATGTTTAATATTCCGCCCTCTAAAAGCACATTTGAACTGTGGTAGAGTATTTGTATCAATTAGTTATAGTTATATAAAAACATGTGTCAATAGTGGAATATGAGAAATAACGCCAAAATAGCCATATTTAGACAGGTGCTCCTAATTTTGACCCTAATAGCAGCAGTCCATAAGGATCGCTCTTAAATGGCTTGGATTTATTTTACCGCGTGATGGTGACGTCACCACTTTCAGCGCCCATTCGTAAATGAGGTTAGAAATTTCCCGCCTCGAATTTCTAAACCATGCGTCCGAAAGTCTTAATGGAACAAACTAATAACCTAATGAGTAATATAATAATTGCTACCATAAACAGTGATCATCGAATGGTCACAAGAGTTCTCATTGCGATGAGAAAATCGTCGTTTGCCCCAGAAAGCCAAAAGAATATTTGAAATCGACGTCTTTGGCGCACTTTTCTTTCATTGGTTCTCGTATTGAGCGTT
The DNA here is from genome assembly GCA_963675555.1 of Leptura quadrifasciata. Taxonomy (NCBI): domain Eukaryota; kingdom Metazoa; phylum Arthropoda; class Insecta; order Coleoptera; family Cerambycidae; genus Leptura; species Leptura quadrifasciata. The sequence goes on from OY776675.1 coordinate 159,595,358, forward strand.
CATGTATGTTTGTTTGCCCTTTTTTTGTCAACCAGTTTGGTAAAGAAAATAGGCTATCGTAAATGATTTATCCAAAGAAATAGTTCAATAATAAACGGACGTCTATTCACGATACGAATTAAGGAATTTGAAACTTCTCACAGAAGTTATGTTGCAGGAAATATGTAATGCGCATGAACGGATATTCCCCTGTACGTCATCAATTGAAGTTTCGATTTTTCGTGAATGACGCTTGTCGCCGCCTATTTAAGTTAGGTGACGCCATTTTATCGCCTTTTGAGTGAAGTAAGTTTAAGTGAACAGTGGTCGCAGTGAGATTCAAAATTAAACACGAGGTGAATACTTAATTTTAGTACACTTTGTTCCCACGTATTTATTTCTAGATTTACAGTAAATGTTTGTTTATTTATAATTGGAGCTTGTGAAAGACTTGCATGCGCATCGACAGGTATTTTTTTTACCCAAACAATTCACGTAAATTTTCGCGTCTGTTGTTTAATTTCAGGGATATATTTATTTACATTATTTTTCGTTGTGTTTTAGGATGAGTGATACAGATGAAAAAGACCGCTCCAGGGAACGTTCTAGGCGGGAGCGGCCGAGCCGGTTCTCAGAGGCCAGCAGGGACCGAAGCGTCGACCGTGGCAGGGAACGCGGAAGCATGAAATCCTCCAACAACCGAGTGTATGTATCAAATATTCCTTATGAGTATCGTTGGCAGGATATGAAAGATTTGTTTCGAAATCAAGTGGGTGACGTACAGTTCGTCGAATTGTTTGTCGATGATAATGATAAGCCTAAGGGTTGTGGTATCGTTGAATTTTCTGATTCTGCTTCCGTAAAGAAATGTTTGGAGATCATGCAGAGGTATGATGTTAAGGGGCGTAAGCTAGTCATAAAGGAGGATGTCGGCAATGCTAGAAATAAGCACGGTGCCCTCATGGGTGGCAGCAAGCGGAGAGAAAGCGATAGGTTTAGGGACGACCATCATCGTGACCAGTTAGGAGGTAGTAGTATGTCTCTCCGACAAGACGACGGCAGGGCCAATACTTACGGCCTCAGCCCTCATTTTCTCCAGTCCTTGAATATCGATGCCCCTCTTTCTAACAAAGTCTTTGTCGCCAACGTAAGTATAAATATATTATTTTTGTTTTGTTCTAAGTAACTTACTGGAGCATCGTAGAATACGCCTCGTGTATTTGAAATTAATGGAGTTCTCTTTTGGGTGGACGTTTTATGAACTAACGAAGTTTTTAGTTAGGCAGTAGGGTAATCTTATTACAAAATTGCATTGTGTAGAGATCAGAACGCAGTGATAAATGATGTGAGAACCAGGATTGACCCTAGGTAATGTGTCAGCGTGTAAAGCTTTTCGTACACATGTGACACAATATCTTTGGGGAGTTCAATAACGTCTAAAGTTAACAGGGCTCAAAGTATTGATGTATGTAAGACTGATATGTTTTTAGCTAGCGGTCATGAGCAAACAATAAGTTGTCATTATATTCTTCGTACTTGTGACTATAATTCTTATACGCTTGAGTGCATTACATCTGCAGCGGTGCTAGAATTTCTAGTTTTTATGATGAGATCAGGTGTCTTTATGTTGGACAGTTTTCCTCCGATGGACTCATTTACTACCTCGCCACAAGCATTGGCGATTTCAGCCAGATCAATTTATTTGTGGTATCCATGGTACCCAACCATTATTTCCACCATATCTAAGTCAACATTTTTTTCTCTGTCGCAATCTGTAATACCACCACTTGCGCACCTTCTATGACCGAGGAAATATATCTATCAATATTTACTTTGACATTGCACGAAAGCAAGCTAGGTCGGTGTAACTCTGTGGTGCCGAAAAATCCACAAGCTTACTCTATCTTAAAACGTAATATTTTTAGTCGCAGACTCCTCTATAAAATCCTTATTTTACTATAGGGAACGTAACCAGACTGCAACCAACAACTATTCTCCGGGCTATGTGCCCCGCCCAGCGCTGAATTACAAGTTACAAGCCTGGCGCGTTGAGTGTAATAATTGCATATTGCCATCAAAACACTAATGTTTCGATTGCAACAAACACCAGCCGAAAGACATCCTACATAAAAGAGCTCTCGTGCCAGTCGTCACACGCCACTTGCAGACTGCATTTCGAGCTGTTGGCTCTCCTCAGTGCAAGGTAGGCATGTGACGACCGACACGAGGATCACTTGACCATTTAGTATATTTCGGTATCTTTGGGATAGAGACAGGTAAAACAGTCAGCAGGGGCCACTGGCACGAGAGCACCTTTAAGTAGGATCAGTCTTTCGGCTGGTGTTTGTTGCAATCGAAGCATTAGTGTTTTGATGGTAATATGCAATTATTGCACTTAACGCACCAGGCTTGTAACTTGTAATTCAGCGCTCGGCGAGGCACATAGCCCAGAGAGTAGCTGTTGGTTGCAGTCTGGTTACGTTCCTTATAGTAAAATAAGGATTTTATAAAGGAGTTTGCGACTAAAAATATGTATCTTACAAGGGAGTCAAATGATAAAACATTTAAAAAAGTTAACCTCTTTCTGCAATGTTGATGTTTACTTACTGTTCACAACCAACCGTATGTGATAGACTGATGACCGCATTTGTTTTGTTATTATAAGTTGACCACTTTTGCAAGAGGGCAATATATTAAATATGATTTTAATTATTTTATACTTTTATTTCGTTTTGTACATTTTTAAATTGTTCCATAAAACTAGTTTTGTTATTGAAACTTTAAAAAATTCAATTGACTTCGTCGTTTTTATATCATTTGGGATAGTTTCATTATGTTATTTGTCCGTAAAAATGGAATTTATCGCTGCCGCTTGATCTCTGACCGTAATGGATAATTTTAATTATTTTTTTTTCATTGCTTTAATGCAAGAAAAGGAATTGCTGTATATCCTCGCTACATTACTTTTACAATACAAGAGGTTTTTGTATTTATGGCGTTTGTATGTTTTGATGTATATACAGGGTGTACCAAAGCATACCAACTGGAAATTGATGTCTACTTCTAAAAGAATCTGTGACTGTTATAGATTTGTTTTGACTTTTGATCAATATATCAGGCCTTCGTTTTAATAAGCAGTTTTTTTTCACTTTCAGAACATGACGTGCATGTTTTCTTATTGTAAAGATAAAAATCCTTTCCATTGTCCAGCTGAAAATCGAAATGAACATTATAAAGTTCCATCAGTATTGCAGTGTTATTAGCATTTTGTGAGAATGAGAAATAGTCTATAAAATGTACCGTAGAAATGAAATCTAAATATTTATTTGAATTCGATAATCACTAATTGAAGTAGTTTGCTTTAAGGTTTTTTACATGGAATGTTTCTGTGACAAGCAGGTGGATATTAATTGATGCAAGTACGTTATCTATTCATACCAGCCAAGTAAATGATTATTAATGCTTGTTTCTCAGTGAAATTTTGCAAATCAGCTGGAAACTACATAATATAGCGTTTATCCATATTTTAGGCATATGTATAACGTTTGCGTGAAGTTATTTTGTATAAGAAATGCTTTTGAATTCATCTTATTATGATGATTTCAACTTGTTCGACTTTGTTTCACTTAGTTCTTATAGCTCCTTAGTTTCTGTCACTCTCTGGGCTAATAACAGATTTTTATTTTTCACAAAAAACTGATTTTTTGGACTTCTTCCAAACACTTTTTATAAGAATGGAAATTTTTCAAAATGCAGTCGGACGTACATCATGAGATTATCTTGCCTATTCCTTTCACATATCCACTGAGTTTCAGTTAAGCTTTGTAATATTTTGGAACACCCTTTATATATCTGTGGTGGTGGTATTCTTGGGTAATTTATCAAGTGGATGTATAACAATATTTACACGTTTACATGTATTTGTCAACAAACAAATTTGAGATGGATGAGACCACAATTTCCTGTATTGGACACTTCTTGGTACTTTACTTTTGAAAACCACCAAGGAACACCTTCTAATTTATTATGCACTGTTGTAACTAGACTGGAGACGTTTTATTGTCAATATCAAGTCTGATATAAAAAAATAATTTATTCATTTTACTAGGCGGGGCGGGGAAATTTAAGGGCAGTTCATATTTCTGTTCCTAAACATGAAAATAAAAAAATAATAAATAGATAATAAAATACTAATAATATTGGGTGGAATTTAGATACTTACTCTTGCACTTAACCCTAATACTCTGACAATTTTTTCCATAATCCATTCTGTCATAAATTGAGTTTTAGTGTAGCTGGCTTCTATATAGAAAATTGCCCGAGATTTGTTAAGATTTTTATGAACTGCAGAAGTACTGAACAAGCCACCAAGAAAACCATAAGCCTGCCTTGTTAGGGACTTTAAATATTGAACTACCCATGCATGTACTTAATTTTTGATGTTTTTTTGTGGTTTTTCTTCTCACGGAATCCGATCCAAATTTGACAAATTTTTTTACATACAAAGTTCGTTTTAGTAGCTTAGTCCTAGATTTCCCCAAACTTCAAAAGCTCATTTGTCTCTAACACCTTGTTGTTTTGCAGTTGGAATATAATATTGACAAGAAAAAGTTAAAGGAAGTATTTAGGTTGGCTGGTAAAGTGATTAAAGTCGATATACCTGTCGATAAGGAGGGCCGCAGCAGGGGCTTTGCCGTTATCGAATATGATCACCCAGTGGAGGCCGTGCAGGCGATTTCCATGCTTCACAATCAGGTCCTATTCGATCGCTCCATGACCGTCAGAATGGATCGTGCTAATGAAAATTTAAAACTGCCAGAAGGTCTTAAATCTATTGGTATGGGATTGGGACCTAATGGAGAACCTCTGAAAAACGTGTCGCATAACTTGCCATCGCTTGCGAGTGGCCAGCAGGGAGCTGGATCGGGGATTCTGGGCGCCGTCCCGAACACTCCCCTGCAACTGGCCAATGCTCTTTCAGGTTTGGGAAACGTTGGTGCTCTCAACAGTCAGGTGTTGCAAGCTGCAAATTTATCCGGTCTAGCATCTAATCTTTTGGGAAACGGATTGGGGGGTGCTGATTTGTCATCGCTAGTCGCCTCAGCCCAAAACCCCCTTGTGTCAAATCAGGCGACTCAACAACAATTGGCAGCTCTCACGGCTCAAAATTCCAATTCAAATATGTCGGTTAATTCAGGTAATATGCCGTATGCTAGACGAGGTGGCGAGGAGGGCTCATACGGTCAGGCTGGCAACTATGGACAACAGTCTGCAAATCAAGGTTACAACGGAAACAACCTCAGTAATAGAGCATTTCAGTCTCCGCCTAACGCATCTGGCGGATTTGGCGGTAGCGGTGGAGGATACGGGAATGAACGCATGTCGTTTGGGTCCAGCAACGGGATGGTGAGGCCTCAGGCGGATCGCGGCGCTGATAAGAATTACTCGAGGAAGGTCTTGGTCAGCAACGTAAGTGATAGGGTTAATCCTTGGAACTGATGGAAACATGTAGATTATTTCCTTTGCGTTTTGTTTCTATTAGTAGAAATTATTTTTCCACTGTACAATTAGCCATTTACAAACAGTTGGACAACACTTAAATATTTTGCTGGTGCTTCCAATAATGGAATAGCTTAGGAGAGAGTTTTGCGAATTTCAAAATATCAAACTACTCTCTTTGATGAACGTTTCGTCAGTCATCATGAGGAGTCTATTAAAATGGTTTTAATTATCAATATTGTTCGAGACACGTGTCAAGTTTGAACTTAAATTCAGGTAGAGTTGAAGAAAATTATTTTTTTCCAATAGATCTCCATTTTTTAATGGAGCATCAAATTGAAGTTGCTAGTATGTTATATAGCGATAAATACTATTTCATCTTATCTTATTACTTGGGTCGATGAGATGAGGTGATGAATGTGATTAATAATCATTTATAATATCAAAGTAATTCTCATTGCTACATCGGATAGAAGTCCCTACCTCATGTCAGAACTTAGTGGACAAGTGGAAAAAACCTTTCTTATAGTAATTTCGTTTTCAGTGTAGCCTTCCTATTGTCACTTTACTATTGCTATCACAATGAAATTTCTTATAGTTCTGTCTGTCTTTGTTATTTTGCAATACCTTCATATTTATCCACTATTAGAAGTTTTTTTTTAAATCACATTTCAATGTTACAAAACAGTAGACAGCGTAACATCATCAGTTGTCCCTCTTGTAATAGATCATTTGTTTGCATCTAGTGCATCTACTTAGCCCTGAATCTGGCACTAAAATTGAAAACCTCCATGTGCCCTGCCCTTTGACACCTATTGGAAGCATTTCTTTTATTGTAGTCTACACTGTACCTTTTAACTGTTCAGTTTACTTGCCCTTGCCCTACAGTCCATTTTATTGATTTAAGCAAGTATTTGTTTGTATAGTGCTGGATTAATTGACCATTTGTTAGAAATGATCGTTGTTCATCACTTCCATCAGTTCCTGAGCCATTTTCCTGAAATTTAGGGTGTACTTATGCGAAAATATGCTGAATTTTCTAGTTACCTCCCACAACCAGCTACAAAATGTTGCATGAGAAATTTACCGAATATGGAGACGTTATGTCCTTTGAAGAAAAGTCGCCTGGCTCTGTTCTTATCAGTTATGGTAGTGACTGGCAAGCGGAGAGAGCTATTAGTATCCTTTGTTGCTAAATTTTCTCAGATACCTTGTAATTTGTTGTATATTATATATTTTGCACTAGGTTTTAACTTTCTTTTGGATCGTTTTCCTTAACGAGATTTTCAGAAAACCTGGATCGAGCCCGCATAGATGGCCGGATGATTGAGGCAAGATTGTACTTTTAAGGAATTAATTTTTGGGATAAGATAGTTGTAAATTTTTTTTTCTATTGTAAGACAAAGCAGACAATGAAAGTCATGATTTGATTTGATGACATTCGATGTTTTTGCGCTTCTTAAGTTTAACATATATTTTAATATGTTGTGATTGTATTTTAGAGTTTGTGTTAGGTCACAGAAAATAAATGGATTTGTATATAATTGTGTTTGTAGATTTTCTTTAATACCCACCCCTAATTCTATTAAAATCTCAAAACCAAATTGAAATAATTGATACAAAGTTGTGTACCTAATTGAAAGTGTTGTTATTAACAGCTTCTTTTGTAGATATGTCCCAAAAGGCATTTTGTGGTAAGAAATATCAACAGATGAGTATGTTTTTATAAAGACCAACTTTTATGTCATTTTACTCAATAACTTTGACATACTATCAAATTTCAGTCTTCTAACTTCGTAAGTTATGAAAGAATTGAAATTCTTATTTCTTCATGCAGTTGTTTAAAGATATGCTGCAAGATGTTGGGCCCTCATTTGACAGAATTAAGCATCATTTGGTCTATGGGTTATGCATCTATAGCACTACCTGTTCTGTCTACTCGATAGATGCAGCATGAGCAAAGCATAACATTTTGGCTTCTGAGAAGGCAATGTCATTGTGTATTACAACTATGCCAGCAGGTAGTATATTTCATAGTTCAACATTTGGAAAGCTGTCGCAAACTCAGGCTTTTACAAATAATTTTGAATATACGCTACCAAATATCAGCCTGGGAGTCTACTTTCGTAAGTTAAGAAAAAATTGAGAATCATGCCCCTTCAAAACAGCCCTCTAAGATGAGCTAGAAAATATTGGGGTCCTATTCAACAGAATTGAACAGCGACGTAGTTAATGGAGATTGTTACGTTTGAAAACATCCTCCTTGGAAAGTCTGATCATGGTTATTTTTGTAATACTTCAAATAAAAACAGGTATTATGAATTAAGTTTTTGCTGTACTAGTATTATTTGAGCAAATCAACACAAAATGTTATAAACATGACACATCATTTGGTCCTATGCATGGACAGCATTTTTTGCATCCATGGTTTCATGTCGATAGAGGCAGTGTGAGGAATATTTTGGTTTTTAAGATCAGAAGGCTATTGTACAAATTATTATTATTTTTTATTAGCCGTTACTCGAGTCCGAGTATACAAATGTTACAGTCGATAAATTGTGTACAATAAAAAACAAGTAAAAGGTGTAGTCTATTGTAATTCCCATTCATCTACGGTGCACACGACTATGGCTATAGAGGCCAATTCGGGAGAGCACATGTCGACCGCAGTGAGGACAAACATAGACCTGGTTAGGTCTTGGATTCGGCCTTCTTGCAGCAACATTTCCTTGATAGCTGGCCACAACCCCTCGCCATTCGATTCTGTCCGCTGCAAGTTGTTCCCATTGCTCGTCTGCAATACCGCAGGATTTTAGATTTTCATGGAGAGCGTCTTTGAACCTCTTTCGTTGACCACCACGCCTTCTTCTACCGCTTAGCAATTCACCATAAAGTGTACATTTAGGAAGGCGGTTATCATGCATACGATGAACGTGACCTGCCCATTTTAGGCGTGCTCTTGAAATAAGCACCTCAATTGGAAGGCTGTTTGCTCTCCTGAGTACTTCCACGTTTGATATGTGATGGAACCAACGGATTTTCATCATACTTCTGAGGTGTCTTTGCTGAAAACGTTCTAATTCTTTCACATGACGACGGTAAGTGACCCAGCTTTCACATCCATATAGCAGTGTTGGAATGACAACTGCTCTGTAGACAGCCATTTTCGTTGACAAAGCAAGGTCGTGGTTGTACAAATATAATTATACTTGTACTGGTATATTTTGTTGATCATTTGGTCTAGAGCTGTCATCGAAAGCATCAGATTTTGAACCATCGAAAATAGTTCATTATTGATGAGAACTGTGACAAAAATCTATGATAAAATTGAAGATAACGTTATGTAAAGAATATTTTTTGTTCTAATAAATCTACTAGGATTTTCTGTGCTCTAAAAAATGTATCTGTACATCTACACCCCTTTGAGTAAGCTACAGAAATTAATTAAACTTGCATTAAAAAAAAAATTGTTATTTAAACAAGAGACATTAAGTTGGATAGAAAATTCTTTCGTATAAAACCTCCTACCAATAATTTTTCTGAAGATGATTCTAGAATATTCAAAACATCCAGAAGAATAATTTTTTGTTTGAACAAGTGTTCACAAAATAGAATTAGAATAATTATATCTGATAAAAGACGGCAGTGGCACAATGCTATGCTTTAGGCTTGAGATCAGAGTCCTGGGTTAGAATCTTGGCTAGAGTATGGATGTTTACTTACTGGCGTTTTAATGTGTTACCCTGTTGATAACAGTGGATTAGACTAGACTTGTGTGAAAGGTAACACGGCTAGTCGCTGTACCACTCCTGAGTTCGAGTCTCAGCTGGCAATGTCGTAGGAAATGGTCGTTGTGCAATTGTCTGCGTGTATGGTTGAGCGGTAGAATAGCTAATGATAAAATTCACCAGGATGATAAGCTAAATAAGTCGATAAAATAAAAAATAACGTGGCTTTTACAATACCTGTAATGTAAATTGACCATTATTAACAAGTTTTGGTTGGAGTAATAGCTAGGGAGTTGAGGGCAATATGGGTATATGATTTTATTGTAGCTGGCAATAATATGGAATGACAATTTACTTTACATTTTTCTGCTCGCAGGTGCTATTCTGTTATTGACCAGAATAAAAAATGTGTAAATGATATGATAAAAAATCTAGTTCTGATTTAAAGGAACTTTTTAAATTGAAGCAAGTTTATCCTGACTTAATAATTTTTTTACAGAACAGTAGAAAACAGGCACACCACACTAATTAGACATACAAAGAAGGCATATTATCAAAACAAAATAACAAATTCTGATAACCAAGCACGTGCAGCCTGGAATGTGAATAGGGAGTTATCTAACAAAAAGAAATTAAAAAGCAATATGATGCTTGAAAAGGATAAAACTGTAATTGAAAACCTCGAGGCAGTTGCCAAAACTACCAAACCCTATGATTATGGCATACGAGGTCTTCCATTAGATTGGTTAACTTCTTTTTTGAAATTTCATAAACAGTATGTTTCCATTCAACATTCTACCAACCAACAATACCTCAGTTTTTTTCTTGTTTAAAATAAGACTGTGCGCACTTGATACTCCACCATCTTCGTTAACATTTTCAGCAGCTATTTTATATTCACTTTGTAAAAAGTTTAAGTAACTCTGTGTGTCATTTGCATATTGGTGCATAGAACTAAATTTAAGGTAGCTGTAAAAATCAGCGGTATATATCGAAAATAATAGTGGATCTAGGATACCTTTCCTTGTGGAACGCCTATTGTGTTAATATAAAATTTGAAAAAATTCCATTTAGGAGCCCTATTTGATAAATAGTTTTTTAGAAACAATATAGCAGAATGACTAAAACCAAAATATAAGTTTTTTACGTAAAATCTCATGATCAAAAACGTCTTGCTATAGCAAGCAAATTATTTGCTTTGATCATTTGCTCTAAAGATATCATCCGTTACATGTAACAATGCAGTTGTACTATGGCTAACACGAAAACCAGATTGCGTATTAGATAAAATTGTATATTTATCAAGAAATGAATTTATTTGTTCAGCGATTATTATTTTTTTTTAATTTTTCATAATATTGACCTGAAGTGATAGAACTCGACTGGATTGGTATTATATTCCAATCTTTCCATGCGCGAGGAAAGTTTAATGATGCATTTATTAAGAATTAAAGTTAAATATTCACTTAAATACGGTAGCACTAAGGTTATCATTTTCAAATCTATGCAATCAGCTTCTTTTGCATTTGATTTAATGGTTCGTACAATAGATTCGACTTTTTCAACTGTAACTTAAGTAAAATTTAATTCCGTGACTATGTCTGAATATTTTCCATCATGTTTTTTCAATATTGCATTATTTTTATCCAGGTCTGGTACTGTCGTGAGCAGAACAAAATAGGACAACTCTTTTTTTCTAATGTAAATCTGTCTCTATTTGAATATGTAATGAGTAGCCGAAATAAAACAGATATCACTTTTAATTTATTTTTTATTTTAATGCTGTAGTTATTGCTATAGTAAATGATGAATGGTTAATGAGACAAATTGCACTGCGTTATAACATTAACAAAAATTTGGTGTGTAACATTTTAAGAAAGTGGAGAATAAACGGTACGATTAGTAGAAATCCTGGATCAAAGAATATCCTACTTAACAAGAAACTAATTATTAATATTTCGTTACTGCGCCATTTCTATTTATAACTTCTATAAGTCTGTTTGGCATAGAATTAAATAACCTTATGCAATAATCATTAGTAATAATATTTTCCCATGCATTATTTACTATTTCCAGTAATTCTTCGGTATTCCATGGTCTCACATTTCGTTTTTGGATACTTCTTACCAGTAGTCCCCATACTTCTTGCACAGGGTTAAGATCTGGACTATGACTGGGCCAGTTAAGAACATTGATGTTATCTTGAAACCAGTTAGTTACGGTATGAAAGGAACAATTGTCTTGTTGAAATATGAACTCATTATTAGGCAATAATTGTGACACAGAAGGGAGCATAATATTGCCTAAAATCCTAATATACGTTTCACAATTAAATCATTTCTCAATATGCCACAAAACACCAGGACCACGTGCCGATATCCAAGCCCACATATTGACGTAAAATCTACCACTTTTATCATTGTTAGATATATATTTCTCATCGAATCGAGTATTCGGAAGGTGGTAAACACGAATACGACTGCTGTGTGTTGACTGGAAAGTTTTTTCGTCTTTAAAGATTACATTGTTCCAAAAATTTACATCATGCACTAAAAATTCAAGCACAAATACTACTCGAGCTTCTTTATGCTCAGCTTTCAGTAAGTATTTCTGTGCTGCTGCATGACAGCGTAGCCTTCGATTCTCTTACTCACCGGCGACCAGTACTACTCGATTCAGGAAAATTCGTTTCTTCAGCAGCCTGAGAATAACTGAGTAAAATGGATTTTCTACTAAAGCATTTACCAATCTTGTTGTGGAGTTGATATCCTTCGTCGCCCTGATTCCGGATTTCTACTAATCGCACCGTTTATTCTCTACTTTCTTAAAATGTTGCACACCGAATTTTTATCAATATTATAACGCAGTGCAATTTGTCTCATTGACCATCCATCTTCTGCTTTAGCAATAACTCCAGATTTAACTAAATCTCTTATATGAGGCATATTAGTTTTTTGCACACTTGCAATAAATTATGACAACTAACTGACAATGTCACAGAAATTAAAGTTAGATGTTATTATTATTAGCCGTTACTCGAGTCCGAGTATAAAAATGTTACAGTCGATAAATTGTGTACAATAAAAAACAAGTAAAAGGTGTAGTCTATTGTAATTCCCATTCATCTACGGTGCACACGACTATGGCTATAGAGGCCAATTCGGGAGAGCACATGTCGACCGCAGTCAGGACAAACATAGCCCTGGTCAGGTCTTGGATTCGGTCTTCTTGCAGCAACATTTCCTTGATAGCTGGCCACAACCCCTCGCCATTCGGTTCTGTCCGCTGCAAGTTGTTCCCATTGCTCGTCTGCAATACCGCAGGATTTTAGATTTTCATGGAGAGCGTCTTTGAACCTCTTTCGTTGACCGCCACGGCTTCTTCTACCGCTTAGCAATTCACCATAATGTGTACATTTAGGAAGGCGGTTATCATGCATACGATGAACGTGACCTGCCCATCTTAGGCGTGCTCTTGAAATAAGTACCTCAATTGGAAGGCTGTTTGCTCTCCTGAGTACTTCCACGTTTGATATGTGATGGAACCAACGGATTTTCATCTGAGGTGTCTTTGCTGAAAACGTTCTAATTCTTTCACATGACGACGGTAAGTGACCCAGCTTTCACATCCATATAGCAGTGTTGGAATGACAACTGCTCTGTAGACAGCCGTTTTCGTTGACAAAGCAAGGTCGTGGTTGTCAAATACTCTCTCTCTCTAAGTCCCCAGAGTGCTCTAGATGCAGCGTTAATTCTATTGCGAATCTCGCTGTCCATGTTTGCTTTGTCATTAACAACGTTTCCTAAGTAATTGAACTGATCCACCACTTCAAGAGAATTTCCGTTAAGTGTAATGTCTATTTGGTTCACTTGATGAGGAGTTGATATAATCTTAGTCTTTCCAATGTTGATTTTAAGTCCCAAGGAATCATAGCTCTGGGCATACACATCTAAAAGTTCTTGAAGCTCTTCCGGCGTAGAGGCTAAAAGTGCACAGTCATCCGCATACTGGAGATCGCAAATGAATCGTGTGCGTGTCTTCGTGAAAGCTCTAAAGCGCCCTATGTTAAAGAGACCGCCATCAAAACGGTATCTGAGACCTATTCCTCTGACTGTCAGTTTGTTGTCAACAATAATTGTTAGAGCAGTGGTAAACAAATTAAAGAGTAGGGGTGCCAGGACACATCCCTGCCTAACTCCAGTGAGGGTTTGGAAAGGTTCGGTTGCCTCATTATTATACATAACCTGGGCGTTGTTGTTTGTATCTAGACTGCGACATACTTCCACAAATTTTCTAGGGATACCTAAGTGGAACATAATTTTCCAGAGCACTTCCGTGTCCACCGAGTCAAACGCCTTGGTTAAATCAATGAAGGCCATGTGAATTTCTCCTTGATGTTCGAGTGCTTTTTAGAGTTAGATGTATAGAACTAGAAATAGAAGATAGATAGAATAGTAGAAAATAAGACGAGTTGACAGTGTCAATGACAGCTGTCAACTGTTACTGTTGACACCGGAATTGAAATCAGCGACCCGAAAAACCCCCATAGAACACTAGCGAAGCCGCATTGACTATGGCTCCATACTATTAGTGATTTTGTATAATTCTTTTACTTTTTAGTCTTTTGATATGCTGTAATCCCCAGATATCGATTTTGAGACGAATCGGATCATAAACGATAAAGTCGTCCGCCAGCTTGAACTAAATTTTTCACTAGAAATTCGTAATCCGCGACCCCAAAAACCCCCAGATATCGATTTGGATCTAAATGACAAAAGTCCTCTGCCATATTGGCGCCGCCATTTTGAATTTTGACCAAGAATTCATAATTGGCGATTTCGAAAACCCTCAGATATCGATTTTGAGTCGAATCGGACATAAACGATAAAGTCGTCCGCCATCTTGAACTAAATCGTTGACTAGAAATTCGTAATCGGCGAACCCGAAAACCTCCAGATATCGATTTTGATCGATTTGGACCATAAATGACAAAAGTCGTCCGCCATATTGGCGCCGCCATTTTGAGTTTCTAAATTTTGACCAAGAATTCATAATCGTCGATCTCGAAAACCCCCAGATATCGATTTTGAGTCGAATCGGATCATAAACGATAAAGTCGTCCGCCATCTTTTGTTTTCTTATATGAAAATGTTAAAGTGTATTGTCACCGGACTTATACACGCGCAAAATTTCAAAGCTCTAGCTTAATTAGAACCAATCGAAATTTGCCCTAAACCAACTGACAAACATACATCGCAAGTTAAATAAAAGCTTTTAAAAAATCCCGAAAAATCGACTTTCCCCCATCCATATCTGGAAAACTACATTTTCCGACCTTGTGGCCATGGGGCTTTTGACAAGTTCAGAAATACTCCCATGGCTATATTCTTTTCTTCTAGATTTTGTATTATTATTTCCACAAAGTCATACACTGCAGACTGCAGTCTCTTACTGACCTACCCTCCAGATAACCATGTTGACAATCCTCAAATAGTTTATGAATACGAAAAAATTTAGTAGTCTGTTCGCCATTGCTATTTCAAAAATTTTTGAGAAAGATGGTAACAAACAAATGGGTCTATAGTTTTCTAGTAGTTCAGGGTCACCTTTTTAATGAATGGGTTTTACCAATGCCAACTTTATTGTTCTGGAAAGATGCCATATTTGAAGGAATTATTTATAACATAACATAGCGGCATCCTCAGTTCAAATCCACAGAATTTTATAATGTTGCTCGGTACCCTGCACTCATTTTGTTTTTTAAGCTGTTAATAATACCAATTACCTCTTCTCTCGTCACTGGATTGATAAAATGGAGTTTTCGTTTAAATTGATGTTTCTTGAAAATTTTATATTTGGAAATTTTTGAAGCATTTTAGGAACACTATTTATGACATGGTTATTAAAATAGTTACCTACTGTTTTAGGCTCTCCTGGTAAATGATTACCGTTCGATTTATTATCACTTTCTAATATCTGATGTTTATATCTCTGTTTTCTCAAGTCAACTATTCCCCGAAATATTATCTCAATTATGCCTCAGTGCACCGAATTATCATTCTAGACACAACAACACATTTATTATCCTCATGCCAGAACAAATCTGCTTTTGAAATAGTCTTATCTACACAATGTGTAGTAATTGCAATAAAATTTGTCACGTGATATTAATATTTGTACAAAACAGAAATATCACACACGGCAATGAATTGGAACTTTTATTAAACATCACTGAATCCTCATTTGCCTTATTGTAATGTTTTAGGTACCTACAGTTGTTTATATATTTTTTCTTTTTCTCTCTTTTATCCGCGTTTATCTATATTTGTGTATTTATTTGAAATTTTTACTTATATTATTGCAAGCACCCTTTGTGCTGTTCAAAAATTGTCGTGTTATTGGGAGTTACCTGTTGTTGGCAATAAATACATTATTATTACTGAAAAAAGTATAAAACTGTATGACCCAAATTAGGCTGGGGCCGTTACCTTTTTGAGATGAAAAAATTAATAGCAGGCAACGGCCGGCTGGAATATATAGTTGAAGTCATAAAAAATGAAAAAAAAAACTTTGGAACTTGAGATGAAGGGAAGTAGTGAAATGGGGTGCTATTTAAGGGATGAAAACTGTTTTTCGTGATTTGTGGCGAAACGTGATCTCCTAGAGAAAAGTGTTTCATACAAAAGCTGTAGATAATAAAAAAATCTTAAACTTTTATTCTATATATTTTTCGACATAACCGCAAAGTTTGCGAGAAAAAGACGAAAAACCGATTTTTATGTTTTTATTTTTTTTCTCGCGTGAAAATTATTTAATTTAAATGAAACTTTGTGAAAGTACGTAATTGTTTGCATATAATAAGAATGAGTTTTTTCAATTACGGGAAATAAATATTTTTCGAGATTTTACCATTTTTCCGGAAAACCCCTATTTTCGGCGAACAATTTTATTGATTTTTTTTTTATTTTGATGTTCTACTAGTGCTCATTTTTTTCGTCGAGATGTCTACTTTCAAATGGTACGTCGATGTTAGTGATTTATTGTCATTTAGCAGCTTAAAATTAAGAAAAACCGAAAAAAAAATTTTTCGAATCTCGAATTTGTCGTTTTTTTTCATTATTTTCAATTTTTTAGCATATTTATGTTAATAATTCATAATATTTTAATGAAAAAACTTACTTTGGTATAAAATAAATAAAGTTGAATGAATTTCATCACGGAAAGGTAGAGAAAACTTCATGAAACTTAATATTTACATGGAAATCAATAGTACTTTATTAATTTTCATAAGCTACAGTTAAGTTTCGAAAACTTTATATGCATATTAAATTATTCTAAATACATATGATAAAATACAACATATAATTTATTTATATTGGCTACGAATTCTTTACTTTATTTACAAATATTTACTTTATTAATATTGGTTGTGTATAGCTTATAAAAAGAAAAATCAATAAAATAATTGTTAAAATCTATAATCAATTTTAGGCCTTTTTTGTTGTGGTTCGTTTTCTTCATCGATCAAAGTCTCAAATTCTATATTACTTCAAAATCATTGGCATTTTCAATTTCGATGTCATTATTCTTTGCTGGCTCTTCATCAATATCTTCAGAATCACTTAAATCTACAAATACTTCTCTGTCTCTATTTGAGCAGTTCTCAGTGCATGTATTGCATATAGATTGGTACATTTTAAGCCATGTTTTCGGCAGCCACACCTTTGATTATTGCGTCCACTTTCACAAGTACAGCTAACGCTTTTTAACAACTTTCCGGGAATCAAGTCGGAACTGTCAGAGATGTATTTCGTCACGAGTCTTCCTACATTTTCGTTCCAGCCCCAGTCCTTTGCTTTTTTGTTGTCCTGATCATTGTCAAAATTACCCAAGTTTGCAATTCGTAATAGACTCTGTAGGAGTGTTGTGCAGCTGCTTCTTCAGTTGAAGGGAGTCTTTCCAATTTAATAATAATAATAAATTGCCTTTATTTGTGGCGGAGTTCAGCAAAGCTGCTCTTCCACCCAACCACGTAGAAATAACAAAATACAAATTTATACGTTGATTTTAAAAGTAGAAAATTAATAATGGACTAACCTAATACTTAACTAATCTAAGAATTTGTAATCAAGTAATAGAAAGTAATATGAGTATTATGAGTAAATGAACCTTATTGCGAAAAGAACAGAAAAAAGAAAATGCTTAAGATCAAAGTCAAAGTGTTATGTCAAAGTCAACTGATCACTAAATAATTGAGCCATATATTTCTTTTTAAAAGAACTTAAACTATTAGATTTTATTAACGCTGGTATTGAATTATAATTTTGTGCTGCAAAATAAGAAAAGGACCTCCTGAATAAAGTAGATGAGTGTCTTGGTATATCGAGCATGTACACCGATCTTAAGTCACGTGCATGTTGCGCTTGTCGTGTGACAAGATGCGCCTTTAGGTACGTAGAGGTGTACCTGTTGAAATAATTTTGTGGGTAAGAGTGGATAGGTGTAATTTACGTCTATTTTTCATATTCAGCCATTTTGCTTAGTTGATTTTAGGTGTCACGTGCTCTCTTCTACCAAGGCCATATATAAATCGAATGCATGTGTTTTGCATGCGTTGTATTCTATTAATAGAGACAACATCAAGACAAGGACCGTAGATTACGTCACAATAATTAAAAAGAGATAAAATCAATGATTCGCAGAGCATAAGCTTAATTTTTTTTGTTAGAAAATGCCTATTTGAATATAGATGTCTTAATGTTGAGTAGGATTTTTGAATATTTTTGTTTATATGTTGTTTAAAACGTAATTTATTATCTATATATAAACCTAGATTTTTGACAACATTTTTGTGTTCAATCTGCTGTCCCTCGATATAAATCTTAACATGGTTCATGACATCATCATGAAACCTATCACTACAAAAAACTATTACAGATGATTTAGTTGAATTTATTTTGAGAGCGTGATTTTGCGAAATTTCTGTTAATTTGAGAATATCTGTATTAATGTGCTCAACGTGTCTCACTATGTCTTTGATATTAAAACTCTGTAACAATTGTGTATCATCAGCATACTGGTGCATGTTACAGCTGACAAGTTCTTTTTGAAAGTCAGATACGTATATAATAAACAACAAAGGTCCCAGTATGGACCCTTGGGGAACACCAGTTTTAATGTCAATAAAATGTGAATGTTGTTCTTGAATGACAACCTTTTGCTTCCTGTTACTTAAGTATGATCTTACAAAATTTAAAGCTGCAATATTTAAACCATAGTATTGTAATTTAGCAAGTAGTAGCTGATGATCAATTGTGTCAAAAGCACGAGAGTAGTCTATTAAAGTCAAAACTGCGATGTCACCTTTATTTAAAAGTGGATTTGTTTGTAGCTTGCTGATACAGCTCAAATCGTAATTGATTTAATGAGTTATACATTTTCTTACTTTTGTAAATACTAGCTGTAAGTTGAGATCCATTTTTTGCTATGGTTTTGTGGTCTGCATCTTTTTGATAATAAACACTGGCTAGGTTTAATAAATTTTTATTGTCCAATAAAGATCTTACTATTGTTTTTCCCCTTTTCCAGCAAAACTTGAAGTTGTATCACACCCAGAGAAAGCATGAAGAAACGCTATTACACTTGTGTATGGTTCATGTTTAAAACAATGGGATGTATAAAATGAATCTTTGACGTTGCTTGAGCCTGGTCTGTGAAAATAAATATCCAGCCCATTCGAATTTAATTGGTGTAAAAGAACTAGTAAATCGATGTCTTGACTGAACTGAAAAAATACTTTTACACAACTAGACAAATAGAGATTTACTACTACAACAGAATGAGCTCTGCTGCTCTTGTGCAGGCTCACTTTGTCCTACCCCTCTCTACCCCCAACCTTCAGTCATTTTGGGCAGGCATTTCAAATATCTGTGTATGCTGAAAAATTTCAAATTTTGTAAATTTTTTTTTGTTTGAATACGTAACCGTATTTTTTTTTTTATATTCAATTTTAGCGTGGTTTCCAATAACTAAATTCATTCAACTTTAGTTATTTTATACCAAAGTAAGTTTTTTCATTAAAATATTATGAATTATTAACATAAATATGCTAAAAAATTGAAAATAATGAAAAAAATCGACAAATTCGAGATTGGAAATTTTTTTTTTTCGATTTTTCTTAATTTTAAGCTGCTAAATGACAATAAATCACTAACATCGATGTACCATTTGAAAGTAGACATCTCGACGAAAAAAACGAGCACTAGTAGAACATCAAAATCAACAAAAAAAATCAATAAAGTTGTTCGCCGAAGATAGGGGTGTTTTTTCGGAAAAATGGTAAAATCTCGAAAAATATTTATTTCCCATAATTGAAAAAATTCATGCTTATTACATGCAAATAATTACGTACTTTCACAAAGTTTCATTTAAATTAAATAATTTTCACGCGAGAAAAAAAATAAAAACAGAAAATTCGGTTTTTCGTCATTTTCTCGCAAACTTTGAGGTTATTACGAAAAATATATAGAATAAAAGTTTTAGATTTTTTTATTATCTACAACTGTTGTATGAAACACTTTTCTCTAGGAGGTCACGTTTCGCCATAAATCACAAAAAACGGTTTTCATCCCTTAAATAGCACCCCATTTCACTACTTCCCTTCATCTCAAGTTCCAAAGTTTTTTTTTCATTGTTTATGATCTCAACTATATATTCCAGCCGGCCGTTGCCTGCTATTAATTTTTTCTTTTTCAGCATTAAAAATCCATAACGGCCCCAGCCTAAATTAGAAAAACTGAACTTGGACTCTCAAATAAAGCAGGTGCTTCGAGTAAGGCATCAAAAGATTAATCTGGCATTGCAATTGTTTTACTCAGCGCACGGCCTCGGCCACATATAATTTAATCATTTCATGCCCCACGTCTTGCTTCTTTTAATGCATATTAGCTAATTTATGTTATAAGATAGCTCCAAATAAACTCTCCCTCTAGAAGTATATTAAGCAAATATTTGGCTTCATGATGTGTAGTTTTCACACCGAGTTCCCTCTATCTACTCATTCAGACGATTAAACTCTTTCTGGATGCCTTGATGTCATATATTGAAACGTTTATTATTTATTTTTATTCCACTACCACTATTCTCACCACCATCCTTTCTGCATTTTGACAGTCCAGTCATGTATGTAACAATTTGTCTCTAAATAGCATAATTGAATCACAAATGTTGCTTAAATTTTTAAACTATTATTCCAGGAGGAAAACTGGGATGATGATAATTATGTGACATACAACCCCCTCAACCACGTTTTGAATAAAGACATTATCAGAACCCCACCCACAAAGATGACAAAAAGGCAAAAGAAAAGATGGAGAGAATTAGAGAGGAAAAGGCTAGATCGATTGAGAAAGGTCCACGGAAGGAGATAAGTGTAAGTTTAATAGTTATTTTTAATTTATCATTAATATGACTATTTGAAAATAAATTAGATATATACATTATACTCTGATTATCAAGTATCCTAGTGGCTTATTAAAATAAGAATTACTGAAAATACAAATTATTTCTCAAAGTACAATACAGTGATCAAAAATATACACATAACATGGAAAGACACATTATTTATATCACGTCATCTATAATAACTTGTCCCCTTTTGAAATTTACATACCATATCCACAAGAAAGGATGTCGAATTCAAAATTTTAAAAATAACTAATGTTATAAATGATTAATATATAGAATTAGTGAGCTAAACTGTAATTTTAGAAAAGCATTTAAGACGTACTGAAGCCTTTCGTATACTCTTGGAATTGATGCTATTGATGGACGTTAATATGAAGATGGGATCTGGGGAATCATACACTCATATTTGACCACAGGCTAATCAACTCTCTCTGATATTGACATGGACGTCTTTTCAAAAATGTTAGATCTACGTACATCTGTTAAGATTTCCATTGAACAATTAACAGAATTTCTTTTATTCCTGTTTTGAATTGCTGTTCATTTTTTAAATTTTACTGTAATCAAACGAAATAGTTCTGCTTACGTAAATATTATTTGACTTTCTCAATATGAATTTAAAATATATAAATGATCCTATGTTGCAAATTTTTTCATTCCTATTGTCCCAGACACTTCAACTGTTTACATTATCACGCTTGAATGGCAGTTGATTCATGGATATACATGTACACAACGTCAAAATACAATGCGTCGCACTTAAACAGCCTTATAACTTTTTCCGATTTGAACTACATTTTACTTAAATATAGAACAAAGTAGGATATACTTATGGCCAAAAAAACATTCACCCCCTACAAATGCAAGGCCATTTGTGATTCCCAAATAAAGAATCACAGGCAATTTTTTTAACGGAAAATTTTAGTAATGAAAGTTGTTCAGGATCTGAAGTCCAAAATTACAATCAAAATTAAAATATATTGAAATTTTTCTTAAAATAATGTCACTCTGAAAATATCATTTTAATGTGTTTTTGGCTGCAGGGCATTTCCTTACTTTTTTAATTGAAATATTACAAAATTTTCATCACATTCACAAACAATTTTTTTTACTTGAAATTTTGGACAATTCTGAACACCTTTCATTAATACAAATTTCCGTTTAAAAAATGCCCGATATGATTTCATTTTATTTTGGTATTGCAGGTGGCTCTGTATTTGTAGGGAGCGAATGTTTTCATGGCCGTAGATCGTACTTGTTCTATATTTCAGTAAAATTTGGTTTGAATCTGAAAAAAAAGAGAGAAGTTGTAATGGTATTACAAGTTCGACAGACTGTATATTATAGCTTTAATAACCAATACTTACGTGTAATTAATTGCATTACTGCGTACTGATGAACAATTAAAGAATCGTAAAAGTGAAAAACGGAAGAGGAATTGTAGGCCGCAGGCTTTCATGATCATGTCCAGTGAAGTAGTTTCTTTTGGTTAATTGGATGGGATCTGCGGTAGGTTCTTGATGAAACATATTCAATAGAATAATTATAAATATTCAAAAGAATAGTTACAATACACACTTGGTTTATTGTTTCATTAGTTTTTTTCTCAGATTTCTCTGACATGTTTCTGCCTTGCGACCATTATCAAAGAGTCTTAAAAACTGATCTGAAAGTGGTGGTTCACAGTATATATCTTAACAAATCCTCTACCCACCTAGAGGGGGATAACTTGATTTGCTATTTCTTAAAATTTAACAATACAGGCCGGAACTACGAACTTAATTTTAATTTTATTACTGGGTCTAGTACAGGATTGTTCATAAATTCTATTTGTGTATTTGTACGTTTTTATGGTTTCTTAGGGCCTTCTTAATTTCTAAAATTTCAAGCATGTCTAGGATTTTTCTTTTGGGTTTCACTATGGTCGTCAAAACTGTCTACACGTTCAGGGATGGGGGTCCTAGTTTGAGGGAAGCAAATAATATATTTTCTTTCCTATTTACAACTTATAGCTATTTTCTTCCTCGACTAAACCCTTTTTTAACTTATTTATGACTTCAACAATAAAGGGTAAGAAAGAGTTATAGATAGGTTAAGAAGCAAAGCAGTTCCCAAATGAAGAAAATACAATTTTATATTGGCTAAAAGAAGGACCTCATTCCTAAATTATTGACTAATCTGTTGTAATGTGTTTATGTGAGAAGAGTTACATTGGATATACAGAGCGGAGTATCTGGTGCAGAATCAAAGAACATCAGAGGAACAGCAGACTCAGTTGGATACACAGATAAGTTAGCAGTGGCTGAACCCGTTCAAAATAATAGACATACACACTTATTACTCAAGAATTATTAGAGAAATTATGAAAAACATATATAAATCAACAGAAACTGGCTTTGCCAAGTATCAGTGAGTCAAAGAAACATGGTCAACAGAGCAGATGAACAAGCCGCAAAGTGAAACAGCATCAAAGTATACAGGGTATCCCAGATTTAAAGTGACAAACTAATGAGATATAGAGCGCACTTTTCTGGCTTTAAATACCCTCAAAGTACCCATGAATCCTCACTGATTTTAATATACAAGGTGTTTTATGAATTTTGGCTGATATTTTTACTCTCCCATATACGTAGGAAAGGTACTGTGATCAGGCAAAAAATCGATTTTGAGTTTTCAAGTTTCCTGAAGACAAAGAAAGCGGTTTATAATGATTGTCTGTCTGCTATCTGTGGTCGTACTTAAGAGTCGAAACTACTGGATCGATTTGGTTCAAATTTTGTATGTGTGTTCAAGATGGCCACACCTCGAGGTCAAATTGCAAAGTCGATCCCTAGCTCAAATAGGGTTGTTAACCCATATAAATTTTTTTGTTCATAAACAGCTTTAACGATTTTGATCCAATTTAACACAGATACTCCTTTAGCGCTAATATGAAATGATATAACATTTTGCCGACTCAAAACACAGAGGGTATTTTGAAGTCAGTAAGGTGTGCTCCATTTCTCATTAGCCTGTCACTTTAAATATGGAACACACTGTATAAAAATGAGCAGAACATAACAATTCAGAAGTACTGCATCAGAAAATGACTACTAAATATTGTCTAACTGTTCACTGTAGCATTGCCGTATCTATTTTGAGATTTTCTATCACATAATGTATCTTGTACAAATAAAATCCAAAGAATTTACAAAATTATAGAATTATACAGGGTGGGGCAATAGCGCGTCGGACCTCGACATCTCGAGTTCTACGATAGCTAGAAATTTTTAAAAAAATTGCAAGTAAACTAGATAAAAAAGTCTATCTAGGCTCTATTAATTTCTACTTGGATGTAATGAATTTTTTTGTTGAAACCTTACTTTTTTTAATAAACACGTTTCACTAAATTTGAATTTGTCTTTCAAAAAATTATTGAAATGTTTAACGACACTTTCCTCGAAAATGGTTGGAGTTATCAAGTTCTACCAAGTGTACCTATTTTCGTGGAAATGATGCCCTCATCACATTTTCTGGCCAGAAGTAGGTACCACACTTCGTAAAAAAAAAATATAAAAAAAATTCATTATCAAATACAGGTTCTGCTGCTTCCTCTATAATCTAATGTGATGTAATACATAAATTATTGTTTCTTAAAATAAAAAAAAAGTTTGAACTTTGACACCCTGTATCTTTTCCCACAGCAACATTTTACTAAAGAATATTTGGTTATATCCTCATATTTTGGCCCAAAGAATCTACTCCTGAACTATCGCCTATTATTATGGTCCACCCTGTATATTTAAATTGGCTTGTTTTGTTTATAAAAATTCCAACAGTTTCATCTAAATAATGATGTACACAATTACAATACTAGGAGTGCTCGGGAAATTCACATAAACAATTATAATTTAAGCAAACTCAGAAAATCGCCGTATTTTGCAGGTAGTGCAATCTTCAAGAAACCTCTGTTTCAAATAAAAGCAATAAATAAGTTTAAATTATTTAGGAAGACACTAAAACGTATTTTCACTGAACACTGTTTTTATAGTCTAAAAGAATTTCATTATAATGAAGTTAATTAACTCGCATATTGTCAAGCCAGGGGGGTATCCCCACCCCTTTATAGGGGGTGACTCGCTTGGCGCTCGACCTGAAACGTTTATTTTAGAGGCCGGAGTCGCCGGTGCTTTAGGTTAGGGTATTCCACTCAATCTATAATAAAAATAGGTTTGTCTAACTTGCTTAATTTATTGCGAGTTCGCCAAAAAGAAATATTACAAAATGGCAAGACAATGTGTTAAAAAAAAAAAACTCTTAAGCTACTTACATTGCAACTGTCAGGTACTTTATACTTGGGCGGCTGTTGCACTGACACTGGAACATGAACGGTATAACACTACCACCGTAAATTATTGGCTTCACCCTTTCGGGCCTTTTCTCCTCTTTTGCAGGTGCAAGAACTGTCATTACCCCTGAAGCATGTAGTCGACTGTATGCACTGTTTTTTGTAACAAATCCTTTATTTTAACAATATAAAATAAGGTAAAAACACAAAAATACAGAATGAATTAAAATGACACGTGCGTTGTGTCGATGTTTGTGACCGACTCCCATCCACGGCTGTCGTACTCCAGATCCTTTCGTCTTAAGTGCATCTCTGTGCATAGGTGTAAATGTGGTACAGAACAAGCCCACTATCTTTTGGAAACTCCAACATGAATTATTATTGTCTTTATGCCCCGATACTATTAAAAAAACTAACTACCCCTTTCAGAGGTTACCTTCTCGAGATATTGCCTCTTCCGAAGCTGTCTATTCACTCCTCCATTCACGTGTATTTTAACCTCTCCACAATAAAATTGTGAGAGGTTACTAAAATTGGTTCAAAAACGAAAATTGAGATAACATCAAACCTTTACGTTTTGAGGTCCTAGGAACCCAAAAAAGTGGTTTTTGAAAAATGTCTGTGTGTGTGTTAGCACGATAGCGCCAAAAGTACTGAACGGATTTGAATGAAACTTTGCATGTGCGTTTCTTTAGTGCCCCAGAAGATCTGAAAAGGTTTTGGTTGAGATCAGATTATGTTTAGTGCCATTTTGACGCAACAAGTTGTATATTTTATAATTACTTTCAATTTGCAATGGAACCATTGAAAAGCAGTTAAAATTCTGATTTCAATGATATATCACACTTCCACCCTTTCAATTTGGTTTCCGTGAAAAAAATTAAAAACAAAGCAAATATGAAGCATAGATCGTATTTCACATGACATGATCGATGCGCGTAGCCGTTACGTCGTGAAACTCGTCACATCACGTGTCAATTCACGTGTGAGGGTTTCTTCACTGCTCTAGAAGTAGAGCGGATTACGTTTAGTGCCGTTTTTAAATATATATACAGACAAATCGAAGAATTAAACTACAAATATTCCTCTAAAATCTAGTAAAATTACTGAAATGCTAAATGTTTCATTTAACAAAAACAGCCGCGAGCGATCGGATTGCAATGAGCAAATTTTGACGATTGTCATTGTCATCGTTTGTCATTCGATAACGTTGGTGTCATGTCATGTTAATAGGATTTCGGCATATTTGTAACTTTTAATGGATTGTCATAAACTTTAAAGGTAGATGTAACAATATCAATATCATATGCTTTCTGTACCTTCGTTGGTGAATTTATTATAGATTATCACTTTACCAATTTTCAGTTTGTTACTTTACAAATCTGTAGTATTTAGGATAATTAGACTTTCTTAGTCGTTCAAGTGATGTTAAAGTTGTTAATATCCTAATAGTATATTATTCAACGAGCGATAATGTAGGTAATAACTCGCATAGATGATTGTAAATTCATTAAGTTGAGGGTTTTTTTAGTGCCCCAGAAGATCTGAAAAGGTTTTGGATGAGATCGGATTACTTTTAGTGCCGTTTTGTCACACAATTTAATGCTCCTTTCGGCTTCAAAGATCCACCGAGTGGGGGGGTTCCAGCCGCTTTCAGTAGCTGCCGATTTTTTTCTATGGTTCTACTCATTTCCATTAGCCTGATATCCGAGTCAGCGATATCCTATGATGGCATTATTTTATTAGAATGCTAACTCGCGTATAATGCCACCGGAAATCTCCTATTGCTGTCGTTTGTGGACTTATATGCACATTTCTAATACATAATTAAATATGAAAATATGTATGTTTGATTCAAATTCAACCCTTGAGTGTCTTCTGACAATATCGTTGTTTTTTTTGTTTTCTCACTATTATTTATACATTGTATGTATAATGGGAGAAACCTATAATTGAAAAGGAGGTGCGAGGTGAGACGCTAAGAAGGCGGACCACATGGTTGACCTTCTCTCTCATTTTAATGCACGCAACATAAAAGATGTAAGACGTGATGATGCATCGGCACTACCCACCACTATTCCCACTACGTCTGTGATTGTTTTCATTTATCGTTTTCCTCTACAATATATTATTTGTTATGAAGATGGAAGAAATTCCTACATTATATTTGTTTATATGTGTGTATTGTTATTTTATGTTTATATATGTTATTATATTTGTGCTGACAAAACCCACATTGTACTATGTGATGGTGAATAAATTATCTTATCTTATACAGGGTGTCTCAAATGGTGGTCAAAAACACAAGAAAAAATAGCACAAGGAAAGCTGCAGAAATTGCAACTCCTTGCCTATTTAAGGACTACAGGACTACTTGGTGTCTTAAGACTGCATCAGGAACTTAAGTTTAAACCAGACGATCTGGTTGGTCACTTAAGGATTCTGGGGTTAGCCCACCTTGAGTCCATGACCAAACCCACTGATTCAATGTCAATCAAACAGGACTCTGACTGTCTGTTTGACGTGCTGATTGAATGCCGTCGGACGAGAAAGATGGAGGCATTGCGATTGGAACAAGGTATACAGATGGATCTAAGATGGCTGAAGGGGTAGGAGTGGGCGTAGCAGGGCCTAAATGTGGGCTATCTAGAGCCCTTGATAACACCTCAACCATCTTCCAGGCAGAAATTTATGCTATAGACCTATGTGCCCAGGAATGCCTAAATAAAGGCATTCGAAGGGCAAAAATCTATATACTAACAGATAACCAGGCAGCATTAAAAGCTAGAAGGTCTTATACCTTCGAGTCTAAAATTGCCCGGGAACGTAGACAATCCCTGAAGCAACTGACCAACAACAAGGTCACCTTGATGTGGGTGCCAGGGCACGAGGGAGTACAAAGTAACGAAATAGCCAACAACCTTGCGAAAAAAGAAGCTGAAGCACCATTCATTGGACCTGAACCGTTTTGTGGCCTGGCTAAGGGACACATAACGGAGGAGATCCAGAAATGGGAAAAGTATCAGAAAGAGTCCTACTGGAGGAATGCTCCAGGCCAAAAACAAGTGAAAAAGTTTGTAACTTATTGGGCAAAGAATGCCACAATGCTTCTCGAACTTGAAAAGTCCCAATTAAGTCTGATAACAGGCCACTATCCCTTGAGATATCATCTCAAGAGTATGGGTAAGGCTGTAGACGACAAATGCAGATATTCCAATACTGCAACTGAAACTGCGGAACATATTGTGAATGCAAGGTATTAATCAGCACTAGGATAAAGTACCTGGAGGATGCAGAATTAACGCCTGAAGACATACGGATATTAGCCCTCAGGAAAATCACAAGCTTTGCAAAAAGTCTTGGAATCCCAAGCAACAATTTGTTGTCTTTTAGATCAAACTGAAGTATGGCTACTCAGAACCAAGCGACCCCTGAAACAATCTACAGCATGTCTCATCTACCCATACGTGTAGCTCAGTTCAAAGAATGTTTTAACCTACTTACCTCTAAATCATGCCCTCCAAATTTCTCGTTACAATTTTGAAAAAAATATGTTGCAAAGTTTGACTTGATATACAAATTTTAAAAAATTAGAAACCTTTATAGGATCTTCTAAGTTAATTGAAATATTACAAATCCATCAAGTTTTACTTGAGAATTCTTTAAAGTCGCAGATAATTAAGCAAAGTTTTAATTGATTGAATTATTTTAAGATGAATACTATGCAACAAAGACGGGAGTTGTGATAAACGATGCATTATGACCTCTTGTACTTGCCGTAAAATAAAACTTATCAACAACTTTCTGTGGTAGATTCATAATTTATTTAAAATGGGAATGGGCATTCAGTAAAAGAGAAACTATATAGAAAGATTTATTAACCATTACGAACTCTCTAAAAACACAGTCAATCTATTAAAAAATATGCTTAATCTATGTCTTGCGTCATCCATAACTGCAAATAGAGAGGAACTCGTTCATATGAAGTGTCTTAGATTATACGGGTAGAAAATTAGTCCTCCATAAAAACTGTTGAAGATTTTTTTTAATAATACAATCTCGCATCAATCATTCGGCCATCTATCCGGGCTCGATCCAGGTTTTCTGAAAATCTTTATTAAGGGAAATAATCAAAAAAATATCAAAGCGCATTAAAATCCTACAACAAAATTTGAAAATAATAGATTTCCACAAACTACAAGAAATCTAAAATGATTTAGTCGCAAAGGATACTAATAGCTCTCTCGGCCTGCCAATCAGAACCGTAACTGATAAGAATGGAGCCAGGGGATTTCTCTTCAAAGGACAGAATGTCACCATATTCAGTAAATTTCTCATGTAACATCTTGTAGCTAACAGTACCAGGTAACTAGAAGATGAGGTTAAGTTTTCAAGTTCGGAAAATATGCAAATGTAGAAAATTTGGAACTGATGGAACTGCGTACGACAAGCTATTCTTACTCAATTTACAAGCCTTTGGACACGATGCGAGGACAATTTGCAATTGTCAATAAAGAACTAATTGAAGTTTTCATCACGAGTGAATAGTATGTATCTAGTATTGATGCCTGGGGTTCTAGGCATACTTTAAAGCATTAACACCAAGGCCAAAAAGTTATTAAAAAGGAAGCCTCCTCAAGATACTATAGTTGGCATTTACTAATCTCTACGATATTGTGCTACAAACTTGACAAGCAAAAAAATCTCGTAAACAATCTGAATAGATAAATTACTTCAAATATACTAATATTATATAATATATAAAACAGGGTACAATTTTCAATTATCAAATTTCCTGACTTTTTCAGGATTATTTCAAATAAAATCCAGATCAGTTTCTAAATAATGCAGTTATAGGATTGTAAATAAATAGAAGTTGTTGAGCAACCAAAATAACGTAACGCTGTCAAGATACGGTAACTTTATTTCATTACGTATTTACAAATAACATGTTACCAAAAAGAGACTTGTTGAACAGCTTAATAATCAGCAATTGTTTTCTTTGACCATAGATCAGAAAATTTAGTATCTTTGACAGCCTAACCCTACTTTTACGATATTTTTGTTGTTTGGGTTTTGAAACTTTAACATCAGTGTGCAGTTTAGTAAGAACATAACCTCAAAAAACATAAGCATAACATTAGCGTAACGTTAACTTTCTCTGCTTGTAAATAACGTAGACGTTAACGTATTTCCTAATTGAAACTGTGCATGCGTAGATGTCAAAATAGCGTTACAGTATTTTACATCTGGCTGCTCAACAACTCCCTAATTTCAATTTTATCATTACACTAAAATGAGGATGTTATCAACCTGTATTATAGGCTATTGATTATGTCATAAATAACAGGGAAATAAGGAACTATGGCGTTCCAAGGATTTTTATTGCATAAATCGTTCAATTGGTCATTTAAGATGAGAAAACCGTGGAGTGCTATTAAATTAAAGGGTGCAAATTGGAGATAAGGGTGAAAATATGACTCAAAAACGGAGCAAAATTCAGGTATAGTTAATAGGAAACTTTTTGTAGAGAATCAAATTTCCCATCAAAATGGCTTATTTAAAAAACTAAAAAACAATTTCTTGTAGGAAAAGTATCCAGAAGACAATTGAAAAAAGAAAAAATCCGCTTTTTTTACTTTCTTGCCTATAACTTTTTTTGAGCAGAGATAGGTATAGGTATTGCTTTGTAGAAACAAAAGTTTATGAAATTTTCTTTAAAATGGTGGTCTCAAAAAGTTTTTTCGATGAAAATTGACCGAGTTCAAACTCAGCTCTTTTTTTGCGTTTACCTTGACAGAAAATGTCCCTTAAACTTTGGGGAATAATTTGGTATAAAAAAAATTTAAATCTATATCGTGAAATAAAAAGTTACGTCTATTTGAATACAGTACACTACCATTTTTATCAATTATTCCTTAGCATATTTAGTTTTTTCGAAATATAATAAATCAAATTACGAACCTTTTCGAGTATTTTATCATTCTGTAGGAATAACTCTATTGATCAGATCAAGATTAATTCATCTAAGTGCAATAGTTATCGATTTTTTAATTTGAGAGCACGCGGAATAAAAATAACCATGATTTCAGAAATTGGATGATCATAACTTTGGTCTCGACCAAGGCAAAAGGTCGTCAAACATCATAACACATAGTTTATTTATCTATAAGATGGTCTAAGTCCCATATCTTTCTACTCCGAAAAAATTTTTTCCTTAAATAAGCTCTTTACGCTTGAAATTCCGCTCTACTAAAGAGGATATTTGAAAAAGAACCATTGGAAAGTAGGAGAAGAGGTAGGACCCACTTCAGAGCTCAGAGGGAAGGAGATAGTTACTCAAGATGCTCAATATGATCGTTGTACTAATACACTAAATTTATTTTTACTTGATTCATTAAAAACGAGTACCTTAACATTGAATTTTTACGATTATGCATTTTTTTAAACTTTACCCATACCCCACCATATTTATATTGAAAAGGTAGGTAACTGTATCACTTTATAGAAGATTTTTGATGTAGTACTAATTGTTTTTGAATAAATTGCAAATTTAGAAAATAAAAATAGATTTATTTAAAGCGATGCACAAAGATCAAGTAAAAATGAAAAATTTCAGTTATCTCTTACCTTTTTCCTTTATATTTCCTATTATCGAACAAATCAGCATTCAAAAAATGTACTGAAGCCACTTCTTTTCCAGAATTTTAGAAAAATTCCCTGACATTTGCTGATATTTCGTGATTTCCCAATTATTCACTAAGTCCTAGAATTGTATCTATATCATATATATTTTTTTGATTCATTAAACTGTTTACGAGACAAAATATATTTCAAACATTTTCTTCTACTTCTATTCGTCAATTTTCGAACAAAATATTTTAGAGATTAGTAAGTACCAATAATAAATAGTAACTTACACGAAAAATATCAACCCTATAACCATGAAGAGACAATGACAATACTTACCCGGTTACGACCTTTAGTGGAGTTAGACAAGCATCAAATTTTAATGAAAAGGGAGTTGTTTCCAGTGTCCACTTTTTTTTATAACATGTTAGTTACATTGAATACTATACGAAACGGACATTTTCTACCTCTAGCAACCGCCGCTACACAAGTTATCGGCCATTTTGTGGTTACAATATGAAATTTTTATCTACACATAACCTCAAAAAAACATAAAAACTGAAAAAACTGCTAAATTTTCGTTATAATTTCGGATGTTTTAAGTGCAATTTGATGAAATTTTCAGAAATTATACTTTATAATGTCAACAATAATTGGTTAAAATTTCACGTCAAAATATCTAATATAAGTCTCAAAAATTGACTTAAAATTTTCAAATCGATTGACCAATAACTTTTGGCATTGCATCGAATGAGGTTCTTTTTTTTTAAATATAGTTTCTTTTATGTATTTTATGATGGTGAACAAGAAAAAATTTTTAAACTTGGAAAAAAGTGAAAAAAATCGAATTTAAATTTCTATTCATACACAAATTCAATTATCCATTAGAGTGACAGTGACAAATATTGATGACATGGCGTCTTGATTTGGATATTTCATTTTATGAATTTGTAGGTGTTTATTCTAAAATCGTTATTAATAGTAAAATCATTTATTAATTTTAATTTTTTTATTTGATCAAGCCAAATACAATTCAATTATTAAATAATTAGTATTATCTGATTTGTGTTTGTAAATATTTATAAACATAGATTTCAGAAATTATAAGCTTGACAGTGACAGATATATTGGTGACATGACATCTTAATTTGGATACTTGATTTTATACTAAAATCGTTTGTAACATTAATCAAACTCATTAATACATGGTCGATGGAAAAGGAGTATTTTTGAATAAAAATTCTGTAGCTTGAATGATATTGTTAACTACTGCCTTGCGTAAGATTATATTATTCAATTTAGCCGATATATAAAAATTATTTTAACGTGCTGCATTTTTCAATACACGTAGTGACATATAAGGTAAATATTTTATAATCTATTCTAAGTATTTAAAATTCATTTATAAAATTTAAACAAAATTTTTTTCTCAATTTTCAGAAATTACAATTTCATATTGACTTCAAATCCAATTTATATATTTAACTGTGAAGATAAAGATTTGGTACCTGAAACAGAAGAAATTGATGAGTCAGATGAAGAATTGGAAAATAATTCTGAAACACTTTCTGTAACTGAAAGTCTAAGTACATGTGGAATCGATACAGAGATAGAAGGACAGTGTTAGCGAAGCTTCTTCATTACCATTTACTGATAGATCGATTGATCAAGAAATTGATAGAAATGAAAATGATGCAATTTATAATTATACTTCAAGCGATACTGAAAATCAGTCTGATGATTCTTTG
This sequence comes from Leptura quadrifasciata, assembly GCA_963675555.1. Lineage (NCBI taxonomy): Eukaryota > Metazoa > Arthropoda > Insecta > Coleoptera > Cerambycidae > Leptura > Leptura quadrifasciata. The sequence continues at coordinate 159,628,735 of OY776675.1, forward strand.
TCAAGTGATACAAAAGAAGGCGATTAACATAATTGCTCAGGTATATATTTTTTTCAATTTCAAGTCAAATGTTTCAATTTTTTTAATACAGTATTTAAATACAATAAATATACATTTGCATAACGAATAGTGTTTTTATTGAGCTATGCCCAAATATAAATGTATACATATAACTTTTTCATAATTGATTTTTTATATTTTTTAATGCCCTTTCGAAGAATTAGAATTTCATCAAATTTCACTTAAAACATCCGTAGTTATAACTAAAAAACAAAAATATAGCAGTCTTTCAGGTTTTCTTTTTGAGGTTGTGTGCAGATAAAAATTTCACATTGTAATCGCTGATAGCCTATATCATAACGAAGTGTCAATTTTTTTCGCTTTTTTTGGACCTATACATACCGAGATATACTCACTCATCTATATTTAGAAAGAACGACTAAAATGATCGATAACTTGCGTAATTGCGGCTGCTAGAGGTAGAAAATGTCCATAGCTCTAGCATTCGATGTAACAGTTAAAAAAAAATTTGACACTGGAAACAATCCCTTATGTTTTGCTTGTCTGACTCCACTACTTGTATTAACAAATTTTGATTTTAAATTACAAATTTTATAAATTAAAAACCCAAAAAATCTCAAATCACTAATTTTTCGCAAAACTTCTTTCGGCTTTGACAGTGATGCGTGGAACCAAAGCATCAACGATTCCTCCCATGTGCTTTTACCAATGATTCATACAGAGATTTTTTTCGAACAACTGAAACCACACCTCCCAACGTCCCAATTTTGCTTGATCTAAACTTCACCTTGATCAAAAAATAAATATGTAATCCACATTTTTCATTCAATAAAAGAAAACACTACATTTTTAAAATCAATTTATTTCACACTTAAAGAAAGATACAATTTAAATACATATTTATTTTAAGACAATTTATAATGCCAACCAAATCACTAAAATCATCCAGCACGCAGTTACCGTTTCACTATCTTATAGTTAATTTGTCAAGAGCTTTACTATGACCTGGTAAATGTTAAAAGATGTTTCTAGTAATTTTAACAATTTCAAAATCCCATAGTCAAGACATTAACCTATGAGGCTATAGATAGAAACATGCAGCATAAGGAAATGAATATCAGTAAAAGTAAATACATAGTCAGAATACCACAGCACATTCCATACTCCATTATACCCAATTTTACAAAACAACTTCACTGCTTCTACACAGATTACAAAGTATAAAACCAACATTCACATAAACCAAACCAACTAGAAGTTTTACAATATGAAAATAAACTTAAAACATTCTGTTAAGATTTAAAGAAAAAAAAGATCCTTTTACCATCATATTTTTTTCTCCTTTTTCACCGACTTAAATTTGCCATTATACTTGAGCGTCTTCGGTCAGTTAAAATATAATTTTTAAACATTTCACTTTTATTAGAGGCTATACTACAAAGGTATAAAATTAACTAACCGTGGTTTTCTATTATCTCATTGTAACAGTATGTAAATCTTAAAATTTAGTTCTACAAATGCACAATAAGAAAATCTATTCTTTGTCAATTAATTTTATCTTTTTATTTCTGATGATGAAATAACTGAAACATAACAAACCATATAGACTATCCCCAAATCCCAAAATGGCTGTCTGGAAGTGTTACAGTTTTGAAAAACCACGTACACACAAAAAGCAACAGGTGTGTTGAAAAGAAAATTAATCGGTTATCTGATTATTGAAATGTTTCAATAACTGTAGTTACATATAGTCACTTTCTTAAAACAATTCCAAACAATAGAATTTTTAACCCTGACAATAACGGTAACCTACCTTGACTGACCGAAAAAAACCCAATCAAATGTCTTCTATATTACCAATATGAATATTTTCGTCCTATTAATAAAGTCAACAAAAACTGCTATGCCATTACACAGACATATATTAGAAAAAAAAAAAGTTTTTGTACAATTGATTCTCCGTAAATATTTTGACATGGTGAAACCAATTTCGGCATCCAAACTGGCCCATCACACCGAATTATTTGCTAACTTCCAGCTCAAAGAATTTAATTTTGAACCATTTCGAGGTTAGAAAAAAATTGGAGGTGATAGACCCATTTGGGCATCGGATTTGGTGTATTAGAATACATAAGGAGAACCCTGTCTAATCTGTTATACCAAAACTTTTTTGTGTCCTTGTAATTAAGAAAAGCAAATCATTTAAATTTTGGATACATTTTAAAATCACGGTGCTGGTTGACTGCAATTATTTTTAAATAAATTAATTTTAACAGATTGAGTACCGCTGACAACTGGAACAAAATTATTTACGGCTTTGTCGTTTCAAGAAAGTTGTTATCTATTAACAACCCTGCTTCACCTTTTTTTGCAAAAAAGACAGGATATAAATATTTTCATTACTAAATTCACTGACATTTAACCTAACTTTTTGGAATCTTTGAATAACTTAACTGAAGTATTTTCCAATGAGGTGAGCTGGCTATGAACTGAGCAGTAAGTGACTGAAAACTATTTACCTTGGTGTGAGAAAAAACCATTTTTCTACTATCCGTGCATGTTCATGTTGATATTAGACGATTCGATTTCCTCATACCAAGACAAATATTTTTTAAATCTACTTGCAAAATTGCTACGTTGGGAAAATTGTTTAATCTACTAGTAAAAATAAAAATTAAGCACATGAAATAGTGAAAATATTTACAAAGATACACCATTCCATCAGTTCCACGGGTTAACCCTTTCACTTACGTTGCTGACCAAAACCTTCCTTGTGAAATTTTTATCTCCGCCCCTATCTGACTGAGGTCTAGCCATCCCACTGTTGTTATTCCCAAAAGGCATACGATCATTACCAAATCCGCCGCCACCACCATATCCGCCAGATGAATTAGACTGCGATTGGAAACCCCTAGTATTCGTATTGTAACCTTGGTTTGGAGACTGGGACCTGAAGTTGCCACCCTGGCTACTATAAGAGTTATCACCGCCACCTCTCCCATAAGATGACATATTATTGGAATTAACTGAAGGCAAATTTGAACTGGAATTCTGGGATGCAAGAGCAGCTAGTTGTTGAGTCGCCTGATTTGACAGGGGGTTTTGCGCTGAGGCGACTAGCGAAGACAAATCAGCACCCCCCAAACCGTTTCCCAAAAGGTTGGAGGCTAGACCGGTTAAATTTGCAGCTTGCAACATCTGTTGATTGGCGAGATTGCCAAGGCCACCGACATTTCCCAAACCTGACAGGGCATTGGCAAGTTGTAAAGAATTATTTGGGACAGCACCCAGAATTCCAGCTCCAACACCTTGCTGGCTGTTTGCCAGCGACGGTAAGTTATGCGCGACGTTTTTCAAAGGTTCTCCATTAGGCCCCAGTCCCATATTGATGGACTTAAGACCTTCGGGCAGTTTTAAATTTTCATTGGCACGGTCCATTCTGACGGTCATCGGACGATCAAAAAGAACCTGATTGTGAAGCATGGAAATGGCCTGTACAGCCTCTACCGGATGATCGTATTCAATAACAGCAAAGCCCCTGCTGCGACCTTCTTTATCGACAGGTATATCGACCTTGATCACTTTACCAGCCAACCTAAATACTTCCTTCAACTTTTTCTTGTCGACATTATATTCCAACTGCAAAACAACAACACGTTAGAGACAGCTGATCTTTTAAAAGTCGAGAGAATCTACGACTAAACATTAGGACAAACCTCTAAAATAGAATTTGGCGAATATGCCAAATCAGTTGATTTACCAAGGGAAAATTTTCTTCCAATTACAAAATATCTACGTAAATAGATGGCATATGTTACAGTCTATGTTGTTATACTCGTTAGCAATAATAGCAACCGATCATCAATTTATTGTTAATTATTTTCATATCACCCTATGACCCCTGATGGAAGGGCAATGTCGATAAGATATGTAAATTGTGGCAAGGGGTGCGATATATAACATCATTGACGGTAACATATAATAACCAGTGGTTTCCAAAAGTAAAGTACCAAGTGTTATGGAAAGTTTTTGTAGCCAGTTCCAGCTCCTTGCATTTTGCACTGATCGAATCACAACAAAATGTCATAACTTGACAGAATTATTTGAAAGTACACTTCTGCAGCAAGCAAGAGATATATTCTTCACTATTATTACTCTGTTCTAATCAAAATTGAGAGAATCAAAACGAGGGGCCTCTAAATTGCTTAAAATATATTAATTATATTGAGACACTTGACAAGTTACCTAAGAAAATCACCACAATTATATAAAGGGTGTTCCAAAACATGACTCATTGAACAATCATCTAAAAACTTCCACAAAGGTATGCTCAACAACAAACATTTGTCTGTCTGTCGAAATTAATGCTGCTTCTAAAATACACGTACTTTAACGAAAACAAACATATACAGAGTGATTCAGAATTCATTCTTAAAAATCTAAAATTGCACTTTAAAAACTATAATATAATCCTAACAGAACGGCCATAAAAAAACGTTGAAGTTATTACTAAACACCACTTAATTCTATGACTATCCGTGTGCATTCATATATTTCTGAAAATCTGTTTGGGTAGATTAAAAAATAATAGCAGTCTATATTTAACACCTTTATATCAGATTTATGGCCACTCTTCTACTCGCTTTTTCATTATGGTCTATTCAAAACCTTCCAATTGTAGTATATATATACATTTTTTAAAACTTGCATTCAAACTTAAAATAAACAGTTACTGAAATTGAATATTTTTATGGAAATCTTAAATCATCGTCTTTATGTATACACTTTTTACTTGTTTTTCAATCACGGTCACTTCAGAGCCTTTTGACTCTTCATTTACACATTTCCAAGTTGAATATTTCAAGTATTTTAAGAAAATAATAAGTAATCTTACTGCTTAAATTGATTTTTAATGAAATGTGCCAAGTTTAACTCTGAAACATTTAGAATGATTATTAATATATACATTCACAAATATTTTCGGCCGCTTTTGTATTAACTTTGGAGCCATCCCTAGTTTTGACGTCATTTAACTCTGCATTCCGATATCGATTTATCGCGATCTATGTGTAGGTACTCTCATTTTCGGCCAAAAGAAGATAAATTTATTCTATTTCTTGATATAGTAATAATTTTGGCAAAGCTATTACCAGTCCATTAGAGAGAAGCGACATAACTGAATGGTGTAAGAAGATTATGTTAGGACTGATTCTTATCGTTAATTTTGCCAGTACCAATTTCATTTATACGAAACTTTTACATATTCCAAGTAACACGCTGAGCTCCAGCTCCACATGCCCACTGGTGAGAAATTTCTGTTCTACTTCTCAGGACCACATGCCCACCGGTGGTCACAATGTGTTATCTCAAAATGGGAATGAGATACGAGCCTGCCGCTTACAGCATTTGAATTTCTTTCCCGGAATACGTACTCCCTCTAATAGTTTTGCTGATTTTTGACCAAAAACAGTTTTTTTTATTTAAAACAGTTTTTTTTTCAATGTTTTAAATGATATGTTTAAACATGTTTAAAACAGGTTTAAAACTATCTTCAATTAAATTTAAATGATAGCAAGTTATACTTTATACGAGGACAATTGAAACTGGTCAGTGTTAAAGCACAGGACCGTGCGCACTGAACTTGATATTTTGTCCTATATATTTAGCAATGGTATCAAGATTCGAATGGTAGTTGAAACTGTGCAGGCGAGTCCGAGACTGGCAATGTAATCAGCCTGAATGAACCATCTACGACTGCACTGGTTTAAAGATAATAAAACGGACAGGCCTACTAGCATAAAAAAAAATCGTAAATCGTTTCTTAGTCGTCAACGGTGGACTTATGAGATGTGCTGTCAATGTGCCAGTGCAGTGCATAAATACCTGTTATAATATCAAGCATAAGAGTTTAGTTAGTTATTGTTCATATTTATAAATATTTACTACTATATGAAAGGTAAAATATTTTAATTATTTACTAATTTATCATGGCCTTCTGGAGACCATTTGAAACAGAGGATAATATAATAACGCCCGAAAATCTTATCATTTTCTTATGACAAGCATTTCTATTTACCTCTGCCCATGTACAATACAGAGATGCCGACTGTTTTTGCCGGTTTTTAGTTTTTATACGGTTTCAATTAAGTTCCTATACACTTTACTGTATCTGTACTACTAATTGAAGACAGATAGCGTCCCTAAACGGTATACCGTTATGAGACCATTATCGGCACTTTTCCACAAACTCTAAAATAATACATTTATTTAAAACATCGCATTAAGGTCTATTCTGTAGGGCAAAAGTTAAAATTTAAAGGGACTTTAAAATTCGAATTATCCTAAATGTGGTTTGGTATTCTGCAACAGAGAAAGTTAAAATTTATGGGGTGTTAAAATTTTAGCCACGCTGATTGTGGTTTGGTATTCTGTAAAACATTTTTTTGTTGAAATCTTTAACCTGCTCCAATAAATTGGTCAGTTAAAACATTATTTTTAGCGGTGGGTGAACAGTACCCCTTAAAATTTAATTTTGATGGTTTATTACATCTTTTAATAGTTACATACATATATCCCATTTCTAATAAATATTTAATAATAGACAAAGATTTTAATAGAGAACATAACCTCACTTTGCGAAATGGACTGCTTTCACAAAAAAAAAAAACATATAAACACTTACATATACACCTATAACTAAATCTATACTTTTTCTTATGGGCATATAACCAAGATATTTTTTATTAATATTATTTTACTGTAGAGAAGTTCGAATCCGGCAATGAGAATTACGAGACATGAGTAATCCCTTTAATAACTCAAAAGAGATGTTCCTTAAACTGTTCAGACTCGATAAATATTGCTACCAAGAACTGATAAACAATATAGGGCCCTATATGAATCAACCACATAGACAAACAAGAATACAAACACATCTGCAAATTTTGACGGGATTGTGCATTATTGATCAAGGGAGTTAGCAGATAGCTACTGGTCATGGATATTCAATTGCCCAGAGTCAACCAGCTGTCAGTAGTTGCTTAGCTGAAGTTACTGATGTTATAACCGAACGTCTTCTTATTGGATTAAATTTTCAAGTTCAATTGATGTCAGACAAGCCGCAAAATGGAGATTTGCGGAAATAACTGCATCATTCCCTCACCTTATTGGTGTAGTAGATGGTACATAAATATGAATGATAGCACCAAGTGCACAAAATGACAATAACTCATTGACAATTGACGGCTGCTGAAATGATTTTAAACTTACTCTGGGCGATTTGAGTACATTTGCAACAACAGCTGGGTCTATTACGCCTACTTATGCACGACTATTTTAGAGGCTTCCCCTAAATTTAAATTTTTAACGGTCGGGTTAAATTCGAAGTTGTAGAATATGAAAAAAAGTTAAAAACATATATTTAACGCCCTGTTAAATTATAACTTTTACTTTACAGAATAGACCTTAATATGTATTAAATATGTTTTAAACATTTGTCTAAACAACAGTGCGATGTTTTATTAAACATTTTGTTTTAAACATGCCAACCCTGTTTTTGACATCGTTTCGTTTGACAAATCGTAATCAATGATATCCACAACTAAAATATAAATTTGGTCCCAGGGAACGAAAATTCAAATGCCCACCAGTGGGCTCAACGTGTTAAGAGTGCATTATCTATTGTCGTATCAATTTAATTACAGCACAGGTACAGTTGACTAGGATACCATAAGTAATTATTTTTAAATGGTTTTGAGATGTATTTCTTTATTTTTCCTTTGCATTATCATATTTATAAGAATCCATAGTACAGTACAATTTTAAAGATTGGTTCTGAATCACTCTGTATAAATAATTAATTATATAGAATATGATATTCGACCTTGATTTCGGCAGATTTCCCCTAAAGAATTATTTTCCCTTTTGTCAGGAGAAAAGAATTTGCCATGAAATTTATCAAAACAACAGCGCCAATAATAAAAAATGCAACTTAAAAAAATAATACTATTTTTACAATTACAAATTGGTGGCGCCCTCTAATAGATTTTTAATTTTTTTGTAACAGGAGAAAACAATATGCATGCCCTGGAATTTGAATTTACCAAGACAGACACCAATAACACAGGTTGCAACTTAAAAAAAAAACATTTATCAATATGAAATACAGTATTGTCAAGATGGTGTCAACTAAATTTTTTGCGATGTACCACTGCAAAGAAAAGGCGCATCTATGTTGAAAATACAACTACATATACACAAATTCAAAAGGAATAATAAGTCTCCAGTTTTCAACTACACTATGAAAATAACTGTAGCATTAGCAAGAGCTTCCCAGTGACAATTTAATTATATGCATATTTACCACACCCAGAAAAACAATTTAATAAAACAAGATGTTATAATACAATTTACACTTTACAAAACTGTTATTCAGTCCAGTGTATTTCCTGCAAGACAAATTGAAAACATTAAACAGTGCTTTCAAAAATTCTATTTTTTCATTTTGAGCTGGAAAAACAAATAACACATCGTCATGGTTACACCAGAGGTTCATCTATCAATTCCTTATTAAACCATGACAGTATCTGACATCTGTCCAAAAATTCTTCTGTGTAACTAACCACAACAGCCACAAAATACTACACCATTAGATGGTGGCTTTCAGTAAATTTTGGTACACCCTGTATATATCAAAATACTAAACCATAAACAATAAAGCCTCCTGTATTTTAAAAGTAATGTAGCAAGAACTTCCTGTTTAATGAATTGGCAATAAATACAGATCTTATCCTACGCACAGCGCATTTTTAATCAACTTATCCCTTCTCCTCCACAACAAAAACTTCAAGTCAAAATGCGACCACCCACAACAAACTCCATTAGTTTCAAATACACGAGGCATATTCTTGGAACTCCAGCAATAGTAATATACTTAGAAAATTAACTATTTAATACTTACATTGGCGACAAAGACCTTGTTACAAAGAGGAGCATCGATACCCAAGGATTCTAGAAAATGAGGACTGAGACCATAAGTATTGGCCCTGCCATCGTCTTGTCGGAGAGACATGCCGCCGCCACCACCACCACCACGTCCCATCTGATCACGATGATGATCGTCTCTAAACCTATCGTTGTCTCTGGGGCGCTTGTTACCACCCAAAATGGCCCCGTGCTTATCCCTAACGTTGCCGAAATCTTCCTTTATGACAAGTTTACGTCCCTTAACCTCATACCTCTGCATAACCTCTATGCATTTTTTTACAGAAGCAGGATCAGCGAATTCAACGATACCACAACCTTTAGGTTTGTCATTGTCATCGAGAAACAATTCAACGAACTGTACATCACCCACTTCATTTCGAAACAAATCTTTCATATCCTGCCAACGATATTCATAAGGAATATTTGATACATACACTCGGTTACTGGAAGACTTCATGCTTCCGCGTTCCCTTCCTCGGTCCATGCTGCGATCTCTGCTTGGTTCTGAAAACCGACTTGGGCGTTCCCGTCTAGAACGTTCTCTGGAGCGATCTTTCTCGTCTGTATCACTCATTCTGCAAAAAAACGAGGGAAAGTATTATAAGTCGTAAATGGTGTCATCCCTAGAAATCAACTAATTCAAACAAAAGAATGGGTAGGTAAATTTACTATTACATTTTTCTATGGTAAAAAAAAATTGACAAAAGTCTTTTAATTTTCATACACATAAACAATGCCATTATCCAGGAGGTACAAATATCGTATTTAATACCATGGGTTAAATGGAAATATTTTAAACATTCATATTAATTACCTTTTTAAGAAATTATGCAAAAGCCTTCAGTCCAGAGCGAAGGTGCCTGCACTTATTGAATACGCAAAATATAAAAGAATTTGTGTTTCACCGGCCGGCAAATCACGTCACCAACCTTTACTAGACAATAACGGAAAACCTAATGGCGTCTGGCGTCCTCAAACAAACACGAAGCCACGCAAAACCCAAGCATCACTTGATGACGTATGGATAAAGTTTCCGTTTCCGTCACACGGGTTTCCGCTTCTTCCGTCAGCCATTTTTAATTATTCCATGGGAAATTTTTGGCGACTTAACCGGTTGCAACCAGAGGCATAAATAAATAACACCACAGGTAATTACACTCCCTTTATACCGGAAGGCTCTAGAAGAGCTTTGTGTGGGAGGGAGCTCTATATTTAGAGACAAGAGACACACCCAATATCCGTGTATAGTGGAAAAATCTTTTTCACAGTATTTTCCACTGCCACGACCGTGAATAGAACCCGGGGTTTTTGGGTGAGAGGCAAGTGCGCTTGCCTCTCGACCATAACCAATAATGATTCTTGTCAACTGGCCAACATATTTTTACCTGAGAAATTTAGTTGGTTGGCAAATAGCTGTTGTGCAACCAATCATGTTGCAATAAATTCATATCGAATCAATCGGTGTGATTGTGAACGATCCATGCTTTGATGGAAGTCTGAAGGACGTATTTTCTGCTCGAAAAACTTAGAAAAATTAAAAAAAAAATAGGAAAAAGAAAAAATTAATTTTCTTTTTCCTCAACCTTTTCTTAAATTCTAAATAATATTACGTTCACAAAATTTTTAGGGTTCAACGTGACTGTTTCAGACGGAGAATAATGGATAAATCATACTTACTGTCGTTTATGCTTAACTGCGGCTCTGATGGTATCAATTGGAAGACGTCGTAACACTATAAATCTAACACTGTCTGTTTCACACTCTCTTAAAATTAAATCTGAAAGGGAATTTTGTTAGAAAACACAATTAAAAGACAATATAAAGTTCAAAATATGTATATTAAATCTTTAAAAAATTTATGTTTTTACAACAACTTCTTCAGAGAAAATGTTAACAAACAATGGTCTGACCCGTGTACAGCACATGGTGAGGAACGGGACGATTCATACGGTACCAACTACCATCCAATATGCAGTTTGAAAAGCTAACGATGCACAAAAAGATTCAAGAAAAGTTTCATGTAACTGAAATTTTGGTGGGCTTATGCTTGCCTGTCTTATAAACGTATTTATTAATTCACATAAATTTTGGTCGCTCCTCGGAGCTTAAAATTGCTTGAAGCGTATCTACTTCGTTTGTATTATGCAATAACAAATTTTACGTTCAGGCAAGGCAGATCCCATGCACGTGTGAGTACATGGTAATAATACTTTTTTGACTCCGAATCACTGAGGAACCGGTTTAGGGCAAACCCCGTCAAAACGCATCATTTCCCCGTCAAATCCGACTGCTAGGAAATGATGGGGGTCCCATGTCGCTAAGGGCTATTTTCGCTATAACTTCCGATATACTTTGAATAGTCGTTGGATTAACTTGTCCTCATATTCAATACCTCGTAAGAGTTGCAGTGCTTGACAACGTGGATTCGTAAAAGGGTTTTTAATCTTGGAAATTTGGAAGTTCAAGTCCAATTTTAGTATACTTTCTAAAATTGGGTGGTCGGGGCGACATTACGTCCCTGTGCAGCGACATTTACTACACTTACCAAATTAACGCTCCTCGAAGAGTTAGCGAAAATTTGGCATAAAAAACGCTCCGAAGAGCAAAAATATATTTCCAAGAATTAAAAACCTCCTCCACGGCGTTTTTACGTGAAGCACGCTTTTCTTACGAAGTATTTCCTAAGTCGGATTTTGTTACAACGTCGAAAAGTATATCGGGGTTATAGCGTTCTTTAACATGATCGCAGCTGTTCAAGGACACACAGAATCATGCCATTCTCTTCATGTGCATATGCATATTAACGTTTACAGAAGACAATAATGAAAATGTATGGACAATGATGGCATCATTACGATGAATTTTAATATCCACTGTCGCATTTAATTTTACTATTCACCTCCTTACAAAAGGGGAGGTTCCTTACAAAAGTGAAAGGGGACCTCCGTAAGTTTTCCTGATGGAAATGCTCATCTAATTTAACCACAATGTCTCTGGCTATTGCGGTCAGTCTTTTGTCGGGCATTTTTAGGTTAGTTTCAAGTTGTATAATGTGGCCTATAAAACTAAAAACTGGGTATTTACTGTTGTGGCAGCTTCCCCATTGGGTAATTTAATTAATGCTAACTCGTACGGGATTGTCGCCCATGTAGTCGTGTGTGATTCTACACCTAATGGCGTTAACCAAATGATCCGAAGAAGAAACCGCCACTGAATTACATACTGTTCCATAATGGTCAGGATTTAAGAACGTTAGCACCACGCTGCGAAATCTGACCCATTTAATAGTGTTTGAATCGCCACAGCTCATGGCTATTATGAGATTATACGGGGTTCAAAATAGTTATTGATCTTTAACAATAACGGTAACGAATGAAGCCAAGGTAACCAAAGTATTCGCGAGAAGTGACCTGACTGGGTCTGTCATCTCAAGGTTGGTAAACATGTAAGTGTACGTACCAACCTTGCTGCCATTTTAAGGCGGGTTTAGTGCTGGGCTTTTAAAGAAAGTAACTTTGAAGATATACTTAAAAAAGTAAGACAAGCTTTAATTATTATTTAAGGATATGTTGAAACATAGAAAATTTGTTGGTGCACGATATTTATGTGCAGGTCGCGTTAATCTAGATCTCTCTCGAGATCTCTACATTTGTATGAATAAAGGAAACAGAGCCCTACGGTTTATAGTGGATTCTGAACCATTTTTTGTGGGCTATTTACAATTCTTCCCAGTAGATCGGCTTCGAGCCCACTTAGCTAGGAATGGTCAGAGCGAAAGTTAAAGTCGCAGACCAACAGAGCCATCGATTATTCAGATTAGCAGGTACGTGTGTATTCTGTTCTAAGAAATGTTAACTTTTAAAATTTCAGCATTTTTCTCTAATCTAGCCTTAATTTATAGTAGAATTTAGCCCGAAAAAATATAATGATGGCGTACTGGCCAGGGTGCATTGGGGCTCTCAATAAAACTCAGGTGTTTTGCTCATTTTTTATTTAATGTATAACAAAATTCATATAGCTAATATAATTGTAAATATTCAGCACTCAATAAATCACACAATTTAATTTAAATACTAGACACAACAATACAATAATCTGTTCCTTAAAAAATACAGACTATGAGACAAATCGGAACAAATTATGGTTTTGTTCATAAACATACAAACATTTATTTATCTACAATTAAACTATCTCCAAATATGTATGTGAGTCTATATAATTAACTAGAGACACACTACAGGGTCCAATTCCGCTAAATTAAAAGTAAAATAAAGTGAACATTAAAAATTCTTCACTTTACATTACTTTCTAAATAGGTGTAACTAAAAATTTTATTTGTTCTGTGACTGACAGCAAAACATGTAACAATACACTACGATATTGGACTTCCTATTAATTTTCCGAATTATGGCCTAATATTACTTTAAACATTCACTTTTTGTACGTATTTTTAAATTTAATTATAAGAATAGTAACAGATAATGACAAAGTCAAAATATTTGCCAGTACCTATGTTTTCCTTTTAAAAATATTAAATTTATATCACATATTTCTTCGTTTCAAATGCTTAAAAGATACAAAAAATATTCCTTAGCTTTAACTTCTTTTCAATCCTGGAGGTTGCGCCTGCTTTTTGTAAAAAAAATGAAGGAGTCGTCTTGATAAAAAAGACGATCAATTTTTTACAAACAGTTCATCTTTTACATTTAAAATTCACAAGGTAGAGTAGGAAAGCGGCAACTTTTCAACAAAAAAAATAATAAAATATAGGACAAGGACCTATAGCGGGACAGCCCAAACAAAAGGTCAAAATATCTGGAAGAACTGCGAACATGTATTTCTAATTTAACATAAATATTTCACAAAAATCAATCAAAAATCACTCGGAATAGTAAAATGTTGGTATAAGAGAACAAAAATATAAATAACAAGTTATTACGGCTGCAAGTATGTATTTTCTTACCTACATCTAATAAAAAGGCACCTTTTCTAACCTCAATACTAGTAATAGTAATAGCTGGCGATTGGGTAATCAGTAAAGTCCAGTATCTGCTGCTTATATCTTCTACCAATAGATGGCGCTACAATAATATGTTATAATCGGCACAAACCTTAAAGTAATTCATGAATTACATTGCAGAGGAATTCTTAGAATCGATTTACCAATACTGGGTTAATATAAGAAATGTTATCTTCTAGTAAGAGTTAAAATAATGGAGATCATGCCGATATATTTTCAATTAGTGATATTTTTGATGTATGACTTTATTTATCAGTCAGGATTGATGGCGTGACTAAAGAAGTTTCTAAAGTATGTAACCAACCATACATTAGAAAGTATATATGGTTGTCAACCATTATATACTGCAAATCAACAGAAATACATTCCAAATTGTAAAATAAAATGCGTAAGTTCGAAGGGACACTAATATATATGCAAGGATAAACTGTGGGAGTACTTGAACTATGATTTGTAGAGAAGGTCCTTTTGTATACATGAAGATCAAACAAATGAACTCCGTGATAATTACTATCGATACCAACAAAGTCAGTGATATTTGAAAGCGATGATGGCAGAAATATTATGTACAAGTGTCAACTCTCACCAACTGAAGTTTCCGCCATGTATGAATTATCTCTTATCTAAGATAAATCCTCACCGGGTTCGTCTGTTTGATGCCCATGTATAAGCTAATTTTTTCTTAGGCATCAGTGTGCCGAGACCCACAGTTTCTGTAGCAAAATCAGAAATCATATAATTCTAAGTAAGCTGTTGTATTATGGAAAAATACTTGCAAATTTCCGAGCAGTTCTAAATATACTAAGATTTTACTATTACACGAACTTTCTTATCGTAGGTAAAATTCAAGCTTTCACCACCGGTAACCCTTAGCATGACATCTCTTTTACCGATTCTTTAGATAACAATTTGATCAATATATAACGGGAAAATGTTATGTTGAGAGCTGGTGGATGTTAGAATATTACCTATGTTCGAAAATAGACTTGACTAGCATTTCTTTTGTGAAATATCAAGTTATTAACAACAAATGCCCTTTCCTTATCATACACGTCTACTACTAAAATATCGGTAAAAATTCAACTTGCTGACCAAGAGACCACGTAGCATCGTAGATCTGGACAAATATATGTACGTTTAACGAAATATAAAACAATCACAAAATTCAGTGGCATGCGACGAACGATTCCAAGGTCGCCGGTATGTTCCCCCTATACGGTATTTTGAACTGTTGTATGACCCTCGCCGCAGCACAACTCAGTCTTGTATATTTTGCACTGTTCACTAACTCGTGCACTTGTTGTCCTTTTAGTAAACTGGCGAACGTTTCCCCGTTGTTGTTCACTAAGTCAATATGCGCCCCGTGATTTAACAAAAGTTGTGCTATAACCGCCGGGCAGGGATTCGCCATGGCAGCTAAATGGAGCGGGGTGTTACCATTATCGTCTTTTAGATTGGGATCCGCTCCGACTTTTAAGAGAACTTCGGCTAGGTGAGAAGAAGGAAAATTTACCACGGGATACCGCCCTAGTAAACCTACCTCTCTGCAACAGGCCAAATGTAAAGCAGTTCTGCCCAGTCGCGTCCTAACCTTAAGTCTCACTAAAGAATATATGGCTCTGTGTATTTCCTTTGTTATGTCTTCCGTGCTGGTGTGATGATCAAGAAGACGCGTTAGTAAACAAGCAAGGTGCAGAGTTATAACCAGTACTCGAGTCAAATAAGTCACATCACGCTCCATGTTGGACATCCTTTCCAGCATCAAGCTCCCTAATTCGACTTCCTTTACGGCTTTTTTGAACACTCTCAGGACTTCTGTCACCTCTACCGGAGGTACAAGTCTTCCCCTTGTAGTGTGCTTGCCTTCTTCTCCCATCATAAACGAGAACAATTCTGTAAAGCTAAACAAACTACTTTGGGTCATAGGATTGAGTCTTTCCAACATGGACTGTTGCATGTCGAGGGCATAATTCCAAAGTTCTATGCACCGGTTGAATTTGCCTGCATCTGCATAAACAGCACCTCTATAACGGATGTAATAGCTTGTGTCCGGATGCGCAGGTCCTAGTATTCGTTCTCTCATTACTAAGGCTTGCATTCTCATTTCGTCAGGATCGGCCATTAGGTCATCTAGGTTTTCAGGGTCGGTTATTTCTAAGACATAATCATATGCCGCTACCTTCTGAGTCCTTAACTTTGGGATTGGCGGACCATCGCCATAATATCTGTAATAGAAATAATCGTATAAGTATCACCAATCCATTTTTGTCATTAAAAAGCAGTTCTAATGCTTATTAATTATAATTTCCAAATAGATATCTAATACTATAGAGCACCTCTGGCACCCCATTTTATGAATCTGGCTCGTATTTTTGAAGGTAAAACAAACCAAGAATCATATTCAACACGACGTTGTACTATTTTATTTTATTGTAAACGGCATATGCATCTTTGTGAGTTGTGCGAACATTTTGTGTGCCATGAGAAAATTTGACTTTAGATATGTATAGTGATTATATTATTATACTTTTGAAGTATCTTGATACTTCCATCAAAAATTGCTATATTTGTCATCCACCTGCACGTAATAAAATAAAATAAAATTTAATTTAAAAACTTTTAGATAGAGAGACGGCGACAATAAATGCCCGAGTTTGCTGGTGGGGAATAGAGTGTTCCTACATAGAGCTCGAGCTCTCCACTGCAAAATTATCTTGTGGAGTAGCGCTCTGCGGTGGTCGGCAGAGGCGCAGGGATGTCAGATTTTATACATCACTTTTTCAAAAGTACATCGCTAGTTGGGTGTAGAAATGAAAAACGAACATTTTTTGTAAGTACTTCTCTAGGGCTAATTGCAATTTCGTTTCATTGAGCAATAATTACAAAATTCAAAAATAAACTTAAAAAAAGAGGTTTCTTCAAATAACTCAGTAGAAAAAATTATAATAAATGTTCCACATGTTGTCCATTATGATTGGCACACATCTCTATGCGCTTTTGAAATGAGGTTCCCAGTGTTCCTAAAACTGCCGGTGTGATAGATCGTGCCCAACATAAATAAATACCAATTATTTATATATAGTTGTTAAAGGGACATAGGCCACGTAACATTCCGAGTATCGACAACCCTTTTTCTGCCAGGTCCGCCAGTCTAGTTAGTAACCTTTGAGAAATGTTTAAAAAAAAAATAAGAAAATTAAGAAAACAAAAAAAAATGTTGATAGCAAGTTGAAACTTGCAAAAATAGATTGACAAATTCCTGGAGAGGGACGTGAAATGCGTATCAATTATTTCAGTAATCCGTAAAACAAACGTGAGTAAATATCTCTGAATCGAGGACAATTTGATTTCCCGTTATACGCACCGGCCCGCTAGTGCGACCGCGAACTTTACACGAAAATGTCGCCTTCCTATACTACTGATTTTGGCAGAAAAGGGTTGTCGGCATTCGGAAGGTCATCCAGATATAATAAATAATTTTCAACTAACTAGTGACAGACAATTGAAAAAATTATCTATAAAATCTGACGTCCCTGTAGCGCCTCTGCCGACCATTGCAGAGCGCTACTCCACAAGACAATTTTGTACTGGAGGGCTCGAGCTCCATGTAGGAACACTTTATTCCCCTCCAGCATTTATTGGCGCCATCTCTCTAACTATTTGTACCCATTTAAACGGTTCATTACAAGGAACTAAAGTGAGGTTATGACGTGTTTTTCCTCCAAGCAGCGACCTCGAAAAATATGACGTCACGTGGATGCTTGTATTATTATTACTAATATTCTTTCAGGATAGCTTGATGAAATTAATTGGATTAAAACGGAAGGACCTTGAATAATAATTAGTTTATTGATTTGATACAGTTTGTTTATTGTCATTATTAATGTAAGTAATAATTAAATCATTAAAATTTGAATCAAAACTTGACAGTTGACCGTTCCAGCATTACATCATTTGACAGCTAAAATGACGTCTAAGTGGCAAATGTAAGTCAATAATAATATATACAGTTTTTAGTAAACTAAATGTAAAGAAAATATATGATATGATATGTTGATATTTCATAAATAGAAATTACTGAATGTTAGGTATGTTCCATATCAGCAAGGTAACGTGTTCTGGAAATTCCAAATTTTAACCTAACATTTTTGTATTTATGAAATATCAATACACAGTATTTGGTTTAATCAAATAAAAAATTAAAATTAATAAATGATTTTACTATCAATAACGATTTTAGAATAAAACACCCAAAAATACATAAAATAAAATATCCTAATCAAGACGCCATATCATCAATATTTGTCATTGTTAATCTAATGAATAAATGTGCTTCTGGAGGGCAGAATATTAAAACATAATATTTTAACTACTACTATAAGGAATGTAATCAGACTGCAACCAACAGCTACTCTCCGGGCTATGTGCCCCGCCGAGCGCTTAATTATAAGTTACAAGCCTAGAGCGTAAAGTGTAATAATTGCATATCGCAATCGAAGCATTAGCGTTCTGTTGGTAATATGCAATTATTACACTGAACGCGCCAGGCTTGTAAAACTTGTAATTCAGCGCACGGCGGGGCACATAGCCCGGAGAGTAGCTGTTGGTTGTAGTCTGGTTACATTCCTTATAGCAAAATAAGGATTTTGTAGAGGAGTTTGCGACTAAAATATTGTTTTAATCTAATGGATAATTGAATTTGTATATGAATAAAAATTTAAAATTGGTTTTTTTCATTTTTTTTTTCTTGTTCGCCCTCATAAAGTGCATAAGAAAACCTACATTTTAAAAAAAAGAACCTCATACGATGCGATGCACAAAAGTTATTGGCCAATCAATTTTAAAATTGGAAGTCAATTTTTCAGACTTGTATTAGATATTTTGACTTGAAATTTTAACAAGTTATTGTTCACATTATAAAGTATAATTTTTAAAAATTTCATCAAATTGCACTTAAAACATCCGAAGTTATAACCAAAGAACCAAAATTTAGCAGTTTATGTGTGTAGATAAAAATTTCATATTGTAACTGCTGATAGCATATATCATAACGAACAGCCTCAATTTTTTTCGCTTTTCTTGGACCTACAAGTACCGAGATATACTTACTCATCTATATTTAGAAAGAACGACCAAAATGGTCGATTTTTCATAAAATGACCGATAACTTGCGTAACGGCGACTGCTAGAGGTAGAAAATGTCAATTTCGTATAATATGTAACTAACATGTTAAAAAAAATTGACACTAGAAACAATTCCTTTTTCACTAAAATTTGATGCCTGTCTGACTCCAGTATAGCGTATAATTTATTTTTAAATGGCTTGGATTCGTCTAATAATTAACCAACCAGAACTGTCAGTTTGGCATCCGGATGCCATTTGAGCTATCAAATGACGTAATCTAAATTTGAATGCCTGATACGAGCAAATTTTGTTGATGACAAACTAATTTAAAAAATTTAATTCATTTTAATGATTGAAAGTAGATTGACAGAGAATGAGGAAATTAGATTATAGTAAGAGTTCTTCCTAGAATACCTATATGAGTTTATAGATAGGATGACAATAATAACATTGCCAAGAATGTTATGATGTGAATATAGATATGATTCATTAAACAAATAATAAAAGTATATTTACCTATCATGCATAGCTCGTTTCCATAATTCTAAAGCACCAATCATATCACGTTTCTTGTCAACGCACGTTGCACCTAATAATTCTAAAGCATCAATCCTTTCCCGTCTTGATACGACTTGTGGAAGTTTTATTAAATATTCTACTATATGATTATGTCCCGTCACTGCAGCTGCTAACAATGGTGTCATTCCTGTAACAAATAAAAAGAAAAGTCGAATTATTGTAGATTTATCTATGAGTGAAATATATATAGATAATATTTAAGATAATGTTATGTGCTGCCCTCTTACGGAGAGACCTCTAGTTGCAAAGTAAAAGGAAAACTGCCTAATTACCTATCATAGTATAATAGTTCACGAATCGGCCCAGAGGTGGCGCTGTCTCATAGAATATCTAGAATATACTGGATGGAGTAGAAACGTCTCGAATGACAGACTGGATGAATCGAGAATAAGCGCCACAGATATATAAGAAGCGGGACCAGCGCATCGGTTAGTTACTCTGATCTATATACACTGGACAAAGTTCCGTTCAGATAGTTGCGGAACGCGGATTTTTATAAAATTTGTTCTAAAACAGTATAATTTTCTTGCAGCTGTAGCGAAACTTTCGTAAGACAATTCGTTCACTTTTAACTAGAAGTTAAATTAACAAATTAACTTCTCCTGGAACGCATATGTCGAATTAAAAAAAAAGACCTGCAAGCGGAAATTCACAATCCGCAGCTATGAGAACTAAGCGTATCGTATAGGCTCTCTCCTCCGTACTTTCAGCTATGCAGTGAAGCGGCCATGTTGTTCTGTGCTGTTGGTGCCAAAATTCCAGATTGTCGGTAAACCAGAGACGCGCAATTTGTAAAATTTAAAAGTTGCAGTTAAACATTATTTATTTTTTAAATATAAGTGTATTTTCTGTGACAGTTCTTTAATGTTGTTATTATTTTATTCATTTATCGTCTATATTATTATAATTATGTAAATAAGTAACTCTACCTTACCGACATTTGCAAATGAAGTAACTCTACCTTACCGACATCTCGGAAAACTGGCAAACGATATGGCGGGATCAGCGCACAACCAGTTTGGGTCTAATGCGATATCCAGTGTATATAGATCTGTGGTCAGTCAGTCCAGTATAGTTCTGAGAGGAGTCAAGTGATCAGATAAGATAAAAAGCAGTAACAAGTTGTGAATTATAGTAGTTAGTCGTCTGTGGTAAAAGTTAAAGTTAGTGTGTCATTATAAGGACTAATTATTGTAATTCAGTGATTAATGACAATATGTGTTGCAATTATTGGATCTACGCTTTGGAGTGTTTACTACAGGGTGTAAACATATAACAATAAAAATTTTGGCGCTATCAGGAAAAACATTAAGTAAGTAGTTTTAATAATGATGATGCTGACTTGACTGGCGAAAACTACATATGTTTTGCTTATTCATCACATGACTTATGTGAACATTACACTTATTATCATTAACTTACCATAGGAGTCAACATCCATCGTAGCACCATGGTCTATCAACAATTTTAAAATTTCTAGGCTCCCCGATTCTGCGCAGTCGTGCAACGCGGTATTGCCCTTAACACTTTTCCTATTAACACTAGCTTTCAAACTAAGTAAGTACTTCGCGATTCTAATGTGTCCTTTATAGCACGCTATCATTAAACAAGTATGGCCGTGCCTGTTTGCCACCTCGATGTCGGCGCCGTGTTGCACTAAATATTTCACTATTTCTAAATGGCCGTCGAAGCAGGCTGCCCTAAGGGGGGTGGAGTTGGTCCTTGTGGTGGTGTTGACTTTGGCACCATGGCTGATTAATAATTTCACGATGTCCAAGTGGCCTGCGGCCGCTGCACACCATAACGGAGGGGCTCCTTCTATCGTCTCGCCGTCGAACATCACTGCAAAAGATTAACATTAGAGTTTACTCGAAAGTTAAAATATCTACAACGCCTAAAAGTATTAACAACATTAAATAAGCGTCAGACTGATTTTTAAAACGAAGAATACCAACACTTAATAGTCTTATCACAGTAGATAATAGACCAGTAATTTCACTCCTCGGCGGTCCCTTTGATGTTTGTTGTACTCGATTTTATTTTTTTTATTCCACTGCGCATCCACTATTTCTATCCCACGCGCATTTGCATGTACACTACTCGAGTAAACAATAAACATCTACCCAATAACATCACTGCTGTCCACTGTGCATCAGATAATTTAAGCCCAGGAGCATGCTTGCACACTGAAAATCTTATCCCACTGTTCCGGCCGAGTGGGAGTACTGGTCTATTCTCTACTGTGGTTCTATCTTCATCGGTACTGGCGCTAAACCTCAAACAGACTAATAATGACCGCTTCTTTTTCAAGTTCTTGGAGCCCCGAGTTTTTTATAACAAGAATGCTGATGAAAGTTGGAAACTAACAACTGTCAATTATGCACCAATCAGAGTATTAATTTTGAAACCTTCAGGGCTCCATGTACTTGAAAAGAAAGTAGTACATGTATACATACAAATACGTGCTAGAAATTATTAAGATTCTACGTACCCGATCCAGGTTGTTCCAAGTCCGCATGGCATCTCTCGATAAGGTACTCCGCGACGTCATAATGTCCATTTCGGCACGCAATAACTAACGGGGTCGCCCCTGAAGTTTTTGCCGCTACTAACATGGACACTTCGTCTTTGCCTTTGTTGCAGTGCAAGTATATCTGGAAAAGAAACGAAATCCATTTTACTAACTCAAGAATATATGTTAACATTTCAAAGCCTATATAATTTCAGATGGATGAACGGTTTTACTAGTTCTCGTTCAAATATGAAACGCCAATGTAACGGTACAAAAAATTCTCGAACCACCCCCGACACAAAGTAGAGTGCACGAGAAAGTCATCGTGAACGCAGCCCTATTCTAGTCTTTGTGAACGTGACGAGTGCGCATACGTAGGTGAGATTACGGCGGGAATTTAATAATTTCATTATGTTTTGTACCAAGAAAAGTAAAGTATTGTTATATTGTTAATTAGATAATATATTTTACACGTGCGCGTTTTGTGATTCAGATGCTTGACTGAAAAATGTGTTGAAAATCAATAAGAACTTAACAAAACTCAAGACACTGAAGGTAAGGTTTAAACTGTTACAAAACTGAATTTGTGATTTAACTGTTGAATTATAACAGTACAAGAAAGAAGAAGTAGTTATTCATTTGCATTTAGCACTTAAACTTCATTTACATTAGAATCATACCATTAACAACACGAAGGAAAATATCTTAACGTTTTAGGTCATTGAACTCTCTGGCAGTGCAAATTTTTCCTTTTTTGCACTTCTCATGGATACTAAGTGTGAAATCTCATGTTATTGACAGAGGATGTCATTCGCCCTATTCTATTTTCATTTCACATTTAGGCTTTCTTTTTGAACAATTTTGACAAATAATAAATGTATAAAAAAAAGGTAGATTTAGTAACTAGATTACATTATCTATCAGAGTATATATTATAGGAATACCTACCAGTAAAAACAACAGGTTCCTTTTGTTTTTTGTTTTATCATGTCAAAATATCAAAACAAATTGCAATTAAGTATATTTCTATTTAGATTTAGATTATTATATGATGAAAATATCACAAATAATAGTAGCCCTTTAAAACAGAGAGATTTTCAACAAATTTCCCTCGACAAACCCAATTCATTCGTCTGTTCCTTGCTGTTTTTAGCTGATTCATATAATGACCGGTTTATTTAAATCACCTGCTTGGCTGCTAAAGTTAAAAATACCTAATAAATAAGACTCCTAATTAAATTAAGATACTTATTTCTGGTAAACAAAAACGTTGTTTGTAGAATTCATCTCGAAATTCCTGAGCATCACGAAAATATAACTTAAATATGCCGTTTTATTATGGATTTGGTTTAAAAAATAGGGCATATATTCTGTAGAATTGTTTTTTATATAAACGTTGCGAAATCTATCACACAATTATTAGGTCTTCCATTAAGTTGTCAAGCAGTTTGGTAGGGTGTGGGTATACAGTGCGGGGATCGCTTTTAGGCGTATAGGGAAATCCTATACACTTATCTACATGTACAGTATGGGTGACAATGTCATCTAATGCAGTATGATTGGAGGCGGAGCGATCCAATGCGCTGTATGCTGGCGCTGCCGTGATTGTTGAAGTTATGGCTTTATTTATTATTAATTTCAACAAATTAATATCTTGGGATGACACGTCGTAATTCGTAAATTCCTTATTTGACGACTAGTCACCTATATCTTCCGCTTCAAATGCATTTATAGTCGAACTGAGATTTTGCACTCAAAGAAGGCAATAAAAACTTTACGACCTTATTAAAATACCGTTAAACTAGTCGCAAAAGTAATTGCGCCCAGGTACGCACTTGAAATGTTTAGACCAGCAACTCAGTCGTTCAGTTTTAACAGCGCATTACCGTTTAGTATTATTAATATGTACATTCTAATACATACGAATTTTAAGTACGGCTCTGTACTATCTCGTTCGTAAAATGACTCGGTTTTAATGTGCGTCGGCTTGTTTGATGACAGCAGGGCGAATGGTCCAACGGCGATAATAATGAGGTCGTACAGTTTTTGTTGCGTTTTTTGAGTGCATCGTAAATCTGAGCTCGATACATTACTAACTGCAGCGGATCGAACAGCTGTCATGCCTATGCCTCACCATCCATTTCAGATTAGGTCGTGATTGTAACCCATATTGCACATGTACATAAGTATATAGGATTTCTCTACACGCCATACTGTATAATAATATAATTCTTACCCTGAATACTTGGCTTGATTCGCGCTTCCATTATTTACCCAAATTAAAAGTAAGAAAAATAATTTCGGACCGAATTAGTTTTAAAATAAGATTTAACGGCGCTTTACGTACAAACACATTTGTTTGGTTATTTTGGCTTCCGGCCACATTTTATTTAATTTACCAGAAAATATTTTCCACGCAAAACATACGAACTTTGCGTATAGTAGTGGCCGGTTTAAAATTAGGATTTATAATTCTGTGAAAGGATATTATACTGCCTGTTCCCATTTTTGCGTAGGATCTGCGTATCGGCATGTCGTCAGAGATAAAAAATGCATATTTATAACGTTAGAAGCTTTGAACTTGGTTTTTTATGGAATGGGGCTAACTTGATTAGCATTTATATGAGTATGAGTGAGGAGGACGACTCGATTTTTGCATATATTTCGCAAATATGAATACACTGACAACCCAAATTAACAAACATATGGTTTATAAAAAAATCAACTTCAAAATTTTAGTTGGTGCGATAATTTTGGATCGGTAAAATTTATGGCTATTATTATTCTATGGCTAATGGAAAACAACTTGTTTTACTGACTCATGCCACCAGTTAATATCTGTTTTATATGCGGTATAATATTCTCGAAATATTCTCTTGTGTATCCTGGACGCCATTTTAAAAAGTTATGCATGCTCGTGGAATGTGCGAATCTTCTAAATAATGTTTTCTGTAGTATCTAAAATAGACCACACAATATACTAAAAATGTTTTTAAAAAGAATATTGTATGAAGATTCTAGGAATGTTTTTTAAAACAATCCATTCGTAATGTTCATCTAACGTACTTAGAAATGGATTTGCAGTTCGTGAAACCATTCCTAGATTATTTTTTAATGTTCTCAGTATAGGTGTGCTGTCTGGGGGAAAACTTTGAACAAATCGCAGAACAGTGATGATAACTAAAGAAATACAATAATGCATATTCTTAACATGCATTGTTACAGCAAGAGATAAAATTTTAAAAAATGTAATAAAGAGTCTAAACTGTCTTTGTTTCATACATTGAGATTTTTTTTACTAATATTAGCAACAAAATCAACAATGATCCCAAATTTTACCGTGGATGACTCACCTGGTGTATTTGTTAATACTGTACACAGGAAGTGATTCAGTGCCATTATCAATATGGTGCCACCCAAAGAGTAAAGACACCTTATTGCCCTCTCAGCCGATAACCCAAACTCAATAATGTGTGGATGTCTCGTATCCACTAGATAGGTAGCATAAAGAATATTTTCCCTTGTGGGGGAAAGTGGAGATAATATGATGAATGTTAGTCGCCAGTGGAGGTAAATAGGATGGATACATAGACTGACAAATTATTTGTAGTGTTTAGAGAAATGTAACAAATCAGTAGAATGGTCTATATTTTTACTTATCTATCGATGATTGATTGTTATTAGTTTTTGGCACGTCATCGACGCAACGGCGGATGTAGCCCAGCCTCGCGAAGGATAGACGGGAACGTTAGAGAATAAATCGCTTCAGATATACAGGGTGCCATTAGTTTCAAGTCATTAAAAAACTGGTAATGGGGAACGACCAGACAAACAAAAAACCTATATACCTTTTTTTAAGAGCATTTTGGAAAAACTGACCTAGGTCTATAATTTCAATAGTTTCTAAAAAAAAGTTTGAGAACCTCTGCCTTATGGGGCAATCAATGACGTTTATCAGTTAGTTTTAAAAAAGTCATAAAAGCGGAAAAAGGAAATTGCACAGTGACAGGCAACAAATGATAACAGCGTTTTAAAATACTACAGCAAACTAAAGTAAGTCAATAAAATAAATTCTAACTAAAGATACAGAAAAACGTGGTAAAAATCGAAAAAGAACAGAAGCAATGACACAAAAGAATCGTGTGATTGTACGTAATCAAGTAACCGACATGAACTAAACTAAAGCAGATTTTTTTCTAATAACAGTTTGGAACATTTCGTCCCTTCTACTTTTTAAAGTGTCTTTTATCGGTTCTTAGTCCACGTTAGCTGGTGTTATTGGCTAATCTAAATTCTAAATTGGAAGGAATAAAACCGAAAAAGTAAAAAACAAAAGGTAGCCGCCGGCGCCGCTACTTTATCGGCGACATTCGGCGGCAGGCCTTTAAAGTTTTCATGCCAATTATGAAGATGTATAGCCGGCAAATCATACACTAGAGTTGAACTTGAACTTGGTTGAACTATCACTTCTATTCTGGAATACTTTGCTCAATATTCCAGAAGTTCTCAGCCAATTTTATTAAAAATTAATTAATTTTTTAAACATTTTTTTCCCCAAAACCATGGAATTTGGACCCTATGCCTATATAAGACTTTTTTTTATTCGTCTGGTCGTTCCCCATTACCAGTTTGTTTTTAATGACTTGAAACGAATTATATCCTGTATAAGGTGTGGATTCCGCGCACGGAGCAGTTTGATAGTAGACGAACAACTGAACAGGTGGAATAAGAACAGTAATCAGTGTGTACTCATGGGTATAAGGACTTAATTATTGTAAGTTAAGTACTAAATAAAGTAGTGATGGGTGAAAAATTTTGTTGCAATTATTCGAACCTACGTACAGGGTGTTTACTGGAGATCGTAACAATACATTTCGGATAGTCGAAAGACATCATCCATGCTTTTGCGGAGAGGAGTGGAGCTTTTCTCAACGAGAAATACATACATTAACGCCTATAATTCCGGTCGATCTGATTTTCTGATTTTGCCACTTTACCTGGACTATTGGTGTTTAGCTTACGTTGTGTACAACACATTAAGGCCGAGAAATCATTGAATAAACCGAATGAATGGCATTAGTCATTATAAAATCTTAATCTTCTATCTATTCTAGTAAAAAGAATTACAATGCGATAACAGATAACTTTAATTATTAAGGAAGTATTCTTGGGAATATATTTAACCAACAGAAAATATGTTTATTTAACACATGATAATTATATAATTGCGTCTGTTACTATTAAATCTGGTATTTTTTAATTATTTTACCGTGTAGCCGATAAAGATGATAACATTTAATTTTACAGCATGGTTTTATGGTTATTTGTTTTGTTATTTATTAACTAGGAAATGTTATTGCATTTCTAGAAACGAATGAAGGATTCGACCTTTGGGGGAGAGCAGGGTAGTTGATATAGGATAAGAGACCCACTCAATGTCGCTGAGCTTTTCATCAACATGGTCAAAGTATTAATTATTGTGAATTTATTGTAAATAATAATTACATAGTTGTCTTAAAGTCGCTTAAATTCTAGCTTCAACGTTCAGGGCTATGTAGATGACCTGGTCACAACTGTGAGAGGCAGACATAATGTTATGATCTCAAACCGTATGCAAATTGCAAAATCCAAAATGGTGCTCATCAGAGGGGCTTAATGTCAATCCGAGCAAGACAGTTATTAGACACTTAAATCACCAACAAGAACGTAGACGTAAACGTATAAAATGACAGAAACGCACGCAGAATAGCGAATTATTGTACCTTTGTACTTACACCTGACGTAAACTTGTGTGTTCGTACGTATATCTAATGTCGCATTTACACACTCGCACGAATGGCGAGCCGAATTGCAAGGCGAGTAGCGGATTAAATGTGTATTCACTCGTCATTCGCCTCGTTCCTAGCCTTGCGGCTCGTAGCGCTCAGGCTGGAAGCGGTTTTTGGGGACGACTCAAAGGCTTGTAAATTTCCACGTCCTGGTCGTCTATTCACCTCAGCTTGAACTAAAACTCGCCTAATGTGAAAACGATCATTCGCGTTGTTGGGACGAACGTGCGATTGCCTCTCGTGAATGTCGGCGAATGATGAGGCGAAACACGAGCGCGTATGTGTAAATGTGTAAAACGTATCGTATCGAGCCGAGCAATGGCGATGGCACCACCGATTGCACCCGATGGTATCATGGTAACTGTTAAAGATGCCACATTCGCATAACTACCATCGATTTTTTCTAATTTTTGGCCTATTTACAAAGCTATGCAAAGACACCAATGAAAAGTGTTAGGTTAAGCGGTTATGTTTATAAGGTTTGTTGAAATTTAGTTTCGTAGAAACTTTACGTTTCAAACAGTGCTTTATCTCAATTTAAGTCCATGTACCGTAACATGGATTTACGTGTACTTCTGCGTTTAATCCAAAGAGTTTACGTATATGATGCTGATGTTGCTTTAAATGTCTATTGTGCCGTTCACCAAAAGGAGAAAATTCAATATTCAATAACAATGCTGAACTTCTCCAGTGAAGTCAAGTATCCAAAAGTAATCCTGGATCAAAAGTTTACCTGGAACTCGCATTTGGAAAGGACACTTGCTAAAGCAACAGCGGCTATTTGGACGTGCCGTAGACTGTTTGGTAAGACTTGGGGTCTAAAGCCGAAAATGACACATTGGTCCTACCTTTCGATTGTCAGACCTATCGTGACCTACGCATCATGGTAGCCAGAAACAGAAGAAAAAGGAAAGTTGCAGAAATTGTAACGTCTTGCCTGTTCGTGTCCCACAGCAGCTATGGAGGCAATGCTGCTTGTTCTATTTCTTCTGCATTTGCATGTGAGGAAGGAGGCAGCACTTAGTGCCTTAAAGCTGCTTCAGGTACTTAAACTCGAACCAGGCAAACTGGTTGGTCACTTAAAGATTTGGAGCTTGTCCATTTTGAATCCGTGACCAAACCCACTGACTCAATGCAAATTAAGCAGGATTTTGACAGTCCGTTTAATGTGCTGATTGAAAGCCATCAGACGAGCAGGATAGAAGCATTATGATTGGAGCAAAGGTCACCCATCTGGTATACAGATAGATCTAAGATAGCTGAAGGGGTAGGAGTGGGCGTAGCAGGGTTTAAATGTAGGCTATCCAGAGCCCTCGGAAATGCCTCAACCATCTTCCAGGCAAAAGTTTACGCTATAGATATTTGCGTCCAATAATGCCTACATATAGGCATCCGAAAGGCAAACTTATTCGGAAAAGAATGCCACAAGGCTTCTCGAACTCGAAAAGTCCGAATTAAGACTGATCTTAGGCCTTTTAACAGGCCATTGCCCCTTGAGATACAATCTCAAGAACGTAGGCATTGGGCAAGGCAGTAGACGATAACTGCACATATTGCGATGTTGCAAGTGAAACTGCGGAACATATACTTTCCGAATGCAAGGTGTTACCGCATTAGACTAAAGTTCCTGAAGCGGGCAGACTTAACGCCTGAAGACAAAGGGAAACTAGCCCCCAGGAAATCACAAGCTTTGCAAAATGTCTTGGAACCCTGGGCAACAATTAGCTGTAGGATGATCTAAAGTCGCTTAAAGTCACGCATTGTGCTCTGTTTTCTTCTTCTTATTTACATCGTCTAGAAGACGTTGGGTGGTCTCTGCAGGTTGAGCGCCTCGTACTTTCTGCAAATTTTACTATAAGGAACGTAACTAGACTGCAACTAACAGCTACTCTCCGGACTATGTGCCCCGCCACGCGCTGAATCACAAGTTACAAGACTGGTGCGTTAAGTGTAATAATTGCATATTACCAACAGAACGCTAATGCTTCGATTGCAACAAACACCAGCCGAAAGACTGATCCTACTTAAAGGAGCTCTCGTGCCAGTCGTCCCACACCACTTGCAGACTGTAGTTTCGAGCTGCTGGCTCTCGTCAGTACAAGGTAGGCATGTGACGACCGACACGAGGATCCTTGGACTATTTGGTACATCTCAGTATCATTAGGATAGCGACATGCAAAATAGTCAGCAGGTGCCATCTAGCGGTCCAGTGTCTGAACAGAAAATTTGTGGTAGGGTCACTTAGAATAAATGAAAAATGAAAGGTAAATGAAGATAGTTTGGGGGTGAACAAGGGAGGAAGGTGGATGTACATAGTTCTGTCTGTTCGTAAACTTTAGGGTTGAATTGCCAGGCATGGCGCTGAAGGATGCGAAACACGTCATAAAACTATAAAAATTCGCCAATTTACTATGCGTAATTTATCCTACTTTTGGCAGTGTATAACAAGCACACAGAACAGAGATTTTATATGAAACCCCACATCGCAGCTATTTTTACAGGAATAAAACATACACTTTCGAAACGTAGGCCCTGCCAAAAAGTAGGCGACAAAAACATGACAATTAGCTAATTTGTATGAATTACCAGGCACCTACATTTTAATGATGCCAACAATTTTATCGGCCTAATTGTTTACCTCTGCCAAAGACGAAAATATTACATTACTATTTTTTATTAAATTTGTTGTTAACAAATACTCTTCTGGTGGATTTTTATAAACGATCGACATTTACAGATAAGCACTTTGTGAACTTTTTCATTTTTTTAATTTTATTTTAATTTTTCGTCTAATTGTGGAAGTTATTAAAGCAACATGCCATGGCTTATTTGATGAGTTTGGTTCCCATTTGCATTAGGTAATTATACAGGTCTTTTAAAATAATGCCCCTCTCCCTTTATACAGGGTGTTTTT
Organism: Leptura quadrifasciata; assembly: GCA_963675555.1. Lineage (NCBI taxonomy): Eukaryota > Metazoa > Arthropoda > Insecta > Coleoptera > Cerambycidae > Leptura > Leptura quadrifasciata. The sequence continues at coordinate 159,659,719 of OY776675.1, forward strand.
GAAATACATGCATATATTCAGGTCTATGAATTGTCATATATTCCTGATTCACAGAAAAATATTTATTTATCATAACGCCTAAAAATAACCAACAAAAATAAATATCGAAAATCGTAAATTATCAAGTACGCACCTGAGTATTATTTTCATATGGCACGCTTGACCTAGACCTCGTACCGTGTGTTTAGGCGCGCATTGCCAAACTCAATAAGAAGTGAGGCACGTAAATAACTAAACAATATCTCTAAAGAGTGCTCGTGTACGGTGTAATGCATTTTACAAATACTGGATGCACAAATAATTGTGCGTTGATTTACTTCAATATGTATTTAATACAATAATTAGTCCTACTTATATTCAATAGACATTTTTAATTATATTTTTAGTAATCAAATCGAATATTTCCAGCTTGGTCTACCTGTACCTGGCTACTTGGTTACGTACTAGATATTTTTAAAATCAGTTTAAGGTTGAACTATTTGCAGTACACAGACCTTCAATTGTTTTCAAATTAAAAGTAGGTAGATATGATCATTACATTTTAATGACAACGTAAAACTTAACTAGGTGATTTTTGTGCCAAATAAATTGATGAAAAAAAGTAGTGCACGTTCCAGTTTACTTGCCCCCATTCTAGTTTTAAAATAATATCAATATACTTCATGATTTTATGCATTTTGTATGTGAAAGTTTGGTAATAGTAGTAAAAATCAGATTTACGTGCGCAACTAGAAGCAGGTACAGGTCATTTAGGAGTACAGGAAATGTAAAAGTTCAATGAATACTGCCAATTAACACAAGGCAAGAGTGGAGAAATATTATTTAGCCAGTTTACAGTCCGTCTCACAATATTAAATGTATTTTTATTCCCGATGTAACAGTAGATTTACATAAAGTACATATTAGCCCTTTAGACGTGGAAACTGCCCTTGACTCGCTTGATGTTAATAAAAGTGCAGGTCCTGACAAACTACCACCGTTCTTTTTAAAATCTTGTTCTAAATCACTCTTTTTACCACTTCTTCTCATATTTTCTTTATCCTTAAAAACAGGCATATTTCCATTTTATTGGAAAAGTTCATACATAACTCCGATTTAAAAATCCGGTAACAATCTTTTATTAGCAACTACAGACCAGTGTGTAACTCATCCGCAATCCCAAAACTATTTGAATCATTAGTGGAAAAAAATAGATCTGTCTCTTTAAGTAATGTCATCATTCCAGAGCAGCATGGATTCTAAATGTTTTCCTAACTTATTAAAACTTTCAAAGGTTATTCCATTGCATAAAAAAGGAGACGCTACGCTGCTCTGCAACTATAGACCCACATTGTTGTCTGTTTTTTCAAAAATAGAATCCTAAATTTCCTAGAAAATTATAATGCCGTCTCGAAAAATCAACACGGATTTTATAAAAATCGATCAACAATATCGGCTCTTGTAAATAGTTTAAATTACGTTTATGAAAATCTGGATCGAGGAAATAAGGTAATTGCTGTCTTCATTGATTTATTAAAGGCATTCGACTGCGTAGATCATGACATTCTACTAAAAAAAGATTGAGTGTTATGGTCTGCGGGGTCAGTGCAAGTCAGTTCTCCAATCTTATCTAGCTAACCGAAAACAATTTGTTGAATTTTGTAATACCAGGTCAAGTGAATTAATGGTGGACATAGGAGTCCCTCAAGGAAGTATACTAAGACCATTATTATTTTTATTATATATAAATGACATAGACAGTGCCTTTTCTACTTTTTATAATGCTTTTGCAGATGACATAACTATCATTGTCAGTGCCGAAAGTGAAAAACAAGATATCGCCAAGCTAAACGAAAACTTGTCTGCTGTTGCAAATTCTAAACCAAGAAAAAACATACTCACTACAATTCCATCATATTGCTTCGAATTATATATCTAGTCCTTTACTTAAGCTAAATGGAAAGAGCATTCAACAAGTAACGGAATTTAAATTATTAGGAATTTTCATTGATCTATCCCTCGATTGGAAATTTCATATAAATTTTCTTTGTAATAAGTGTGCCAGTACCTGTTTTGCGTTGAAAAGGTTATACCAAATTTCCAGCTCTTACGTGGTAAAATATTTTTATTATTCTAATTTTGAGTCTCGTTTGAGATACGGTATTATCTTTTGGGGGAACTCATCAATGTCAAATCGTGTATTTATGTTACAAAAAGGGCCATACGCTGTATGTTTGGACTCAAATACCGAGAGTCGTGCAAGTCCATATTTATTGAGAATAATATATTAACCTTACCATCACTGTATATTCTTGAAATATTAACTTTTGTAAAAAAGAATCTTGCTCATTTCAATTTTCAAAATGCTTTCCATAATTACCCTACGCGTCATGGTTTTGATTTGCAATATAATATACATCGAATGGAATTATATGAAGCCAATCCCTATTACATGGGTATCACTTTGTATAATAAACTAGATAATAGTATAAAAACCATACCCAATATCAAGAAGTTCACATCTGCTGTTAAACAAATGCTACTAAAGAAAGCTTACTACTCTGTTAATGAATTTCTTGTGTCTTAAATTAATGTATCTTGTAATAATTAACCTATTTTTTTCTCATTTTTTTAATTTCTGTTTGTAGTTCTATGTATTTTCTATCTATGTACATACATGCATGAATGCATGTACGGATTCATTCATGGGTGGATGTATATATATTTCTTCTGTTTCTTACTTATATCTGTTAATATTTTTTGTATATGACTTGTCCTATATAATTTGTATGATCTCTTGGACCAATAAAGGATTAAAAAAAATTGTATATCTATACCAATTTCATTGTTAAATCATTAATAGAGAGTGCTGACGTTCATGCCATATATATAGATTTTAGTAAAGCATTTGATAAGGTACATCACTCTCTCCTTATAAAAAAAACTCCATAGCATTGGACTTGGTCCTCCTTTATTATCGTGGATTCAGTCGTATCTCTCTGAGAGAACTAAACAAGTGCTCGTTGACTGTTATATATCCGAATCATTTTCGGTAAGATCTGGAGTGCCTCTGGGTTCCCATATTAGTCCCTTATTGTTTAACTTGTTCATCAACGATATTGCTAAGTGTATCAAATATAAGTTTTTACTGTTTGCGGATGACCTGAAAATATTTAGTAATATCTATTCTCAGGTTGATGGTGCACAGATTCAAAAAGATCTTCAAGCAATTTATGTTTGGTGTGTTGATGATTCTTAATATGGAGAAATGCTACTCTATATCATGTAGTCGCAGGCTATCACCCATTAATTCTGACTACAGCATTAACAACGTGAGATTACGTAATGTAACCACTTTGAGACTTATAAGTTATATTTCATTCAAAATTTTTCAGAGGTGATTTATCGACAGTCGTCCGTCATCAAAAATGTCTAATCTTTTAAATAGATTGAAGACTAATGAATAATAGTTGGAAGGAGGTCATGCTGTTGTTTACAAATGACAGTTATTAATAAGGAAAGGAATCAAGTTGGTTATGATTCTTTCCATTACTTTTACCCCAATAGGACGATTCCTACCCACTGCATAAAAAGCAAATGACAAATTTAGTACTGTACCTAAGTTTGTTCTGCTTATTTCTCAAGTCATTAATAATTTTATTTAAATAAGCATTGATATCGACGAAGCTTATGGCAAATATTTACAACTATTTTTCATTTACTCATGTATACAGGGTGTACACAACTTACCCGAAAAATTTTAACCATAGATGCACCTTTAAATAAGAAGTCGATTTCTTAATTTTTTTTTAAATAAAAGTCCAACACAAAAAGATACAAATTGTTAAAATTACAAATTAATGGAAATGTTAAAATAACGTATTATTTCTATAAAAACTGTTGAAAGTTCTGTCCATTGACATTCAAGCACACGTGAACCCGTCTAATCCAATTTTGTCACACTAGCTGAAGTGTTCTCCCGTCCTGCTGTTCCCGAAGACACAGATTATGGACAGCTGTTGCGATACGTTCACGTAATACATCGATATTGTCAACTTCGGTTTGGTAGACTTCTTTTTTTAAATATCCCCACAAAAAGAAGTCAAGAGGACTTAGAACCGGGGACCGCGGAGACCAAGCTACAGGTCCACCCCGTCCGATCCATTTAATTGGGTCAAGTAACCTCGGACTACTAAACAATAATTTGGGGGCGCACCATCATGTAAAAACCACATCCGTCATCAAGAAGACCAGAAAGATCATTACGGAGAAACTCCAAATATTGCAGACTATCCATCTGATTTGGCAATATGAACGGACCAATAGGCGTTCATCGATGTTCAAAGTGATTCCGAACTACTTGATGAGGACTCTCAATGGTCTAAACGTGCATATTATGTAGATTGGTTATACCATTACGCGTAAAAATAGCTTCATCAGTGGCCAAGACATCGACAAATCTTCATTAATTTGTAACTTTAACAATTTGTATCTTTTTCTGTTCTTTTACTTTGTATTTTTCAAGAAACCGACTTCTTATTTAAAGGTGCATGTATGGTTAAAATTTTTCGGATAAGTTGCGTTACATCCTGTATATGTTTCATTTTAAAAGGTCGCCGACATGCTCACCTTTTACCAAACAGTATTAAACTAAACGGGCCCGTTCAATGATGTTTGAAGGTCCTACACAACGAAAATATGTTTATTACATGCATCTCTATGTCTTTATGTAGGACATGTCTAGGTGACCGAGTTGGTCGAATTAATTTCGGAATTAACTAGGTAAACGTATTTGAGTTGCTGGCATGAGTTTGTTCGACAAATTTTGTCAACACCATTCAAGTTTTTGCTTAATCAATCATAATCATAAATAATGTGATATTAAGTGGTAAATCTTTTATGAACATTTTCTGAACACGCTTTCTAATGTAATACGTTTATTATGCCAATAATATTTTTCTTTGAATAAAATCAAAGTGTTTTCTATAGTGTTTTCTTAACCGCCTCTCAAGTTACCGAAGTAACCCCATGGAAGATCTCAAAATTGGGCGGCCAGAAAAAATCACCAAGCAGTGGCCTAGAAAACCAATGAGATAAAAAAGTTATAGATTTAACCTTTAATTTGGTGTAAAGTTGATCCTTTAAATCGATAGGTGAAAAGTATCCCTTAGAAATTACCACCCTTTTCGGTTGGCCCGCACCACCCACCAGGATATTACGCTGCAGACCATTTTTACTTTGTTGCGCTACTTAAGTACAATTAGAAAAACATAATTTTATTCTTTAATTACATGGGTACTCGAAGAGAAAATTAAGAAAAAAATGTTACTCACTTTCTTCCACCGCCTCATTTTCGGTCTGTGTATTGACTTTGGTTTCAATTTTCTACATACAAACCGAATCGTAGAAAACATTTTTTAACACTTAACACCATTAAGAAGAAACATTAATCACGTTCACGATAATTACATAGACAAACATCTGTAGACGCGGTTATGGTAATGCGAGTTGTTTAACATGATGCACTAAATATACTAAACAAAAACAGGCAACTAGAATTCCATGGTACCGAGCTGTAAGTAAACATGTATGGTGAGCTGGTAGGGAGTCGAACGTGATCGGGCTGTTAAATATGAAAAAAAAATGTATTGAAATAATTGAATGTGTTGCAGTAGATCCGATCGCGAACATATCAAAACCTGCGTGTTCGAGCTAATTCTGTTTTGATCTAGTTATTTTGTCTTTGTTCTTAGAATTAGTCATTTTTTTATTTAAATGAGTAAAGAAATACTGAAGACTATTTCATCATCTGATGTTTTATGTATTTGTTTTTTTTTCTCGCCGGGGCGTCAAGAAGTATATGAAACTTACAGTAGTAGTCAATTTATTTAAAATTCAAAGCAGCCAGTATTTGCGGAAATATTATAATTTATGACGATCTATTGAAACGCTTTACTTTGTTTCTATCGCTAATTTATTGTAAATAGAATGTTACTGCAGTTTCGGTACTTGACGTACCATTATCAAACGAATGATTCAAATTATTCATCTGGATCATTCGCACATTAAGTACCGAAACTACAGTAACGTTTAAGTTACAATAAATTATTTATAGAAGCAAAGTAAAATGTTTTAATATATCGTACGAGACATAAAGAAAAAACGTATTCTCTGGAAAAAATATAAATAAAGAATACCAATATCTACAGGAAGTTCAGTGACATAATAGAAAATATAAAGACAGGCGCATGAAAACTATCTTCTGAAAATACAAGAAAACATAAAAATCCTCAAAATTTCTGGTCTTACATTAATGGTAAAAGAGGTAGTTCCATTCAAAATAATATTACATATAATGATACTCAATGTACGAATCCCCAGGATATTGTTAATGCCTTCGCTATCTTTTTCAAACTGCATATTTAAAACCTAATAATAACGAAGATAAATATCATTCATACGAAAACGCCAGTAGTAATAGCACGAATTTGCCCCTAACGTCATTTTCTGAAACAGAGGTATTTAAGTCATTGAAGAAAATCAAGCCTAAGCTTACTAAAGGACCTGATAACATTCCCGCATGATCGTCAAAGACTACGCAGCCATCTTCGCTGGTCCTCTCACAACAATATTTAATTTATCACTAAAAACGCTTACATTTCCTGATGTGTGGAAATATTCGCGCTTATGTCCGTTTTTAAAAAAGACAACAAGCGCGTGGCCGAAAATTACACACCCATTACAATTATCTGCAATTTTGCTAAAGTCTTGAGATCACTTTGCATATGTCATTATCTAGTCACATACATGGCAAATTATTTGTAACCAACATGGATTTGTGCCCGGTAGATCTACTGAAACTAACCTTGCATGTACCACGCAATTCATTTCTAAGGAATTGGATGCAAAAATGCAAGTTATCTACACTGATTTTTCCAAGGCCTTTGATCGTCTATTAGAAAAAAGTTTCGATTGTCAGTGATGCAGTTAGAATTATTCTCTTTATCTAGAGAATAAGCATCAATATGTTGAATACATCGTTTGACATTCTAGCCACCTCCAGTGTACCCCAGGGTTCTATACTGGGCTCGCTTATGTTTGTTGTTTTTATAAATGATATTGCAGATAATCTTAATATAGAGAGTCTCTTATATGCCGATGATTTGAAAATATATTGCGTAATAGAAAACGAACAAGATTGTGAAAATCTTCAAAATAACCTAAACATGGTAAATGACTGGTACCTATTGTTGTCGTGAATGGGGGTTGAGACTACGTTTCTTGATTGTTAGAGGGCGCCAGTAGTCTAGTTAAAGATTCCGACAAGCCGGTGAGGACGAACTATGGTTCTCAGGGTCGATTTTTATAGATATGGCATGAGACTCCAATTGTAGGTTGATGTTGCTTATGACATCAGAGTTCTCGAGGCTTCTACGATGGCGGGAGAGCCCAGAGTGACTGATTACAGCACCAAGCTTCCCGAGATGTTGACTATTTTTATTATGGGTGCTAATACCCATAGCTGTAATTAGGTTAAGTAAATAAAAGACGAAAATCCATAAAAAAATTACTAAAAGCAACTCGAACGGCGTTCGGACTGTCAAAAATGGTATTTGTTTTATTATTTAGGCCCTAACTGTACTGAGCTAACGCTGATTTTAATTTTCCCCGCACTACTATGCACCGATGAAACGTTTATAAGTCACGACTGTCGCTGTACGTACTCTTCCCCATATCAACAGAGCCTTGAATCGTGCGCTGGCGGCAGACAAAGCGTCGTATTGAGGGTTGGTTCGTCAAGTAGACACTAGTAGGCTGGACTGGTTGCTTCTTGTTGATCTGCTTTCACTGGACTGATGGTTGTAGTTGATGTTGTAGCGACGAGAATTGCGGAAGAACTGCCGCTGCAGAAACCTTGCTGCATATAATTAGACATCGGGTCGGACGGGGCTCTGGACGTCGGGGCGGCCGGAGTATTGAACGTTGTGAACGGCCTCTGGCTTGATTTGGTGTTGGGACCGATGCGACGAGTCGAACCGGACGGGAGTCTAGACGGCAGGAGTATTGAACGTTGTGGAAGACCCCTGGCGTGTTTTGATGCTGTGATTGATGTGTTTTGTGCATAGTGCAACATATCTAAATGTAACTCATTCACGTTTTCTAAAATGCGTAACCCTATCAATTACGATTATCATATAAACGATTAAATCTTGTAGAAATCGGATACAGTAAAAATTTCGCTTTCTATTCTAGTCTGCTGTAGTACTATCTAGCCTGAATGAACCATCTACGACTGCACTGGTTTAAAGGTAATAAAACGGACAGGCCTACTAGCACAAAAAAACTCGTAAATCGTTTCTTTATCTTGGAACGTGGAAGTCTAATATCGTGCTGTCTATGTGCCAGTGCAGCGCATAAATACCTATTATAATATCAAGCGTAGGAGTTTAGTTAGTTACTGTTCATATTTATAAATATTTACTACTGTATAAAAGGTAAAATATTTTAATTATTTACTAATTTACCATGGCTTTCTGGAGACCATTTGAAACAAAGGATAATACAATAACGCCCGAAAATCTTATCATTTTGTTATGACAAGCATTTCTATTTACCTCCGCCCATGTACAATAAAGAGATGCCGACTATTTTTGCCGGCTTTTAGTTTTTATACGGTTTTAATTCCAATCGTATATACTTTACTTACACTTGCTTCATTATATCGCTGCAAAAAACACAGTAGTCTCTAATCCCTGCGTATGACGGATAGTGCTGTGGAAATTATTTGATAGTTAGTAAAAGTGCGTTGCAGTATGTGATTAACGATTGCAAAGAAGAATGTGACCGCTACAGTTTTTTTTTGGACTTAAAGCGTGCATTTGAAACGGTAGCTAGAGATAGATTACTGAAAAAAAAATGAAAGAATATGAACTGGATGGAGTTGTACATATGTGGTTAAGTAGTTATTTAAATGGTAAAATACAAAAAGCAAAGTATGATGAGTGTATATGTCGAATTCAAGAAATATAATTGTTGGAATACCGCACAGAAGTATTCCGAGGTCGCTTTTGTTCATTTTATACATTAATGACATGGTAAATCTCTTTAGTAACTGTTGTTATCATTTGTTTGCGGATGATACAATTATTTACATAGGAAAGTGTGTCCTGAAGAGGTGAATGGATGGTTAGAAGTAAATAAACTGAAGCTGAATGTATCTAAAACAAAAGGCTTGATTATAGGACAGAAATTTAAATATGACATGGAACAGCAACTAAAATTTCGAGCTTGTGCGGAGGTAATTGAAGTCGTCAAGGAAGTTAGACATTTAGAAATAATAGATTATAAACTTATTCAATAATCATACCAATTATTATGTATGCAAAAGATTGTTGTTCTAAGAAGAGTTAATTGGTGTTTGTCCATCGAAAGTAGAAAATTACTATATATATTATATTAATTGTATAAGAAATCCGAATATAATTTATTATTATTTGACAATTTTAATTTTAGTGTGATATATTTACATTTATATATAGAAGTTGTATTCTTGTTTCAAAATCCGGTTTCATTATTAAAATTGCCGGCTTGTCCTGTCCTGTACCTGCGATCCTTAATTATGGAAACCTACGAGTGAAAGAGTAAAAAATTGATATTGATAATAATTACTATACCTAATTAATTTACACAAAGTAATAATTTTGTTGTGATCATCGTAGAAAAAAAATTTGCACAGACATCCTGTTCATAATAAGATGAACTCAAATACATTGAACACGGTAATTTTAAATTTTTTTAGAGTATTGAAACTATCTTAGAATAAGATTCCTGTACTAATGAATATTCAGTATTTGATTGTAATCAACGAGTAAAGTACACGATTAGAATTTCGGCTACCCAGTCCAAGGTCAAATGGGGTTTTCTCACGTGGTTGTAAGTTCAAACAATGGCAATAGTTAGTATTTGTTCCTAGAACAGTAACATTACTCGAACTATATATTTGAACAATCATATTTAACATTAACACAATAGGTCATGATTTCATGAAACCGCAATCTGTTGGCATCGGTACCGTCCAGATTTACTTGAAATTAATATGAAAAAAGCGGCGGTTAAAGCAAATAATACATGTGGTTGTTAGGAAATGTAGTTCTGGGGAATTGGGCATCATCAACCAGGATGTTCTGCAGCAATATGTAAATTTGTATTATTGTGACAGCAAACAATACAAACGTGTAAGTACAAATGCTTGGTCATACGGAAAATGCCAATGAGGTTTTCAAAAAGCAGTGGCTTGAGAAGTTTCAAGAATAAATTTTATTTTATTTAACTTACACCATTCAACAGTATAACACCAATTATTGAATGGGTACAATACAGAGTTATGATATTTATAACACTACTAACAACGCTAACTAACAATACTCAATAATCAGTAACAAAAGAAATATTAAAAAAGATAATACAAAAAGTGCTAAGAATTAAAAACCAAGTGCCGCTAAACTATTAGAAGTTGGGATATAATAAACGTCGGTACACACTATAGTTTTAGGTTTTTTATCAAGGTCACATTGCAGTTAAACAAATCAAACTTGTTTTTTTTTATACATTTATTTAACGTCGGCCTATTTCCGCTACTGAGGCCTAACACCGACGCCTGTAGACGAGCTACCCCCAACCAGGAATTTTGCCGAACCTCTTCCCTTAAGAAGAGTAGGGATCTTTTATTGCCTAACATTTAATAGACAAGGGACCGACGGCTTTACATCCCCTCCGAAGGATGGTATATCTCCTATACAACCCTCGCCTAAGGTTGTATAGCTTCCGCGCATACACTGATATACAAGCCGCTGGAAGATGTGTGAGGCGAGGACGCGGTTTCCGTTGAAATCCGTCACCCATCCAAGTATTAACTGCGCCTGTCGTTGCTTTATATCACATACCGAAGTATGTACATAGTAAAGACGCACCTACGCTCGCCCACCAAACTTGGTTTGAACAGAGTTATAATTGTTGCAAATTTGATGAAGCGGTGAGAATTTCAGTACATTAATACGGGGTGTTTGGAGATTAAAAGTAGGAGATTGCCGTAATATTACATGGGGAATTGAGAAATTCAACTGGCTGAGAATCTCCTCACTGTCAATATCATTAGTTATTAGATTGCGTAAGAAAACTAGTTGGGCAATAATACGGCGATTTTCAAGAGCGTCGAAAGAGTGCCTAGACAGTAATTCTTTATGCGGAAATCCAATTGGTGGATATAAATTATCATTCTTGAAGCTGAGATATTTTAAAAAAAGTCTCTGAACTCTTTCTATATTTTGCACATGAATATTGTAGTGAGGACACCATATGAATGAGGCATATTCAACGCGAGGTCTAACAAGGGCGCAGTATAATTACTTGATGGTATAATATCATTAAATTCGCGTGTATTCCGTATCACAAAGCCAAGAGATCTGAACGAGTTTGTTACTATATCATTTATATGGTCTGTAAAGGATAGGTTAGAATCGATAATTACGCCAAGGTCACGGATAGTGTTAGGTCTGTGCAGGGAAACTTCATCAATGGTATAGTCATATTTTATGACATTGTGTTTCAGAGAGAAGGACATTACGTTACATTTGGAAGGTTTTAGAGGCAGACTGTTTGATGTACACCAGTTATTAATTTTGTTTAATGCTAATTGTAGCTTATTACAGTCATCAGAGCACCTAATAGCAGTGTATATTTTCATATCATCCGCGTATAATAAACAATTTGCTTCCACCTCATTTATGATATCATTGATGTATATATTAAATAATAATGGTCCCAGTATAGACCCTTGAGGGACCCCAGAGGTGACAGATATCTCAGTATATTGTTGACCGCAGCATTGTACAAACTGTTTTCTATCTTCAAGGTAAGATTTGAAAAAACATTGCAGATTTTTTGACACGCCAAAAAGATTTAATTTGTTAAGCAAAATAAATATGATACAGCAGTACAACTGAAGTGTGATCTAAGTCGTGCTTAATTTTTTTTGCGTATCTACTAAAATGCATTTTAGTGGTAACACGCCAGAAGTAGGCAACTGTTGTGGCACCGCTTCGTCAAGTTTAACGGTAATACAGTAATGTAATGATAATGTGACCTCCCAAAACACAACTGAAAAAATATTTTCAAAACGCTGGGAACTTTTCGTCTTTGCTAGTTTGCGCAATAGTTTTATATAATTTTGCCCCAAAACAGTATTTCTACAAGACATTGATCTTTGCTGGACTCGTTTACTTATCTGTTGGCTGAACCGCGGAAAGATGTTATAGCGAGATAATAAGAATACGGTTGAAAATAAGGCATTTATTATTGTTATGGACTTGATAAAACTAAACCTAGCCAGGAAGCAATAAACGATAAAAATATTTCTTAGAACTTAGTTTATTGCGGGTTGTTTGTTGATAAGTGTATATTGCAATGTTGACTTACAGGATTATTACTACCAAATATATTTAAGACTTTTAATGCCAAAATAATGTATTTCTACAAATTACATTCCAAACTGATTTGCATTCACTTGTTTCGACACTCTGGTATTGTGTCAGTTTACCCTATTTGTAAAATTTACAAAATTAAAGATAGAAATATGGCGATTCTACTTCCAGATAATATATTTATATAACATACATTCCAACAAAATCAATAGAGAGCAAAATTTACAGAACTTTGTTTAAATACATACATGAATTTAATGATTTTGAACGAAGGAACCTTACACCACATCATAGTAAGCCTCCTCATTTTTATGGCTTGCCAGACACATAAACAAAATATTCCTTTAAGACCAATTGTTAGTGCTTTTAATTCACCATGTCATAATTTGGCAAAATTTTTTCTTAAAATTATTGATCCATTATCTGGAAATACCGATTCATATATTAAAAATAGTAAACATTTTATAGAAAAAATTTATGAAAATGATATTCATGAATCACACCTGATGGTTAGTTTTGATGTAGTTAGTCCTTTTACCAACGTTCCGGTAGATGAAACCTTAAAAATAGTTAAAGACAGGTTGCTAAATGATAATTATTTGGAAACTAGAACTAAATTAAGTGTAAATAGCATAATGGAACTCTTAACAATGTGTATAAAAACAGCCTATTTTCAATTGGACAATGAGTTCTATCAGCAGGATTTTGGTATGGCTATGGGGTCGGCATTATCACCAATTTTAAGCAATATATTTATGGAGAACTTTGAGAACACACATGTTCAAAATTGTATAAAAAAACCGGTTGTCTGGTGGAGATATGTTGATGACATCTTTGCAATTTGGCCTCATGATGTCGATTTACTAGATAGTTTTTTGGAAAATATAAATAGTAAGGAACCGTCTATTAAATTCACATTAGAAGTAGAAAGTAGGAATGAACTACCGTTTCTAGACGTTTTAATTAGAAGGGTAAATAATACAATTGAAACAAACGTTTATAGAAAATCAAAACATACTAATAGATATCTAAATTTTAACTCAAATCAGTCAATAAATGTTAAAAGGAGTGTTGTAAAATGTTTATACGATAGGGCCAAAATAATTTCATCTAATAATGAAATATTAAATAACGAGAAAAAATTTATCAAAGAGGTTCTAGTACAAAATCAATATCCTGAAGCCGTTGTTGATAGAGTTTTCATAAATGTTGAAAATAGGGACAATCAGATACGATAAAAACCTGAACGTCATTATACAGCAATAATTCCTTATGTATACGGACTATCTGAGAAGCTACGCCGTATAGGTGACAAATTTGATGTTAGGACGATATTTCAAACGGGGAACACTTTAAGATCTATTTTAACAAAAACAAAACCGATAAACAGGGAGTAGGATTCAAAAAACTGTATTTACAATATCCCGTGCGAATGTGATAAATGTTATGTGTGTGAGTCATCCAGACCTTTCAGTGTGAGGTTGGATGAGCACAAGAATTACATTAGAAAGAATGAAATTCAGAAATCAAAGATTTGTGAACATGCTTCGGAAAACGGACATAGAATAAACTGGCAAAAATTTTAACAAAAGAAGCAGATACCAAAAAAAGAAAAATTAAAGAATCAGCAATAATCATATTAAATGAAGATAAGTGCGTATCGAATTATTCTGTAGATATTTGTACAACCTGGCTACCAATGTTAAAAGAAGAACTTAACAAACTCAACATTACCTATAACAAAATATCGTCAGTTCTGTGTTCTGTGTAAGTAGTAAGTATCTATCGAAATAACATAAACAGAATCTTAAAGCTGTGTATTTGACATACACAGCAAAATAAGAGTTCTTCAAAAAAAGCTTTGAAAACGGAAAGAGACTACTTTCCGAAATATCCGCAAAATACATTATTTCTGTGTTTATTCCGATTTATATTATTTGCAAAACATAACCTCTGACTATTCCTTTGACATAAACGTCACGGGCGCAGAGGCTTTTTTCCAATAATTCTATTATTTTGTAGATTCGGTGATTTGTTTTTGAAGAGGGTAATAATACATGTGGTAGAAAACCCTAACAATAGGAAAGAATATTCGTAGAATGCCACAAATAACTTTCAGACAATATTTCCTTACCGGACTCACTGACATTTGAAAATTCGGAGTTTCACCAGCCAGCTGATATTGCAAATGCTTTTGCTTTGTTTTTTAAATCAGGTTTTTCTATTAGTTCCGTAAACGGCTTGTCAGATAATAACAGTACAATAAATACTTTTTCTATTAGGTATATTTCCGAACATGACGTTTACGAGGTTTTAAGAAAGATGAAACCTAAGTTTACTGCTGGCTTTTCTGCTACGGTACTGTGCTGTAGTACTTGCCCTCCCGCCATTTATTTAAATTCTAGTTCATTCCCGGATACATAGAACATATCTCGAATATGCCCAGTTCTCAAGAAGGGCGATACAAATTATGTGATTAATTATAAGCCAATAACAATTATTTGCAATTGTTCAAGGCTTTTGAAATAGTACTACACAAATTAATTTATGCTAATACTCGCGCGCAAATTAGTGACTCTCAACATGGTTTTATGCAAGGACGGCCAACCACTACTAATCTGTTTTGTATAACTCAACACATCTCAGAACTTTCTGGAGGTCAAGTTGACGTCATTTATACTGATTTTAGAAAGGCATTTGACAGACTAGATCATGGTATTCTACTGTGTAAACTTCGTCAATTTGGATTCTCAGATAAACTGTTGCATCGTACCTACACTGCAGACGACAATACGTAGAGTACCGTAGTTTTAGATCTGATGAATTTATAGCCTCTTCTGGGGTGCCCCAGGGCTCATTTCTTAGCCCTCTTCTTTTCGTTATTTTTATTAATGATATTGTCAGTATGATTGACGTCGTCTGTCTTCTTCATGCAGACGATTTAAAGTTGTATTGTGATATTAACTCTTTTGCGGATTGTCTTAAATTGCAAAGGAATCTTGATCGTACCAATAATTGGTGTATTACAAATAACTTGCCATTAAATGTGCAAAAGTGCCATGTACTTTCTTTTACCAGAAGAATTGAGCAGTTACATTATGATTATACACCCGATAATCTCGATAATACGTCCCTGAATAGAGTAACTGGATTTAAAGATCTAGGAGTTATTTTTGACTCTAAACTTAGTTTTAACCAGCACATTCTGTTGTACTTGCTAGTTACAAAGGTCTTGGTTTTGTCATAAGAAACTCTCATGAATTTAATGATAGTAGTGTATCGTTCCAGTTATTTAACACATTCGTTTTGTCTAAACTTGAATACTCAAGCATAATATGGAATCCAGGGTATCAAACTTACAGACAGTTTGAAAAATATCCAACGTAAATTTTTAAAATATGTATCCTTCAGGGCTGATGGTGTTTACCCCGCTGTCAGTGCTGATCGTTATCAATTATAGGCCAGGTATGATGTATTAAGAGCGCCGGAAAGACGGTTCAATTTACTCTCATATAAATCATTATTTTAAAAAACGGCTTTCACTAAAATAGATTAAAAACATGTTACAATGTGGGATGACGAGAAAAAAAAGTATATATAAAAAAATATTTTTTTCTTCTATTTTCGATTTGTAAAAATAATTCTTGTCATCCCACATAGGTATTATTAAAATAAACATTTTCCCTTTTGTAGAACTAAAATAAAATTAGCCCTAATGTCCTCAAATGTACAGAGAAATTTAAAGATTAGGTATAATAAATTTGTCCAATGTCATATTCTATTACATCTCTATCTCTCTCTTTCCAAGCACACCGTACATTCGGCTGCGTCATTTTATTGACGTGAAGTCATTTACAATTAAAATTGGAAGCATGAATGACTAATATACTCCGAAGAACTCTTAAGTTTATCTGATGGAAGGGATATGCATTCTCTTATTTGTTTATTTAAAATTATCCATAATAAACTGCCCATCGATTTTAAGTCAATTAAATTTCAATGTTCCGGTAGTCACTAAACGTACTAATACATTTTATTTGTTAACCCCGAGGACCAACTTACTCAAATTTGCACTTCTCTTCTGTTTGTGCAGTATTTATCATCGTGTACATATTATATTTGGATATATTTCATTGTACCATTAACTGTATCAAAAAGTTGTTTTTAAATGCTCAGTGTTTTTGTTGTTTTGTATTATTGTCTTTTATTTTCTCTTTTGTTTTTTTCTGTAAATTTATCTACTACTATTTTTTTTGTAAATGTGTAGTTTTCCCATCCTTTAATTGGTATGTAAATACTGTTGGATGGTGTATTGCAATAAATAAATAAATATTATTTTTAGTTCACCCTTTCCACATTCTGTCTTAGTTTTATTCAGAGTAATGTCTCTGGACGAGTCATAAATAATAACGTACCTGTCTGATGCAGTGCCATCTCATCACTATATCTAAAAATATGGATAATTTTGATTACCAATTTCATAAAACCTCTGATGTGGCATATATTTTAACAAAAAGGCGTATAACGATGACAAATATGACCTACTGAAAGAAATGTGTTTTGGCATATTTCTGTATATCAGATGTTTAATTGTATTTTTTTCAATTCCCTGCCAACACATTGTTTAGAAATAATCCACTACGTAATCATTTCGCGAAAAATATTAACGAACCGATTCCAGGTTTCCGTAATTGTGTCACTTTCTTGAGGCAATAAACCCATTAATATCAAGACACATTCGAACCGGTTGTTAAAAATTAGATATTTTTATGAACTTTACGTTTTTATGTCTTTCATTAAAAGCAGTAAAAGCTATATTTTTGTTGGACTATATCTTTCGGAAAATTTATCCGGATTTATTAGTTGTACTTTCTTCCTTTTTATCTGTTTTGGTCATTTTTTTACCAGACCACGCAAAGATTACGGCAATGTGGTTCTGTGAAATATTTGTATGTTTGTATATTTACGATTCTGAGGCCAATCAATTCGTATAAATTCCGCAACTGACATTGTATATTAGCCGCTTTGGAAAACAGAATGGAGGACACTAAATTTATTGCTGATTAAGTGTTTAAATAAAAATCTGGCAATTAAACTAAAATCTTCATTCCTCAGGTAATACAAATAAAAGAAGTAAAAGCAACGTCAGAAATTTACAAAATTGGTTGTAAAGTTTGTAATTTGAGTAATGTCGGACAAACCAACCGTTCAATTATATCTAGATTTAATCAGCATATGATCCATCTGAAATATAAGGTCAGAAAAGACTAATGTTGCCCAATACGTCTTCCATAACAATCATAGAATAGATAATAGTCTTCTTTTTTGATAAGTAGGTCACAATTTCACAAGGAAAAAATGTATAGCCACATATGGACATAGATGCATTTTCGCTTATGCCTGAGGTCGGGCTACAAAACGGACTACTATTATTAATGAAAAAAAGGCCTATTTAAATTATTCTTTGCAACAAAATAAAAAAAATTGTTGGAAATCTTTTCGTGATTTAAATATTTATAGTCGCCAAATTTCTAGAGATATACCTTCGTCTTTAGGAAGTGTCGACGATGTAAATAAATATTTCGTTTCCTCTAGTCAAGTTACAGACAACGCTGATGAACCCACTGTTTCATTTCTTAGAAATAATGTAAAGCCCAATGTAATAAATTTTCATTTTTCGATGGTTACTGATGAGGAAGTTTATAAAACGCTCCTTTCGGTAACATCTAAAGCATGCGGGTCTGACTACATCTCTTTAACCATGCTTTTATATTATTGTCCAACCGTTTTACCATTCATAACTCATTTGATAAATTATTGCATTGAAACTAGTGTCTTCCCTTCTAAATGGAAAATAGCATATATACTGCTTTTTCAAAAAATAAGTAAACCTAGTAACCTTGGAGACCTCAGGCCAATTAGTATTTTACCTGTGATATCTAAAATCCTAGAAAAAATACTAAATATTCAAATAAAAAATCACTTAAAAGCATATGATCTATTGCCTCAAAACCAATCAGGATTTAGAGTAAATCACAGTTGCACAACAGCTTTGCTGAAGGTTATTGATAATATTTTATTGGAGTGCGATAAAGATAATTTAACTATTTTGGTCTTGCTTGATTACTCCAAGGCCTTCGATAGGATTAATCATGAGACTCTATTATCGGTGCTTCATTACTTGGGATTTGGTGGAAACGCAATTCTACTCATTAAAAATTATTTGTTAAATAGGCAACAGATGGTCAAATTAGGTAACAACATTTCAAATCCATTAAACACGTTCTCCGGAGTTCCTCAGGGCTCCATATTAGGTCCTCTACTGTTTACTTTTTACACATCGACTTTCCAAGATAGTTTACAGTATTGTTCTAGTCACTTCTATGCAGATGATACCCAAATTTATTATTCGTTTGGAAAAAATGACTGTCATGAAGCATGTGTACGAGTGAATCAGGATTTACGGGCACTAGTATCTATGTCGGAAAAATACTGCCTAACTATTAATCCCACCAAATCCAAAGTAATGCTATTTGGGCGCAGAGCATCATGCGGTTTGTATACTGATAGTATTCATATTAATATAAATGATCAGGACTTGCAACTTTGCAACATTTCTAAAAATCTTGGCCTCTTTATAGATTCTAAGTTGAAATTTTCGGAGCATGTTACACATATTGTTAAAAATGCATTCAGTAAACTAAAATTAATATATAGCAGTAGACATTTGTTGTCTATTAAAAATAGAATAATATTGAGTGAGTCATTGGTTATGTCACATCTGAATTATGCAGATGTGGTGTATGGGCCTCTTCTAAATCACTATGAGCATACACGCCTGCAGCGGATACAGAACACCTGTATACGATTTATATATGGCTTAAGAAAATATGACCATATTTCGGCAAAATTTCACGAATTAAAGTGGTTATCAGTAAAACAAAGAAGAGATTTGCATATTTGCTCTCTAATCCATAAAATTATTAAAAATGGTGATCCGCGGTATTTGCTAAGTAAAATCAGGTTTAGGGCAGATGCACATAATGTTAATGTTAGACATAAACATATACTGACAATACCAGCACATAAAACCTCACTCTTTCAGTGCTCCTTCTCCTACTATGTTGCAAAATATTATAACAAAATTCCATCTGTTTTAAAGGATTTGTCTTTAATCAATTTTAAGAAAAAATTAAAACACTCGCTGCTCGAAGGTCTGATAACTTTTTTGTAACTCTGCTATATTGTACGGCCTCGATTTATTGTGATTTTAGATTCATAGTATTTTTTTATGTAAATATGTGTTTTGTGAATATTAAATATCATTATTCTTTGTGTACTAGTATAAGTTGGTGCACTAGTCGTGTTAAGTGATATCTTGCAATATTATTTTACGTGTCTTTTATATGTAGTCATATATTTATGCACTCGATACACATTGTACTGTAATTTTGTAATTATTAACATGTTCTTACACTTTGTTTACTAAATCTTGTATCTTCAGGGTCGAGTGGAAGAATGGAACTTAGTTCCAAACTCTGCCTTTTGGCGCAGTAGTACTTGTTGTCCCTTTTATTTTTGTATAGTGCTTTCTAGATGCCAATAAAAACCTATTATTATTATTATTATTATTATTATTTCCTTGGCAACTTTTTACTGTATCATTGTAATTTATCCGTTTGGCAGTACTTAGAGTAAAAGTCTGTTTCTATTGGCATAATTAAAATGCTTATTTGAAAGATTGATTGTATGATGAAACCCGGTGACGTCACGGAAACAATTTTGTTTTTTACTTAGTTCAAATATCCACTTCATAATTTTATTGAAACCGGTCATGATACTAAATTAATTATTAGAAATAAACGAATAGACAGATCCTGTTATGCAAGAGATAAGTGAGCCGATATTAAAAAAAAAGTAACCAATATGATTGTACAGTTAAAAGTGAATTCAGTTCTCCATGAAGTGGTGAATCCCTCTGACATTTTCCCAGCTGTAAGAAAAGGATATTGCAAATGTCAAGATTATTTTCCAATTCAATTACGTAATCATTTATTTCTCAACCTTGTTATTAAGTGATTTAATTGGTGTTAATTAATAATTACTCAAAAATAGCATAACAAATAAGATGCATATCTGCGAAGACGATTTGTAAGCTCTGGTATTTCCTAATTTTGAGCACAATTTGCATATAAAGATAAAGTTTTATTTTTGCGATTTAATTTGATTATATGAAAACGACAATTTTGTTCAATGTAAAGACTGTTACTGGGAGCATGAAAATAAAAACCAAAATGAACTTGTATAGTGAATGATATGGTCGTGCTTTGTTAAATAATTGGACCATTTCTCAAGGTGAGTCAAATTATTTTCAGGATATAAATAGACTGCTGTAAGAATGCGTTTTTCATTAAATATCTCTCCAAAATTTTATTTTTATTTGATTAAAAATTAAGCTAATAATTTTCCTTGTCAAATACATACTCTTTCACTCTCAAGGGCTCTAGCCTACGAGAGAAAGTCAGAAGATATGCACTAGGCCATAGCATAATATAGGCTGACCGAGCCTGTCTTTTTTAGAATGGATTTTAATATTATATTGTCCACAAACTTTGTTACATGTCTATGCTTTATGTAGATGGGTAAATCATGTACAAGGATCATGATTAGTAACGAGTCTAAAACTGAACCTTGAGGAACCCCAAATTATCTAGCCCTACTCTTATAGACCAAGAGCTACTGAACGGCGTAGTTCTGTTTAAGAAGAACGATACATTGGGCTCGAGTCCTGGTGGTTGGGGACATTTTCGCATGAGGACTATTTTTCACAAATCAATATCTTTGATGTTCAATAACCACTTTTACAAAGCGCCGAAGCATTTGAAAACTGTACTCTAATACATTACTCGGCACGCGTTTCGCTAACCATGTTAGCATCAGAAGATGACTAAAACTGAAACCCAGTCTTATTCGTCTCCCGATGATGTTGACATGGTTAGCGAAACCTGTGTCGCTTAGTGTATATGAGTATAGTGTTCAGATATTTTGTAAACGTGGTTCTTAGACATCAAAGATTGATTTGTGAAAAGTAGCTCTCATAGGAAAACTCTCCCACCGCTAGTACTATGCACTACAAAAGTTGAAGGAGGTTCTCCGACTGATAAATTTGGTAGCTTTTGGTCTATTACCAATATATTT
Organism: Leptura quadrifasciata; assembly: GCA_963675555.1. Classification (NCBI taxonomy): domain Eukaryota; kingdom Metazoa; phylum Arthropoda; class Insecta; order Coleoptera; family Cerambycidae; genus Leptura; species Leptura quadrifasciata. The sequence goes on from OY776675.1 coordinate 159,681,375, forward strand.
TACATATATAGGAAATTAGCCACAGTAGAATATTATCCCTAGTGCCCATATTTTGATTTTTGGGCAGCCCTCAAATAAATATACAATAATAAGTACCAATTCTTTCCAATAAGTAGATATACGTATGTCAAACTGAGAGAGAATTAATTTAGTACTTTTTAGAGATTCTTGGAAGCGATTCAACATTATGAAGAAAAAATATATTTTTAGTTAAAAGAAATACTTTGTGGATCATAGTCTTGAGCTGCTCGTCAAATGTAGAATATTATTATTACACCGAGCTTGTTATTCGTTTATTATCTGTTTTTGGCAGCGCATAGAAAACATGGAAGTAGAATTCGAAGTGATTAAACTCTTTATATACATTTAAAATGAACCGGAAGCCTCAAAACATGTTCATTTCATGGCCTATTGGTGGCAGAATGCCAAAAGGTTAGATCTGTGGACCAGTTCTTTACGACCGGTGTACTGTTTCAACGCAACAGCATTCCATTCGGAAAATCCGATTTTAATAGCCGCCACATGTGGGTGATTTAAAATCGATCGATAACATAGAAATATAAGATTTAATGGCTTTTAAAATTCGATAATACAACGTCGTTATGTAAGTGAATTCTTCCTAGTGCTCTTTACTACTATTTCTGGCGTATGGAGATTAAAGTACTCAAGATAACGGAACTCGAAATATCATGATAAACCTTTAGCCCATTTCACGTGCATGTTTTTCATTTTGCCTCGAATATTCTAATGAAACACTCGCGCGCTTCGCTAAAAAAGTAGGCATCACTCGGAGATGAATAAAACTAAAATTATCTTCTGTATACTTAAGATTTTGTGGCACATAAATATCTTGATTTTATTTTAAAAAATGCATAATACGCAGATAACACTTTTCGCAACCTTGATAGTGTTAGCAACACCTTCAACGACACCCAAGCGGCACTAAAATAGTCTGGTGGTGTAGAACTGGGTTAGAATAGTATGAACCCTCTAGAAGAGGTATCTTCAATCTTGATGAGTTATTTATATTTTCTGAAACTCTAACGATGATTCCAGAATAACCATTAGAATAAAATGAACTTTATAGAGACTTACGTAGTTATTTAAATTTGAAGCATGAATAATGAAGAGTAATGGTCCTAAAATCGAGCCTTGTGGTACACCGCTTACAATTTTTGTATTGTTCTTGATCTGGTACACACTGGGATTCCAGGAGACGAAAAACAGATGACTGATGAAGCAACATGAAGCTCTTATTTTAATTGACCTTATGCTGGGTTTTGTAAGAAGGCAGATATGGACAGATCTTGAGAAGTAGCCACATATTCGCTGTTATGCTTGTTCAAGGTGTGAGACTGGCGAAGAAATGAAACTATTAGGTGCTTAAAGAATTAAAATTTCTTCAAGGTGTCGTTCTAAACCAGGAAATGAATTCCCTCGAACGGTGAGACATCCTAGTTTCATTAGAAGATCGATGGAGTTTGAAGAAGAACAGATCTTGTTAGAAAAGCTGTAACTGTCGCCACTGCAAATAGTCTTGGTAAAGGAGCTGAGATTAAAACATTTCTAAATTCTGTGTATGTCTACAACTGCAGCAACACCTATACGGATTTTTTCTTTGTCTGTGATGTTCAAATTCATATATACCATTTCTGATATTTATGAATAAAGAATTGTCCTCGTGCTTATTTGCGCTATGTGGATTTACGAGAGTTAATATGCAGATAATTTTCCTAATCTTTAAACAGACAAGGTGAGTCTTTTAGATACGTTCTCTATTTAGTAATATTTATCACTATCAGGATTTGCCGCTGCAGTTATTGCACTATTAAGAAATCGCATCTGAAAGGGGACTGACTGCATGCACAATCCCGCGATGTCGTAACAAATGACATTATTAAATAATGATGTTGATGACCCTTGATAATGACCCCAATTCAACTATTAGAAAGTAGAGTTGGACTCTGCGGTTACAATTATTAATTAATTGCTGGCAATAGATTGGACGAAAATAAAAGTATTAGCCTTGACACGATGTTTTTAACAACAAACAGTGCGAATTATTTAAATATAATCGCATGTCAAATTGCAATAATTGCATAGCTGTCATTATAGTTTATTAATTTTTAAATAAAAGGAAATTGGATGGTGGTATATACCTAAGAAGGCAAACAAATATCGAGCGGTGGATATCGCTGTTTTAACATGAACCTTCCTCACCAGTGCGTAGCTTCTTCTTGAGACTAAATTCTTCATTGATTTAAGCAACTAACAAATAAAACTGCTCTTAACTTTCAAATTATTAAAGTCTAGTAAAGTTTAACTTGACTTGTATATGAACCACCCTATGCGTGTGACTTCATTTCTCTTGCACACAAAGTTAATCAATGGCCCAAATACATTATTCACAAGCTTCTTTATCATCTAAAGAGAGACGGAAATATGCATTATACACTTAATAGAAAGAGATAAATAATATGACCTTCCATAACTTCAGTGATTCTCAAACTCTAAAGATTTGTCAATCGTTATTATGAAATGTTATTTATTTGGATGAAAAAACGTTTCATTTGAATTAAATTCGTCTTTATATGAAATATTTAAGTTATCTGCAGTGTTAAATATTGAATATTCATCCGACAAATGGACATTGTTAAACCACTAAATCTAATACAATTTTCTAGTAGTTTTATAACAGATTTGTTGTACTCGCGTAGCTCAGTGTGTAAAGATACATAGAACAGAAGGAATTTAAATTTAAGTTTTAATTGTTTTTTAACCAAACTAGACCTAATCCGCCCGATCCTGCAATATCCAACCACGTCATGCGGTGGTTCCATGGTCGCTCCCGGAGTGGGTTCTAGGGAGGCAATTGTTAAAATGTTAACTTGAATAAAGCATTGTTGAATTGAATTAAATTAGCAATGGAATATATAAATAACATGAATATAGACACAAACAAACTAGTATAAACATAACCTAAATTTTTTTAAAGACAGTGAAGTTAGGCGCGAGTGGGTTCTCTAATCTAAAAATCGAATAAAGGTCGGGTGGGGTAGCATTTTCCACTATACCAACCACGAGGAATCGATTACGACGGTTATCGAGTCGATCCGATCAATCCCGAGGGCGTTATTCACCGTTTTATCAACGATTTGGGGAATTGAAAAACCGAAACAAGTTTAATAATACTTGATCGTAAAACGCTCTGTTAAAATTGGACGACTGTGTTGCTGATCTAAATATTTCAAATGCGAACCTGAATGCAATGACTTTTGCGGCCAGTTTAACGGTATTTTAATGAAGTTTTTATTGCCTTTTTTGCGTGCACCGTAAATATGAGCTCGACTATACAGGGTGGCATAAAAGTACGGGACCAGAAATGAAATGAGCGGAAAATTTTACGTTCGGATATGACCTTCGGCACTTAAAAAATTGAAATTCACCTTGAGTAAAGTAAGAATGACCTTTAGAGTCCAAGTTTTCATTTATTTTGTTTTATCTTAGATAATTTTTAAATATTTATTTTATCAATTAAAATTTTAATTACCGTTAAAAGAAAAACAATTTATTTTCGTTACTTCTAATGAAGATTTCATGTTTATTTTTGTTATTACATGAAATATTTTATTTTATTAACATCCTTTCCCCTGCTAATATTACCATCCTCTCCTTTCCTGACAAGAAATGCCAATACCTCTCCGCAGTTCTTGCTGGACTGTAACACTATTAGTTTTCGAACAATAATATCTTATTATTATTATCTTTTTCTAATAATTAATAATGTTATTGACTGAATTGGACATTTCATTTTTTGTTATCAATTTTTATGTGTCCTTTAACGATAACACCGTTAATATTTTTATAACTATTTAACGACTGTATCAGTTATCATTCATGAACTGTTTGAGAACGACTGGAATTTCTGATCCATCCAATCAGATGGCGAAGCGACCTTTGGACCTGCCAAGTTAAAGTGTATTAGGCTTTAGAAAGAAAGAAAGAAAGAAAGGAATTTTTCCAAACCGGTTTGTCTTATAATATTCTGCTCATAAGACTTGACATTATCCTCCGCGAATTCGTCTCTGATAAATGTTATCATGCTTACTTGCTTTTTAGAATACTATATTTTTCATTCAGTTTTTTATATAATATTTTATTGTTATTTATTACGTGAAGTTTTGACTTTACTACATAATTATTGAAAGTATGACACATATCATTATATACTATAATTTCATGATTTTGCCGAACCCAGTTAAATATCATAGGTATATCAGTATACAGCGTCATGTATAATTATTCTCATATTATTATTATTTTAATAGGAGCTCAAAGTAGGAAAATTTTTCAGTCTTTTAAATCAGTATAAATGACAGGGACATTATTCTTAATTGTTCCTAATTATACATCTAGACGTAAAAAAGAGTGTAGTAAACAAGGTTTGAAATAAACTTAGTATCATTATTCACGCCAAAAGGTGAAGGAAAGCAGCCGATATGTGATAATGACTGCCAAACCGGATCCTCCAGACCATAGCCGTAGATAGATTGTCATTGCTATGATAACAGCGCTAAAATAAAAGTATTTTTTGATTTCGGCTCGTTATAATTACAGATTTCAATAGTAATATAAAAATAACTGTTATTGGTAAATTTTTTTGCGAGATCATTTTTTATAATAATAGCTTTTATTGTCCAACAGTAACCAACCCATTTATAGGGCAAAAACACAAAAATAAAAATACAAAGTAGAAAATAGAAAAATTTTAATGAACATTGAAACATGCATTTGTTTATAATAGTTCAATTAATAGATTATGCTTACAAATTATACCTTATGTAAACAACAATTCGTCTTCCAAGTAATGCACTGCTATCTGTATAAGTTCTTTCAAACTACAAAAATGTATATCACATAAGTGACACAGCTCATTGAAGTTGCTACACATAACATAAAGTGGAGATTTAAGTAACGTGTTTGTTCTAGGTGGTTGCAATAAAATGTTACATTATGCCTATTAGATAATCTTGGCACTAAAAAAATTAATTGACCTAACAGTTCAGGTGACTCAATTTGGTTGTGTAAGAGCTTACACAAGAAAGTAAGAAAAGCACATTTTCTTCTTAAGTATAAACTAACTAAATTAAATTCATTAACAAAAGGAATGTATGCAGAGTGAACCCCATCAACTTTATATGATAAAAACTTTAAACATTTTCGTTGTACCCTCTCGACTATTATTTTACAGCTACTATATTAAGGATGCCAAATTATAGAGCCATACTCAAGTTGCGACCGGACAAGGAAAAATATAAAGTTTTTAATGCGTCATGTTAGTTTCTGACACTAAAACCAAACATTTTATTTGCTGCATCAGTTTTTAACATGCTTTTATTAGCTTCACCTGTATGTTTGTAACGGAATCTTTGAACATGATTCTCACCCACCTCAAAACGTCAGATTAAATTGAAACTTTGCACACTTATCATGGGCCGAAGACAATTCAATAATTTGACAACTTTGTCCGAATGTCCTCACCAGGATAAAATAAAAAAAGTTAAAAAATACTAATCCATTGTCGAGATTTTGCTGGAGGCGCCGCTGTTATTAATAACAGCAGCAAGACGCTAGTTCCAACTTTAATACATACATTATGATGTACTATTAATTCTGTACTACTAGCGGATACTCAGCGGTTTCGAAAAAGCAGGCAGGTATCAGCTGCTTTCTATATGTATCGGTGTTCATGATGCTCTTACAATAAACGAAGGTATATTATCTGGCCCAGAAGTAAGTTTGTTTTTAAGCTTATTGGCCGCAACGAGTATTTCTTGCTCTGTAATTGATTGAAAATGAATGCTGTGGATAATATTACTTTCAATTGGAGCATATTTTCGTGTGACATTTTACCGGGCATCCTACTAGTCTTATTGTTTTAATGAACAAAAGACTATTGCTTAGTATTACGCGGAATCGTCGATTGCACTTCATTAGTGTAATTTTCATAAGCAACTCTTGTTTTCTTCTTTAATAAAGCTTCTTAGACTCTTAAACCCTTCTAAGTATGAATTAATACTTGTTTTTTTCCGATGTTTTTTCAAATACTTTCTAAATAATTTAGGCTTTTTCTTAATATTGTTTACAATTTGAAAGTTGTACCAATATAAGGATACTTATGTTTGAAAAATTTATAGAAAGGTACATGAGCATCAAAATCGCGTAAAGCCTGTAGTAAAACTCATACAAGCTAGGTCGATATCATCCAAATTCAACAAAAATGACCAATCCATTTATAATATTGCATTATAGAGTGCAGGAAAATTTGCTTTTTTAAAATTATTATAACATGTAGCATCTATATTTGGTAGTATTTCAGATTGTTTCTCAGATATATTAATTACATTTATTATAAAACGATTTGCTTCTCGTTAGATGTGTTTATATTTTAATTTTTTAAACTCATGTATACTTTTTTAATAATTAATTTTATTTTCTGTGTCTTATACTTAATGTTAGATATAATAGTCTAGCTTCTACTTTGTGGAGGGCAACTTTTTTTGTTATTATAAATTAATATACAGGCTGTCCATTTTATCAGGACACTCGAGAATATCTCACTTAATATCGGTAACCTACAAAATGGTTTAAAGACATTTCAAATCCATGGCCTACTTTAAGAGTTATGGCGGAGAATATCGAAAATGCGGAAAACGTCTAGGCCAAGTATCTCCGTTATTTGAAGAGATACGAGAAAAATTCTAAGGCGAAAATTTTTTGCAAAACAGAGTGTTTCAACAAGGTTTTATCTAATTTTTTTCAAAACCGCTGTATTTTGAGATTTACTCTTCAGGCTGTTAATAAAATTATTTTGAAACAGGCGGGAAATGGCGCCATTAAATAGAGTACCGATCCATTAATATGTAGTAAAATACTTTGGTCCGATGAGGCAAATTTTTCCAATAATGAATTTTTTAATCGCAATATTCATTACAAATGGACTTCTGAAAATACATACTGGCATAGACAGACTGGGTTTCAAAATCGTTTTTCAATAAATGTGTGGATATGTATTTTAGGCACCAATTTAATAGGTCCTTATTTTTATGATGGTCACCTCAGTGGTCAAAGGTATCTAAACTTTTTGAAAAATGAATTTAATGAATTCTTAGATGACCTACCTTTAGAGAATCGACACAACTTTCAATATTTTCAACAAGATGGAGCTCCTCCCCACAATTCCCAGATTTGCCTAGATTATTTAGACGAAATTTTGCTTCAACATTGGATAGGTACCAATGGATTTATTCGATGGTCCCCTCGTTCTCCAGATATAACCCCAATGGATTTTTTCTATGGGGGGGGGGGGTATATAAAGACAAGGTGTTTTCGATGACACCGCAAAACGTAGAGGACCTAAAAGCTCGAATTCAACAGGCATGTATTACAGTTACCCCAGAAATGCTGAGTAATGTTTTAAATGCAGTACCTCGCCGCGCTCGATTGTGCATAAGAAATCGCGGTGGACACTTTGAACACTTAATACGATATCTTAAAAATTATTTTGAGTTAGATAAATATTAATATTCTGTGTGCTATATTCTTTTTATTATTAATTTGTTTTTGGTTACCTGAATTTACTTTATTCTTCTTAATTGTGTTAATGTTTTATTATAGCAAAGATTTCAACAACTTATTGAATTATTTTATCGTTTTATTTAATCATACTTCTCCACGGCAAGTATAATGCTTGTTAAAAAAAATTATTCGTTTTAAAAAAATGTTTTTATAATTACTAACGTAGTACCAATGAAGAAATATGGCACGTCATATATCGTTGAAAAGGGAGGAAAATACTTTATTTAATGGCGCCATTTCCCGCCCGTTTCAAAATAATTTAACAGCCTGAAGAGTAAACCTCAAAATACAGCGGTTTTGAAAAAAATTAGATAAAACCTCGTTGAAACGCTCCGTTTCGCAAAAAATTTTCGCCTTAGAGTTTTTCTCGTATCTCTTCAAATAACGGAGATATTTGACCTAGACGTTTTCCGCATTTTCGGTATTTTCCGCCATAACTCTTAAAGTAGGCCAGGGATTTCAAATGTCTTCAAACCATTTTGTAGGTTATATAAATCGGCACAATTTTCGTAAAAATATATTTTTTTTGTAGGACCGATATTAACGAGGGCCCTGATAAAATAGACAGCCTGTATGCATTATTTAAGGTAATAGCAGCTATTAGGACTACAAATGTAACAATTTTATATAATGTAAAATATAAAGTTTCTATTATATTCCAGTGATGTTTTTTTTTTAAATGCCTTGACAGGCCCCTAGGCGAGAAGTGTGTGTCCCTGTTATTCCTTATCGTTTTCATCTAGTTATTATTCACGTTAGAATTTGGGTTAGATCTTTAGCCGCTTATAAATTTAACTGTGTATCTGGCTGTATGGACTATGTCCTAATGCCATTAAAAAAATAAAAAATAAAAAAAAAAAAAAATTATATTCCATTATGTTCTGTTCTATTCTGTTCCATTCTATTCTTTTCTTTTCTTTTCTTTTCTTTTCTTTTCTTTTCTTTTCTTTTCTTTTCTTTTCTTTTCTTTTCTTTTCTTTTCTTTTCTTTTCTGTTCTGTTCTGTTCTGTTCTGTTCTGTTCTCTTCTATCCTATCCTATTCTATTCTATTCTATTCTTTTAACGCTGGATGATATAAGTCCTTTTGTACAAGCGGTGCATTATCATGTAAGACTTCAAACATTTAATATTAGACAACAGCAAATTAAGTAACCTGTGAGAAACATTTGGTATGTTGTTGTTTATTCAACAATGTCCTGCTTTTGGATATAGATTTTTTTTATTAATGTAAGCCGCTTTATTGAAAAGGGACCTTCAAAACATTTGTAATCAAACCACGTTTCTTGTTTTAATTTCTTACTTTCAATTAATTATATTGGAGTTATACCAAGGTGGGTAACAGTTTTAGGGACAACTGAATCAAGGTATAGATTTTTCATAAAATTGTTCAAAAGCCTGGTAGACAACATTTTTCATGCAATACTAAAAAATCTAAAGGAATCGAATATGGGAACTTGAGGGCTATTGAAATGGGAAAACCACATTGATTTTTGTAAAGGAATCTGAAAAATATTTTCATCCTTTTCCGAACTCCCTATACCTATGTATTATATACCTAAAACTTATTATCTTGTATTAGTCTGCATGCATTATAAGGAAACGAAACAAAGTTTGTCATTGATTTTTGAAATCATCTTGAACTAATATGGACTTTTTAGAATCTCAGCGTGCATCTGACAAATGCCTCGTTTGGATTAAAGTAAATCTTACAATGAATAAATTAAGCATTTACAAATAGCAATTATCTCGATACGAGGAAGCGGAATCACGTTTTTGTATAAATGAGTAACCAAAACCTTGTCGAGACGCGTGAATCCAATACCAAGGATCGCGATTCGATCAAGTAAGTGTTATTGAGGTAGCCACGTATGGTCATGAGCTGACGGAAGTGATGATATATTACGCATTAACTGTTCAGTTTAACAACTGAACATGCAGCTTTAAATTGATTTGTTATTCGGTTCTTTAGAGAAAAAAGTTATGTTTTATAGATCACTAGTTTGTACCGACACTTTGGTTCAAAAGTTAGAAATGGCGGCAGTTTTCAAACATATTTTAATCCCCTGGGTCAAAAATCTAACCAGTGTTATTGGCTAAAATGCCTTTATGGTTCTTGATATTTAATATTCTACAGCTAATTCACGTCTCACCCATCATACTTCAGGTACAATATTTTAAACCACTCATAATTCATCCTTGCTTTGATATACAATTCAATTAAATTTAACAAAATTTTTATTTAAGTATAACAAAATTTTTATTTAAGTATAACAATAAACAAATACCTCTCCAGAATCCGCCCTGGAACCGACCGTGCAACCACCGCGCTTGCGGATAACAAGGCCGGGCGGACCGGGTCTAGTTTGATTAGAAGACAAAACTTTAAAGCTTAACGCCTTTTTACGAACAGTAAATAAGAACAGGTAAGAACATTAACAATATCTCGAGCAATATCTAATACAAAAAGATTTTAAAAAACTTAAAACTACACACTTATTTTTAGGGACTTTTACACTTTGCACTTAAAATATAAAAAATATAATTGACGCAGACACCTCAGTCCAAACTAGGAACCCTCTGCGAGATGTTTGAACGCCGGGCTGCGCAAGACTGGCCTAAACTTTGATTTTAAGAATTTTTGATTTCAAAAGATTTTAATTTGGTAAAAGATTTTGTGACGAGAAATGAATTTAGAGACAAAAATGTACAAAAAGAAAGCAAGAGAAAACAAACGCGACAAAAAGATTACAAACAGAAAGGAAGAGGGGAACAAGAAATATTTAAAGATACGAAAGGTATAAAATAATAGCAGTAAAGATGGATAATGACCATGAGCGGATACAGACTCCTGGGCAGGGAGTAGTTCGTCCGTATCGTAATGTGCATATTAAACGTTTGTCTTTGGTCGAGTCTCACCCCCAAGTACTTCTGCATCTCTTAGTAGAAATTTGGTTTCCCCTGATCGAAATAGGTGTTATAATTTTGTTTTCGATGAACCGATTCGTGAAGACTATCGCTTCGGCCTTCTCAACTTTGACCCGAATCTTCCACTAGTCGTAATAAGCCGTGGCACGAACCATGTGCGCCTTCACCAGCATATTCGCTGTTTGTGCGTTGTGTGCGCATACTTGGAGATCGCCGACAGCAACGAGATGGGCCTGTAGCTGCCGACGAACTTCGCGTTGTTTGGCTTCAGGATGGGAACAACCACGGCGCACTTCCACTGACTAATTAATTCTACAAATTGAGTTGCATTAAAGATATCATTTACCCAACGGGTCGTCCAGCAAATTTAAGGATAGCTAAAGCTTTTATGGTGGTTTGTCATTAAGAGTACATGGAAGACGATGCTGAATTCATATATTTAGAAGGTCCGTTGATCGTTAGAAATAATAAACGAATTTATTAGACAAGAAATTAAAAAAATTTAATAACTATTAGTAGAGAACTTAGGATGTTTTCATGACTACCATAGCCACTACTATCGTGACACTATCATGGATGTGGTCACGTGACGTCCTAAGTACTCTACTATTAAAGCATATTTAATAGGTATCCTTTATTTATTCCAGTTGGTAATTAAGTAAAATTGCAAAGAGATTCGAATAGATATAAGAAAGCAATCGATTTTACTTAATTTTTCGTAATAACAGTGTGTGCATTTGTATATTAGTTAGACTGAAACTTAAAATTCATTATTTTTTCCAGATCATGATGTTACACTGATGAGAAAACAACCGGTTGCATAAAATCAGAGTCCAGACGAGTATCTTGTCAATATTTTAGTTTTTTTAAAATAGCTTGAATATTACAAGTGTTAAGGCATGTAGCGACGTTTTCTGAGGACAAAGATCCCAGAAAACTAGTTAGTAGACTCTGATTTTCACAACTGGTGATGGACGCAGTAAGACTGGACTTCAACCTTTAAAATCGCCATATCTCATAAATGGTAAGTCAACTTAAGTAGTCTCTAGTTATAATCGACCAAGAGCTATAGTAATATTTTAAATATATGTATTTTAACCGCCTTCCAGGTCACCTGAATGCCCCTCTTTTGTCTAGGAGATCTAGATTTGTCTAAGGAAGGAGACGAGAACGATCCCCCTACAGTTTGTAGTGGGATCCGAACTACTTCTTGGGATAATTTATAGTTGAAAATGATATCGCAATACGCAGTAGATGCGCTAAACCACTCAGCTACCTTGATCTACTGAATTTTTCAATAGGCGCCTGAGAACATCCTTCAACTTTTATATATGGTACGCCCTGGCGGTGAGGGCGTTCTCGTATGAGGACAATTTTCACAACTCAACATCAAACTACTTTTACAAAATGCCAAAACATTTCAACTATACTCGAATATACTACTCTACGCGCATTTAGCTAACCACGTTAGCATTATTAGGAGATTATTAAAACTGAAAAAGTGTCTTATTCGAAAGATATGTGTCTTGCTACTAAAATGGTGACCATTTTTGACCAATTTTATTTATTTATTTGGATTTTAAAGGAGAAGCCAGACCTAACCTAATTTATTAATTGAATCAATGGTTTAAGGTGGGCATATCCAAGAGAAAGAGAATACCGCCGACAAATTTTGTTGTGGTCAATATGTGTATCGCTTAACGTGATTTTTTATGTAATATTTTAGAATGGTTGAGACAGATTAAGATAAGACAGCCACACGTCATAGATCGGACATTTCGATGTTTCAAAGAGAGTTTTTTTCAAAGCCAGACCTAACCTAATTTATTATCTACTTCAGTGACTAAATTTTAACATTTTATCCATTCAGAGGTGTTCAAGAAATTTTGTTAGTCATTGGTGGTACAAGGATAGCTTTTAAGCGATTTCTTTATTTCCAATAATTATACAAGAAGGTTTAAACGTTTATATTTTCTTTCTGTATATAAAATAAATTTATATTATGTGTGTGTATAAAATGGTTATTTGCAATGCAATGTGCTGATATTTATACAGGGTGTCTCACCGGGAACTGAATCGATCGATATAGAGAAAAGTACGCATCAGAAAATTTGGAAAATTTAGATAATTACTAATGTCGGTGTGGCCAATCCAACTAAAATAATTACAAGTAGCTGACACTTCCGCTTATACCGGAAGTCAATACCAACTTGCTTATTTCAAATGGAACACCCTATATATTTTAGGGTTTTCGAAAAGAGCATAGAATTCTGAGTCGAAAATATGTAGCATATCCTATACCTAAACCTAGACGCTTCAGAGATATTTGACATTTTATAGAAAATTTGACAGGTGCAACGGTTTGCAAGAACCGTTATAACTTTCTTCGTGTAAAAGATCCTCATTTGCTTCTTGTCACGTAAGAAGAACACAAGGAGAACTACGTTGTACAACTGAAATAAATTCAATAATATCATACCAAGTGTTCCATTTTTCGCGTTACATTTTGTCAACTTCAAACCGCGAATACTTGTTTAGGTCAAATGGAACACCCTGTATTTCTTTACGTCAAGTTGTATAAAATTGAGTTCCCTTTTTTCTGATATTAGCATTGTGGGGGTTAAAGTTACAACTTTTTGAAATATTTGCGATTTTATTAGAAATTCATGAATTGTTGTAATCATTTCATCAAAATAGCCATGATTAGAAACAATCTGTCATTATCTTATGTCAAAAAATGCCAGCACGTTTAAATTATACCAACAAAAACTTTTTAAACTTGTTTATTATTTATGGAGAATGTGATAAAGTAATATCAAGAACTTGCAGCACATTTGCTACTCGATATCCAGAAAAACGGAAACCGTCACCAAACACTGTAAAACGCATACTGGAAAATTTTAAAAATTATGGCTCTGTCAAGGCAAAAATGCAAAGAAGAAAGCCTATTGTTGATGACGAAAATATTGAAATAGTCATTCTGGGATATTTTCATGCATGCGCAAACCGTTGCACCTGTCAAATTGTCTATAAAATGTCAAATATATCCGAAACGGCTAGGTTTAGGTGTAGGATATGCTACATATTTTCGACTCAGAATTTTATGCTCTTTTCGAAGACCCTAAAATATATAGGGTGTTCCATTTGAAATAAGCAAGTTGGTATCGATTTCTGGTATAAGCGGAAGTGCCAGCTGCTTGTAATTATTTTAGTTGGATTGGCCACACTGACATTAGTAATTATCTAAATTTTCAAAATTTTCTGATGCGTACTTTTCTCTATATCGATCGATTCAGTTCCCGGTGAGACACCCTGTATACAGTGTGTCTCACTTATGAGTGTAGCATCGTAATAATTCTTTTGTTTTTGTCCGATTTAAATCAAACTGATCTCAAAAGATAGAGGTCACCAAGGTTTTTTATTTAAGACCACAAAATCACTTTCCATCTTTAAATACGAGAAATTTGAGACTGGACTTTTTTCAAGACCACATTTTTTTTTAGAGTTTAACTAAACTTCGGATTCAGAGTTTTTGAATTACAACTCTTGCTAATAAAATGTTTTGATTAAGAATGCCTACTATGATTTTTTGATTTTTGTCATACAATTTAGCATCGTAGATGGCCTTGCATTTAAAGATGGAAAGTGATATTGTGGTCTTAAATAGACCTTGGTAACCAATATCTTTTGAGATCAGCTTGATTTAAATCGGACAAAAACAAAAGAATTATTATGCTGTTACATTCTTAAGAGAGACACAATATATGTTTACTGTTATTTAAAATTAATTTTTGTGTCCTTCTACTCTACTTTCTATGTATCTACCATTCTGACCAATATACGTAGCACTACAGTTTATCAACAGATTTATTATTCATTTATTTATTAGGAAGAACATTAATTAATAATAAAAAAAGAAAAATAAACAATAAACCTGGTTTATATGAAATTAAAAGTGAAGATTGCTCTTTATATTGGTCAGAGTGGTAGAAGTATAGAAAACAGAATAAAAGAACATTTAATAGTGAGATTTTACGAGGTCTTGTCAACGTCTTCAGTTAGTTTTAATAATAACATATGTTTGCGCTTGATGCGATGATGATTCCATCAACACGTGGATTTTTTCATCACTGTACTCCAGAATTTTAACTATTTCGCACAACAACAGAGAATGACATCATTTTGCATATTAATGTGAATTAAGGAGATGCGGTAAACAAAATTAAAACCGTGTTTTACTGTCGAAGCTGACCCTGGCATAAGCTTTCGCTACCATCTTTTCACGCAGCACTCAACCAGAGGTCATTTTTTGAATCACAAAGAAGCCTACAATGGAAATTTATGTAATGCCTCGATGTACGTACAGGCGCGTCGTGAACTTGAAAAAATAAAAATATACGCGGCCTTGTTGGCTAAATGCTAACGTAATTTTTTCGTGATATTTTTACCGGATATTAATAATCCTGCTATGCCATATATAGCGCCGTAAAAAGACTTTCGCATTTCAAAATAATTAGCAATTAAGTTAATATGTTTTGCGTTAAATATTGCCTAGAGGGTACCGAACAAGGCTTTACGGAAGAGACATTTCGAAGCGAACTATAAAAATTTCTCATTAAGATCCTGATTTGTAGACAGTACTGGCATGGCGGCTCGATAATTGCTGCAATCATGCAAACGAATAAGAGTGTAGGGGAAATTGGGACATATATACACACGCCACGTATAAAGTTATCTTAAAAGTTTCAAAGATTACCTCTTAAATTATGTATTTCTTATTAATTATTATCGTTATTAAGTATAAAAACATGAAGCATTTGTAATCTAGCATTTTCCAGCGTCACGCACAGTCAAAACTATCACGGAATGGACATAATGTCATCGTCTCTGATTAGACTGTCCCACGGGTCAGACAAATAGTGAAATATTTTAACTTAAATAATATAAGGTCATTAAGTTAATGATTTTTAGTTTATTGTACCTCATTGCCAACTCCTACAGTTACTTCAAGTAAATATATTGACAAGCGGTAACTGTTGAGTATGTAACAGACACACACACTATACACAATTTCCCAGCTTCATGAATTAATTGAATCAATGGTTTAAGGTGGGCATATCCAAGAGAAAGAGAATACCGCCGACAAATTTTGTTGTGGTCAGTATGTGTATCGCTTAACGTGATTTTTTATGTAATATTTTAGAATGGTTAAGACAGATTAAGATAAGACAGCCACACGTCATAGATCGGACATTTCGATGTTTCAAAGAGAGTTTTTTTTAATGAAATTTTAAGTCGATTGACAAATTTACATGTTAAATTTTGAAATAAACGCCCTACTTTTACCAATAATCACTATTAGTCACTGTAATACGAGTTCATTTTTATTTGTGTTATAATTTCTATTTTTTCCTCGACATTTTATAACTCAATGCTCATTTCTTCTAATGAATTTTATAATACGGTGTTTCATGTTTATTCAAACTGAAATTTTGCAGTTCAAAGTCGCAAACGATGATGTTACTTAAAAATCTGCGACCACTTTTTACGATATTAGTATAAATATAAATATATATACCTGAATGACTTCGCAAATTGCTTGATGAAATTACAGAGTTCCCAACTACATTTGTTTTAGCTAAGTTTAAGTAGGTACGGCAAGCTTTCTACTTACTCGGGCGTAAACCACAGGAAAGACAAAAACTAGTGATGTATATTACCTGTAACAAAAAATTTAAATTTAGATTCGTTTACATTTCCAACAGTAAAGTATCAATAGTCAAGAAAAAACATTGTTTAAAAGATCTAATGACCATCCCGATAGACATTTTATCAGTTTAAATATAGTATAGTAATATAATGATAATAATAATGAAAATAAGTTTTTTTAGTATTGTTATATTTCTAATTTAATTTCTTTTGAAGATGCCAGCTCATTTGGAGAGATATAGTATACTAAACAATACCACTGAAATGAGGAATACACTAATATGTTTTTTACCACTATATTTACAAAGTGTTGTTACTGCAGCTTAGACCTTACGTCATTATCAAACAATGATTCAAAATAGAATGACATACAGGAATTTTAAAGTCTAATTAAGTACGTTACTGAACAGGCAATATAAAATGGACGTGGTCCTCAACATAAATAGAGGTATTTACAACTACATTTTACAACTGCCTAGAAGGGTTATTTTGCCGCGGCAAACAGAGGTGAATATAAGATATTTAATTGATCGTTTAACAGGTGAAAATTGTTATTATGGTTGTGTTTATAAATTTCTAGGGCTTCCGGTAAATTAAGATTAACTCCTGTAACTTCTATACTGTAGATTTCTGAGAAATTGTGACCGCTATCTAGCAAATGATGAATGTGGAATCTGTTTTTGGTAGTCTAAATGATCTCTTATGTTCTAAATATCTTGTTCTAAAATTACATCCACTTTGTCCTATGTATATGCTATTGCACTTTGCGCATTTTAATGCATAAACTCCAGATTTTTTATATTTGTTAGTTTTGTCTGTCGACAAATATCGAAAAATAAAAAAATACGTGTCAAAAATTTTTCAAAAACTATCTACTGATACCAAAATGACCTCCCCACCCACCATCCTGTGGGTGGGGCGAGGGGCAACTTTAAAATTTCAAATGGAAACCCCTATGTTTTATTGCGGAATCGGATTTTACGGTAAAAAATACGTAAATTTTATTCCGGACATTTTTTTCAATTCTTGCATGGTGTCGCTGTAATCGCAAAAGATGAAAAGAAAACATTACTGTTTCAAGAGCGTCTTGTGCCCATAAAAAAACGTCCAATTCAAAAAACTGAAAAACACGTATTTGTTATTTTTACGAAATCCATCCAATGACTTTGGATTCGACTCTCCCACCCCTAACCCAGTGGGTGGCGCGGGGGCAACTTTGAAATTTGTAATGAAAATACCTATTTTTTATAGCGGATTCGGATTCTACGGCCAAAAAGACGTGAATTTTATATCGGGCATTTTTTCGATTCTCGCAAGGTGTCGCTGCAATCGCATAAAATTGAAATAAAACTTAAGCGTCCATAAGTTTGTAAATATTTACAAACTCTAGCTACTCGTGTTGACAAAAAAACATTCAGTTTAAAAAACAATATCTGTGATATCTTGGTTTTTATGAATGTTTTTTTTAAAGTGTATTTGTTTTGTGAAATTTCTACGAGAACGTTCAGTTCCTTCCAACTTTTGTAGAGGCAGGAGCGCACTTTTGTACGGAAAAAGTTATTTAATTTTTCATTAGTTCTCGCGTTTTTTTATGCATAATGGCTACTTTAACAGAGGAAGAGAGAGTTTCTCTTTTAATGATGCGAGGGTGGGGCGATAAAGAAAGGTCCTATGATGAAGTAGTGATTTTATCCAACGAAACTTTCCGTGTAGATCAACTGGGAATTTCGAAATCTACTGTGTCCCGTACCATCAAACGATTCCTAGACACAAGGACAAATAAAAATCGCCCAAAATCTGGAAGACCAAAATCTGAAACATCGGAAGCTCAACAAATGGAAGTGGCCCAGGCATTTGTTGAAAATCGAAGATTATCAATCAGAAAAACCAGTCAACAGCTTGATATGAGTGCATTTTCAGTTCATAAGAATTTGAAATTTCATCCTTACAAAATTCACCTTCACCAAGAGTTAAATGAAGATGATTTTGATCGGCGACTTGAATTTAATGAATTAATGATGGAAAGGAGTAACCAAAACCCAAATTTTTTGTCATCTCTACTTGTCTTCTCAGATGAAGCAACTTTCGAACTCAGTGGAAAAGTTAATCACAATAATTTCAGATATTGGAGTGACGAAAACCCACTCACTGGATGCTTGAAACACACACGCAATATCCACAAAAATTAAATGTTTGGGCAGGAGTTTTCAGGGATCGAATCATAGGACCGTTTTTCATAGATGGAAATTTGAATAGAGAAAAATACCTGGAAATGTTGACAAATCAAATAGTTCTCGCAATACAAGAGATTGCTGGTGATGAGTTCGATAATGTTTGGTTCCAACAGGATGGGGCTCCTCCACACTATCGGGACATGTTATGGACTATTTGAATGGTACTTTCGAAAATCGATGGATAGGTCGAAGAGGAGCTATTGAATGGCCAGCAAGATCTCCCGACCTCGCACCACTTGATTATTTTGTTTGGGACTACGTGAAGGGTAAGGTTTATTTCACTAAATCTCGTGATTTGGAAGAGCTGAGGCAACGCATTATAAACATTTTTGCAGAAATACCACCTCAAATGCCAAGAAGTCGATGGGCACCATTTTGAACACCTGCTATAATCTTGAAATTAAAACCTTCCATTTGAAATTTTAAAGTTGCCCCTCGCCCCACCCGGTGGGGAGGTCATTTTGGTATCAGTAAATAGTTTTTTGAAAAATTTTTGACACGTATTTTTTTATTTTTCAATTTGATGCAAACTGTTCGAGATTTTCCACCGTTCCCATACTTTTCTAACACCCGGTATAAGGTCTGTTAATTTGTTTCGAGATTTAAACGCTACATTGATATTAGTTGAGCAAAACAACAAAACGGTGCTGGACATTTTCAAATTGTTTATATAGATAGCATATCCTGTGAATCATATTAGCGAGCAGTATTCCAATTTTGATCGTACAAATGATAGTCCATTTAACGAGATACAGAAAAGGCCAAAACATCAAAAGTTTGTAGGATCTTTTGCAATACGTTTCGTCCGCTGTTTTCGAGGGTGAGAAAAATGATGGTGATGGCTTCGAGTTTTGAAACCTTTGCGTACTACCCCTATCAAGGAAAAACCACCCCTATTTCTGGCTTCTCGGTCTTGGGCTTGCGAGGGATCATCAGATCGGTTTTTTTTAGGGGAATAATAACAAATTCAGTTAATTTACATCAGAGTACCCCGGAGCGACCTCCGAAGGTTGAACCTACTCGCAGGCGTAATAACAAAATCCAATATAAAAATAAGAAAATACGAACTCGACAAGATTTTTTATGGGTTTTCGAGGGCAGGAATCATGATGGAGGTGCTATTTTCATCCTATCCTCCCGTAACTACCCCAACGTATAAAACCACCCCCTCTTCTGTGCAGAGTGCAAAAAATACCAGAATCGTAATTTCGGTTTTGCGAGCAGGGCTGTTTCAACCCCCGAAGACTGCTTAGGTAAACTGTGGTTTAGTAATTGTTAGTTTCCCTGACATTCCCATAAGAACCCCGATCCGATGAATCCCCGCATGCCTAGAACCGACAGCATGGAAGTGGGGGTGGTTCTCATAGTAGTTGCGGAGGGTAGTAGGTTTTATGGAGATATTGCTATTATTCAATTTTGAGTAAAAGGCAGTGCACGCAACGTTTGCTCGTTTAGAAAAGACCAGACTGTATTAAATAAAGAGTCATATAGTCGAAGATAAGTTGCTTTTTTAAAGTTGTAGGTTTCTGTTGGATTGCACGGGAAACTTTCAGAATGAGTAATATTTATTGTTACCGATATATCCAATGGTGGATGGTGTGAATCTTCATTCAATAACGAATCATTGATTTTTCTCTGCCTCTTTTCTAAATGGTCTTCTTAAATACAATGTGAGAACATTTACTCAGTTATCATTGAAAGTATAATATCTTAATTGAGATTTTTGCGCAGATCTTGTTCTGAACTTGCCTCCGAATGTTTTAAGCGATTCTAAAAAAAATTCCACATCTTTTCTTCTGCTTAAATCTTATTCAATCACGGTTATTATTGCGAATCTTGTTATATAAAAAACCTATGTAGAACTGCTACATATTTTTTCTTTTAATATGCAATATCATGCTGTGAAATATGCGGAATATGAACATTTTTTCCATGTTTAGATCTAGAAGGTCAGTAGGTAGAACTCATACGGTTTGTTTGTATCTATGCCAATTGTTAGTGCAGGCGTAAGGCCGAAAAACAACAATGTTATTCGAACTAAATGTGTATTATACAGCGATACAAAATATTATAAATTATAACATATTAAGATAGTCTATGAAAATATATTTAGTAAATATGTGGCGCCTGTTTTTTCGCACGTAAAAGAAACCTTGAATTTTCTAGAGATCATTTACATAATAGTAGGTGTAAATAAAACCAGTAGAAGTTGAAGTCGGGCGTGGTAAACTGCGAATATTTACTTTATAGACAATTCAATTTTAATTGATTCTAGTGATATTTAATAGTCATTGTTCAAATGGGCACTCGCATCTACAACAACCTACTTCAATTTTCATACCGGTTGTAAGTCTCATTAAAAACTCCTTAATAATACTTTAAAGTAAAACTGGTATATCCGGCACAGTGGCTTAATGCCTATGTGTCAATCTTGCAACCATGGAGTCCCGGGTTCGAATCCTAGCCAGGATATGGGTGTTTAGTTGCGTTTTTCATGTGTTACCAAGTTAGTAGCAGTGGATTAGATGAGGTTGTGTGAGAGACAATACGTCTAGTCGCAGTACCACTCCTGAGTTCGAGTCTCAGCTGCGACAGATGGCAATGTCGTAGGGGATGGTCGTTGTATAATTGTCTATGTGTATGTATATACAACTCTGCAACTGGAAACATCGTTCCTGTAGAGTGGTGATTAATAAATAAATATCATCTAATCCATTTAAAGTCAGTTTGAATCTAAGCAAGAAGAAAGTTGCCCTTATGATAACAATGATATAATTGAGTATCTTTCTGCGTTCTCAATATTCACATATATCGAGGATTTTAGCTGTGCACAATACAAAAAATTATGGCCCCAAAATTGAACTCTATGGGACTCCAGCTAACAAAATGGCGGATGTTGAGTATGAGTCGGCTACACGCACTGTCTGTCGCCTATCACACAAATAAATTTTATCAAAATTAACTGCTGCTTGATCTAATCCATAAAATTCTACTTTTGCCCACATTAGTTATTGATCAATTGTGTTAAAAATCCAACAAGATGTTATCTGTCACTTGGCAAAGCGCAGAGGCTGTGCTATGTGCAGATATAAAATCTAACTGATATTTATTTAAAATATCTTTATCAGTATAAGAAAATTGTCAATTGACAATTGGAAAATATACAACAAATACAACAAATTTCATAACTGAAACTGAAATTAAGCTATAAGTTAATCTCGTAAACCCAGTGTTAGTTTTCCCTACTTTCCGGGGTCTCTCTTGTGCGGTCTAAATTATAAAAATGTCCTGATCGACCCCAAGATGAGAAGTGTGTGTGTCCCCGTCATTTCCTCTCGTTTTTTTATACTCAATCTCGTTTATTTGTGCTAGGTTTATTTATAGGATTTATTGCAACTGCCAGTGATTGGCTGCATGGTTCATGATCTAAAGCCAAAAGAAAATATCTGTAAGTACCTTATTTTCTTTAACATACTTGGAATGCACTCGAATCTCCTTCCAGAACCCATCGAATATACTTTTCTAGGTGTTAAAAGGCGGTTCGTCAATTGGCCCACAGATGGCGCCACCCTACCGCCCATCAACTGCAGGTCTTCCTTCACTCCGTTCAGGGACTAATTACATCTCACTCCATTAGAGGGCAGCACATAACACTGCCCCCTCAAGCCTGAACGTCCCGATCAGGCAATTCAGATTCCCCAACATACTTCACCAACCTGCCCAGGTACACGATCTTCATCTTGGACTTCCTACTACGTTGAATTCGGTAAACAATGTCGTTAATCCGAGTGATGACAGAATTCGGCCCTTCTCAAGGTGAGTGAAGCTTCAGAAGAGATCTTCCCAGGTTGGTGTTCAATTCTGAAGTTATATTGCTGCAATCTTTCTATCCAGCGAGCCAGGTGACCTTCTGGGGTTTTCAACTGTAATAGCCATTTTAATGCAACATGATCGGTCCTGATTTTGAAATGTTGGCCGTAGAGATACTTGTGAAAATGGTCCACGGTCTTAACAGTGGCCTATAGTTCCTTCCTTGTTACACAATAATTCCTCTCCGGTTTGGACAGCACCTTACTAAAATACTCGATTACTTTTTCCGCTTCATTATAGACTTGAGAGAGACACATCCAAGTGCGGAGTTGCTAGCATCCGTGTTAAGAATATAGAGGCCCTTTTATTGGGGATATGCTAGCACAGGACTACTGCATAACGCTGCTTTTAGCATCTTCCATGATGTCCACTGATATTTAACCTTTTCCTCCGTTAACCTGTTGTACTGGCTTCGCTATATCTGTAAATCCTTTCACAAAACGTCTGTAGTAAGTGCAGAGGCCAAGGAAGCTTCGTAATTCATGAACACTTGAAGGGCAGAAGTCTTGTCCGGGTCTGTCTGTATTCCTTCTGAAGATACAACATGTTCAAGGAATTTCACTTATTTCTGGAACAGGAGACACTTCTTTGGATTCAACTTTAGATGTGCATTCCTGATTCTCCCAAATACTTCTTGAAGATTTTTCAAATGTTCCTTATAGGTCCATCTCATAACCATCACATCTTCCAGGCTAGTCCTCGGAGTACAAATTCAGGGTGAACCCCCACCTGCCAGTACCCACTTTGAAGGTCTAAAGTTTGTGATGCTTGTTTTGCTCGGGTAGCTGGTTTGGAGATTATTCCAGGGTTCAATGTTAATATTAATTAAAATCCAGATCCAAAATAAGACATTTATTTTTCTAATAATTATATGTACAGTGTGGCCATATCTTTTATGGCTTAGGTTGCGACAATCTTGTTATTACATAAGTACATCATAGTAATCGGAGAGAGAGAGAGAGAGAGAGTGTGTAACATATTTCCTCTATGTACGTCGTCGTAACCCCAATTCTCTAATCGAAGTTCCAGGACATAACAGACGCGACTAAGAAATCTGTTTCAGGAGAGATCCAGTTCAACACACTTGAATCAATCTGGCAGGAGGTCCAGTTCAACGCACTCGGATCCTCCCTAACAGATACTTGGCCAGCGGCTGCCACGACGCCGGAGAAACTTGAGCTTCCGTTATCCCAGTTCAACACACTCGAGAAAGGTGAAAGTCAAGCTCTGAATTTACTGGTTTCTGGCTAGCTATTTTATACCCAAAAATCACGGTCACGTGGTTTTGCACCCGGCACGAAATGCACACGGCACGCAAGTTGCGGCCTGGTGAAGTTAGAATTAAAAGTTAACAAAAGAACTAATCAGGTATTGAACTAATCTAAAACTGAACTACTTGAGCCATGCATGATTAAAATAAGTTAAACTGGAATGAAAGTATACGGTATTCCTGTAGTATTGTATACTTCATTACAAGTTGAAAACCATCGCGACCCCGCCAGCGTACTTAATGTATCGTCAATTCGTGGTAGTGGATAGCTGTCTTTCTTCGTAACATCATTTTTCTTAATTCCGCAAGTAAGTCCTGTGTTTGTTTTTCATCAGCAATGCTTCTTGTATCCATTCAAAAACTAACAAACATCACTAACCAGTCTTATTTAAAGTTTATATCAGGTACAAGTTAAATATTTTCACAAAATCTGGAATAGAATGTTCTAGAAACTTTCTCGAAATGTCACAAATATGTCTTATTTAGTGTCTATATCACTCTCCAGTTGACACAAATTAGCTAACTGCACTAGTTTTCAAATGTTCTCGAAATTTCCTCACAGCAGCACAAATAAGTCTTGTCTAATGTCTATATCACTTTCCAATTCAAAGCACCTCAATATCTGTAGTGGTTTCCAAATAATGCAATAGAACTCTCTGGAACCTCGTCGAATTCTTCAGAAATCCTGATGCAATTCCGCTTCTAACATCAATTGTTTCGTGTTTACGCCCTCCAGTGAACACCCTGTAAGTTCGATAAATTGCAACAACAATTTTCACAAACCACTACTTTACCAATCACTTAAATTACAATAATTAGTCACTACTTTAAATCACAACTTGTTACTGTTCTTTATTTCATCTGTTCACTTGTCATCTCATATCTAACTCTAAACTGAACTGTACTCTATACTGAACTGAAGTATCTGCTGAATTCACCTCTTTATATACATATTTAAAATGTACTCGAATCTCCTTCCAGAATTCATCGGATACGCTGGAAATTTTGGTACTTTTCTAAGTGCTAAATGGCGGTTCGTCAATTGGCCCACAGATAGTGCCACCCAACCCTTCATCAACTATAGGTCTTCCTTCACTCTGTTCCGGGATTAATTACATATCTCTACGTTAGAGGGCAACACATAACAATACAATTTATTTATGATATGTAAGATGTATTGTTCAATAAAAGGACTACATTATTTAATTTGATGATTGTAATGTTTAAGTTATCGGTATGTTTTTAGTTAATTCTGAAGATGGCGTTGTGAATGTTGTCTGGTGATGCTTTTATTCATTTTCATTAAATAAATTGTTATTACAAAAGTCAATATCTTAATTATGATTAGCTTTTTGTTGAATCGAAATAAAGTATTGCTAATATTATTCGCATTATTAAGATTTAATGGAAGGCCAGTAGAATTTTGGGGTTTATCATGAAGGCTTTTAAAGTAGCCCATATTTTTTTGGGATATTTTCTGTCCTCAGGGATTAGGTGTCGATAACATTTCACTTAAAAAATGCTCGTTCCATTCTCGTTTATTCCGCCCAATTATGTACAAAAGCAATAAGATTGCTTTCATAATTTAAAAAATCCCTGAGAGAAAAATAGATATTAAATGTCTTGCAACTTGAGATGCCCCGGAGGAATCAAGTAAAGTATTTTTCTGTATTCTACGCAATGGAACCAAGATATTGCATGACTTTGTGGGATTGGTTTTTAAGAAAAACAATATGGTAATTGTTTTTATAATTCTCCATGAACAGATACGAAATTCCTAGAGGCAAAAAATAATAAATTTTCTGTGTATAGAGTGTAACCGATACATTCATCCTTTATTATTCTTTACGCTATGACGATATGAAAAGAGAAAAAAATTAAATCTAATATTGTAGTAGTATCAGAGAAAATTCAATGCAATTTTGGACATGTTTAAATAATAAAAAGCAAGAACAATATCAAAGATTATGATTTGTAACGGCAATGAGATTAGAACCCATCTAAATCTTCTAGGCATTTGCTGGGACTTTACACTTAATAATAAAAATATAGGTATTGGAGCTGGTTCCAGTAACGACTTAACAATGCATTATCTGAATCTAAAGACGAGTATGGGATGAAAGCCTTTAAAAAAAATAAAATTAAAATAACTGCAGACCCAGACAACGTAACCGCTATTGTACTCTTATTTTTGACTCATATCTAACAATTATTTTTAATTCAAGTTTAAATAGTGATTATTTTTCAGCTTTGTGGAGACGTGCCAAAGTATGTCCAATTTTTAAACACGTACCAATCTAATATATCGAATATTCGGGCCATTCCTATAGTAATAAACTTTGCCAAATCCCTTGAAATTCTATTGCATGAAGTTATTTATAGTAAAATCGGTAATAAAATCTCAAATCATTAGCTCAATATTATGAAAGGCCGTTCACCAATTTGCTATATGTCACGCAGTATATCTGACAACAAGGGTAAGTCAGTGTGATTTATACTGATTTTGGTCATTGGACAGAATTTACCATTCGATACTTATTAGGCACTTCAAAACTTCATGACGTTGGATTTTATAAGATATTATTCTTAGCCAGATTTTACCTTTCCAATAGAACTTAGCATGTTGCTTCTAATGGTGTCAATATTGTCGAATACGTGACTACTTCTGAAGTACCACAGGGGTCTCGCCTTGGGCCATCGGTTTTCATTGTATTAATTGAACGCATCGTGATATCATTTACGAGAAATCTTAAATAACACTAGTAACTAGTATCTAGCTGATAGCCGCATTGATTAAGGCGCGAGGTGGCAATCGGGATTAATCGAACGGGTGTCGCGCTACCGGGTTCGAATCCCGGCTCCGGCACTGTCGGAAGATATGGTTGTATATCCGCTTTTTTCAATGTGTAATCCCCTTTCGCACAATCCTCTGGCCCCTTGTCTAATTTCTGTGGTGTTTATTATTATTATTAATTATTATTTTAAACTTCCATCGAACTGCCTCTGACATAGTTTCCACAAAACATCAGAACTACTACACCCGAACGCTTTCTTCGATGGGCGTTTCGCTAATTATATTAGCATTTTCAGGGAATTATTAAAACTAAAGAATCACTTATTACTCACTGGTAATGGCTAAGAAGCCAGGAATTCCAGGATGTGGATGGTGCAGTATCTGCCACATAGGGCAAATAATTCTTCTGAGGCTTACTAAGAAAATTAATTTATCAAAACCAGTAGAAATAAAATTTTAAAACTATTTATTGCTGTACCTTCATTAAGTCGTTTCCAAAATCATCAATCAAGAGTTATGCTTTGACAAACATTAAAAACAAAAACAAGTCAACCATTAATAACCATATCGTGTTTTGCAGCTACACTCTATAATTAATTATGATACTTAACATTTTTATTTTTGTGGAAAAGAAACTGGTCCAGTTTTATTAATTTCATAATTTGCATGCGTGATTTGGCGTGTAACTGGTATTCCCAGATACATTGAAAGTAAATTAATAAAATAAAACATAATGCATAATATATTAATATAAATTTACACATATTTACTAATTGTTTACCGGCCGGCGTCGCGAGCTGGAAATATGATTTTTTTTAGTCTACTGATGAGGTAAATAAATTTCGTTCATTCATTATTCATAGAATATTTAAATTGTTTAAAATCTTGATTTTTTGCACACCGATATACAAAAAAGAATATATTTATTACCATATATTATTGTACAAAATTCATGGAAAAAGTCAATTGTAATACCAGTTTATAAATCTGGCAGCTCACAACTAGTAAATAATTACAGGCCCATATCTTTAATTTGCAATTTTGCCAAAATTTTTGAAAAAATTTTGAAAGAGATTAATAGCTTTTTTGGACTAAAACAAAATTATATCGCAAAAACAATTTGGTTTGTCAATTGAACATGCCATGTTTGAGCTTGTTAATGATATAAACATTAGTTTAAATAACAATAGAAAATGCCTCGCTATTTTTCTTGATTTGGCTAAGGCATTTGACATAGTGTCTCATTAAATATTATTAAAGTAAATTGAATTGATGGGTATTCGTGGTATAGCCTTACAGTTTTTCACTAACTATATCTCCGACAGAAGACAAATTGTCAAAATTAATAAGTCCATAAGTGAGAGAAAAATGGGTGTGCCGCAAAGTACGGTGCTGGGCCCAATTCTGTTTCTCATGTATATAAATGACATTAGCGAACTAGGCATATCCCATAAAATAATATCCTATGCAGATGATACGGTTCTATTATTTCAGAATAGGAACTGGGATGAAGTATATCGTGAGGGGGAATTGGGACTCCAAACACTAAAGAAATACTTGGACTGCAACTCTTAACGTCATAAAACTAAATTTATGAACTTCTCCATTTCAAGTGCTGGTGAACCTAATAAAAACACAATTACTTTGCACAGCTCAAAATGTAACATCGAAGAACCCTGCAACTGCACTACAGACATTGCTAAACCGTCAAAAATAAAATATTTAGGTATTATTATTGATCAATATTTGAAATGGAAAGATTATATTGGGTATTTGGTTCCAGGAATCTGAAAACTATTTATTAGATTCCATAATTTAAGAGACATCTTAAAAAAAGACACAGTGACACTCGTGTATAATGCCTTAGTTGAATCAATTCTTCAATATGGTATATCAATCTGGAGAGAAATTTACGATATACACTTAAAAAGTTCGTCAAAATAAACTTTTCAAAATCACATTTAAACTTAATTTTAGACACCCCACGATTCTACTTTATAAAGGTACAAAAGTATTAAATAATTTTCCAAAGAATTAAAAATACAATATACTCACAGAATCTCAGCATGGCTTTAGGCCAAATAAATTCACGGAAACTGCGTCGTGCCATCTGTTAGAATATATCTACTCAATGTTGGACAAAAGTCAATATATAGTGACGATGCAATTAGGTTTATCAAAGGCATTTGATACTGTTGATAATGCCATATCAAAACAAAAAATATATCGCGTATGTATGAGGGGAAACATCTTGTCGTGAATATTGAATTATATGGAAGGTAGAATATTCAAAGTAAGATTAAATGGACTTAGAGTCAGAGGTGCACGATATAGCAATGGGGGTTCCTCGGGGCTCTGTTTTGGGGCCGTTGCTATTTCTATTATACGTCAATGACCTTCTTAACCATCTTTCTCATGGTCATGTAACGATGTTTACTTTAACATAAAATAATTGAAATTGAAAAGAGAAATTTTTCGAAATAAAAAGAGAGAACTAAAAAGGATTATTGTAATACTAAAAGATTACCCATGCGTTAATTGTGATCAAAATCTTTAGACCGATTATTTATTTACATACACAAACCCAACATAATTTACATTTCATTTACAGGGCCGGAAACTAACATCATATAGATTATAATAACTGTGATATAAAGTAAAAATAGAATAATCTTATTATTGCATAATATAGCTTGCTATAACCTATTATACCTATTAATGTAATTATTGTAAAATTCTACAAATGAATTAGGTGAATATATGACCATTTATATATACATGTGTTTGGTTTACCTATACACACATATATCTGTATACCTACATATACAATTACATGCAGTAAGATAGGAAAAGTGAAAAAGGAAAAGCATTAAATAAGAAAAAATAAATAAACGAAAGTTGTTAATCAAAGAATATACTTAATTCGACTTAATCTAGTGTTAAAAACGTCGACATCATTTGCAATAGTTTCGTAATTATGATAGAATATAATGGAGAAAACATTTGTGTGTGTATTAGGATAGTAAAACAAAGATGTAGATCTGGTTGACCTGGTAGGTGCTCTAAAGTTGATTTGTTCAAGTACTTACGGACAGTCAATCATGTTGTTTAGAAGCTTGTATAAAAGTACTACACTTTGCATCTCTCTTCGCTGCTTCATAGAATTACATGAAAAACAGTTCAGTAGTAATGAGTGATCATATCATATAGGGGAATATTGATGATCGACTGTCAATGCCACGAATTTTAAGAAACGTCTTTGAATGCCTTCAACATTGTTAATATGTACGTCGTAGTGGGGGTTCCATATCACGTTCGCGTATTCTAGTCTGGGTCGCACCACGGTGTTATATAGTTTTATGGCACTTGAATTTTGAAACTCTCCAGCATTTCGTGAACAGAGAAACCCTAATATTTTAAACGGTGATGTCACTATGTCATTTAGTGTTCTCTAAAGGAAAGATGTGAGTCAAATGTTACGCTTGGATCCTTAAAACTATCACGACGTATCAGGCCCCATTAATAATATACTCATATTGTATTTTATTTAATTTCCGCGTAAACGACACTACATTGCATTTATTTATATTCATAGGCAATCTGAATTTGTTACACCACTCGTGAATTGTGGTCAAGTCTGCTTGTAGCTTTTTGCAGTTTGATTAGTCGCTGATCTTACAGTATGTCTTCAAGTCGTCAGCATATAAGAGAGATGTACAACTGAGATCGATGACGACATCGTTAATGAAAATGATAAACAGTAAAAAGCTTAAGACCGACCCTTGTGGAACTCCTGATTGAGATATAAATTGATAGATCTATGACCCTGATATTGTACAAACTGACTTCTATTAACCAGATAGGATTAAAAAATGTAGCCTAAGGTTAAAACCAAAAGAAACTAATTTTGTTAACAAAACACCATGGCCCAACCTATCAAAAGCCTTAAAGAAGCCCATATAAATGACATCGACTTGTCCACCCTCATCCATAACTTCAGCTAAGTTTTGTGTTATACAGAGTAGGTTATAGAGAAAGAATTATTTAATTCTTTAAACCACGCCCCTTGCAACATCCCTTCCTGAATTTTCTATAAGGAACTAGTCTCCATCTTATTCTGATACTAAGGAGTATCCATGTGAAAAGTTTAATCTAATTCATTAAAACTGTTTTAGAGAAAAAAAATAATTTATTATTTTAGCCTTACTCCTGGCTCCGTCCTTGCATTTTTAGAGTGTAACGGGTTATGCCATCTCATACTAGTGCTAAGTATCTATGTGTTAAATTTGATCAAAATCGTTGGGAGAAAAATATTTCACGTTTCTTTATTAGTTTTTATCGGTCAAATAGTTTGAGCTCTAGGTGCAACCACATACGGCAAACGCCAGAAGGCAGACAGACACTTTTTTAAAACCACTTTTTGCTTCAGGTGGCTTGAAAACGTGTAAATTCACCAAAAACTCAAAATCAATTTTTGCACGATCACAATACTTTCCATAGTACTACTTATATGGGAAAATGAAAATGCCACTGTTGCAATTAAATTCTACAATGAACAAGCTAGCAAAAACCCCACGTTTATATTCAATAGGGCGATTGCAGATCTAAATGACAAGACGAGTTCGATCTATAGCAGCCTAAGAATTATGTTGAACATAATATAATCAAGTAGTTTTATTTTAACTGTAAGTACTTAGGGTATCGTATTGTTCCGAAAATCATTTTTCCAAATATTTACTCTACTTGCGTATTCGTCCACGCCTAAGCTAAAGCTATTTCTCACACGTAAAGAATGCACTTATTTTAAATTCAAAATTACTAACCTTTTCATCTCTACGGTAAACAACTTAATGGCTGCATGCACATTAGTTATTAAACTTGCAACAATTATATCAGAATAAGTTATCTGGGAATCATAAAAAACGTCGTAGTATTTATTATTCCATAAAAACGAGCACATGTAAAAATAAATTGTTATTGACCCTTATTGATTAAGATTACGGTCAATATAAGGATAAAAATTACATACATGCATAAACACTATCGTAATTAAAAATGTATATACAATAATTATGCTTCAGGAGTTACACGTGTGCCTTGTAAATAAGATTTATCGTTAATTTATAACAAAATTAGCAAGAACTACGATGTTGATGATAATGATTTGAGAAGTATGTACAAGGTTTTTGAAGGTGCGGTATATCTTCAGCTCAATTTGGAAGTTAGAGTAAAAGAAAAATAGAAATGTTTTGCACGATTTAATTTCCAATTAGTATAAGTTGTTACTCAAGTGTACGTGGCAGATTTATACAATATAAATTGCTTTACAAAATATTTATCATTTTTGGAAATCATTCTTTAATCGACACTTATGTTCTAAAGCAGGTTTCTTCTCTAAAGATGGCAGCCAGCTCGCAGTTGACATTGGATCATTAATTATTGAAATGACCAATAGAGGGTCTGGATTTAACCCGGATAGGGTTTAAAATAAAAAACAAAATGTGCTCAGAAGGAACGCGACAAAGCATACGAAAAATATCAATTAACACAGTTCGAGGAAGACTGGAAATAAAGTCTTACAAATAATTAAAGAAGAAAAGAAAATAATTTTAAACGAAAAATAGATATGTATAGAGGTGACAGTAAACAGACGTGGCAGACAATAAAAGCTTTATTGGGTAACAATAAAAAAAGATATTTTGAAGGAACCAATATAATTTCTGAAAACGACATAGGGCTTATTGAAGAAAACTTTAACAAATATTATACTGATAGTATTGAATCTACTGCCAATAGTATTGACGATATATCTGAAAATGAAGGTGATGAGATACAAAATAAGGCACCAGAAACAACTATTTGAGTTTAAGAGCTTGAACAAGTTAAGGACAGTTATTTTTAGTTTCAAGAATAAATCTACTGGAGACGAAGTATTAAATATTAACTTGTTGAAAGAAATATTTGAGGGAGTGGGATATCCATTATTAAATTTAATAAACACATCGCTGACAACCGAAAAAATAAGCGTTATAGTTGGTTAGCAAAAAATAGAAATGGTTCCAGTTGAGCCGGAGCTCCGCCCGCCAGAATGGACCCCTTAGGACTCCAGGCCCCCCCGTGCTGTCAAAAAAATGGGACCCTTGTGCAGTAAAAAAATGGGGCACTGGGGCTGTCAAAAATGGGGCTCCGCCCCAGGACCGCCTTAACATTCCGCGGCCTCCGTTCTGTAAAATGGCCCCGTGTGCCTGCTTGTTCTGCGTGCCCCCGCACTAGGGCCCCCGGCCTGCCGACACAATTATGGCCACGCGGGAAAATCAAACTGTGCTAACCTCACCAGTGGGCCCCGTTTCGACATAACCTAACGCGTGCTCTGGGGACAACTGTAACTGTGCCTTTTGGTCTCTCGAAAATAATTGAGTACTGTTATTTAGACCGATTATTGAATTTCTTAGAGGCTTTTAAAATAATTACAAAAAATCAACATGGTTTTTTTAATGGTATGTCAACTAGTACTGCTATACATTCTTTTTTAAATAAAATATTGGAACTTGTTGATGCAGGGGAGTGTCCTGTTGGGATCTTTTGTGATTTAAGCAGGGCATTCGACTGTGTTAATCACAATTTACTTATATCTAAATTATTTGAGTATGGAATAAGGGGTCCTGCATTAAATTTTGTTACCACATTCTTGGAAGGTCGGAGACAATATGTTAGTTTACTACATAAAACACAAAACTCCGTACGCAGGGTTGATTCAGAGTGTGTAGGTCTTACTATGGGTGTTCCACAGGGGTCCATATTGGGCCCTGTGTTATTTCTTATTTATATAAATGATGTAGATTCTTTACCATCAAGTGTACATTTCACAATGTATGCAGACGACATCTCCGTTATTATTTCTAATCCTACGGACAATATTTTAGAGAATAATTGTAATAATGTTTTAACTAAATTAAATAATTGGTTTTCCCATAATTCTCTACACTTCAATGCCGAAAAAACTCACATGATTAGATTTCATAACAGACAAAAAAAATGTAACAGACTAGATATTAACATGAATGGTACCACTATCTCCAATAGTGAGGAAAATATAAAGTTTTTAGGGGTGTACTTGGATGAATCCCTGAACTGGAAGCATCATTGTGAGATCTTATCGAATATCAGAGCGTTTTTAAATACAGACCAATTAATTAATTTATATTATGCTCAAGTTGACACACGCTTAAGGTATGGAGTCTGTTTCTGGGGACATTCCACTTTAGCATCTAATGTTTTTATTGCCCAAAAACGCATTATCCGATGTATTGCTGGCGTACCGACCGCCCACTCATGTAAAAATATTTTTAAAGAACTTAGAATTTTTAGCTTGCCGTGTCTGTATATTTTTGAAATTTGTATGTATGTTTTTAGGAATAGAAATAATTTTATTTTAAATAGCGAGTACCATGACGTCAATACAAGACAAAAAAATAAGTTTCATGTGCCTTATGTCAGACTTAAAGTTACTTCTGAGTCTCCAAGATTTGTGGGAGCTAAAATATTCAACCATTTACCGGATGAAATAAAATGTAATAAGTCAGAATATGTATTTAAGAAAAAGTTAAAGCTTTTTCTATTAGACAAATCTTATTATTCAGTGTCCGAATATTTTTTATTGTAGTAATGTAAGCTAACCATGACTATTCCTATATAATATTTTGTATTGTCAAGAAGGAAAATAAATTATTATTATTATTATTATTATTAAAACCTCAGCAAAAAAATTGTCAAATTTTTTAACAATTCCCTAGGCTCTCCTAATTAACAGATTTTAATATCTCAAAATGGATTTGAAAATTTGAGTGCTCTTTTATATGTCAAAAAATTTTCAACATTCTAAATGGTTTAGTTTAGCCTCAGCAACATTTTGAAAATTTGCAAATTTTTTTTCGAATTTTAGATTGCAAAGTTATTATGCAATAACTAAAACTTCGATCTTGATGAAATTTGCTGGGAAGATTTATTATATTAAAAAGTTTTTTTTAGCCAAGTATGAAGGTCCTACGTATAATATAAGTATTTGAAAAAAAATTCCAAAAATAACTTGCTATTTCAATTTTTTTTTTTTCGATTTTTACGAATTTGCAATAATAAAAATGCAACCAACCGCATCTTATTTAAACAATTACAAAACTTTTAAATTTCTATAACTTTTCTCTAAAAGCAATAGTTACTCAGATATATGAAAACAATAGGAAGAAAAAAATGGAATTTTTAGTAATTTTTTCACATTTTTTTAATAAAAAATTACGCCCACGTTTTCAAACTTGAGTATAATAAAATTATCATTTCTTATGATTTTTAGGAGCAATTAAGCCAAAAATCTGCCATACTACCCGATTTACCCAAACATAGTCGATTTTAAGCATATACCGCCTGGGCTAAATGAAAATTTAACAAATACATTTTAAAATTCTGTTTTTACAGTGCCACTAAATACCGTGATTTCATAGGTCAATTTGATATGAATCGGGGACTTGCAGATTAGTCAATGTCTGGTCGATAGCCGAGTGGGTTAAGGCCCGAGGTGGCAATCGCGATTAATCACACGAACATCGCACCACCGGGTTCGAATCCTGGCTCCGGCACTGCCGTTTTTTCAACCCCTTCCGCACAAGCCCCTGGCTTCTGGAATCGGGGGTTGTCTAATTTATTTGCTGTTTATTTATTTATTATTAATATTTATAAATGTATTATTGTTGTACACAATTCACGCATTTATATTATTTGCTTTTGAAAGGCATTTCTTTCAAAATGAGAACCATTTCATTTTTAGTATTGCAAGAAGAATTATTAATTACATTATGGATAATACAAAAACAGTAGTACCATTTTTGCTTTCTCGGTTCAAATGCTGTAGACTGATACAAGATCAGAAGTGGGATTTATAGAAAATCTGTACGAAAACTGCTATGATAAAAACATGCATAACATTTTCTAGAATGTTCACTTTTAGGTAGATTTGGAATCATATCTCTACGTTAAGTAGTTATCAAGAAAAATTAGATCGGAAAAAGTCGTCTCTTTCGACAATTTTCTTCTGTATCTTCAAAACTACCTAGTTTTGGTCCAAGAAAGTTATTCATACGAATTATTTATAGTCTCACCTAAAAGACAACACAGTTACTGATATGACTTTCTATCGGAGGCAGATCGCTTATGCTTATCCGGCCATACCCATTTCATAAGTTAAATACTGCTGGATCAATGAAAACATTCCTGATTAATTTATCACATAACTCTTTATGAGACAGACTTCTTAAATATTTCGTAGGTTTATGTCAAAAACACCGTAACTTAGCCACCCTGTACGTCCAAGTACCGATAACGATATCGAGCCTCAAAAGTGAAAGCGGAATTATATAATTTCTGCTACCTACCGCAATGTTATGGCATCGTTCTAAATTTCAGTTTGAAATTATATATAAAATCGAAATACGACACTATTACGTCATAGCCCTATAGAATAGCCCGAACATTTGCGGCAATATGTAACCGTTTAAACATAGTTTAAACTTTATGATTTTTTTTACTATGAGACATTATTAAAAAATAAAATAAAAAATACGGGACAACTGTTTTTATGTGTAGATGTTAATAAAATAATAATAAAAAAAAGGTTTACTTGCCCATTATTTGAACCTACGTGCAGGGTGTTTACTGGAAATTATAAACTGCCC
Organism: Leptura quadrifasciata; assembly: GCA_963675555.1. Classification (NCBI taxonomy): domain Eukaryota; kingdom Metazoa; phylum Arthropoda; class Insecta; order Coleoptera; family Cerambycidae; genus Leptura; species Leptura quadrifasciata. Next base: position 159,717,537 of record OY776675.1, read on the forward strand.
AAAAATTTTTTTCTCTTTCTCTCTTATATTAACAATATCTTTTAATTTTTACTCTGTATAAGTCACTTACTCAACTAATTACTTATACTGGAAAACTAATTTATAAAATGTAGCACAAGACAAGAGTTTAGGTGCCTCATTCTATAATTTATTGTGTATTATGACCATTTAGCGCACAGCTTCCCTCCAGTGGACTGATAACCCTTTTCTATATTATAAAATAGACGGTTTTCGCTTAGCTACCGAAAACGAGATAGTGCGCACGTACGCGTATATTGTGATAAACTTTGGTCAAATCCAAACCACGTTGCCGAATTTACGCATATTTCTCCACTTACTAGTATATACAGTTAATTAGTTTCTATAAAATATTGGTTTATTTATATATTATATATTTTTATTTTACCGACTTATTTAGAGATTACCGTTCTAGCGGAGTTTAGCATTAGCTATTCCACTACTTAACCAAGACACATACACGCGGATAGTTCCACAACGACCATTTTTTACAACATTTCCATTTGCTGCGGCTGAGATTCGAACTCAGGAGTGGTACAGCGATTGGCCGTGCTGCTTCTCACACAACACCGTCTAGCCCACCGTTATCACCTCTGTAACATATTACACGTTAAAAACGCCACTAAACATCCATACCCTAGCCAAGATTCGAACCTGGGACTCCTTGATCTCAAGCCTAACGCGTAAGCCAATAAACCCCTTTTTTCTCTTGGGTGCTCTTGTACTGTATATAATTATATTTATTTTAACTTCTCTCAGTGGCTCAATGTTTATATATTAGGCTTGCAACCAAGAAGCCCCGGGTTCGAATCATGGCTAGGGCATGGACGTTCAGTGGCGTTTTCCATGTGTTACCGAGTTGGTAGCAGTGGACTAGACGAGTTGTGCGAGAGACAACACGTTTAGTCGTTGTACCACTCCTGAGTTCGAGTCTTAACTGCGGCAAATGGTAATGTTGTAGGGAATGGTCGTTGTATAATTATCTACGCATACTTATGTGAAAAAAAAATTATATAACTGTAGTATTTAGTTATATCTTTGCAAGAATTTAATTGCTGTGAACTATTGTGCGTACTATTAAATGTCATTAAAATTAATGCATTATTTAATCAGTTCAATTGTAATCCTTTTCTGAGTACAGTTATATCCGTAGGGCAATATTATTAGTCCAAGTCATTAAATCAAGAATTTCGTTAACGCAAATCACAATACTTAAAATTCTATGGATTCCCCATTTTATTAATGACTGGCAGAAAATAAATTCAATTTGGAGACTAGCATACGTAACCGATAAATAATAAGGGATACCCAAACAATATCAGAGTAGGCAAAAGAAAATACGATGTCAAGGACGCAGCAAAAAAATATCAGATCGCTCATCATGAATACTACAAAATATAAACATCGTTAAGTGTGTAAGTCGTATATTATATAATAATAATAATACTCGTTTCTGAAGACCATTAGAAAAAAACTGCTGGTTTTTTTTACAACGCGAAACCACAAAGTGAATTTTGCGGTTTTCAATTAATTTGATTGCATTGTCAATCACGAGGATACATAAATTGTGTTAAAATTTTACATTGTAACATTTAACATTTGAAAAAGCGATAATAGTTGATGCGAGTGTTTAATGATTGATCACCAATGGATAGCAGAGAAAAAAGTTACATGCTGCTCGATGATTAATGAATATAAGAAAAGTCTTCATGTCTGTGCACAAATATTTAATAGCTAACTATATATAGTACGGGGATCGCTACTAGGCGTATACAGGAATTCTGTACACATATGTACCTGTGCAATATGGTTAGAACCAAGAGCTGATATGAAATGGATGGTGGGGCAAGGAACAACCATTTGTAGTTTATGTAATTGAAACTCGCATAGCTGAACTATCTATATGAGATTATTTCCTGTTTATCTCACAGCAGGCACATATTTGTTCACCAAATAGAAACTATGAGGAATTAATGAGAATTAATTTGGATAAAAACTTGAAAGTGAAGACGTATGTAAAAGTAATGTTTTAATAATAGAAGATTTACATAAATTTTAGTATTAAGAAAAATCCGCAACCATGGGATTAAACAATTTAAAATAAGATTTTGGGTATAAGCAAATGAATTGGAACATTGGAATTACGAATACCAAATATCTTATAACTGATACGAAATTTGGTATCCACAAACAAAATAAAAACAGAAATTATATTTGTCGGATATTTAAATCTAGAAAATATTCACAAAATAAAAATTGATTTAATCTGTAAGGACTGGAATTACGACTGACTGTACTGGTGCGGACATACTGTATGATAGCTTTCCTGATAATATTACAGCTGCAGTGAATAAAATCTCACTACAAAACAAAATATAGTTAAAAAAATAAGTGATATATTATAAAATTAAGTACGCTCAAAACAACGTGATAAGGCATATGCAAAGCACCAATTTATTCAGTTGGATAAAGACAAATTACAAACAAAAAAGAAATAAAGCCATACAAATACCTAGGTAAAGAAAGAAAGCTACGTTTTAAAATGCGTCGGGATGACAATAAGCATATGTAGCAGACAATGAAAATTTTATTGGGTAATAATATAAAAATGAATTTTGGAAGGACGAATATTACTGTCTCCAATAGCATTGAGGATATATCTAAAGATGAATATATAAAATAAGGTGTCTAAATGACTAAACTATTTGAGTTTAAGGCTTCAACAAGTTAAGAAAAGTTGTTTTAGACTTAAAAAATAAATCTACATGAACTGTATGTAATAGCGAGATCCCCAGCATGTCTTTTGGATATATTTCTAGGAGTCAAATTCTTAAAAAAACTGTCTATTGTCTCAACAATTTAATTGAACTTGATTTTCTGCAATTTATACGCAAAAGACCCAAAGGCCTCAACCACCTCTTGTCGCTGCCATTTACCGACTGAATCCAGGTTAACGATTTTTTTCAATGTGTATCGAAACAAAATTTATGAAAAGATGACACGTTTCTTGGACACGTGTGAGCTGGTAAACCATAATTACATTAATACTTAGAAAAATAATTATCTTATTAAATCGATGGGTAAATAACGAAGGTTGTGGTAAACTCTACATGCAACATTGTTTACAAACAAGATGAGATGGCGAAAAATATCTAGAAATGATAATGAAAATTTAAAAAAGTATATATTATTTATAGCAATAGACGTGGAGTTTCTAATATGCACAATTGTAGGAATGTATATGTGGGCAGATAAAATTCGTTATGCTACTGGAGTAAATCATTACCAACGTACCTTTTAATTAAAAGTTTGGGGAACAACGAACAACGTTGAAATATATTCATTGGTCCACATTTCATACTAAAAACAACCTTAATATTTCACATTACAAACTTTTAAATAACAATTTAAATTAATTGCTAAACTATGTGCTCCCTATTGCACGTATGAATACGTGGTACATTTTGGTTGGCAAATTTACGAAAAAACTACAATTCTTTATAAACAAATCTGAAAAAATTCACAAATCACCATCATCATTTTAATGTCAATACGCTCATATATTTTTCAATTCCGAGTTTTAACATTTTTACATTTCTGATGCAATATTGCGCAATCGAGCCCGCACTGAATGGCTGGGGATATTTCTAGACCTTTTCCAGCCTTCCGCACGACATTTCCAACGAACCGTATAAAAGGCCGAGCTCAGCAACATGCTCTGGCTAAATCAGTTTCTGATGTACATCAAGTTAATTTCTGTCCTTTTGCGAGTGAAATCCCAAAAAACCCCGTGTTTAATATAGCTTTCCCGACGCTTAAATTAACAAAATCGAATGATCGCGAAAAAAATAAAAATTTAAGGTTTAAAAAAAGAATTTCGTACTTTGTTAATTTCTCTAAATAAATATTCTTAATTTCGTTTAAAATAAAAGTGTTTTAATACAACAGACTGATATACAGGGTGTTCAAAGAATCCTATTACAGACATTAATTAAATCAAAGTGTCTTTAAACTAAAAATTTAAAATCACGTGTACTTAAATCTAAAAAAGCTTCATATACTGGGTGTAGCAATTGACCCTGCCAGAATTATTAAAATCAAAACCAGTGCTTTTCGACGCAGACAACCCAAAGTGTAAACCAAGATTCAGAGGGACTTATACAGGATGTAGCATTCGACCCTGTCCGACATTTTAGGCGCAACCCGCCCGAACTTCTTCAAATAAAAAAATAAAGTACACGAAACCTTCCAGAGTCTCAATTAAGCTCTAGAGCTCAATCTAACATCTGTATTTCTCAATCTACGAGGCACGTTCGTGTTCACAAACACAGCTAGGAACTTACAAAATCACAACAAGATGATCCATATTGTAAGAATCTTGGTCAGAATAGACTCTGGCTTCATAAGTTGCAGTCACAATTGCAATTGAAGTTACAATTAGACATAACTGCTCAGAGAGTATTGCCCTTGGTGATGGCGAAGTAATTTTTCAGCACACATACACACGCATATACTAGGATTAAATACTGAGAGATACCAGCTGCTACAAGAATATGTTAACCTTCTTATAAATTTATTGGTGTTGAAGTTATGTTAATGTATAAAACAACCGCCCTCATGATATAAGAATAGTTAGGTAGTTCTTAGAGGATACCAAGTAGATTTAATGCAGATGGGTTAATAAGACTACCGTCATCTCAAGCCCATTGAAAATATGTAAGATACAACTGAAACAGCAGTTGGAGCAATGTTATGGCAATGTGTAAATAATAAAGAAATAAATAACATCGCAGAAATTAAACAAACCCCAATTCCAGAAGCAAGAGGCTTGTGCGGAAGGGGGTTATACATTGAAAAACGCGGCCATATAACCATTTCCTCCGACATTGACAGTGCCAGTGCCGGAGCCGGGACTCGAACCCGATGGCGCGATACCCGTGTGATTAATCGCGATTACCACTTCGCGCCTTAACCAACACGGCTATCAGCCAGACAAATACATATATATTTTTGTTTTATTTAAATTTGGGGATGGTGTACGTTCTAAAATAAGTAATTCACAATTTTGTCTACTGTACGCCTATGCTTTAGCAATAAAAAGCAACTAATTCTATGTAATAGCATTAATAAATTAAATTAGCATGATTTGTAAGTTTGTTCGTACTTTCATAATATTTGTAAAAATACATGTCGGGATCATACCATGAGTCCAAAGTACAACCTCAGAGAATAATACTAATCACTGTCTGTATGCTACATTAGTTTTTTCTGAATAATTTGCATTTCTAAGGAGACTGACTTAATTGATTCGTTTATTTTTTTAGAATCGGGTTTATTTATCAACGGTAGAGTATAAATAAAATAACATATCAGGGAAACGATTAGGTAGACTATTATTTTATTGTGAATCATTGCAAGAAGGATCTATTGTTATTGAAAATTTGCATTTTTCAAGTGCCAATGAAATAATGTAATATTCTAAAAAGCGATTTTATGCTAACAAAAATACCCGTTTTTAAATCTTATTATTTTAATTAATTCATTTTTTTCGGTAACCACGACAGCTCAAATAAAATTTAATATTTGATTTTAAAAATCTGATGCTTATCAAATTTATCATACAACTTTCATTTTCGATATGTAACTTTTTTATATTTGTAAACAGTAATAATTAAAAAATAATTGTTGTGATAACTTTTCACAATGTTTTTTCGGCATTTTAATTCGCTCACGGCGTCTGTTAACTTGCAGTGCCGGCCCAATGAAATTTTGTGCCCCGTGCCCCAATAATATTTGCGACTCCCTTCCACCACCACAACTCACCAATTTATTTTGCAGTAAATTGTGCAAGCTTTGGTAATTACCATTAATCAGTGAAATTTGCTCCTTTTCCTGTTGAGACATTTCAAGTTTTTATAAATTTTGACATATTTTATATACCCTTTTCAAATCTGCCATTTTTCTTTTACGATTTTGCACACCCAATGATATCAATAACATTTTGTTTGCTACTAACATGCTGTTGAACTCAAAAATTAAAACATGTTATTTGAATACATAATGTTTTTTAAGATATTCTCATTTTTGTACGGTTTTCAACTATTATATATTTTTTGTAACGACATATCCTAAAAATGACATTTATTTGACAGTTTCAATGAAACAAAACAACGTCATTATTGGCAAGTGAAAAGTGAAAAGAAAAGTGTGAAATAATAGTTATTTATTAGGCTAGTGATTTATGTTACATACATATAAGTGATGCAAGAAAAGTGACTTATATGTAATAACCCACGTGTCTAATACAACATTTTATCCAACACTTTCATATAAATGCTTTTTAGTGACAAACAATAAAATTATTAAAATGTCATGTCATCGATTTTTTGTCAGTTGTCAATATCAAAGTCAACAGTGCTTCTTCCAAAAATATAAAATGCAAGTAGTTTATTGCTAAGTAAATTCTGAATGGTTGTGCCGAGAAAGCTGTGGTTGTTATCCATTTTGTTTGTAACCAGGGGGTTTGTTTAATAAACATTGTGTAATTAGCATTAAATTGTAAAAGATATAATGGAAATTCCGACCGATATTTTGCAAGAAGCCAAAGAAGCTACAGGCAATTTACAAAATAATATGAATATGAAAATGAAAATGAACATGAATATGAACATAAATAGGTGTTAATGGATTCTTTGTTTTCTTAATTTTCCGTATAATAAAGACAATAAATAAACTGTCTGGACTTTTTTATATTAAAATTATTCTTCAGTGACTAAATCACTTTACCTCACTAGTGACCTAAAGTATATTTTAGCTCATTACTTTAACTCACTAGTGACTTATGGGCCACTTATACCTTTAAAATCTCATCAATAAAGGTCACTTTATATAAAAGTGTTGGATAAAGAAATTTTATTGGATAGTGTGAAATAAAATTTATTTAAAACATAATATTTTTAATCGCAAACTCCTCTTTAAATTCTTATTTTACTATAAGGAACGTAACCAGACTGCAACCAACAGCTAGTCTCCGGGCGATGTGCCCCGCCGAGCACTGAATTACAAACAACAAGCCTGGCGCGTTAAGTGTAGTAATTGTATATTACCAACAGAACACTAATGCTTCGATTGCAACAAACACCAGGCGAAAGACTGATCCTACTTAAAGGAGCTCTCGTGCCAGTCGTCCCACACCACTTGCAGATGCAGTTTCGAGCTATTGGCTCTCGTCAGTGCAAGGTAGGCATGTGACGACCGACACGAGGATCCCTTGACTATTCGGTACATTTCGGTATCTTTAGGATAGCGACATGTAAAATAGTCAGCAGGCGCCATCTAGCGGTCCAGTGTTTGTTGCAAATAGCCTGACTGGGCTTAGCATAGTTCAAATGTGCTTTTTAGAGGGCGGTATATTAAAACATAATATTTTTAGTCGCAAATTCGCAAATATTTTTAGTCGCAAACAAAATAGTAAAATAAGAATTTTATAGAGGAGTTTGCGACTAAAAATATTATGTTTTAATATTCCGATTCCGCCCTCTAAAAAAGCACATTTGAACTAAAATTTCTTTATTTCACACTTTTTGCTGTATTTTCACAAAATTATATTGTTTTCTAATTTCGAAAGGCGATACAAAATTTTTTGTATATATGTCGGGAAATGAGTGGTTTATAGCACTCGCCTTCGGCTCGTACTTTAAACACCCCACTTGTAAAAAAACACCACTTTAGCCACTTGTTATACAAAATACTATTTTGTCATTCCGTGCAGCAGGGGGGGGGGGGGGTATAATAATACACCATTTTGGTAACCACATTATTTAACTCTTTCGCTTCTCCCCCGTGGAAAACCTCCTATGCCTGATAGTTTTTTTTGCAAAAATTGCTATAAATACTTTTTTAAATTTTGTATTATAGTTTGATAATATTGAACTAATAAAGTTGAAATAACCAAAACAAATTTAACCCTAATCGTTTCAACCCTTTACTGGGGGGGTGAACATAGAGTTACTTCCCAAAAAAATACGATTTTTCCTAAATTTTTACTACCAACTGATGAGGGAAAATAAATTTTAAAATTGTTCCAGGAATTTCACTAACTGAATGTTTACTATAAGTCACGCTTTTAACTTTTCTTTAACGTCACTATTCATTTTAAACATAGGTTTTTTAAAATAACACTTCCTGTAATAAAAAAAAGCTTAGAAAAACGTTTTTTAATCAGATTCAGAATTACAGTTGAAAATTTTTTGAATACCAATCATAAAAAGCATACATCTAAATATTGGTGTTAGTATAGTATATACGATTGGAATTGAAACTGGTCAGTTTTAAAGCACAGGACCGTGCGTACTGAACTTGATATTTGGTCCTATATATTTGGCAATGGTATTGAGATTCGAACGGTAGTTGTAACTGTGCAGGCGAGTCCGAGACTGGCAATGTAATCAGCCTGAATGAACCATCTACGACTGCACTGGTTTAAAGGTAATAAAACGGACAAGCGTACTAGCACAAAAAAACTCGTAAATCGTTTCTTTATCTTGGAACGTGGAAGTCTAATATCGTGCTGTTTATGTGCCAGTGCAGCGCATAAATACCTATTATAATATCAAGCGTAGGAGTTTAGTTAGTTACTGTTCATATTTATAAATATTTACTACTGTAAAAAAGGTAAAATATTTTAATTATTTACTAATTTGCCATGGCTTTCTGGAGACCATTTGAAACAGGATAATATAATAACGCCCGAAAATCTTATCATTTTCTTATGACAAGCATTTCTATTTACCTCCGCCCATGTACAATAAAGAGATGCCGACTGTTTTTGCCGGCTTTTAATTTTTATATGGTTTCAATTCCAATCGTATATACTTTACCATGGAACAAGATTTTTGTTCCATGGTAGTACACCATAAATAAAAAATTATATAGTTTATGTAAGCTTAAAACCTTGCTTGGAAGTATACAATTTTCTTTCTATGTATATATATTAAAATTTTCTGAGGAAGTACATAACCCATTTTTAATAATAAAACAGAAAGAATTTTTTAAATATTAAATAGATTTGAAAATAGTGTCAAAATTAAACCTATTTTAGTGCACAGAAAAAATACAATAAAAAATAAAAGTAGGCTCTAATAGTTTTTGAAGTTTGTATTTTTATAAAATGATCATAAATCTATTAAAATTGCAGAAAACGCAAAAAAAATGTGTCCACCCTTTTTTTTATTTGGCGGCCTAACGGTAAAATGTTTAGCAACTTTTATTTATTCATTGTAAAGAAAATTTGACGCTCTACAAATTTGGTAACCTTAGTTTTAGTAGAATGCAGGTTTTCACGGCCGTTGTCTAATGAAGTAGTTTCTTCCGGGTCGTCGAACTTGACTTGACGTTTCGCTGATCATCCTGTCAGCTTCTTCAGAAGGATTTTAAAGACTGAATTTGTTGTGTTTACACTCCTCGTTATATACCTAGGCGCCGCTTCGCTGGTCATTGGTCGCGCTTGGCTCGCTTCGCTACTCATTCGTCGTGTTTAGTTGACCGTGACTTACTACGGTACTGGTACTTGGCAATACTAGTCTCCACGTGTTACTAAGTCGATACCCATCCTCTCTGTTAAAGTTGTACACGTTTTTCATAATTTCCAGTGATTCCCTAATGATTCGCGGATAATAGCGCGTATTCTTGTCTAATATATTGACGTCCTCGTAGTCGATTTTATGGTTCTCGTTATTATGGACATGTTCTGCTATCGCCGACTTATCCATGTATCCAAATCTGATATTTCTCTGGTGTTCTTACTTCAACTGGTAAACACCTTTTGATAACAGTTTGAGGACAGGGTCTTGACTGAGGGAAGCATCTGCTGTATTTTCTTCACGGTTCGAAACCGTACACCTACTTTCTTTTTGAATAAAATCTTCTTCAGCCTATCTGTGACTCCCGCGACGTAGGGTAGGCATGCATACGTTGTTGGTTGTTGCTGTTCTTCTATAGTTCTCCTCTGGTTATTTACTACTCGTTGTATATTGCTTTGACTGTATCCGTTCTTCTCTAAAGCTTGTTGGACATTCTGTAGTTCCTCAGGTTTGTTATCGTCGTCGCATATTGTGTTGGCTCTGTGGACCAAGGTTCTAATTAACGCTCTCTCTAATTAACGCTTCATCAACCTTACATTTTTCTGCTAGAATGACCCAAATTGAAATAAGCGAGAAAATCGTTAATAACTCCAAAATGGCGGCCACAAGCTGCCAAATCCAGAAGGCTATCATACACCATTCGATTCCTGGTCCAAAAAGGAATCGAATGACGTATGATAACCTTACTCTGACAAAATGAGCCTGGTCGGCACCTTCCCTTAACTTCTAATAGGAAAGTGTTGTAATCATGCGAAAAAATCAATTTCAATTCAATTTAATGAATTAACACGTTTTTAGTTGCATTGTTCAAAAGATTATCCTCCAGTGACTAATCTATTATTACGACAAACTCTGACCGAAACTATCGATTCGAGTACAGAGGCTATCAATTTAATACAAACAAACATTTTAAAAGCTTTTGATAAGATTAAAAAGGGTGTAAAAGTATTACAGTTAGACAGTTAGTGAAAATGGTATTTTCTATGATCCAGACTCTGATTAATGCCTGTAAAAAATCTCGAGAATCATACCACTAGTCCAAAGTACAATTGCATGTAGAATAAGAGCAATTATCTATGCCACATTATTACTATTAGCGTTTTTTTAACTAATAATTTGCATTTCTATGCTGTATTAATTGATTCGTTTATTACAACTACAAAGTATTCATTATTCATTAAAGGTATGCGTGTGCAAGATGATACCAAACACGTTTAACAATAACAACGATTTACCATTGTTAATGGGTGGAGTTTCCCACTGGTATTGGAAAACTTAATTTTCTCATATCAACCGATTAACATGAAATGTTACGAAGACATTTTTCACAGGACTTTTATTATGAAAAGGGAAGTGTAGTCTTAGGTATCTTACAAATGCTGTTTCATATGCGACTAGTTTTGAAAAAATCTAAAATTTGGCAGGCTGCATGGAAATTGATTTTCTATAATACCAAAGTCAATACAATAAAAGTAAAATGAAAAGGATGGAAGTCATGCTGACAGTGATTATTATAAATTTGCCTGGATAAAAAAAAAAATGAACGTTCTATTCTATAAGCATAACATATTCAGGCAAGGTATAATCTGGATAAGCTTTGTAGCCCGAGAGCTGGTAGACATTTTTGGATAGGTATTTGAAGCACCGTGCGAGACTAGGTACATTAATGGAGTTGATAAAGTCGCAATATTATAAGAGAATGCCCGTTGAAAAAGTTACTTGTTGTGGCGTGGAATAGTAAACAAATTCTTTCTGCGAATATTAATATTATGTGCATCAGTTCGGTAAGATAATTTGTCATGGATAGGTTGGAGATTTATACTTAATAGTTTTATAGAAAAAATATGTCATGTGTATCTAACGACGACTATACAGTCATTTAGCGTCCTTTTATGAATTTTGAACTTTTTATATCCGTCTGGGGTCGACACTATCAAGGCAGGGACCATAAACATTTTCACAATGATTATAATAAGGTTTTAGTTTCCTTCCCCAAATAGTGTATATAGCAATATATAGTTTTTAAAGAGGTGTAAACTTTTTTAATATGTAAGTTACATGGCTCTTAAAACACAAAGTTAGAGTTAATTGCAAGTCCAAGACTTTTAGAGCTGTCGCAGTATGGTATTAACGAGTCACCAATTTTAGACTGAGCCTCTGCCATAACGGAAGTAAATTTCTTATTTCCAAACAAAATAACCGATAATTTACAGGATTGATTTTCAGGTAATTATTGGAAATATTATAAACGACATTTAAATCGTAAATCATATTACTGGCATATTTTAAATCTTCAGGCTTAAACGAACAGTATAATTGCGTATCATCGGCATATAGATGATAATTACAAAATTGTAAGCATTCATGAAAGCAAGAGGTATGTATGGTGAATAAAATTGGACCTAAAATGCTGCCTTGCGGCACTCCGGATCTAACTGATAACATGTTGGAAATCTTACTAACAATTTTTACTTGTTGTATTCTATCAGATAGGAATGAAACCATAAAATCTCGGGCGTTATCACAAAATCCTATAAAATGTAACATATTTAGTAAAATATTATAATTTAACAAGTCAAAGGCTTTAGAATAGTTTAGTAATATTAAAATTTTATTGTCAACACAGGCTCTGAATATGCAATTAGTTATGTTAGAAAGAGCAGAGGCGCAGCTGTAGCCTGACCTAAAACCATACTGTTTTAAGCAAGATATTATTTGAACTCAAAAGCGGTTTGATTTGGGACTCCATGATTTTTTGTAAGATTTTAGAGAAAGTAGGCAACACACTGATAGATCTTATGTGACTAAATAAAAAATTAAAAACTACTGTTTTGTTATCTTAGGTTCGAACTCTCCACGACTTTTTTATACGACTACTTAATAGCATTAATCTGCAACAAATTTAATTTTCTTCACGATATATAGATTGAATTAAAAAGAAAGCTAAACTACTTACTCTGATTTTAGATATGCAGTAAGATTATTCGAGTCCACTCACCTGCAAAGAAAAAGAAACGTTATTTTTATCGCAAACGTTGAATACAACACCAAATTCAATTAGCATACGAACAGCACGATAAAATCTCTTTGAAATATTTTCCTGTTTACCTTTACGAAGCATACTTAATTTAAGTATAATATACCCAGAACCTAGCGGCGCCCGTTTCCGTCCAACAGCTTTAATTAATGACCCACCGTTTGACCTTAAAATAATTCATAAGAACCATTTTGATAACCGAGGAAAAGTATAATTTATTGAATTATTTTGCAATCTAGAACTCCTTATTCATACCGTGTGAGATATTAAAGTATTTAGTACTCCGCACACCTCATTTAAATAAAACTAATTGTCAATTATGTTGAATATGACGAAAAAATGTATAGTAGAAGATATACAATTTATTAAATTATTCTGCAATCTAGAACTCCTTATTCATACCGTGTGAGATATTAATGTATTTAGTATTCCGCACACCTTATTTAAATAAAACTAATTGTCAATTATGTTGAGTATGACGAAAAAATGCATAGTAGAAGATATACGGAGGAGAGATAGAATGGACAAGAACAAATCATCTAGTGATTATTAATAGTAGTGAGAAAAAGAAAAGAGAAAGGAAGGAAAGTACAAAATAAACAGCGATGAAAAAGCATAAATTGTTTAGTCCTTTATTTGCATTATTAAAAAATGCATATTTTGTAATATTGCATGTAATAATTTCATATTTCATAATATTGAAATATTACTTCCAATAGAAGAGAGCCCAGAAAATTGTTTAGAGAAATAACATGTTACTAACTGTAGATTGTGATACCCAGAAGGGCTACGCAATACTTTTTAGTATTTATCTACGATGAACCCAAACGCGTAAACCATATTTCCTACAACGTAAAACCAATCGCAATAAGGATAAAATAATGTAATGGAAATGCTTGGGTTTAAAATTATTTGCCTTATCTTTCTGTGTAAGGGAATTAGTGTAATCTCTAAATAAATTCTAAAATCAAACGTTGTAAACAGCCAGCAATTGTTTATATTCATCGCGAGACCATGTATAGTCGGGTATATATTTACTGGGCAGTCGAAAAATGCAACAAAAAATTTACGATTTCATTAAAATACCGTTACTCTCTGTACTATCTTGCGTACAAATTAAATCACTTATCTTTACCGGCTTGTTTGATGAGAGCATGACGAATGATTTATCGGCGTTAATAATTAGCTCGTAAAGTCTTTGCTGTGTTTTTTGACTGTTCAGTAAATATACACCCGACTATATATATTTTTCATTCTGTTAAGGTGTTGAGTATTTAGAGAGAAATGTTTATAACACAAATTTGCTTTTTGGTTAAAGTTTTGTGGTATCTACATAAATGAACTGAAGCTAAACGTAAATATAAATAAATGACTGTTTAAGCTATTTTTTCTTAAAAGTCGAATATACGTATAGAGACTATCAATAGATTTTTATGGCAAATACTAGAAATCAAGGTTAAATTTTTTTGGGATGAATAAAAAGCAATAATAAAAATATGCTAATAATATTATCTTTAATCTGCGAAACCTACTATTTTTAGCTTATTTTCATATATTATAAATTAGAGAGGATATACATGAATTTTCATTGCTTTAGATTTTTTATTCAATCGCATATATTCCTAAAAAGACTTATTACAGACTGAAGTTTTTATATATATTATATCAGAAGCTTCTACAAATACACTATTGTTTATATTTCGGCTGTAAACATAGTAAACAATATTTAAACTTGTTTAATATTTACTTTCAACATTGAATTCTAATATTTTGTGTTTGCCCTCGCACAGGATACCATAAAGAGAATTTTGTTCTTGGATTATTGGTTTGGTTTTTTGTTAAAATAGAATTGATACCTTCGACGCTTCTAATGAAGTAGTTGGAGGTATGTTATTCGAAAATAAAAAGGAAAATAAGAGTACTGCTTGTCCTTGTCTTTTGTATAATGACCTTTTTATCAATACCTAGTGCCAAGTATTCAGAGAAGCAAAAACTAGACATCCTTCCAAAGATATTCAGTACGGATTTCGCCCTGGAGGTCAATGTTATTGTTTTGTATGCATGGGTTTGTTACAATCTTATATTCAGATCGATTTTTTTCTACTTAATCACTCCTACATGAGTTAACATTTGGTAATGAGTGCCAAGCATGCGATCACCGGAAAGACATTTTCATAAAAAACGACTGGATAATGAATTAATTAATTCCGATTAATTACTCAATTTTTCAACAAAATGGCGAATTACATTTTACTAATTCTGATATCCCTTGGGTTAGGCATTCAAATTACTACAATCTTTGAAAAAATCATTTTTAAACATTATAATAATCATAAAATTCAAAGTGCCAAATGATATGATATTAAATTTTAAATCGAATTCTTCATATACCGAGTGTATCATAATGAAAATCATAAATGAACATTCTTCGTCCAAATTTAAGAAAATTTTTCCATATAAACATTTATCATTAGAGCGAATGTTTACAAGGTACAAGGCCTTAGAGTTGTTAAGAATTACAATTATTTGCTTTAATTCTTTATGATACACCCTGTATAAACAGATCCAAGGTAACGTTCAGACGTAACGCTAACGATATTATAACCTTGAGATATATTGGCTTCATATAAGGAACAATGGTTAATACACAGATTCTATAGGGGTGGAAGATGAACATTTCAATAGGATTAAAGTTTGGTGATCTCGGTGGAAATTGTAGGTTTTCCAACTTATTTGCAACTAACTAATTTAATCGCAGCAGAAAAGTTGTCTCGTAACATGTCGTTAAAGTTTAGATTTTTACCAATACAACCATATTCTAAAGACATTGTGAGTTCGGTAAATCCAGATGTATTTGTATCTGTGTGTTTAATCGAATTTGCATTCTACGAAATTATAGCGGTGCTTTTAAACGTTTAAAAACAGCAAAGTCATGGCGATTATGTTATAATTTATGCATATATAAGCTTTGCATCCGAGTAATTTACCAAGATGCACACTTTTTTATTTATAAGGATATTCCAAACATGATGAGTACGCTGTAAATGTGGAATTACCTAATTTATGGCGTTATAAAAAATGATTAGATAATAATGAGGATAAAAGTTGGAAAAATTAATTGCATACGTTTTTGTTTTCTATTTCCGTTTGTTGCCCATAATAAATCCGTAATGGATTTGACGGTCACCAATTAGTCCTTGTGAATGTTCGGGGAACCATATTCGCAGTTTGAAATGTACAGGGTGCACCGTCAAGTGTAGATAAATGTCAACTCTACCTTATTCGAGCCACAATGTTAATTATAAGTTATTACAAGAGGTACTGATAGTCGGTCACAGTAGATCGCAGTTGCCTACTCATTTTTATCGAAATAAGAATATTGGAAATGTCGCAGATTCCAAACCAATAGTGATGAAATGCACCAGAAAATTTGAGGACTATAAAAACAATTGACGTTTCATAACAAGGTTATTCAGTCTTAAATCTGCACAATTATATTGGTTTTTTTGACAGTAAGCTAACAAAAAATATATAATAAGTATTTTTATGACAAAGAGTTATCAATTCCGATTTCAAAATAGCAAAAAAATCCGCACAAAAATCCAGTTTCAATTATTCAATGTCATCGTGACAATGGTCAAATCATTTGTAGTTTAAATCTACTTTCTGCTTGTCACCCTGACATTACGAAAGCTGATAATTCCATTGTTGAAACTTTCACTCCAAATTCCCGTTTAATCGGCCATGCTTGTGTTGTGAGGCTGCGTTTAGCGAAACTAAAAATGCAGGCAGATGACGTTCTCTAATAGAATCAAAGCAGTAAAGAGGTTCCGCAAATACTAAGTAACATCATAGAGCCACTTACTTAATATAAATAACTGAAAATGTGGTTAAATGAGAACACCACACAAGAATCCTGATGGCAAGATCCTTTCGTAAAATTGAGAAACTATTTCAAGTTAAGAATAGATTAAGTTGAAAACATTTGTATACTATTTAGCAATAGAAAAATGTGAAAATGATGATGATCCATAGTTAATGGTGATGATGATCCATAGTTAACGGATAATCCATCTACAGTTTTCAACTGCAGGTTTGTCATCCGTTTTATAAACGAAACTAATTTTAGCTTACTTCATTCTTACATCATTTATAAGTTTGCACAGGACTGGACTTAAATTTTATAAGAGTTGAAACCTATAACTCCCTTATATTTGAATTATTTCAGAAAAGTAATTTGAAAAAATCGTTCAGTTTACCGAGTTCCATATACGGTTAAAGAAAGTACCATGTATATAATTTTAGCCACTTAAATTTTTTAGCAGTCGAGTATTTTGTATTTAAATAAGTGTTCATAAATGACAGTTTACAAGAAAATATAAAATTGTCAGAGACACCTATTAAGAAGAAAGTTAAAGATGACAGGAACAAATCCAATCGAATGTAGAAGCAAAAAACATGAATTCCTATAAACAAATTACATTTGGCCTCAAGCCTCAAGTTTAGAGAGGTAGAAGAAGTGAATTTATGAAATACCTATGGAGTAATAAGTTAAAAAAATCGATTTTTAAGTCATTATTATTCGGAACCAGACATAACCAGATAAACACCTCTTGCAAATTTAATTACCCTTGACACGCTTATGATTGCGGGATTTTTATTAAACAACAGTTCATGATGTTTTTCATAGGAAAACAATAGTGGTAACGAGGAATTTCACAATTTCTTTTTCACACAGCACAAGTCAAGACCGTTTAATGTGATTGGGTTACTCTTTATGCAATACCTGACTCGATTAGTACGTGACATTGTACATTTATTCATATTTCAGATTACTATTGATCGAAGGGTACTGTTGAAAGTTTTTTTTATTTCCACAAATATCTATTTATAGAAGGCACGTTTAAACGCAGTGACTTTGCAGAATCTGAAACTGGTACTGCAAACAAATATCTTTAAAGGTAATTTAATAGCCGTTAACATTTAAAGTTGCCAGGTGATTAAATGCACTTTTATATTTATTTTTACATAATTCCTACATTAATAGTTATTAAAGCCTAATAAATCAAGAACGAAGAATTAGACAGAAGATGATAAACAACGGTTATTAAAATGCGCGATTAAATAAAATTTGTTAATGCAAATCTTCCTTTCTCTAGGGCGAGTTCGTTTAAACCATAGTTTAATAACTTTACACTTGAATGTATCAGAATCAAGCCTAGTGCATTTTGTAAAGAATACAAAAATAGACAAATGAGCCTGTTAACTGACACGCGATAGAAAGTTTAATCATATGAGAATTATTACTTAATGAAATAATGGTTTTATTGGTGAAAATATTTGAATCTTATCAAGTATCAATGTGTATGTATCAAAGATGTACTTGTCAGCAACATGTCAGCAGTGAAACGTGATGTTCCACAGGGTAGTGTACTAGGGTCACTGTTACTTTAAATGCCACTAAATGATGTTCATTGAATCCTAATAGTCCATTTTGATGATTACACTTTTGCAGTACACTTGAGAGATACTGGTAGCAACGTTATTGTGATGTCCACACATTGTGCCATTTCTCCGAGCACTTGTTGGATTTTCCTTAGATGAGATAATGATGGTGATGGTCCCACTGGATGAAGGAATATTACGTCCACTTCATCCAGTTTTCAGCAATTTTCAGACTTACACTACAAACTCCACGTAGAATAAGGTGGTCTTGGTCTCGTAAATTTCAACACCAGTACTAGAATTAATGTGAAAACAGAGGCCGAGATGAGAGAGTGATTTTGTTGCCTAATAAATCAACTATAGGCACTAAGCTGATAACAATGTTGAGTAAAACAATAGCTTTATACAAATTTTTGAGAGCAAGCAGTATACCACTCCATCTAGCTGAGCCTACCACGTCAAAATTACGATGTTTGCAATAAGTCATTACAAAACCAAATACAGTGTGTCCCCAGATGGACCTAACTATACTTGTAATTTTCCTTATTTCGCATTTTAACAGAAAAAGTAATTTTTCATAAAAAGTTTTGCTTATCGTGAAAAGTCATTAGGCATACTCAGACTTTCAAAATAACATACAGGTTAGCAAATAAGAAAACGTGAACTCGTGCCAAGAGTAAAGTATTAGTTTTTTGAAAGGAATATAAAAATATTACTGAAAGAAGTTGTTTCTAATGTTAATAGTAGTCCAGATATGAAATTTGAACGTCTATCTCAAAGTTGATATTTTTGCGTAAATTATGATTAAAACTAGTTTTATAAATTCAACGAAAGCACATAATTTATCGAATAAAATGATAACAAAACTATTCTATGTGTTGTCCTCCTACTATTACATATTTTTCAATATTCTTTCTAAATTTTTCATAAACTAAATGAATTGTAACCTCGTTTATGTCGGCCATTGCTTCTGATATTTACTCCTTTAAAAGGTTTAATATATCTTTTAAATAATAGGCATAAACTTTTTGCTTTTGAGGTATCCCCATAAAAAGAAATCAAGGAGGGTTATGTCGGGGGAGCATGCAGGCAATTTTATTGGTACAAACTGTCCTATCTATTTATTGTGGAAATGCTGATCTAGCCAGTTTCTTCACTAATTGCACTGTGTGCAGGACAACCGTCATGTTGATAATACAGTTTTCTTCTCTCTGTAAATTTATATCATCCAGAGCAGGAGTTAAAAAGTTTTCCAGCATCTTTATGTAAGGGTTCTGATTTGGATTTTCTTCCGACCAGTGGCTACAATTTTGGTAACTAACAACTCCATTCGTAGGAAATGTTGCCTCGTCGGAAAATAAAATGCTTCTGTAGAAAAATCTATCTAACATAATTTCAAAGAATAAATATTCAAAAGAATAATTACAATACGCACCTGGTTTATTGTTTCATGAGTTTTGTTCAGTTTTGTCTGACATATGTTTCGGTCTTGCGACGATTATCAAAGAGTCTTAAAAACTGACCTGAAAGTGGTGGTTCACAGTATATATCTTAGAACTTAGGGGGATAATAACTTGATTTGCTATTTCTTTAAATTTAACAATACAGGCCGGAACTACGAACTTAATTTTAATTTTATTACTGTGTCTAATACAGGATTGTTCATAAATTCTGTTTGTGTATTTGTAACGTTTCTTAGGGCCTTCTTAATTTCTAAAATTTCAAGCATATCTAGGATTTTTCCTTTATTTGCATTATGCAAAAGTTTAACACTACTACCGTTAAAAACGTGATTTTGCTCAATGCAATGTTCGGCGAAACCAGTTGATTTTTTATCATATAAAATAGATTGTTTGTGTTCTCTTAACCTGACATCTATGCTACGGCCATTCTGACCTATATATACGGCATCACAGTCGTCACACTTTATTTCATATCTTCAGATTTTTAATATCTTCTGTCTTTTGTTTATTATTAACCAACAAGCGACCTACATTATTTCTGTTCGTTGATATTGTATTAATACCTAATTTACTCAATCTATTACATACTGAGTTGCTAACCTTATTTACATAATCTATACTATGCCACTTTTTGTTTTCTATTGCAAAAAAATATATTTTTTTGAAATAAGCCCAAAAGAAAAGGTACGTTTATGGAGTTGACGTGACGCAATGATTTATTAATAAGAAATAGACTATAAACATTGCATTTTTTACATTGCATAGTAACTAACAAGAGTGGAATTATGAATTTGCAATCAATGTCAGTTGTTTATAAAAACACATTTATCAATTAATAATCTCAATTTCTGGCATGTGAACCACAAATGACTAACTGTTATTTTTTTTTAGTGTAAAACCACATTGCTCTTTTCTACTATAGTCTATAATTTATTCCTATATTGACGCGAACATAGACCATTAACCCGTTAATTTAGATTTGTGGTAAATTTACTTAACTAGGGCAATAATCAAAAGCTAAAGCATGGCCAGAAAAAATTGTAAAATTTAAACTGCTGTGTACAAGAACTAATAATGTTGCAATAAATGAGTTTACTTTAAAATAGATCTGTAATTAATTGCTTGCCAGACTCTTTGTATTTGGGTTAATAGTTAGCTGTACTCGAATCATTTAACATTAAGCGGAATGAACGATAACAGGTAATTTATTAACAATAATTAATAAACTTATCGAATAATCCATTGTTAATTGTTATTTAAGTGCAAAAAATTGGGTTATAAATTGTTATAAATAGCTAACACTAATGATACAATTTAATTATTTTGTGGCACAATATTAATAAGGATCAAACATAATAAGTTATTGTTCAATTGATAAGTTATTATATTGTTGACGGTTGGTTAGCAAAAAAAAATACAAAACAAATAATTGCAATTCTCATCGCGACCTAACCTAGAAATGAGGTCATTTGTCTTTCATTTAATTATGCACAACCCAAACATTCATGATGAAGTTTACTAAATAATGAAGGTCAATTCAGAAGTTCATGTGCCAAAATTATCGAAGGAAGAAACCTCTACACAAATGTGGTCCAACAAAATAGCACCAATCTATCTGCACATGGTGATATTGATAAGCCGTTCGAACAGTTACCAATATGAAAAAACAATCGCTGAGCGCCGTTGGAAAAAGGAGCTGTTCACATATTTTCCTTGATAGCAGAACAAAAGGGAATGGAGCGAGCTATGTTTGGTACGGAAAATAATTCAAGAATTTTATACAATGAACCTTCAAATTTATAGCAGAATAACTTGTCCACGTGTTCGGAGATAAACATGCTCTACCATGAATATACATTCTCTTGTAAGACAAAAAGAATGATATGTAAGGATAGGTGTTTCAAGAACTGCTGGAGTTAAAACACATTAAATCTATGTAACTGTATATGAAATTTGATAAAGCAACCTAAATTGATCCCTCTTGTGTTTTTAAACGGTGTGAATGTTGTGGGGATGGGACAATCTGTGGAAGAAGGTTCAACAACTTCTTGCTGAAGATCAACTCTATTGACAGGGCTAACGGTTTGTTTGAAGCGGCCTTGATGGGTATTTATACAGGTAGTTTATGTCTTAATATATCATGCCTATACAGATCTCCGGGATCTGACAAAAAGTACTTCCACTCTAACCTTGAAAAATTACTTACACTTTTAGTCCAAAACAAGGATCCTAATTTTATGTATGCAGACTTTAATATTGATTACTGTCAAAGCAAAAATGAATTAAAAAATATATTTTACTCATTTGGTTATAGCCAATGTTGTAGTAACTTCACTCGTGTGCAAGGGAATGCAAAAGCCCAAATTGATAATGTTTTTTCTACTGTGAACGCGGCATTAATAAATACAGACATTATTGAAACAGGTCTCTCGCACCACTTTGGTCAAATAGTTATGTTAAATGTCCAAGACAAAAATCTAATAAACAAAACTGTCGAAAATGAAGAAAATATTAATTATTTCAAGTACCTAGTGTCTAGTGAGTCATGGTATGATGTATATGAGGAAAAATGCTTAGTTAAAAAATTTAAAGTATTCCTTGGTATAATCTCATATATGCTAATATATCTTTTGCCATAAAGACGATATCATCCCAACCAAAAAAACTAAAAAATTCCTGATTAACATTAGAACTTATAGACGACAGTTGTTTATTAAAAGATATGTATTATCTGAGGCGTAAACACAACGACCTGATGCTAAATAACAGATACAATATTCTAAAAAAAAAGGCATGACACAAATATTAAACATGCTTAAAAAACGTATTATGATACTAATGAATAATGCTGAGAATAAGACTCAGGCGGTGTCGAAAGTAATTCGTGATAATGTAAACTGCTCAAAAAAATTCATAATATGCCTCCTATTATGCGCAACCATAATGGCAATGCTGTAAATGAAAAATTACTTGCGGATACGTTCAATAACTTCTTTATTGGCTCGATAATAACATCCCTAAAATAGACAACCTCCCTCGATATAACCAACCAGCTAATCGAAATTTACATACAATGTACAAGTTAGAAATGAATGAGCACGAGGTACTTGACATAAGTAACTCCTGCAGCAAAAAAAAATCATCTGGAAATGACGGAATACCTTGTTACTTATTAAAGGAAGTAGCAGAATATATAGTTGCCCCATTGATATACCTAATAAACCTCTCGCTGATAAATGAACATTTCCCAGATGAACTAAAAACAGATATATAGTAGTAGTACCGGTGTATAAAAAAGACGATGCCAGTGAAATTAAAAACTATAGACCAATTGCCTTATTGTCAGTATTCTCGAAAACATTCAAAAGAGCTTTTTACAATAAACTAATATTATTCCGTAATAAACATGAGTTAATGTCGGCTAAAAAGTTTGGAGGGCGTTCTACGCAAGAGACAATATACCCTCATTCTATGTTAAAATCTTAGATAATTTTAACTCTCGCTTAAAAACATGTAGAATTTTCTATGACCTATCGCGTGCATTTGACACGATTAACCACTCAATTGTATTGAGTAAACTTGAAACTTGCCTTAGCATGGCTAAAGTCTTACTTGACAAATAGATACCAACTAGTACGTGTCCGGTTACCTTTGGCGTTCCCCAGGGCAATGTGCTAGGCCCACTCCTATTTATAATTTTTGTGAACGATATCTTTAAAGCCTTTAACAATACATTCTTAACTCTATTTGCAGATGAGACATCTGCAATTTTATCATGAAACAATTTAAACCAACTTAGTAACGAAGCAAACATGTGTTTACAAACTATGCCTGACTGGTGTACACAAAATAGCCTAGTACTCAATGTAAGTAAAACAAACTTAATGTATTTCTCGCCGATTAACGAAAAAAATTGATTACAGCCTCCTGGTAAAAACAAATAGTAAAATTCTAGAACAGCAAAATGAAATCAAATATCTGGGAGTATGGTTAGGTGGTAATTTCAGGTTAGGGTTCAGAGTTCTGCTCTGATGCCTCCATCAACAGACCCTGAACCCCACACCACTCTCCCACCCACAGACAGCTTTCGTATAAATAACACTTCGTCCGATACTATAAGCGAGTTCGCTCTGAGAAGTAGGCAGATTGAGGCCTTAGAGACGGACCGTGGTGAGATCTGGGGAGTAGGCAGATTGAGACCCCGGAATCGAACCAGTTGCACGAAATCCTAGCATTATTTTCTTTGACAATTTTTTCTTGACCCTCTTTTTCTCTTGAAAATGGCTTCTATCGCTTCTTTTTATGTTTAGAAAGAGATTTATTGAAAAACCCTCCAATTCGGTCCGGAACATATTGTTTAAACAATTAAAACGGGAAATTCTTGCGTTTTTTAAAATATCTCCGAAAATATCAATAATAGAACAAAAAATCAAGAATAGAAATGTATTCTCCACTAAATTCTACATAAAAAAGGGCTCTACATTTTTTTCGATTGGTGTAATAGTTTTGAAGATAGAACCGTGCGAAAGAGCGCGTCCGACTCCCCTCGCATGCTATGCTGCTATCGTCACTTCTTGTTTACACATTATGCGATTTTATAATTGTAGTTAGCCGTGCACCGCGCCGGTGAGGCTAGGCGATTTGCACAAAGCGTTGACTCCCATTCCTTATAAAGTTCAACGGCTGTACGCTTGCGCGGGAATTGTGAGGTGTTGAGTTTTAAACGTAAGTATTCTATTATATGTACTTATAATATGAAAAAAGCAGTAGCTAAAAATTCATTCAACCTTCGTTTTTTACCATCTACTCGTGCAGCAGCACAACAGCACGCATACAGAGTGTACCATCAAATACAAAGATGGGGAGACATTGATTTGGAACCAACCGAATGGGGGTGGAAGCGGACTCCGAACGGTTTAATCCCAGTGACCACTGGCATTGCTGAAAATAATATCTTGTAGTTGTCGAGGTGGATGCAAGGGAAACTGCGGGTGCCGTAAACATGGGCTGAAATGTTCCATCATCTGTTTCCATTGCGAAGGTCAAACTTGCTCCAATGTCGAAGCACTCAGAATTGACATTGAAGAAGACATTGATGAACATATTGACATCGATCTCGAGGAGTTTTTTAATACTGAGATGTCAAATGAAGATGATGAAGGGACGGGAGAAACTCAAGAGACTGCAGAACCTGAAGAGATTGAAGGAACCAAGGAACATCAAGCTCGCGGACCGTCCTCCTCGCTTCGCTCAGGTGACAAACTTCCGCTCGCGCAGAATATGCTTTATTCCAAACTTATTACAGAATATACTATTCTAACACTGACAATTTCGATACTGTTTAATCAGTCTAATTATTCCATTCCATTCCGATTCTATCCTATCCTAATCTATCCTATCCTATTCTAAGATTACCGTAACAACTAAAATCTACGACAACACATTCAAATGTTATTGAGTTTTATCTTGAAGGAAGATGTCACTACAATTTTGATGAATTAACTGTCCAACTGTTCTTAAGAAATTGATTTGTTCATCGGCTACTGGGAGGATACATATATCGGCGTCGGATGACAGACGAATCGTAGAGGAGTACTTAAATTTCAAAGAACCGCATGGTAGGATCATTAGCCTTCCACGAACAAATAATTTAAATGAAAAATTTAAACAAAGTTGTCGTCCTTCTGTTTATAAACTTATCAACCAATTTCTAAAGCACCAAGGCCGAAATGAAATGCAACTGCAACAATGCTAGAAATATAGACAAGCAAGTAAATAAAATTCACTGACAATTTTTCGCATGGAATTTGGAATTAGTCACGATCTCACATTCTAAATAATGTAATTTATATGCAAATTATTTATTTCACAATAAAATAAATTTAAACTTGGAACCGTCGTTCTTACGTTTTCTAAAATACTTTTTCTTTTTTGATTTCTTAGTAACAAAGCGTGAAATCATCTTCAAAATATTCCACCGCGTTGTTTTATGAGGTTGTTTACAAATGTCCGGCTAGTTTTCAAAAGATACGTCCTTGTCTTGTCAGCAATATTGTGTGTGGTTATTTTCATCTTACTTGTCATCTGTCTCTCCCATCATATTATACCAGTCTAAAAATACTATACATTCGTTTGAAATATAGCTAACACTGCAATTTTTGTTGTAGGTCATTTGGGTATTGTACACAAAATAATGCGAAATTGTTATTAATCAAATATCTCTTGAAATTTACACAGTTGATTTCATTTTAGCGTGGTTTTGTTTAGATCAACCATTGCTGTTGGATAAACCCCTTGTCGTTCCAATATCTCATCTTTTATTTCAGTTGGTTATTAAAGGAACAAGTTGATGACAATAACAAGATTGACTGATAATTGTATGTTCATGTTCAACCAAGAAGGTTTTCAAGACAGGTTTGGTTTTAATGTGCGGGCTGGGATAATTGGAGAGAGAATTGGTCCCATATTTTTTTATGGTTCTTTGACTGGCGAAAGGTATCTTGGATTCCTCTAAAATGGAATTAACAATTTAGACCAGAATTTAAAAAATGATAATATGTACTTTCATCAAGACGAAACATAACTTCATAATGACCATATTGTTCACAATTACCTAAATGAAACTTATGGAGAATAATGGATTGGTACTAATTGTCCATTTTTATTTGTGGGAATATCTTAAAAATACAGTTTATTAGACTTGCGAAACAGAGTAACACAACCATTCCACGAAATTACTAACGATGGTTTAAGAAGTGTGTCTCAGTGTACTTTAAATAAGATTGAATTTTACGTTACGGAGAATGGGCTTCAGTTTGAACACGTAATTGATCGTTGAATGAGAAATTAAAAGAACTTTCAAAACTCATTTGATTTTCGTATTATTTTGATTTGTTTTTTAATACATCTAAACACATCTAAATGCCTCTTTTAATTAGAAACAATCAATTTTTCGCGATGATTATACAATTGGTAATTTAGTTCTTATTCGTTCTGATGCTCCTAAAGACCTTGATTAACTACAAACAAGCTTTAAATACTGATGCAGCAAATAAAATGTAAGTATGGCTTGTCAGAAGCTGTAGGTAGCCCAGGCGGTATCTGCTTAAAATCACCTATGTTTGGGTGAATCGGGTAGTATGGCAGCTCTTTGGCTTAATCGCTCCTAAAAATCATAAGAAATGGTAATTTCACTATATGCTTGTTTGAAAACGTAGGCTTAATTTTTTATTAAACAAAATGTGAAAAAATTCCTAAAAATTCCGTGTTTTTCTTCCTATTTTTTCATATATCTTAGTAACTATCGTTTTTAGAGAAAAGTTATAAAAGTGAAAAAGTTTTTTAATTAAATTTTTAATAAGATGCAGTTGGTTACGAATCTAAAAATTCATTTTTACTATTGCAAAAATAGTAAAAATCGCAAAAAAAATTAAATAGCAAGTTAGTTCAAATGTGCTTTTAGAGGGCGGAATATTAAACATAATATTTTAAGTCGCAAACTCCTTTAAAAAATCCTTATTTTACTATAAGGAACGTAACTAGAGTGCAACCAACAGCTACTCTCCGGACTATGTGCCCCGCCGAGCACTGAATTACAAGTTACAAGTCTGGCGCGTTAAGTGTAATAATTGCATATTACCATCAAAACGCTAATGCTTCGATTGCAACAAAAGGATCCTTTGACCATTTGGTACATCCCGGTATTTTTACAATAGCGACATGTAAAAGGCTATTTATTTTTCGATTGCAACAGACACTGGACAGCTAGATGGCGCCTGCTGACTATTTTACATGTCGCTATTGTAAAAATACCGGGATGTACCAAATGGTCAAAGGATCCTCGTGCCGGTCGTCACTTGCCTACCTTGCACTGATGAGAGCCAACAGCTCGAAACTACAGTCTGCAAGTGGTGTGTGACGGCTGGCAAGAGAGCTCCTTTAAGTAGGATCAGTATTTCGGCTGGTGTTTGTTGCAATCGGAGCATTAGCGTTTTGATGGTAATATGCAATTATTACACTTAACGCGCCAGACTTGTAACTTGTAATTCAGCGACATGTAAAAGGCTATTTATTTTTCGATTGCAACAGACACTGGACAGCTAGATGGCGCCTGCTGACTATTTTACATGCCGCTATTGTAAAAATACCGGGATGTACCAAATGGTCAAAGGATCCTCGTGCCGGTCGTCACATGCCTACCTTGCACTGATGAGAGCCAACAGCTCGAAACTACAGTCTGCAAATGGTGTGTGACGGCTGGCAAGAGAGCTCCTTTAAGTAGGATCAGTATTTCGGCTGGTGTTTGTTGCAATCGGAGCATTAGCGTTTTGATGGTAATATGCAATTATTACACTTAACGCGCCAGACTTGTAACTTGTAATTCAGCGCTCGGCGGGGCACATAGTCCAGAGAGTAGCTGTTGGTTGCAGTCTGGTTACGTTCCTTATAGTAAAATAAGGATTTTATAGAGGAGTTTGCGACTAAAAATATTATGTTTAAATAGCAAGTTATTTGTGGTTTTTTTTTTCAAATACTTATATTATACATAGCACCTTCATACTCGGCTAAAGAAAACTTTTTAATATAATAAGTCTTCCCACCAAATTTCATCAAGATCGGACTTTTAGTTTTTGTATAATAATTTTGCACTCTAAACTTCGTTTTGAAAATTTGCAAATTTTCAAAATGTTGCCGAGGCTAAACTAAAGCATTTAGAAAGTTGAAAATTTTTAGATATATAAAAGAGCACTGAAATTTTCAAATCCATTTTGAGATATTAGAATCCGTTAATTAGGAGAGCCTAGGAAATTGTTTAAAAATTTGGCAATTTTTTGCTTATAAACAAATGCAATAACTTTGAAAATTTTCAACCGATTTTTATTTTTAAAATATATTTTGAAAGTACTCGGAAAGACGCTTCTTTAAAAAAAATCGCAAAAGTCGTTTATAAACGATTCATTAAAAACTTTATACTTTCCGTATGTTCGGTCGCAACTCGAGTATGGCCATTTGCCATCCTTATTATAACAGTTATAAAATAATCGACGAATAATAGTCGAGAGGGTAAATTATTAAAGTTTTTATCATATAAATAAAGTTGATGGGGTTTACTCTGCAAGAGGTATGCCTTACATCCCCCTTATCAATAGATCTAATTTATTTATAGCCCAGTGGTCAGAGACCAATTTTGATGAAAAGTTAAAATTAATTGTTATCTCGCTAATTGTTTAATGAAAGGCTAGTTTTTGCTAGTAGAAAATGACTCAAAAAAGTTTACTAAAATTTCGAGAAATGCTTAATTTCCCTGTACGACGTGCATATTGAGCGAACTGTGATAATTTCTCATGCTAAGGGAAAAATAAATAATTTTTTTTGTAAAATTTCCCGCTCTTACACGTGATGCTATCCATATTTTTTTTCATTATTTTCCGAGATATTAACAAAAAACTGAATTTTTTCGTTTCAGAGGGCTTTGAGTCACTTTCTACTAGCAAAAAAATAGCCTTTCATGAAAAAATTAGCGAGGTAACAATTAATTCCGACTTAAGACTTCTGGCAACTGGGCTATTAGTTTAGACAAGAAGAAAAGTGCTTTCCTTACTTCTTTGTATAAGCTCTTACATAATCAAATTGATTCTCCTGAACTGTTAGGTCAGTTAAATTTTTCCATGCCAAGATTATCTAACGCATAATTTAACATTTTATTGCAACACACCTAGAACAAAATATATTACTAGTGCGAGCGAAATCAGTCATCGACCGGGGAAAATTTATTCGGATGGAATATTTTCATCTTGTTTGAAATCTTCTCCTTTATAAGAAAGTCTAGTTTACCAGATGGAAACGTGGTCAGGAACTGCTTAACTAAAGTTTTTTTAAACAAATTATAAAAATTGATTTTTTCGAAAAAAATTCTTAATATCTCAAAAAACGCGAAATTACAATTTTCAGGGCTCAAAAACTATATTAAACTTAATGTTTCTTAATGGAAGAATAACTTGTATCTATTCCTTGAAGCTTATACTACAATATGCTGTAGATATATTTTGTTATTTTTTAGTTTAAGTGCTTGTAGTACCCTGTATGTGATATTTTACCAGTGCATGCCTTGACTGGCTGTGATAGAGACTCGAAAAAAAAAAAAGCATTAGACCTAGTGAAGTTACAAAAAACAGTTGATGCTTTCAAGCCATTAGGTAGTGGCTTACAGTTAAATAGTGATCAATTTAGTGCAATAGAAAACTTTTTTTTTAACACATTTATTTAACGTCGGCCTATTTCCGCTACTGAGGCCTAACACCGACGCCTGTAGACGAGCTACCCCCAACCAGGAATTTTGCCGAACTTCTTCCCTTAAGAAGAGTAGGGATCTTTTACTTGCCTAACATTTAATAGACAAGGGACCGATGGCTTTACATCCCCTATACAACCCTCGCCTAAGGTTGTATAGCTTCCGCGCATAGACTGATATACAAGCCGCTGGAGGATGTGTGAGGCGAGGACGCGGTCTTCGTTGGAACGGTCACCCATCCAACTACTAACCGCGCCTTATGTTGCTTTACATCGCATGTCGAAGTATGTACATAGTAAAGACATACCCACGCTCGCCCCTAGAAAACATTATTTGTTTGTTTTGATGTGAAAACTCGAAAATATTTTTTTTAGAAACGAACAAAACAATTTTTCTAACTTGTTTAAATACTTGAATGTTTTTTGTGATCCAATATGAATATTACAGTAATGTATTTTTAGGTGGGTACTGGGATCATAAAAATGAACAAAATTTCCTTTTTTATTTTGCCGACGTTTCGTTAAATTTATTAACTTCTTCAGGACATTAAAAGAAAACGTATACATGTAGGTAAAAATAAAATTTTACAATTGTTTACACTTAAAGACAATTAAAGACAAAATATATAACTATATTATACTGTTAACACATTAAAACATTAAAAATACAAAGAGACAGTTTCACAAATTTTAAAGATTATTTAAAAATTGGGTGTAAAACATAAAAACTGTATAATAAATTATAAAAAAGAAAAAGATATAATGAACACTTACGTTAAATAAAAATTTTTTTTGTTATTAACTTTTTAAAATCACGGGACATATTAGGTATGTAGCTTTTGTAATAGGTAATTTTTCTTGTACAGTACAACATAAATGTATAACTATACGCACACCTCGATCTGGCGAATTAAAGAGCAATAGTGTATGTACCTTTAATATTCCCAAAGTCTCGGTGTTTCTTCTTTTTTTTATTATAGATTAGGTGTTTTTTAAATAGTTGATAATATTAAAATAAAACTATTTAGATTTTCTATCTCTGTTTGTTTGTTGGGATTCTTCTTAATACAAATCATTTCATTGAACATTCTCTTCTTGTTATCATTATTTTTAGCTATTATTTTGGCATCATTAAATGCAAAAGTGTGGCCCCCTTTCTATAAAGTGCTCAACCAGTTGTGTTGGATTTTTTTGGTATGGAAATTTTTGTAGTCAGTTGCATATTCAGTTATTCGTTTTTTGAAATGTCTGCCTGTGGTGCCTATGTATGCAGCATTACATTCTGAACACGGAATTCCGTATACGACCAGACTCTTCTTTAGGTGTTTTATCTTTTAATCTAGTATATATTTTTACCAATAGTGTTTTCACTTGCATATGCAATGGTTGAACCACTTTTTATAAGAGTTCGATTAAGTTTCTCTAAAAGGTTTCGGACACAAGGAATTTTGTAATATTTTTTGTTGTTTTCTTGATTATTAGATTTGTTCTGTTTGTTATTATTTATAATCCTGCTGATTAAACTTAGTGGATAATTATTTTTGTGTAGGAATGTTTTATTACTTTTCTACTTTTAAGATGGAATCTCTCATCTGATAGTTTTTCAGCTCTATATTTTAAGTTGTTTAAACAATTCTTGACCATATTTCCATTTGGAAAACTGCACTTTCTTATAAAGGGGCACATTTTGCACAAGATGGCGTAAAAAATATTCCATCCGAATAAATTTTTCCGGTCGTTGACTGATTTCGCCCGGACTATACTTAAATCTCCTGTTTCCTCGTTAGTTTTTCAAGATGGTGGGCAATGAATGTGCAAGTGAAGTAGTCTGTTGATTTTGTAAGAAATCTGCTGTAATTGTTAATTGTACAAACTGCTCAGCAATATTTCATACAAGTTGTTACAACAAAAAATCTAAATCAAAAAAGTGCTGTGACAAGTCTAATTATTTAATAGAAAACCAGCCAGAGGAGGAGGAATTTGAAGGTGAAGATAATTTAAATGACTCTTTAATTGATAAATCAATAATATGGGAAAATAATATCCTAAAGGAATTAAATAAAGAATTGAAGGAGAATAATAAACTACTTCATGAAAAAATTGAAAATTTGGAAAAAGAAAATACCAACCTAAACGAAATGCTTAATCAAGGACAAGAAAACGTAAATAAATTACAAGGAGACATAATGAAAAATATAACTGAAGTGCTGAATTTTACTCTTGAAAATAATATCAAATCCATAAAGGAGGAAATAAATAATTTAAAACATGATAAAGTCGAGGAAAGAATTCAAACAATGCACGTCACGAGTGATCTCATTAAAGAAATTTTAATACTAACATAATTTTTAATCATTAATTACATTAAAAAGAGTAATTCTTGGCACCTAGTTATTAAGCTTTTTTCAGAAATAGGTACAGTTTAATGGGGCTTCATGATTCTTAGCAGTATTGTCTTATTTATAGAATCGATCTGTGATGTGCATCGCTTGAATTCTTGCCTCGACTATATTCAGGAATTGTGTGATATAAAAACTGATAAGCAAGGCAATAAAAACTTAAAATTCCAATCCTCCCAAAAACATCACGTAGCTGATAGCAGCACAATCAAAATAAACAGGAATCCAGTGATCCCAAAACAACATTCAGAAATAGCAACCAAAATAACACCCAAACAAACAAATCTGGTGATTTTAGAAACACAACAAAGAAAAATAATGAACAGTGTTATACATTTGGAAACAGCGGACGTAGATGGAAAAGAAAAAATTGAGAGGGAACAAACGAGTAATCATGATACAGAGAACTGGCAAGTAATAAAAAGAAGAAGAAATTCATATACAAGAAAAGTTGGTCAATCAGAAAATACTAGTGAAAAATTTAAAGGGGAGAAACCGAGAGTATGGTTATATCTCTATAGGGTAACTCAGGATGTAACAGAAGGAGATATAAAAACATATTTAGAAAAGAAAACGGGAAATAAAAATGAAGAATTTATAGTTAAAAAACTAAAATCAGAAGGAAAGAGATTTAACTGTTACATTGTAGCTGCTGATTTTAAATACAAAGACGAATTTTATAATCCTTTATTTTGGCCAAGGGGAGTTGCATATAGGAGATTCAATTTTAAATTATACTATGAAAAATACCAGATAAGAGATGTTATCAGCAATGAAACTGATAACAGACCAAATTCTTTTTTAGGAATACAGAAAACCTAGAGGACAAAGTCAAAACGCCTATTGTACCAACTTCAAAATGTATCAGTAAGTTCTAAACAAGACATCATGCATTTCAATATTCAGGGGATTTATGGAAAAGGTAGAGACTTAGAAATGTTAGTTAATACATACAACTCGGACATTATTTGTATCACAGAACACTGTTTGAAGCATTGTGAAATAAACCACTTTCAATTGACAGACTACATACATATTAGTGAATAATTTTTGTCGTAGTGATTACATTCGTGGCGGTGTATGTATTTTTGCTAAGAAAAATTTGAATACTAAACCAATGGTATACAAAAACTGCACTGAAAAGCATTTTGAAGCCACAATAGCTATGTTAGATATTTTAAATGGTAGGTCTAAATTATTTATAATAACGGTTATAGAACACCCAACAACAACTTTAAAATATTTATGAATGAAATGTATAAACTATTGTGTGACAATTACAAAGCACATTATTATTATGTTGTATGTGGTGATATTAATGTAAATTTTTTTTCAAGTACTAATGAATCTAAAGACATCATAAACCTTTTACAGAATTCGATATGAAAAATCATATTAATGAACCTACTCGTATCACGCATACAACTAAAACCTGTATAGATGTGATGTTTTCAAATATGAAAATAAAATCTAGTGTAATAAAAGACACACACTTATCAGATCATACCTTTTTATGTAATTTTGAGATACCAACACCCACAAATTGTAAAAGTGAAATTATTTTTAGACGTGACTTCTCAGAATGCAATTTAATAACATTCCAAAACTTATTAAGAAATGAAAATTGGTCAGACATGTACATATCCCGTAATTTAGATAACAAATTCAATGCATTTTATTCAACCTTTAAATTTCACTTTAATAATGCCTTTCCATATAAAAAACAAAAATAAATAAAAACAGAAAACCTTGGTTTACGCGAGAAATTAAACAACTACATCAAACCATATGTGACATGTCAAAAATATGTAAAGCTACAAAGAATGACGATATTAAAACCAGATATAAACAGTTAAAAGTTATATATAGAGAGAAAGTAAAGCATGCAGTAGAAAATTACAATAACAGTAGATTAGAAAACACCACCAATATTATTAAAGAGAGCTGGAAGATTATAAACGAAATGAAAGGTAGCTGAAATAAAATTAGTTGTAGTCAGTTATACATTAATGATGAACAAATATCGGATATAAACAAAATATGCAATTTATTTAATGAGTCATTTGTGAATTTGCCCAACCTTATGCCAGTAATGGATAAAATAAAATTACCGCCTCACTCTAATATTGCTTTTTATTTATATCCTACCACACCAGATGAAATTGAAAAAGCTATAATTAAAACAACTTCTAAACCAGCTGCTGGTATTGATGAGATCTGTGGTAAAGCGCTAAAAGCAGGTAGCAATGTTATAAGTATCCCACTCTCTTACATAATTAATGAGTCATTCTGTGAGGGGAAGTACCCGGAGGCACTGAAACTTTCAAAGTCAATTCCAGTTTTCAAAAATAAAGAATACAGAAATGATATAAGTAACTATCGAAATATTTGCTTGCAAAGTCAACAGCCTTAGCAGATTTATGTACCAGTGTGTATGACTGTTTAAACAATATCCAGTTGCCTTAGAGCATTTGATACTGTCAATCACAATTTACTTCTGGAAAAACTAGATCGCATTGGTGTACGAGGAAATGCAAATAACTGGGCTGCATCATATTTTCAGAAAAGAACACAGGTTGTGGTCTTAGATAAAGTTAAGTCTAATCCAAAAGCAGTCACAATGGGAGTACCTCAAGACTCAATTCTGGGTCCTCTATTTTTTATTATTTTTATAAATGATATACCACATTCATGCATTTCTGCTTACAAAACAATAATATATGCTGATGACACGAATCAACTAATAGCTGAAAATAATTTGTCCAATTCAGTCATGAAAGCAAATGTCTCCGCAGGTGAAATACATCAATGGGACCAATACAATGGACTATTAGTCAATCAAAGTAAGACCTTTTTTATGCTTTATCAACAAAAAAACGTTAATTACCATTTTAGCCCTCTTATTAAGATAAATCATAAATCGATAGAACAGGTAAGCTCAATCAAATTTCTAGGCATTACGGTGGATCAAGAACTGACATATTGACAATATATTATCGAAGTTAAGTAGACAATTACGTACAACTGTTTCCATGGACATACTTAAACTTACATATTATTATGGACTTGTGCAGTCAATTCTAAGTTATGGCCTGATTTTCTGGGGTCATTCAGCACATATTTACAAAATTTTGGTCATGCAGAAAAAAATTGTCAGATGTATGGTGGGAGCAAGTATGCAAACATCATGTAAACCAATATTTATTAAATTATTAATATTAACAGTCACTTCACTATATATATATTTAATAACTGTAAATGTAAAAAAAGAAGAAAATTCCTTTATAAAAAACAAAGTTCATGATCACGATACAAGAAATAGTCATAACATATACCAGCCATTTTCAAGATTGAGTGTTGGTCAAAATTCTCATGTGTATCAAGGTACATTATGTTTTAATAAATTTAATATGTATTTTTGGTGAAATAGAAAATTTTAATGATTTTAAACATACATTGTATATTTATTTAGTAAGTAAGGCCTTTTATTCTGTGGATGAGTTTTTGTATTTTTAATTATATGTTTGAATTGTGTGTATGCTTTACAGCTTTTACAGATTTAGATGTAATGTGGACTATTTTATGTGTGTGTGTACATGTGTGTTTTTGAGTGTTGACTCGTCTAATAAGTGATATACATCCTGTGTAAACTTCTAAAGATGAATAAAGTCTCTATCTATCTATCTATTATGTGTAACAATTTCAATAAGCTGTGTAACTTATCTCTGATATTCACTTTTGTAGTCTGAAGGAACTTATACATATAGTAGTTCATTACTTGAACGATGAATTGTTTTTATAAGGTATAATTTGTATGCATAATGTATTACAATTGTTATAAGCACATGCATGTTTTAATGTTCATTCAACTTGTTATTTGTCTAGTTTTATATTTTTATCTTTTTCTTTCTGTATTTTTGCTCTGTGAATGGGTTACTGTTTTTGCTGAAGATTTTTAATTTTATTTATAATGTTACCTATTTTAAATAGTACTTTGCTAATTTCTAAATGGCAAAAGAACCCTGCCTCTGTAGAATGTTTATAAATATAAATTTATTACACTGTAGCTCGCGCTGTATATATGTTCTTTATTCTTTTTTGTAAACTTACATTCATTCAATACTTTTGTCATGAATCATTCTTGGTAGAAATAACGAAAGCATACAATAATTACACGCATTTAAGTAAAACCGTATCACGATTTTCATGAAACAGTGATCAATATGGCGAAAGTGGAGTGACCTCGTTAGAAAAATACTTAATAAAAGCGACGACAATGTTTTGTCAGCTGCGTCAGTTATGTCTGTTGGCCACATTATTTTGATTTCGCTACTTCTACGGGTGAGTTCAAGGCATTTATTTGGATAGGAAGTGGTTTTGCTGTGTGGTCTTTCGTCATTGTTAAAACGTTCATTATTGTTATACTTGGTGTTAGAAAAGTATGGGAACGGTGGAAAATCTCGAACAATTTGCATCAAATCGAAAAATAAAAAAATACGTGTCAAAAATTTTTCAAAAAACTATCTACTGATACCAAAATGACCTCCCCACCCACCACCCTGTGGGTGGGGCGAGGGGCAACTTTAAAATTTCAAATGGAAACCCCTATTTTTTATTGCGGAATCGGATTCTACGGAAAAAAATACGTAAATTTTATTCCGGACATTTTTTTCGATTCTTGGCATGGTGTAATCGCAAAAAATGAAAAGAAAACATTACTGTTTCACATTCTTGAAAAATGTTTGACACGTACTTTTTTATTTTTCGATTTGATGCAAACTGTTCGAGATTTTCCAGTGTTCCCATACTTCTCTAACACCCGGTATAACTATCAAGCGAAAGAACATATTACATTGTGAATATGGAAATATTGGGTTAAAATATACAAAGTTTGTATAACCGTTAATCTGTTACTCACTCATAAACCCATGTTGATCAGGAGATATTTTATTATGAACAGAGAGATAGATGCAATCATAGAAGTGACTTAGAAGTCATATTAATATTGTACAATTAAAATAGTACTCTTATTACTTAAATATGTTACTGGAGTTCATCCGCTAGATGAATAATTTTAAAAAGAACCAAATCATTATCTTTCTTCCATTTTTATTTTGATATATCAGCATTCTAGTTCTTTTGAATGTCTCCTGTATAAGAAAATCCGGCAGTCTCGTCTCACTTAGGGACCTCGCAACGAGCTCGGCAGCGTGCAGAATCGACACATTATTACTTAAAATACTTAAAAACTTGCCGGTGGGAGGTGAAAGTTGTTTGTATAACCTATTTTGAGATCTGTAAATGAAACTTGTAACAGACTAGAATGAACATAAAATATAATGGAAAAGGTCCGCAATTAGCGACGAAATCTTATGGTGGATGTATCCTTGAGGAAACCGTGTGAATTAGGAATGTCTTTTAACGAAACAATACAATGCAATAAAATGTTATTAACAATGTCGCAAAAAACAATCATTAAAATATAATTAGATGTCTTCTGCGGTCCGTTAGATGTCTGTTAGTTCCACCAAATGTTTCGTTGACGTTATAAACGTTTCTCTGTTCAAGGATTCAATGAATAATTGAGCTAAAGTAGTAACTATTTCAGGTCAGACATTTTTATGTAGCCGTGCTATTTCGAAAAGGGCTTTATTATAAGACCAATTAAGTACCTTGGCATATTCTATCAGTATACAGAGTGTCCCAGAACTTCAGGGCAAGAACTTAGGCCTTTGTTTCTGAGTTACAGGCCGCTAAAATAGAAGGGTACGGTCGTGGGCAAAAAAAAAATAGGACAAGTCTTATAACGGTATTTTGCTAAAATCTAGTTGTGTACATCTAACTTTAATTTTTGTGACATTGTCAGTTAGCTGTCATAATTTATTGCAAATGTGCAAAAAACTAATATGCCTCATATAAGCGATTTAGTTAAATCTGGAGTTATTGCTAAAGCAGAAGATGGATGGTCGATGAGACAAATTGCACTGCGTTATAATATTGACAAAAATCGGTGTGTAACATTTTAAGAAAGTGGAGGATAAACGGTACGATTAGTAGAAATCCTGAATCAGGGCGAGGAAGGACCTCAACAACAGGATTTACAATTGGTAAATGATTTAGTAGAAAATCCATTTTACTCAGTTATTCAGGCTGCTGAAGAAACGAATTTTTCTGGATCGAGTAGTACTGGTCGCTTTAGTCTCCTGACTGGATATGGCTCTTTCAGGAAACACCTGCACAACATCGGAGTGGTTAACAACCCCGAGTGTAGATTTTGTGGAGAGGAGGAGGAAACTTCCATCCACCTCCTAACCTCATGCCCCAGTCTCATGAACTTGAGACACAAGCACTTCGGTATAGGCTTCCTTATGCCGGAGGAGGTAAGGAAATCCCCGCTCGGAAGAATTCTGGCCTTTGGTCTGGAGTCCAGCCTGGATGGGGACATCCTCTGATCAGTTAGCGGATGCATAATGGGCCACTAGGCCTGAGTGCCACGATTTATGATTGCACTGCTAAGAAGAAGAAGTACTGGTCGCCGGCGAGTAAGAGAATCGAAGCTACGCTGTCATGCAGCAGCACAGAAATACTTACTTAAAGCTGAACATAAAGAAGCTCGAGTAGGATTTGCGCTTGAATTTTTAGCGCATGATGTAAATTTTTGGAACAATGTAATCTTTACAGACGAAAAAACTTTCCAGTCAACACACAGCGGTCGTATTCATGTTTACCGCCCTCCGAATACTCGATTCGATGAGAAATATATATCTAACAATGATAAAACTGGTAGATTTTCCGTCAATATGTGGGCTTGGATATCGGCACGTGGTCCTGGTGGCATATTGAGGAACGATTTGATAGTGAAACGTATATTAGGATTTTAGACAATATTATGCTCCCTTTTGTGTCACAATTATTTCCAAATAATGAGTTCATATTTCAACAAGACAATTGTTCCGTTCATACTGCTCATACCGTAACTAACTGGTTTCAAGATAACATCAATATTCTTAACTGGTCCAGTCATAGTCCAGATCTTAACCCTGTGGAAGAAGTATGGGGACTACTCGTAAGAAGTATCCAAAAACGAAATGTGAGGCCACGGAATGCCGAAGAATTACTGGAAATAGTAAGTAAATAATGCATGGGAAAATATTATTACTAATGATTATTGTATAAGGTTATTTAATTCTATGCCAAACAGACTTATAGAAGTTATAAATAGGAATGGTGCAATAAGGAAATATTAATAGTTAGTTTTTTGTTAAGTAGGATATCCTTCGCCGCCCTGATCCAGGTTTTCTACTAATCGTACCGTTTATTCCCCACTTTCTTAAAATGTTACACACCAAATTTTTGTTAATGTTATAACGCAGTGCAATTTGTCTCATTAACCATCCATCATTTACTATAGCAATAACTACAGCATTAAAAAAATAATAATAAAAAATAAATAAATAAAACGTCTTTATTTAAAGGGCGAAGTTTAGCCAAAGGTTATTCCTCCACTTAACCCTATAATTACAAGTTAAGTATGTAAACAAAGCGTAAAATAATATAAAAGACAAAGAAAAGAAAAGGTGAAGACAGTGGCAATTAGAAAGTAATAATGAGAATGCAATAATAAGTAGTAACAATAATAACCATATGACACTAATAAGTAACAATGAAAACCGTTTCATCATTGCGCTGCTAAAAGTGACTTTAAATATTTGCGGAAGGTAAAGATGTTATATTTTTTTACTTCTGAATTTAATGAATTGTACAATTTAACAGCGTTATATGTAAAAAATTTCTGAAACATTGCGGTAGAGTGATGCGGCATGGTGAAATTGTCGATGTGATGAATATTTAGATCGTGCGTCTGGTTACGAGTAATTAGTTTGTCTAAGATAAGCAAAAGAAGACGCGATACAAATTCTATGTATAAAAACTAAGAAATATAATTTCCATGTACTGTCCATCTTTAGCCAATTTAACTCGGAGAATTTTTCGCTAATGTGATCGAACTTTCTTAAATCAAATATTAGTCGACAACAAGTATTTTGAACTTTCTGGATGCGTTTTTTGTTAACTGTATCCAAAAATGGATGGTACATAGTATCACAATAGTAAAAGATTGGTAAAATAATCGTTTCGCATAGCTTTTTCCTTGTTTTAAAATTCAGAAGCTGCTTGTTCGCATATAGTAACTTTAGACATATATAAGATTTCTTAACTAAGTTGCTCACATGTGCGTTAAAACTTAATTTATTATCAAATATAACGCCAAGGTTTTTCGCCTCTGCTACAAATGGAATTATCATATTTTCAACTGCTATTTCCATATGGTTAATTACATAATTATAGCGAAATCTGGAAGAGAATACCATAGCAGAACACTTTTCTATGTTTCATTTGAAATTGTGATTGGTACCGTAAACGTTTAGGGAATTGAGGTCACTATTTATCTGTCTTTCAGCTGCGGGTAGATTGTCTACGTTAAAATTATACTTAAGTTGTACATCGTCTGCGTAAGATTGGATTTTCATATATTTAAGGTTGTCGCCAAGATCCATTGTATATAATACGAACAGAAGTGGTCCTAGAACCGAACCTTGTGGAACATCAGAAACCACGGGTTTTGACTCTGATGTTCCAGAAATAAAAAATAAATTAAAAGTGACATCTGTTTTATTTCGGCTACTCATTACATATTCAAATAGAGACAGATTTACATTAGAAAAAAAAAGTTTTTTCTGCTCACGATAGTACAATTAATTTTTTTAAAAATATTTTTCTTCCCTGTTCACCACAATCCATTCAAACAATGGCGAACTTGAGAAAGAAAGCAATTACATCATGGGTGTAGTGTTTTAAAAAGTAATAATTCTTCCTTTTTAATGACTACTTGGGTAACATTTACCTCCGTTTCCTGCATTCCCACGTATCTAAATAAGTCGACATACTTTTGCGACCATAAGATTTGGTAGAGTGGTTTTATTATAAATATTTAATGCTATATTTAAAAGTGCAATTGCTCTAATGACCGTAATAATATACATTGTTGACTCGTTTTTATATCGAATAATAAATCCGCGTTCTTGAAATGAAAGTAGGCACTTTCATGAATTTATGATCCACATATTATTCAACCTCGAGGGTATTAATATTCGTTAGCCGAAATTTAATGATATTCTCTCATAAGTTAGATTAAGATGTGTTATGTAACATGTAGTTATAATCATCTTAGATCAGTTAAGTAGCAAACGAATGTTTTTCATGCAAATATAGACAACCTTTCTATCGCAAATACCTGACATAGATATTCCTTACTATGACAGATCATAGCGAAGAACCTCTTGCTTTCTCGGGTTGTATCCAAACAGAATCTTTTTGTGTTGGTTGCTGATAAACAAATATCAAATTTTGTATACAAAGAAGTCTTTAGACTTGTCACCAGAGAGATCAAAATGACACTGTGCAAATCCATTACTGATCGCCAACTTTAAATACAACATAACAATATTACCTAATTTTTATAGGTATCAAATTGCACTCATTTGGGTGTTGGACCTTTTTCAACTCCCAGGCTATTAAAATTGTTCTAGATTTTAAAATCCGAATTCGTCTGATGAGGGCAAATGAGTCCGAAACGATTTGTATAGCTTTAAGGTAGAACATAAGTTGTTGATCTAAATCGCAAAATAAACGAATTGTAAATCATCATAACCTGTTTGCGACGGACATTTAGAATACCGTGTTATGACAAGTGTCACGTTATAAATTTTAAAAGTATGTTTACTACCGACTATATTAAACCTGCGATTGCTCAATTCCGGTAGAATAAAAACACCTCGGACTCTTCCAAGAAGGAAGAAAATAGAACTATTAACCGCGTTACATTTTATGATATGAGCTGTTTATGATATTTTAAAAATAAATTTCCAGACGTTTATACAGAATATAAATTACGAAGTATGACTTCTTTTAGGTGTTTTTCAGACTCACAATGTATCTACCAACTTGTTTGTCATCACTGATTTTCTTGTTCATGAACAAATTATGAATTAATGAAAATTATCTATCC
Source organism: Leptura quadrifasciata (assembly GCA_963675555.1). NCBI lineage: Eukaryota > Metazoa > Arthropoda > Insecta > Coleoptera > Cerambycidae > Leptura > Leptura quadrifasciata. The sequence goes on from OY776675.1 coordinate 159,759,896, forward strand.
TAAATTTATTTGTATACCTACCTATATCAGGTGGTTCAGTTTGGTATTCACGCCCGTCCTCGAATCATCTCTGTGATCACTTATGCAAAAGTAGCGATAGTCAACTTTTTTTTTCAAATGGTATGCTATACTTTTTTTGCCGATTATTGTAGAGATTTTATTTCTGCATGCAACTGTGTAAAAGTATACACTTCCATAAGAAAATTTTCGAGGAAATTAATAAAATATGATGAAGCTACATTTAAAGGTTTTGTTTTTGAATCAGCATAGTTGGTCATGGAAACAATTGAATTTTGACATTGTTAGTAACTTCAAATTGAAAATATAGCTATTTGTGCTGTTCATTAGTAATTGTGTTATCCGTTTTTGTTTTATGCTATACTTCTAAATAAATTTATACATACACTAATGAAGAAGACAAAACTGAATATGATATTAATTTATGGAGAGTGTAGAAAGAACAGTAAAGTAGCCAAACGTTTATATCATGAACGCTTTCGAAACAGGCTAACACCATCAATCAAATTGTTTGCAAAATTGGCAAAAAATACGGGCGAAAGTGGAGGTTTTGAGAAAAAAAGAAACGTTTTTAAACCCAGAACCGCACAAGATGAAGAACATACCCGCATATTTCTATTCGTCAATTAGCGACAGAAACTGATATTTCATATTCTTCAATTCAAAGAATTCTGAAACACAATACACATAATATGATATTACTGCAAGATGGGGCGTCACCACATAATGCTGTAATTGTAACAAATTATTTAAATACAGCATCCAGGTAGATGGTTCGGAAATCATAGTGAGGGAGTTAAGTGGCCTGCCAGATCTCCGGATCTTACACCGATGGATTTTTCCTTTGGCCCTATCTAAAAGAAAGAGTTTACTTTGCACCTCTAAATGACGTCGAAGATTTTAAAAATAGAATACGAGTTGAATGTCGCAGATTAAATGTTGAAGTTCTTCAAAGCGTGATAAACAGAGGATAATTATGTTTAGAAGCTAACGGAGGTCACTTCGAACATGTGAAGTAATAAACAATGTTTTTATTTTTTTTCAAATTGTTAATTAGTTTTCTTAAGTATTAGAAGTTTTCTATAGCTAATTGTTATTTATTTTTAATTGTTATTTGAATATTATTATTGAGTATTATTATCATTAATTAACTAAAGATACGGTTTAATTGTTTATTTTTATCAAATATTACATAGTTATTTAAAAACAAAACTTTCTTTAGTTAAAACATCAAACTGTTCCGAAATTATTACTTCTCATCAGTGCCGTATACGATCCTTGATGAAATCCCTCTCTTTCGAGTCGGATTCGCCTAGGTGGTACTAGCTACATTGCTTACAATGTCAAATTTCAGTTGTTTCCATGGCCATCTGTGCTGATTCAGAAATAAAGCCTTTGAATGTAGTTTTATCATATTTTATTAATTTTCTCGAAATTTTTCTGCAGATATAAAATCTCTACAATAATCGGCAAAAAAAGTATAGCATACCATACCATACATCATTTGATAGAGCTTGACAAGCGGTTTACAAATATGCAGAATCGGAAATTGTAGTTCGTTATATGTAAACGTGTAACAGCGCAGGTAAACCACGCCTTGTAGTGAATCAACGCAAGGCATTCGGTACATGTTCACACCACCACTTTGATGACTTCGAGATCCGAGACAAACAAGCATTCTGCTTTAGCCGAGGGAGCCTAAGAAACGTGTAGGAATAAAACGCCACGAGGTTATACGAACACATGGGGTGTTCCATTCATTTCAAAGTTATGGAAGTTACAGTTTTAGTAGCAGTTACTTTAGAGGATCAGCAGTATTTATCACAATTATCTAGAACAACAGGTGTTTCATGCAGCTGTGCTTTTGGAATGTTAGACAAACACAAATTTCATCCATAAAATAAAATTAGTACAGGAATTGCAGTTTAGTTCGACCGATGGTTGAGTGGCCACCTTGGTCACCAGATTTAACTCCTTTAGATTTCTCTGTGGGGGTATTTGAAGGCGGAAGTGTATACCAATGGCGTTAGATAATTTACGACAAAAAATTGTTCAAAAATGTGTAGATTTAACGTCACAAGTTTTTAAGACGTTTGAAATGGAACTGTATCATTGCATAGGGGGCAATGGAAGTCAGTTTGAACACCTAATAAAATCATTTTTGGTATTGAGCCGTTTATTATTAATCTAACTACTCTTTTCATTGAAATGCATCGTATATTTTTGTGTACAATTTTATCAGAGGTTGAGTATAACTTTTACATTTAGTTTATACCTTTAATCGCTCGTATCAGCAGAACACATAGTGATAATCTTGTGAAATTTAGGTGAATAGGAAACACTCAAATATATTTCATATTATTCAATTAATATCAAAGTGTCTTTTCAAATGTTTTCCAGTCGAATAAGATATATATAAGAACAGAACAATCCACCTGAAAATTGAAAGCAATTTGAAAGGAGCTTTCAAGTCAATAAAAAACACGTTCACATTTTAAAAATCCTTTCAAGAATTCAAGCGACGACAAATGAGACGCCGGTAAGTTTTACTTGAATAGTCAGCACGTAGTAAACATACAGAAAACTTTATTATCATGAAACTCTCCTGGAAACGAGATTCTGATATCAATAAGTTTTTTTGTTAAACATGTGAAATAATTATCTTCAGACTTACAAGACGTGACCTAGAAAATAAACTGACGTCTTCCCTGCTTACCATCAACTTAAGTTAACTGCTTGAGTCCCTATTGTTCTCTGTAGGAAAAGTAGGGCACACGACAAAACTTTGGGTTTCCTGTAAAATTATCACGAACTGCTAACTCGTTTTGAAAACTAGCCACGTCAGTATCTTGAAACACGTCAGATAGTATCATACAGCCATTCAAGACTTCAAATTACCGACGGAACAACCCAGGCGCACCAGAACGTTGCGTTAACTTCACCTTTCACAATATCAAACATAAATAACTGACCGAAAATAAAACAAGCCAAATTTGATCCAACGACGCGATGCAAGTAAGTTTCACTAGCCGCAACAAAATATAAAACGAAACTAAAGTGTAAGCTGTAAATTTAATAGTACGCCCGACAATATTTTCACTTCCTACTTTTAGGAACTTGTATCTCGCGTAATTATTGATTTATTCTACATTCCCAAACGGTGGGTTACGTAAGGACCTAAGTATCTTTCCGCTATGAAAGCCCAGATCGTACGGAACATGACACATGGCGTTGGGTTTATTCGTTCCACTAGTCCGGCGTAAATGAAATAGAAATTTTTCTTTTAAGACCGGCTGATTTGAGTTTAACGACTAGGTACTTTCACGCGCGTTGTTTTAGCACATATACGGTGCAATGGTACTGCGGATAAGAGCTTGTAATAACTGTTATTATAAGTTTTACATTGTTCTTTTGCGGTCAAAAAATTGGAACGATGTTCTAACTTTTCATATGTTTATTAACGTATGATGCAAATTCGTATAGCGGTAAAAATTCATTCTCCATTCACGCAAATTATAACGAGTGTAACAGTTGGTCTGGAAAATTTTTACTAGACTTATATAATACACTTCCTAAATATTTGAATTTAATACATTTTTGAAAATATTTGATTGCACCAAAATTGGGAGGTAATATAAAGGAAAAAATAAATAAAATTAAATATTGCATATCTATTTTGACAATTTACTTAATAACAATGGAACAATGCATCCTTATGTATAAAATACACCGTTTTGTTTTTTTGCATAATGAAGGAAATACGGACAAAATGTCTGTAAAATTTTATTGATATGAACTGTAGTTGCATTTCAGATTTATTTACAAAGCCACTTATTCTACACTATGAATGTAATATTTTTTGAGGAATTAAGGTGATAAAACGTATAGTTTTAAATAATAAAAAGAAACTAAAAATTCTTTTTTATTTATAACAAAAATCAAATATATAGGGTGATTCACATAAAACTCCTCAGGCAGTTTCCATATTAATGATGAGAGGTATTCAATTTCTGCAAAGGCCAGAAAAATGACTGGCTCTCCATTTTTCAGTGCAGAAATGCCGCTTGGTCCATAATTAATAATAATAATAATAATAATTTATTTGCCAGAATCAGATACAAATATGTACATATAGCAGGTCAAATACATTATCAGTAAATAAACAAACATAATACAAACATATATATATACACGATATACAAACAAACACATAATATAAATATGCACACACAAACACATAATTTAAATATACACACATAAATGTATGCATAATTTACCTGTCGAGCAAGATAAAACTAAAATAAAATAGTGAATATTTAAAAAGAAAGATCACATGAAACATAATAGATCACAAATATTAATTTTTACATAAAAATTCTGTTATAGAGTAAAAACAGTTTATAAACAAGTACTCTTTCACTTTTTTTTAAATGTCTTCCTCAGGAAGAGCATTATACAAATTGATACAATTATAGTAAGGGGAACGCTTAAAGGCACTTGTGCGATGGAAAGGAATACTGAGGAGTTCACCATGTCTCGTTACATAGTTATGAAATTTTGCTCTCTTTCTAAAATGTTCTATATTAATTTTAGTAAATGTGAGACATTTTAAGATATATATAGACGGAACAGTGGGAATTGATTTATTTATAAATATATCTCTGCAAGTTTCAGTAACTTTCAGATCAAAAATCAATCGGATAATTTTTTTTTTGTCCATAGTTCTGCCCCATGCCATAATATTAAACGATATGTGACTATATGCCATAGAACAATAAATATTAACTAAACCATCTTTATCTACAGTTGATTTCAACTGTAGCATTGCAGAGTACGATTTATTTAATTTGTTATATACATGGTCAACATGGTTAGTCCAGGATAACTTGTGATCCAGTAATGTGCCAAGTAATTTTACTGATTCAGATCTAGTAATATTCTCATAAAGAATAATATCATTTGGAACAGGTCTCTGCAAATGAAAATTTAAAAGCACAGTTTTTTTCTCATTTAGGATGAGTTTGTTTCTTTGGCACCACGTGCTTAGTGACTCAATAGTAATACCAACAAGGTTTTGAAGTTCCTCAGGAGTGTCCGCTGACACGGTAATTGTTGTGTCGTCAGCAAACATTGTCACGTGACAATTTTTCATGTAACAGGGTAAATCATTAACGTATAACATGAACAGTAAAGGATCTAATACGGAACCCTGAGGAACACCAAGCTCAACATCATGTACGTCAGATTTTTCCCCATTTAAGTGTACAACCAAGGATCTATTTTCTATATATGACATTAACCATGAAAGAATATTTCTTCTAATACCAATGCTCTGTAGTTTAAAGCTCAATATTTCTTTGTTGACGGTATCAAAGGCTTTGGAAAGATCAAACATTAGTGAGACCACATACTTGCTCTGGTCCAAGCACTGATATACATGCTCCAGTAGATGACAGGATGCTGTCTCAACCGATTTTCCCGATCCAAAACCATGCTGAGATAACGTCAATAGATGTTTTTTTTTCAACAAAGTTTGAAATCCTGTTATATCCCACTCTTTCTGGTATTTTAGATAAGATGCTCAAAATAGATATTTGGCGATAATTTTCGAGATCAGTGGGGTCGCCTTTCTTTAACAATGGAATAACACTGGCAAGTTTTAAGCATGTTGGAAAAATTCCATTCTCGACTGATTTATTTATCAAATGGACAAAAGGCTCCAAAATATTATTTTCAATACTTTTGATAATTTTAGCTGTTAAACCATCATAATTTTTGTTTTTAAGTTGCAAAATAATATTATGAACCTCTTCTATAGTGACAGTATCAAAGTACATTGAATTTATAACGAATTTGCTTAGAGTGCACGGTAGAGAGAGGCTTTTAATAGATTTAGGTGCAACACTAGAAAAATGGCATCCAAACGTTTTAGCTACTTCTCTTTTGTCACATATGACAGTATCATTAACCTTAAGAAAGAAATATGGATCGAAAAAATTTGTAACCTCAAACAGAAAAAGTAGTTCTGACATTTAATAAATATTAATTATTTTCATTACGTACCTTAATATACGCAAATGTACACCAAAGTATTTAGAAATACTGTTTTATTAGACGAATGAGAGGAAGTACAGCAAATAAAGATAACGAATAACTTGACTGCAATTTTTAACAAATACCAAAAACTAAACAACATCAAAAACGTAAAATGGTTGGTTATATTTATATGATTTAAAAAAATTAACCAATAGACCAATTCAATTTAAATATGGCGCACTTTTTTGAGGAGCGCTTTAACTATTTCTATTCAGCAAATAGAGTAATAATAATTACGATAAAGTGATTACAAAAATAATAAGTTTGCCTTAAAGCTTATATAGCACAAACAGGAAAAATTTTAAGGAAAGAATTCCAGAACACAGAAATCTTAATAATAGAAAAGAAGATTGCACTTATAATATACTAGTTTGTGAAATGAAAAACTGTAACGACTGTTAAATTAATTTGAAAAATATGGCGAATGCGCCAATGTTATTGATACGGATTATGCTACATGTGAATATTAGGTGCTTATTGTAAGTTATAACAAAAATATTTGATACGTTTTCAAGTTCTGAGGGAACAGAAACAAACAATATGTACAAATTAAACTAAGGGACAGTTATTGTGGTACTTTGCCCTTGGCAAAAGTTAACGCGTTGTTCAGTTATGTAATAACTTAATAGATTTCTAATTATTGATTGTGATAAAAAAATTGCTCTATTATGTAAACAAAGTAAAAATATTTAAGAAATTACGCGTTAATATTGATTTAACATATCTGTTGTCGAAAACAAATTCAAAAAGTATTTGTTCTTTGATCTTTAACCTATTAATTCAACAATTGTTTACAATGTTTGCATTCACTGTGTCTAATGATTAATATTTTCTTAACTTACTTTATGTAAACATTTGAAGGAAGAATCTTAACGATGTGTGTTTGAAGGGATCTTGAAGCGAGCAAATACAATTCGGCACCTGTATTGTTGTTTTTATTCAATGTGCTATGGGAAAAAATTAGGTTTTGGCGTGTTTAAATATTTAAGCGTTCCAACTTTGCAAACAAGCGAGTATTTGATGATTGTATGCTGTGCTGAAACCGAAACTAAATGCGGGTAGTTTATTTATGAACAAAAATCGAATATTGCGTTTTTGAAGCATAAGGCTCTAACTATTATGTTCATAATTTCATAATTTGATTGTCAGCGGTTTGGACACTAGATGCAACCATAGACAACTAGGCTGGTGCCGAAGCGGATTTTAAAGGCTAACAAAAATTATTAACAGGCAAGGACCAGCCGGAAAATTTAGTTAAGGTTGTAATTAAAAGAAAAAACAAAAATTAAACACGAGATAAAGTGAAATTGAGGAGTCTAGAATAAAAGGAGTATAAGTGCAATTTTGAAGTTTCTGAGATATTGGCAATCGAAGTTGAATGAAATTTAAAAATTCCTGAAAAAATTTCGGGCATGTTTTTCTTTTTTATTGGTTACCAAATTTGTTAATTTGTTTCGTACTGTGTTTTGTATGTTTCAAAATTAGTAAAAATTCAAGAGAAATTAGAAAATGTACTTGCACCCCTTTTATGCTAAACTTTTTTGTTTCTATAGTACACAATAATAAATCATTACTTAAAAAAACTCGTATATATTTCATTTAAGTGTTAAACTGTGTTATTTAAACATTAAACAAATATTATTTATCCTTAATAATAGGAATACAATATGAAATCTAAGTCATAACAGTCTCCGTCTCTTTTTTCACTTTCCGTTAGTTGAAGATCAACTTCCCGATCTTCAGCAGCTGCATTTATGCTTTTGTTGCCCTGCTTTTTCATGTTACACCTGGTTGTATTGCTTATTTTTTCTTTTTTCTCGTGTTCAATGCTATTATAAAATTTATAATATACTGGAGGAATGTACCCCAAAAGATATTGCAAATTCTTCCACTTGAGTTAGTTTATTTTCAAACCTTCTTGATTTTGCTGTGAAAACGTATTTCGAAAAGAAATGTTAGGCCGATCGGTGACTTTAGCTGGGCAAATATACTGAAGTGAAAATCCAGATCCACTGTTGGCTTATAGTAGAAGCAAAATGACTTTGATGATTTAAAAAAAAAATACTGAGTTTGCCTCCATTTAATTAATAACATGTTTGTCCGTATGCGTTTTAGGATCACTGATAGTTTCGTGCAAATTAGAGAAACTCTAAAAGTTGTCATTAGTCATCTCATGAACAGAAATTTTTTTACAAGATTTCTTCATAATATTTCTCCAGTGTTCTGGTACGAACACTTGAGGAAATTTTCTTTTAACCTTTTCTAAAATTCCGAAATCTTGGTCACACTCCATAAAAGTGTATCCTGGCTCTAGAAATTTATGATAAATTTCTTGAATTCTTGTGGCTTTGACCAGGAACATGAACAATTTTGCTACATTTTTATTTTTACAAAAATAATAAAAGTGTAGTAAAGTAAAAATATACCTACTACGACAGTCCAGTATTCCACTATATCCTATGAAAGAAAATCGATTCATTGCCGCCAATCAAGGTGCACAATGTGCGTTTCCAAATCAATTGAAAATAATGTCCTATAATTTGCGACATACTACGTCTTCAATCGGAAAACGCGAAATAAAATCTGATTGCAATACGCCCACAGCAAGTAGATTTCCAACTGTTGTGCATCACCAGCCGCAGACTAGTTTCGAGCTTGTTAGCTCTCATCAGTGCGACATAGGAAATGCACAACATCACTTCACTGGCCTTCTATAGTCATCAAATTACAGACACGAGGTGTCCGCAACTTGCGCAAGTTTGCGAGAAACTCGGACTAAGTATATATTTAACAAAATATATAAGCCAACACATTATTTTAACCGTTAAAATGTTTACTTTAAAATAGTCTAAATATGTTGATGGTTTATTTTTCATGAAACTGTTTAAAATTGAGAAATACCAAAAAAATTACCTTGAATCACGAATTTTTCAATATTTTTTTATTATTTTAAATTTTTATGTAAATAATGGATTAAGTTTCAATGTCAGAAGTAACTTCAATGTAATATTATTAAAATTCAATGGATTTAATTGAAGAAACTGGCGGAAACCATTCTGAAACCTTTAAATAAATAACAAATTAATTTTAAGTTATGCATATAAACGTGGCAGAATAATTTGCAAAATTGTGAATTCGGAAATTCATATTACTTCAAGATACTTGGAATAGGTGCTTATAAAAGATTCAGTCGAGCTCGTTTTGGAGTAGTACTTATTCAGTCATTTAGTTGTGTGGGAGGCATTGGGGATAGCGTCTTTTAGATGAAGAAGAAGAACAACCACATTAGAAGAATTTTATAGTTTTTTATAATTTTTTTATTTTTATTTAAAAAATGACAAAACAGTATTTTTCTGAAGACGAAGCAAGTCAAAAATATCAATAAATTAATTGTTTTACTTAATAATTATTTATTCAAATTATTTTAGTCAAATATACCTAAAACAGATTACTCATCGTTATACCATTTATTTAGTAAAAAAAAAAGTAAAATATACATTAATAGAAAAAGCACATTGGGCCAGTGAGTCTTATCTCTAGCTTGCAACTTTCAGTCATCTTTCTAAGGTGTTCAACTTTGACTCACATCAGTTGCTTGTAGAAAAATTAAGCTTTTATGGCATAAGAGGTTTATCTCTCAATCTGTTCAATTTCTATCTGAATCATAGACAATAAACTGTTTCTATTAATAACTTTAATTCAGAATCTTTAACAATAAGGCACGGGGTGCCTCAGGGCTCTGTTCTGGGGCCCCTATTGTTTATTTTATACCTGAACGATTTCTTTCATTTTATGTCTCCAATAAAATGACTTGGCTATGCCGATGATACCGCGATTTTGGATTTTAATTCTAACATTAGTAATTTAAAGGGGACAGCATTCTAGCTAGTAATTGGTTTTCTTCCAATAATCTTAAACTTAATGAAGATAAGACTCAGAGGTTCATTTTTTTTTACAAACAACTTAGTAGTAAAAGGTGACAGCATAAAAATTCTTGGCGTTGTCTTGGATGACACCGTCAACTGGTTCAATCACTTGGAGATACTCTCCAATAAGTTGTCAAGCATTATATTTCTATTCCGCAGACTGAAACATGTACTGTGTTTTAGCACCTTAAGAAATTGTTATTTCTTTCCATTCCATTCTCGCATTAGTTACGCAATTCTGCTATGGAGTGACTCAGCTCAACTCATTTCGACTACAAAAAAGAGCAGTTGTCAACCAATTTTCAAAAAACTAGGTATAATGCCAGTTTCCTGGTTGCATATGTACACCACATTCCTTGAAATTCACAAGAACAGATTCCTTTTCGACTAATTCTGATTTTCTCAATAATTATGACACGAGGGCTGCCACTCAACTCAGAAAGCCTAGGCTTAGATAAACAAAATCAATCAAAATTCATTAAATCTCCAACTATATAATCATATTCCTCATGACGTAAAATCTCTTAATTTTAATTCTTTTAAGTACAAAATTAAACTGCATTTTCTAAAGTACTGATTTTATTCCGTTGAGGAATTTTTTACTACCTTATTTTAATTTTATTATATGGACATTTTTTTGTATGGCTTACTATAAAATTTGTCCTCCAACTTGTTTGGGATGCTCTGGTTTTACGTGTGGTAATTCTGCCCCGTCTGTTCTTTTATTTTGTTATTTCCTGATGTTACATTTTTTCTGTTTGTTTTATTTTATTTTATATTGTATGTTGTTTCTATATATTGTGACTTTCTATATACTCATATATTTGTTTATTTGTGGTGCTCTATACCATAATATAATTTTGTGACTTGCCAAAAACAAATTTTTATATTCTTGGTCAAATAAATCTATTCTATTCTATTCAGTACGGTACGGTGCAACTTAAGTTTCCGAATGATTTCCCCCACTTTCTTCATTTAAATTCAGTCAACTTTAATAATATTACTGAAGTAAATTCTGTCATTGAAATATAATCCATTATTTACATATATAATTAAAAGAAAAGTTGAAAATAATAAAGAATATTGATTCGAAGTAATTTTTTTGGTTTTCTCAATTTTAAGTGGTTTGATGAAAAATAAACCATCAACATAGACCATTTTAAAGTAGACATTTCAACGGTTAAAATGAGCCCGAGTAGAATATTTGAATAAGAAAAACACCAATAAATTTTTCCGTGGAAGTTTTTTTTATGGAAATATCTCGGAAACTGCTTGTTTCGCAGATTCCAAAAAATCATGCATATTCAATACAAAAAAGGTATACTTTTACATAATTTCATGTAAATTGAACTATTTTTACGAGAGAAAAAAAATAAAAAACCGAAAAATCGGTTTTCCCCCGTTTTCTCAGAAAATTTGAGGTTATGTTGAAAAATGCCTGACTTGAAAGTTTTAGATTTTTTTATTATCTATTTATTTTTTTTATTTATTTATTATCTACTTTTGTAAAGAACATTTTCCGATAGGTCACGCCGAAAATCACAAAAAACACTTTCAACCCCTAAACAGCAACCCCATTTCACAATTTCGTTTTATCTCGTGTAATTTTTGATTTATCTCTTAATTATAACCTTAACTAAACTTGTCGGCTGGTCCTTGCCTGGTAATATTTTTTTTTCAAAAAGGTATTGGCACCAGCCTAAACTGACATACATTTTTTAAAAACTACTTTTTTGATTTTTGACTTCAGGAGATTTGGAAATATGTAAATTCACAAATTTGCACCATCCCAACCTACATGGTCCGTGTACAAAAAAGTTAAAATCGTAATATTAATCGCGAATTAAGAAGAAAGAACCTTTCAATTATACATTGTGCATTGTGCAATATGGGAGCAAAAACGAAATAATTTCATATTTTTTTTAAGCTCTTTCTTGATATAGCTCACTTTCAAAGGCTAATTTGGTGCTTGTCATAAACAAATATAGACAACTCGTCATAAGCCAAAACAGAACTGCTGCAAAAAATGTCATGTTATTTAATTTAAATCATAATAAATAACAATTTGTTTTTGTGATAAACAAATGTTGTTATTTAAAAGTAATAGTCATGTATATTTGGAAAAACTACGTTACTATGTTCAGATCTTAAATTATTGTAAATCGATAAAATAAGTGTACGCTGTGAGTAATTATATATTCTAAGTTTTTTAAGAGTTATATGTAGTAAATAATAATAAAAGTTGTCGATTCGATTCGTATGTTAATTTTTTGTACCTTTTTGTTCAGGTTTTATTGTAGATTAGCTAGATCTGCGAAATGTTGTGCAAACATCGGTGGTTTAGATGAAGAAGAACAAAAATTGGAAACAAGATTTTATATTAAGAGAATCTTCCCATATTTGGCGAATGCGCTAGGGTTAAATAGAAGATTTATTTTTGCCACAATTGATTGCCTGCAAGTATGGAATTGTTTGATGTCCTTTACAAGCTTAGAAAATCGAAACAAAATTACCAGAACACAAGGGGAATGAAAAGGCAGATGAGTTCCCAGGGAAGACACGCGGCGTCACTAAACGATGTATACAATCATCCATTAATCGTTTGTAAAGTAAATCTCTAGAATGGTGAATGAACAGAAATAGACCCGTTCATTAAGAAACGATCGAGTAAGGGCTACTAAGCCAGAGTGGCCATTAGCTGTGGCGCTGAGCATATATCTTTATTTACCAGTTTGTTTTCTTTAAGAAACTGATCAGATATATTTTTTTTGCAATACTTTATGACCGATAAGACCTTGAACACATGGAATGAGACTTTGTCTGTCATATTGTTGGCTTATAATTTGCAATATCAATTTTCACGAACAAAATTCGTGGATATAGTAATTATAATTGGACTTTAACTCGCTCCAACAATGCAAATTTCTACTTGTATACCTTTACATTCATGTGAGAACACATTCATATATTAATGGAAATTTTAATGGATACAATATGTATTGAAAATATGTTAAGGGGTTTTTATAAAAACGTGTTTTTTTTTATAAAGGTATTTAAATTCTTAGTCTTAAAATTACTGCCTATCCCTTTGTGCAATCGAATTATATAGATGACAGCGTCATCTATTAAAGAAAAATATACCACAGACGTAGTTGGTGCTTAGTCTTCCGTTCGTCCCAATACGGCTGCACAATTAAGATTAAAACTACAATTTAATGGGGAGGCCCCAAGTAGTGGGGTCGATCTGGCGTTAAAGACGGCTTGAAACGGACTCTCTTTTTTCGATTTTTTTTGTGATGTCATGAAGTTGGACCTTCTCTATTATCCGGAAAATTTTTCGGTCGAAGTTTTCCCCAGGAGGGGGGGGATTTACATGTAAAAATAGGGAAAATCAGTTTTTCGGATATAACTCTCTTAGTTTGATTCGGATCGAAAAAGTGTATAGGAATAAAATGAAGTGCTCGCGAATGCGCGTAAAGTGAATTTTGACTCGTCGATATCAGCCCAGCGGTTCCCGAGATATTGCTATTTGAAAATACGGATTTGTATACGGATTTTTCGCTGTGGCGGGAACGTACCGAGAGCCGTTTTCGCGTGTTTTTTGTGGAAGAAAGTGAGTTGGCGACTTTTTTCTCTTGCTCCGATAGACACTGAGGACCTAAATACTGTGTCTAAATTTCAAGTCGCTAGGTTGATTAAGGAGAGAGGGGGAAGGGTAAACGTAAATGAAATAAAACTGCTGTAACTTCCTCATTTTTTTCCGCCTATCGCGCAGCAAATGTGAAATTATGTACTAATGTGCCTACTTTGAGTTCCGGTCATGTATTTTCAATTTTTACCTAAATAAACAAATGGTTGCGAAATAACCAATTTATTGTTATTATTTTTAGAAAAAGTAATTTTTCGCCAGGAAGAAGGGGTGAGGGAGGTTTTTTCGCCATCGAATGTGGAATTTTTTTCTCTTTGATTTGAGCCTGACCGGATTGCGATCGGATGATTACGAGGGGAGAGGGGGGGCGCAAATTTTTTGCCCTGTAGAAGAGCAAGGAAAAAGGTAACGGACTTCGGGCAGGGCTCATTCTCAAGGGCAATCAATTCTCTTTCAAGATTCTTTTACCTCGAAGCTCTAACTTCATTAGGGCCTACACGCGCGCCTTGATATATTTATATATGGTAGAGGTGGCTATAACTGTTGTGTTGTCCGCGTAAATGGAGTAGGTTAGTCCGTGGGGGCTGATATATCGTTGATATAGAGGGTGAAGAGGATAGAACCAAGGGCTGAGCCTTGGGAATTGAGGGGTGAGCATTCCCCGTTGACTGCCACTTAGAAATGGCGATTTGAAAGGCATGACTGTATTGTTTTCACAATACGACTCGGAATTTTCGCAAGAAGAAGTTTATCAGTAGTCCGGGGTACCAGACTTTATCAAATCCCTTCTCGAGGTCCAGTGACACTATGTCCGTGTTTTGGCCCCGATTGGCATTTGTGGTGGCTATTTCAGTGAGTCTGAGAAGCTGTTGGGAGGTGGAGTGTTGGGATCGGAAACCATACTGGAAGCCGCAGGTGAATTTGGTGTCATCTACGGCCTCCAGCAAATGGGAAAGAAGGATGGAATCTAGGAGCTTTCCTGCTGGGAGCAGACCGATAGGTCTGTAGTTTTCGGGTAACTTTTTTGATTTTCCTGGTTTGTGGATCGGTATAATTTTGGCAGTTTTCCATGGATTGGGATAATATGTATGTTGCATTATTGTATTAAAGAGTTTTATTTGGAAGATGACGTAGGACGAAAGGGAGACTATTATCAGTTCTTGGAGCTTCCTTGGGGTTTATATTTTTGATATGTTTGAGAATGTCGGTGGGATTGATGGGTATGGGTTTATCGGTTGAGGGGATATTTGTGTTTAGTAATTCTTTGTAGTGTTTTTGTGCTTTTCCCTGAAGGGAATTGTTTATGGGATTGGTGGAGAATTGCTGGATGTATTGTTGGGAAAAGGAGTTCAGCTTCACATTATCAGTGATAGAATAACCAGTGGTGGAATTTGGGGTTTTTTGTTTGAATTTACGGGGTAGAAAATGGGGATCATCGATGTGGGATTCTATTCTATCATTCGTCAGTCAGTCTGCGTGGTTGGATCTTTGTTTTTTCAGTGATTTCCTTCTTTAGTCTGTTAATTTGAGTTTTCAATGTTGGGTATCTCGTATTTTGGTATTGTCCTCGTACTTGGTTTTTGTCTATGATTAGTCTTATTATGGCTGGTAGTAGCTGGTTATTGTAAGTGTATCGTATCTTGTTTATCTGTGCCATTTGTAGCGCCTCGACGATTTCTTGGGTTTTTTGTGGCTTGATCTATTTCTTCTTTGTTATTGCAAGGGGGGTTCAAAGTGATTTTGGATGATAGGTGGTCAATGAAAGTTTTCCAATTATGGTTTTTTTCTTTGGGTCTGATTTTTTGTTGCTCATGCTTTATGTACAAATACTATAACAATGACTAATTTTCCATCCGTCTCGGCACAGCTGGTGTAAAATGAAGATTAATTAACTGATGCATTAATTAAACAATTTGTATCTTTTTTGTGTTGGACTTTTATTAAATTTTTTTTTAAGAAATCGACTTCTTATTTAAAGGTGCATCTATGGTTAAAAATTTTCGGGTAAGTTGCGTTACACCCTGTAAAAACCCAAAAAACTTCCACAACCCTAAAACTGTCAATAATTTTTTTTAATACACATTTCGACCGTTTGAGCCCAACTATATAGTTTACAATGAGGTGATGAGAAGAAACCTGTCCATCGCACAAGCCGATCTCCACGACTCTTGTAACACAAAAATACAAACGTCCCACTTTCCAATAATTATGCTTCATTGTTTGGCAAACATGGCTTTGAAGTAAACATCCGTAAGGTAGCGGTAATCGATAGGTTCTACGTCAATCTCAAGCTGCGAACGTAATAATTATTGTTGTCATTAACAAAGGTCGACAAGATGTGATAAGAGTTTTTCAAATAAGCTTGTAT
Source organism: Leptura quadrifasciata (assembly GCA_963675555.1). Taxonomy (NCBI): domain Eukaryota; kingdom Metazoa; phylum Arthropoda; class Insecta; order Coleoptera; family Cerambycidae; genus Leptura; species Leptura quadrifasciata. The sequence goes on from OY776675.1 coordinate 159,775,953, forward strand.
AAATTCGTTTTCAAGAAAGGCTGCAACTACCGCATTTAAATCATTAAAATTTGTACTGCGTGATGTGGGATCGAGGTTATTTGTTGCGTACACTAGTTTATAAGGTCGTCTTCCATATACGCGATATGGAAGTTAAATATTTCTGTATTCTATATTAGTCGAACATGCTTACCAAATTTATACATCAGAAACAGAGGGTATTAGGGGTGTAATATCGGCTATTCTGAAATCGCCTCAGGATTCTGTACTCCTCACTTAGCGTATGACCAGTCATTCATTAAACTTGTATACATTTTTTAAAAAATTTTAAAAGCTAGAGCATGAATAAGATTGCGGATGAACGATTGAAATCTTACCATCTTGGTTGGCATCATGCAGAAAAAATAGGTGGCTTTATAAGAAGCTCTTCTAGTAGCTACTGTTAGAAAAAATTAGAAAAACTATACAAGCTATCTCATTAAAAAACAGCTTCGTTACAGAACCCAAAAAAGTGATTTCTGAAAATGTGTCCGTCGTCTGCCATCAGTCAGTGATGCATCTAGAGCATATACCCTTAAATCGACCAGACAAGCTTAAATGTGAGGGGGAAACCCCTTAAAAACCAACAAAAAGATAATAAATAATTTGACGCCCCTATATCCATCCCACAACAGTTGTTGTGCCACTCAGTACACAAAATTATGTCCTGTGAATACTTAAAAATATCTAATATAAAACACGTTGCACATTATTTACACGATTAATCACTTCCCAGAACAGCAGTGGAACATTATAAACAAATTCCTGGAACATTATGTGCCAAGAAAACGAAATACAATGCAGATCGGTGCCCGGTAGAAATACAAACGGTTAACTAATCTTCTCAGGTAGTAATATAAAATATCAAAAATAGTAACGTGATGGCTGGGTAAGTGTCCAAATGGTTATTCATTTATTACGTAGTGGTCGACTGGATTGTTAATTGTAAAATTACTTCACTAATCTAAGTATCATTTTATTAATTATCATACACGAACATGTATTTGTCAAGGGCGAATGCGCTTTTAACTTGGTCTGCAAAATCTAACAAATTGGAGAAAAAATACAGAGGGTCACTAAAAAAGGTCCGCTGAAACCGTTTTCGTTGTCCAAATTGGCGCATCTCGACCAATATTCCTCCTCCCGAAGGGTATTTAATTGCTTATGTACCAGAGTCTCCCCCTCTGTTAATCGTATTTCCTATTGGGTTGTAATTAATGGTAGGAGCTACTGATAGTAGTGTTATATCATAATTGCGGTGTTCTAGATTTTGCGGAGCAATTGAAACTGCAGAACATCATAATATTACCAAAAATACTGTATATATTTTGTACTTATTAGTAAGATCCTTCAATTGTATTTATGTGGGAGGCTCCAAAGAGTTACAATCGTAATGTCGACTTTTGTAGCGTTGTAGCAGTGTGCCCCAAGGATGTGTACTTGGGCCGATCTTATTCCTAACGTACGTAAATGATATGATAACCAGTGATGTATACGAAATATGGCGCCAAAGGACTTACTACCGGCGTTGGTAATTTTATAGCGTTTTTTTAAACGAACTAAAGATCAGTTGATAAACGGAGGATTTTCCGTCACCCAGTTGCGGAAGTTCTGTTTGTTAACTTATCTGGAAAGATGATTTGGGTTTTTAGCAAATAGCCCTTCAAAACGTTCGCAAAAATCAACGCTTGATCCAAAATCTTGAACATAAGTTTTTGTACGACATGAATTTTGTAGGTATGAAATTGTAAGTCTTTAAGAGTGCGGCGATAACTACGGCTCGAAATATTGGGAGTTAATAAGTTTTGCAGATCGTTTAGACTTCGTAGCACAGCTGCTCTTTCAGCATTTTCAAGTGTGCGTACAGAACGAGTTCTTCTTTTTGTTTTTTATCTGGCACATGAAGCAGTAGGTACTGCGAAACTTGCGTACCCACTTTTCAGTTATTTTTTGGTAAAAAGCCGAAAACCATTCAGGGACCTTAACTAGAACGTACCTACAATTTACGGTGCACTTTGTCACTTGAGGAAATAACTTGACACAGATACCAATCTTCCAAATACCTACTTGGAGAGGGGGATTGTTCGAAAACGTACAAATTAACCCCTAATTCACTAAGGGGTAATTTTGCTGAGAAAGTTTTTAAGGTTTACACTTTGATAATACAGTACTGTATACGGACTAATACTGTAAATATAACAGAACTGAACGTGAAAATCTCGTATCAGTATGGCCGACTTGCCGTGTACATCCTAAATATATGACGTCTTTCACTAGCCAAATAAAACATCTCTCATCATCGACAGACTTGAACACCAAACGAATTTACAAGTAATTGTCTGGTCGATAGCTGTGTTGGTTAAGGCGCCAGGTAGCAATCGCGATTAATACATGGGTATCGCGCCACCGGGTTCGAATCCTGGCTCGGGCACTATCGGAGGAAATGGCTGTATGTCTGCGTTTTTTCAATGTGTAACCCCCTTCCGTACAAACCTCTGGCTTCTGGAATTGGGGGTTGTCTAATTTCTGTGGTGTTTATTTATTTAATTAGCTTAACTTTTCACTTTATTTCACGATAGTAAAATACTTGCAATTCGTCTTTTATCGCGGGGCCGACCCCATCAGTCTAACCGGACCCCTATTCCAACGGAAACCTCGTCTAGCGCGTTCTCTCTTTCAACAAAACGACCTTAAAATATCCAAACCAATTAGGGCCTCGGATTCAAAAATGCACCGATTATAACTTTAGAGTAAAATATAAATGGATCGCACACTATAGGCTTTGTTTGAACGGATTTATATATGACATTTTACTAGTATTTTGCTAAATTACGCATCGTTACAAAGCATGGTGGCTTGATTTGAATTTATCTCATTATATTACGACATGAATTAACTTTGAAAATGGACGCTTCATTCAACCGTATTCATTATATTGTGATGTAAATTGTGCTCGGCAAATAAAATGACATTTGATTTTTTTTAAATATCCAGCAGAACATATTCTAATAACTACTAATAAGTGATAAAATAACTATTTACAATAATTACTTTAGACATTAGAAAACAATAGATCTTTACCGGTATGTCATCCGTTATTAATGGGTGCTTTGTATTTAAATAATTCAACAAATAATGACTTGCAATTTTCCAGTCTGCCTATATAATTTGTGTATAAACTGTAAAAATAAAAAAGAAACAACACTCCTTAATTTTAATCTTTGTTTTGATACTTATTTTTTTTACTGCTACTGTTAATAATATTGGTTCGATAAAAAGTGAAGGTTAACTGTCCATAAAAATATGTGATCAAGTCGCATTCAGAGCGCGTAAACATTGTTTAAAAAAATGTAACTATTTTCATCGTTCGGAAGGCATGTAAACTGGGCAAAAAAAATCTTTTTTTAGTAAAGAATTAAAAATTTTATTTTCTTCTTTTACCTAAAAAAAGACATGGCACATTTATTTACTTAATTTTTTTATACAGTATATAATTTTTACCTAAACAGGAAAACTCTCTTAGTGATATATAATAGCGTCGCGGAATCCATAATTAGATATGGCATTAGAATTTGAGGCTCTGCGTATAATACAGTCCTGCAGCCTCTTCAAGTAACACAAAATTATACAGGGTGTCTCACCGGGAACTGAATCGATCGATATAGAGAAAAGTACGCATCAGAAAATTTTGAAAGTTTATATGATTACTATATGTCGGTGTGGCCAATCCAACTAAAATAATAACAAGCAGCTGGCACTTCCGCTTATACCGGAAGTCGATACCAACTTGCTTATTTCAAATGGAACACCCTATGTATTTTAGGGTTTTCGAAAATAGCATAAAATTCTGAGTCGAAAATATGTAGCATATCCTATACCTAAACCTATCCGTTTCAGAGATATTTGACATTTTATAGAAAAGAGCTACCAATAAGGAACTAATCCGAAGGTGCGAAAAATGTGTCGAGGTTCGAGGGCGGAATTTTGAGTAATTATTAAATTAAAATGAAATCATATTTTAAATTGATCTTATCTCTGCTATTTTGGTTCATGCCATATCTTCAATTCGATTAATACGCATGTTACAGTGTTAGTGTTATTTTGCGTTTTTGTGGATATCGAGTAGCAAATGTGCTACAAATTCTTGATATTACTTTATCACATTCTCCATAAATAATAAACAAATTTAAAAAGTCTTCGTGGGTGTAATTTAAACGTGGTGGCATTTTTTGGCATAAGATAATGACTGATTGTTTCTAATCATGGCTATTTTGATGAAATGATTACAACAATTCATGAATTTCTAATAAAATCGCAAATATTTCAAAAAGTTGTAACTTTAACCCCCACAATGCTAATATCAGAAAAAAGGGAATTAAATTTTACACAACTTGACGTAAAAAAATACAGGGTGTTCCATTTGACCTAAACAAGTTTTCGCGGTTTGAAGTTGACAAAATGTAACGCGAAAAACGGAACACTTGGTATGATATTATTGAATTTATTTCAGTTGTAGAACGTAGTTCTTATGTTCTTTTTACGTGACAAGAAGCAAATGAGGATCTTTTACACGAAGAAAGTTATAACGGTTCTTGGAAAACGTTGCACCTGTCAAATTTTCTATAAAATGTCAAATATCTCTGAAACGGCTAGGTTTAGGTATAGGATATGCTACATATTTTCGACTCAGAGTTTTATGCTCTTTTCGAAAACCCTAAAATATATAGGGTGTTCCATTTGAAATAAGCAAGTTGGTATCGACTTCCGGCATAAGCAGAAGTGCCAGCTGCTGGTAATTATTTTAGTTGGATTGGCCACACCGACATTAGTAATTATTTAAATTTTCAAAATTTTCTAATGCGTACTTTTCTCTATATCGATCGATTCCGTTCCCGGTAAGATACCCTGTATATTAAGGACAATTTTCAACATGAGAAGTAGAGATAGCTGCAGAAATATATTTGTAGAAAACGAATTACTAAATGTGAGAGGTCTATTATATGCAACGCGGCTGTAATTTATACCCACAACAAGAAACATACGTTCGGTTCGACCCTAAGTCACCAATACGAAACAAGAAATAAAACTAAAAAGGCATACCAAACTAAAAAATATAGCAAAACAGTATGTCAAAAACAAATTATATACAATTGAAGCAAGCTATACAACCAACTACCTGAACAAATAAAAGCTCATGTCAAAAAGAAATTCGAAAGAGGATCCAAAAAGTATCTAATAAAAAATTATACCACATGTCTCTAATTCTTGGTCTAATAAAAGAACCCAAGGAACACCAAATGGTTAAATAAACGTTTTTCGCAATGTATATTCAACGTTCGAATGTCCGCGCCAAAAACGTATATAATGTGTTACTCCAAAAACTTTAGGATAAATTCATATATGATATAAGTATAAAAATCGTTTATGAAATAAACGCTTTTCATAGACGTTGATTAAATATACGATAACGAAATTTAAACTATAATTTCATATAATAAACGTTTATTAAACCATCATGTGTTGCTTGGGAAGTTGTTTCCTCTAAAACCAATCAAACCGTCAATAATGCGTACACATAGCAACCCCAAAACTATGTAAAATTCAAACATATTGGTCTAATTCTTCTTATTGTTTCCTATATTCGTTTTATTGTAAAGCGAAAATTCTTTTAAAATACAACATCGATTGTTTTATAAAAAACTAAGATGATCGTTTAATAAATTATTATTTTTAAGTGTTGTGGATTTCAGTAATGGGTTCTAAGTAGTAGATAATCCTATATTATAATTAAGATTAAAAAGATAGCGTTTTTAAAATTAGTTTTATAGCTTTCATGCCGATGATATTGACTGACTTACTTTTATCTTTTATAAAATTTAATTGTCAAATTATACATGTAAATTACCAACGCCGAGTCTAAAACTGGCTACTAGACAAACAAACAAGGTTCAGAGTTATTTCCAGTCCGTATTAAAATGATAAAAGTGTCATTTACATTATTAATATTAAACAATGTAACGTGGTGGCCGTTTCAATATTTGCTTGAGAAATATTTAGAGGACAACTCTGAGTGCTTGTCATCCATCGGTTTTGGGATATTCTAAAATTAACACTCATAGCCGAGATCAAACTGCGTAGTTCGACTATATGTTAAAGTTAATTCATGGTTTACTTACATTTTTATATATTGTGGTCGGGCCATGACGTACGCAACTGTGTTTTTAGGATGTTCCTTGCCATATTGATTCTCATTTACATTAACATGCCTGTCGAAAAGTTGACGTGAAACGTTGTTATGTTGAATAATACTTCTCGAAGAGTATGGAACATAAAGAAAAATGTAGCCAAAAGTTGACGTTCTTTATATATTATTAGTAAGTGTAAATTTATTCGATTTAACGATTTATTCAGTTGCGTATTATGTAATATTTCTATAAAATATTGTAGAAATATATTGGACAAACGAAATATTCAATTATAACTAGATTTAAGGAGCTCCTCAACTATGGAAGAACTGTCGTTAAGGTGGGCGGTGCCGTGGAAGTAATTCGAACTTACTAGCACCAATGAATTCAGTTTTAGTCTCAGAATCTAGTATATTTAGCACATCTGGAAAAACTGTGCTAGAAGAGATCTATGTAATAGTTCATAATATAGAAAACCTCACTCTGGATACCTTCCATAACTTTTTCAATGGTAGGTTCATGATTTTCATAACTAGGACTCCATAGTATTGTAGCATATTCAAGTCTTGACTTTAAAAGTAAAGAGTAGCATTAATTTTTGTCAAATTGTTTATAATTACAGATAATGTAGCCCAAATTTTTGAAGTAAATTTAATAATTTGAGTAATATGGCTAAGAAAAGACTTTGGGCCGAGTGGAAGAGATTTTTGAAATGACAGCTTCTCAACTCTATTTGTAATTGTATAGACAAATTTTATTGTATTCTGAGCACGAGAGCATGCCTTCAAGTTACATTTCGAGATATTTAGCTGATAATTATTTACACTGTTTAGGTTCATATAAGATCATACTTTGCAAATTAGCGCATGTTATCTTCTGTATTAGATGTGTAAATTTTCAAGTCATTAGCATAAAGCGAGGCATATAGTAACATTCTGCAATGTAAGCCAATGATAATGCCATTTATAACTATATTAATTAGCAAAGGGTCAAGTACAGAACCTTGCGGAATACCTGATATTGCTGAAATAACATTAGACCAAAATCCACATAATTCTTATTTTGTTTTTGATGTATCAGTGATGTCCAGAGAAGGATGATAATCGTCCTCAGAATAAACAGTCAGTAGAATTACTTATAGTTCAAGTAGGAATATCCCGAGACATAAAAAACTCAACAAAACCTTATGACCTCATTTGTAGTGCTGTTAGAAAATTGACTCGCTTACCTTTATAGGTTTTTAATGTGCCTCGGGAATGTATAATGTCAGGATTGGCGCTATGGCCCGCGGCGAAAAGTTTTTGTTGCGTTTTTTATTTACCATGATCTATTTACTTCAACTAGCGCCATCTCCCGCGGCGATAATAATTGTGTCGTAAAGTTTTTGTTACATTTTTTATGTATCGGGAACTTATTACTTGAACTATACCTCCACTTAATTTATTTATTTATTTATTTATTTATTTATTTCTATAACATATTCAATGGGTATAAACCCAAATTACAGGATAAGTATAAATCAGCAACTGTAAAGTAATACAATGAGGTATAAAATACATGGTGAATATATACATAACAAAATTAAATAGATAGCATAAACAGAATAATAAGACGCGAATAAACAAGTGTGTTTAACACAACAAATGAAAGAGCGACACGAAAGGAATTATCTAATCTAATGACAAATTGAAAGAGAGGAAAATAAATATAACAGAAAATTTTAAAAGAAATAAAGTGGTTATATAAATAATCGTTTAATATATTTTACATTACAGTAAAGTATATCAAGCTGGAACTCAATATCCGAGTAGTTTCGTACATCTGATACAATGGAGAGCATTTATACATGTTTGTTCTGTAGGTGTGCATGTAAAACAGCTGGTTGCTTCTAGCATTAGTTCTAGGGGCATGAAAATCAAGTTGTGAAACTATAAAGTCGCAGTCCAATTTATTATGAATTACTTTGTATAATATGATGACCGAGTGCATAATTCGCCTTCTAATTAAACTACTCATTTGAAAGGGCTCATAAAATACTTCTTGTAGAGTGCCTCTGAGTGGATAAGAACTATCTAGGACGTACGTGGTTGACTTAAAAAAACGGCGTTGAACTTTCTCGATGGAGGCGACGTGAACAAAGTATATTGGACTCCATACCACCGATGTATATTCAAGCTACAAATGTTATAAACAACAGGGCAATATGTGAAAAGATTTAAAATCTTTCATATTACGAATTATAAAACCGAGACTTCTATGCAGCAGCTACAGTGTTACCAATGTGATAATTAAAGGAAAGTTTGGAGTCAAAAGTAACACCAAGGTCGATTATTAAGTCTGACCGACTAAGGATGGAACCATCAGGGGCATAACCATGTATGTGCAGGTCTTTTTTAGACAGTACGACATTACATTTCATTTATTGATGTTGGGAGGGATGTGATTATCAATACACCAGAAGTTTATTAAATTCAAATTTCTTTGCAACCTAGCACAATCGTGGAACGAATCTATCTCACAAAATATCTTTAAATCATCTGTATATAGCAGAAATCTTACTTCCAATTTGGTGGCAATGTCATTAATAAATATCACAAACAAAAGAGGCCCGAAAATCTAACCCTGGGGAACCCCCTTTATCTGGGCAAAATCAACGGAGTGATGGCCATGGCATTGAACAAACTGGCTACCGGCCAAGCAGGACCTAAGCATGGCAGTTAGGCCACCACTGAGACCGATATTCTCCAGTTTGCTCAATAGTAATCCATGGTCAAGTCTGTCAAATGCTTTGGATAAGTCAGTATAGATAACACCTACCTGATTTCTTCAATCAAGGATTTCGTTGATAAATTGTGTCTTGCATATTAAATTAGTGACAGTGGAGCGTCCATCGATAAAACCGTGCTGTTCAGGTAAAATAATATTTTTCAGATGACCTGACATGAAAGTATGAATTAACATTTCAAAGACTTTGGAGAAATTGCACAAGATAGCAATTGGTCTGTGATTAGCGATTTCATTCTTTGGACCCTTCTATAAAGAGGAGATATTCTGGAAATTTTACAGATGTTGGGAAAGGTACAGGAATGCAGAATTAAATTAAATATTATACACAGCGGTTGTGAGAAAATGATATAGCAGTCCCTAATTAGAAACACTGGTATAAGGTTAGACCCACTGGTCATTTTAGGCTTAATTCGTCTTATAGATTCCCGTACTCCTTCAGTGGTGATATTTTCGATGTGAAGTAGAAATCGGCAAAACTGTTTACAATTGATTGGGGATCATCTAAATGACGTTCGTTATAAGTCACTGATGTTGGAAAAGACCAGAAATTTTTTGGCTCAGTTTTAATATCTGATTCGTATCTGACTCTATTTTGGCGACATATCTTTTATAAGCAACATTTGCTTTAGTTTTTACCGTTGATCTTAAGGCTTTGAACTTGTTGTAATCGTTGTCAGAATGTGACGATCGATATATTTTCCAGGCTCGCTTTTTTTGTCTAACATGCAATATCAAATCACTATCAAACCACTGTGGATAACTTTTATTAGCAGGAATTTTTTTTGGCACTTGCTTTTAAAAAAATGAGTTTAACGTGTCATAAAACTCACAGACTGCTGCATTGCATTCATATGCAAAGTTAAAGGCATCCAATCAACCACGGCCAGTTCTTGATATAACGCCGGGAAGTTTGCTTTTTAAAATTAAAGCCTTCGTTGCTTCTCTGCGGAAATATGTTTCTTTTGCTAAATGTGATTTCAACAATTAGAGCAGGATGGTGTTGATCCTCAGAAATTAATACGTCGAGTGATTTAAAAACGTTGCACATACAGTTGGAAATAACCAGATCAAGGAGCTTATTAATGATTACTAAGTACTTAGTCTCTCTTACCGTCAGTTACTGATTAAATATTTCTGTCGAAGTTTCTGTTTTCCGTGAAAATTAATCTGATAACGAACATTTCTACGTGATTCGACCAAGCCGAGGCTACGAAAACGAATTTTTCTGTCTTCCAAGGTCATTCACTTCGTAAACTCACCTCGCCAATCTCAAGTAGGTGCGCGTTTTTTTACAATTCAATCAGGCTATAGTGAATGACTAGCAAAATGAACAGTTACCTATAAAAGTTATTGACTTGTCTGCTTCGATTATTCGAGAGCGATGAAGAGAATACAGTGACGTTGTCACGGATAATAAACACACATTTTTACAATAGTCTATCGATAAAATTAATGGAAACTAAAGGGGACATAGTTCGTTGCCCCTCTAGAAATAAAACACGAAATTCGGGAAAGATCTTCCTTTGTATGGTTTTAATCGTGTATATTTATCCAGATATTTATAGTTTCTTTATGCACGATGACAAAGTGGTGTGGTTAATGCTTTGTGGCCGTTTATAGAATTTAAAATTCATGGAAAGGGGGCTTAAGTGATAGGATACTATTTTAAGTACTTACTGGAAGGTTTATGTACGGTCGTCTTCTAGTGTACAGTCTCTAAAAATATTCGTTATTCGTCTTAAGGTCCATTCAAGACAATTTTAGAACCGACATTATCACGTCGATAAAATTTAATTTCTTATTATTGTTAGCTTAACATTTTTATGGCATAACGGATATAATAAACTGACGGTTCCATAACTAATATTTGCATTTCGGTTAACAATGAGGCGAAGGGGGTCTAAAGACAAATTTGTCCTGGGATTCCCTTCAATTTTGGATCCAGTATTGTTATCAGACACTTTTACGTTCAACAAGCTTCAAGTTATCCATTTGTATATGTACGCGGGCGATATTCAGGATAAACTGAAAAGTTCTCGCGAAATTGCAATTGATTGTATTGGTCTGTAATTCTCAGCATTATATTTTTGTTTTTTTTATAAACAGGATACAAAGGTTGTTATTTTCATACATCAGGAAGTATAGTTCAAGTAGGAATAAACTGAGACAGAAAACATGTAACAAAAACTTTACGACATTATTATTATCGCCGCGGGCCATGGCGTTAAGTTGAAGTAAATAGATCACAGTAAATGAAAAAGCAATAAAAACTTTACAACATCATTATATCGCCGCGGGCCATGGCGCCAAGCCTGACATCAAATAACGACCCGAGACCCGACGCACATTAAAAACCTACATAGGTAAGCGAGTCAATTTGCGAACAGCACTAAAAAAGAGTACCGGTATTTTAATGAGGTCATAAAGTTTTTGTTGAGTTTCTAATGTCTCAGGATTTTCCTACTTGAACTATACCTGCCAAATAAATTAACAATATTTTAAGGATTTGCATGTTGAATATATTATATGTAATATTAGCAGGAATTGAGCTACAACTTCTTTTATACCATTTACATACGACCAACATTGTTTTAATCATTTTCTGTTACTTTGAACATTCAGTAAACAAATAATTTTCATTTGATTGATTTAGGCCCTATTTTATATTCCCTCTTCTATTCCTAACTGTATTATAATCTTATTTCTTTGTTTGTTTATAATTTCTCCTGAGAGTATTTTTTATTTATTGACTTATATCTTTTACGAAATCTCTCATCTTTCTTAAAATATCAAATTCACAACAACTAACATGAAACAAAAATACGAGGTTACAAGAAAAATCAGATACATTTAATTCGGGGTTTTCTCATATTTCTAATTTAGGATAGCTTCTCTATAGTAATATTTAATATACATATCAAATTCAAGCAAAATCAGTTCCAAAGTTGAAAACTGAGGTAAATTCAACCATACAGGACACACACAGGAAGCGTAAAATAGTATGGGTTAAAAGAAAATGATGTGGTGATCGAGATGCTTAAATTATCTGTTTGAATTGTACACACAAAACTAGAAAAAAATCTGCTTCTAATACAGAAGCTGATAAGTTCATCTTAGACTCTTAGACAGTTAAAAAAGAAGAAAGTTACTAGTACTCTGCCTATCAACTATATCATTAACCTAGTTACTAACATTACTCATAATTGTAGATTTTTTATTTTGTGGGGTGTTTGAGCATTTACTCGAAATGATAGAAACTGGACTTCTCTGATTTTACATGCTTACTTTTCATTTAATGCAACTAGCTATAGTAAATACGGCCAAAATTTAAACTGGTCAGTTTTAAAGCACAGGACCGTGCGCACTGAACTTGATATTTTGTCCTATTTATTTGGCAATGGTATCGAGATTCGAACGGTAGTTGAAACTGTGCAGGCGAGTCCGAGACTGGCAATGTAATCAGCCTGAATGAACCATCTACGACTGAACTGGTTTAAAGGTAATAAAACGGACAGGCCTATTAGCACAAAAAAAACTCGTAAATCGTTTCTTTATCAGTCAACGTGGAAGTCTAACAACGTGCTGTCTATGTGCCAGTGCAGTGCATAAATACCTATTATAATATCAAGTGTAGGAGTTTAGTTAGTTACTGTTCATATTTATAAATATTTACTACTGTATAAAAGGTAAAATATTTTAATTATTTACTAATTTACCATGGCTTTCTGGAGACCATTTGAAACAGAGGATTATATAATAACGCCCGAAAATCCCGAAATAATTGAACCGGTTATTGTCGAAAAAACCGAAATAAATGTAGAGTTTAAAACCAAGATTTACACGTACAAAGTCAACGTATTATTTTAAATATACATGAATGTTTGAAAAGCGAAAATCCTGAACAATGTGAGAAAGAAATAATACGACGTATTAAAGGATTAACTAAAATATCAAAATTTATCGTATAATTCAAGAAGGCGATGTTATAGATCACAGCGCAAAGTGGAAACGGAAAAATACGAAATTAAAAAATATTGATGATGCCACTAGAGATGTAATACGGCGTATAATTTATAGTATGTATGAAGAAAATATAGTTTCTACGTTAAAAATGATTGAAAAAAAATTGAGCGATTATCCTGATTATAATAATTATAGGTCTTATACACTATGAAATGTCTTATTAGAATGCGGTTTTAAACATAAAAAAATTGACAATCGTATGGTAATTATGGAATCGCGATGTAGAGTTTCACTTCGAGTAGATTATTTGGAAAAAATTAGAGAATATCGTAAACTAAACAGGCATATAGTGTATCTAGACGAGACGTGGTTTGACACGCATGGTGTTGTTCAGTATGGTTGGGTAGATAATTCGCAGAATTGTGTTTTAAATACTCCGTGTTCTAGAGGAAAACGCGTTATCATACTTCATGCGGGAAGTGAAAATGGGTTTGTACCCAATGCGTTGCTCTTGTCGGCCAAAAAAATATCGCAGTCTCCTGCAGACTATCACGAAAACATGACAGCTGATCTATTCGAAAAATGGTTTTCTCAACAGCTTCTACCAAATATTCCGCCAAATTCGGTAATTGTATTAGATAATGCTTCTTATCACTCGCGTATATTAAATAAAATATCAAATAACAGCACAAAAAAGGAAGACATTTTAAAATTCATGAGAAAAAAAATGGAAATTCCTGTAAAAGTTCCAATAAAACGCGAATTACTGAAAAGAATAAAAGAACAGAATTTCAAAAAGGAATATGTTATTGATAACTTATCCAATATACACGGTCATACACTTTTGCGGTTACCTCCATACTATTGCATATTTAATCCTATTGAGATGGTTTGGGGAACACTAAAAGTACGTTTACGAAAATGTAATAACTCTCCAACGTTAACCGCGATAGTAGTTGATCATATAAGAGAAGTAATAAATGACATTGATAATAATACTGATTTATGGAAAAATTGCATTAGGAATGTAATTGGAGAAGAAAATCGATATCCAACGCTACCCCCTAGTGCGCCGATTTTAATTCAATTGGATAATGATTCCTCCTCAGACAGTGAAGATTCGGACGAGTCAATTAACATTTAAATTTTCTTCATTTTTTCATTCACTTTTTTATTGTTACATTTCGTGGAATATGTTTTATTTAGTTGACAAGAAATTTTAATTTAAGTTACTTCATTCTAGAGAAATATTTTAATTTTGTTTTTATTTATGTTTTATATAAGTATACAAATATTTATTTTTGTTTTCATATATTAATTCTTTGCTTTGTTCAACTTACGTTTTTATTTTAGAAGAAACTTAAATTTTTATTCTATTTTTGACTAAAATCGTTGCCCCTCGTTAATCTAACCTGTCCCATCCCCTCCTGGCAAGATATGTTCATGCCTTCTCGTTGGTCCTTGCTGAGCAATAACATATGTCAATATAATATGGGTTAACTTTAAAACTAAAACCAATAAATTTAAATATTTAGACTTTATATCTAAAACTGATATAATACCTCAAAAATATGTTATTGGCGAAATGAACCTAATAAACAAAAAATTATAAAAATTAATACAATTTTAACATTTTATTGTATTTTATTTTTATACGGTTTCAATTCCGGTCGTATATACTTTACCTTCATATCACTCCAAAACTAAGAAGGTTTGCAGTATACACATTGTGATCTCTGGCAATGCAAACACATGTCAAAATTGATAGAGATCAATGAAGCATTTACCTAGAGCATTATTTAAGTCCTTGTTTTTAGTAATGGGTGTTTAGTATATAATTCTTAGTCAGTAATATTTGGATCTCTATCAATTTTTATATAGCCAATTAATATAGCGAATAACATTCAATAGTAAATATTGCATATTGGCCAATCATTTTATAAATATTCTATATGACCATATCAATAAGTAAATATTTGTCAAATATTTCTGTGTGCGGATCAAGAAAATTAAAGAGTCCATAAATACACACCACATCAGCTGCTTTTTATTTACACGTTCTACATTCTAGCAGCTGAAAATTCGGATAGTTAGCTGCTAGCTAATTTTATCAGTAAAGTTTATTTCAAATCAATAATTATCTCTGAATCTTGTACCCCAATAATCTACGTCGTAGGCATAAATTAAAAGATCTATTTTTCGATAAGTAAATAAAAATTAAGTGATAACAGATTGCTCCAGATTTCTAAATATACTCTAATTCAAAAGGCTTTGTATGCCACCGGTAACAATAAGTATGTCAATAATACTGCATAAATACAAGTGTTTTAAATAACGGCCCCGTAAAATCGTTACACAAATAACGAAAAGTCAAAGGACTGTGTTGACAATGTCACATCGTACATTGTCCTTTTGGCTTACTGTGGGGTAAATAATGACATTTTCCAGGGCAAAGCTTACCTTCAGCCTGTTGAGATTCCCATCACGGGCGGCGTTGTATACGACGCTCTTATAATCCATTTTGGCTCACACTTTTCACAGAACAAAGCACGAATTTTCGCTATTTTTTTATGCACAAAATTATTAAACTTCCATCGCTCACAGCTTATGCTGCAGCTGACGGCGAACTGCTGTTCGAACTTCGAATATACTGAGCGGAATATTATCATCAGTAGAATCCTTGAAGGACAACCGAGCACTGTGGTGTCATCTCTGTTGTGGTAGGGAAATGAATTGCAAGGTGTGGACGTTGGATCCTGCAGTTTATTCCACGGTTATTTTTAGTTCGTGCGCTAAGCGTTAGAGAACACTAGGACATTCAAAAGTGAAGGTACTTCTACCCGCGTCACGTACCAGGACACGCAGTATTGAAAGGATTTGAAAAATTAATGTTGATGTTTTTTATTCTTTATTTTCGACAAATAGAGGACACTGGGGAAATTACTGATGTATTTATTTATTTTGGTTGTTTAGACAGTAATTTATTTACAAGGCAGATATTGTACAAGTTCAATGTCTTAGTACTCTACCGAGTGATTTTTTTAGTTGGTACAGCACCTTTTCCTTGCTTATTATTAAAGATAGAGTTTTGAAATTATGCAGGCATACGCAGAGATATTTTTTGCACTATGCACTTTATTTATCTTTTTCTGCTGTTTCCGGTCTAACCGGAAGTGATGTCAACTTTCGATTTTCAAATGAGACACTATTGTTTTTCTTTTGAATTTCTAAACTAGATTCAGGTGTTGAGATGAGATATATGAAGCACTAAAAATCGAGTTACCCAAGGAATGGAATAAATAATTCTGTGACAACAAAAACAAGAAATGTAAGTCAAAATATGCTAATAAATGGTAAAATATCTTCAGACAAGCTTCAAACTGCAAATGCATTTAATACATTTTTCATAAACCTACCTAGGAAATAATATCCCCAGTAATTCAAAAGATTATTCACTAGATTTTCCCTATTTTCTTCCCTTCAATGACCCAAATTTAAATTTTATTTTAAATCCGGTGTCAAAATCTGAAATTATCGATGTAATAAACAGTTTAAAAAATTCCAAGTCAGTTGGTCCGGATTTTTTCTCAATAAAAATTGTAAAGAAATTTGCTTACCTATTGGCTGAAACTCAATGTCACATAGTCAATGAATGTTTCCATCATGGCTGTTTTCCTAACTTATTAAAACTTTCAAAGGTTATTCCATTGCATAAAAAAGGAGAGGCTACGCTGCTCTGCAACTATAGACCCATCTCATTGTTGTCTGTTTTTTCAAAAATCTTTGAAAAGTTATTAGCCAATAGAATCCCAAATTTCCTAGAAAATTATAATGTCATCTCGAAAAATCAACACGGATTTTATAAAAATCGATCAACAATATCGGCTCTTGTAAATAGTTTAAATTACGTTTATGAAAATCTGGATCGAGGAAATAAGGTAATTGCTGTCTGCGTAGATCATGACATTCTACTAAAAAAAGATTGAGTGTTATGGCCTGCGGGGTCAGTGCAAGTCAGTTCTCCAATCTTATCTAGCTAACCGAAAACAATTTGTTGAATTTTTTAATACCAGGTCAAGTGAATTAATGATGGACATAGGAGCCCCTCAAGGAAGTATGCTAGGACCATTATTATTTTTATTATATATAAATGACTTAGACAGTGCCTTTTCTACTTTTTATAATGCTTTTGCAGATGACATAACTATCATTGTCAGTGCCGAAAGTGAAAAACAAGCTATCGCCAAGCTAAACGAAAACTTGTCTGCTGCTGCAAATTATTTTAAAAATAATAGACTTATTCTAAACCAAGAAAAAACATACTCGCTACAGTTCCATCCAATTGCTTCGAATTATATATCTAGTCCTTTACTTAAGCTAAATGGAAAGAGTATTCAACAAGTAACGGAATTTAAATTATTAGGAATTTTCATTGATCTATCCCTCGATTGGAAATTTCATATAAATTTTCTTTGTAATAAGTGTGCCAGTACCTGTTTTGCGTTGAAAAGGTTATGCCAAATTTTCAGCTCTTACGTGGTAAATTTTTATTATTATTCCAATTTTGAGTCTCGTTTGAGATACGGTATTATCTTTTGGGGGAACTCATCAATGTCAAATCGTGTATTTATGTTGCAAAAAAAGGCCATACGCTGTATGTTTGGACTCAAATACCGAGAGTCGTGCAAGTCCATATTTATTGAGAATAATATATTAACCTTACCATCACTGTATATTCTTGAAATATTAACTTTTGTTAAAAAGAATCTTGCTCATTTCAATTTTCAAAATGCTTTCGTCATGGTTTTGATTTGCAATATAATATACATCGAATGGAATTATATGATATATGAAGCCAATCCCTATTACATGGGTATCACTTTGTATAATAAACTAGATAATGGTATAAAAACCATACCCAGTATCAAGAAGTTCACATCTGCTGTTAAACAACTGCTACTAAAGAAAGCTTACTACTCTGTTAATGAATTTTTTTGTCTTAAATTAATGTATCTTGTAATAATTAACCTATTTTTTTTCTAATTTTTTTTAAATTCCTATGTTTATATTTCTATGTATTTTCTATATATGTACATACATGTATGAATGCATGTACGGATTCATTCATGGGTGTATGTATGTATATTTCTTTTGTTTCTTACTTATATCTGTTAATGCTTTTTGTATATGACTTGTCCTATATCATTTTTATGATCTCTATGATATAGGATTTTTTTTTTTTTTTTTTTTTTTTTTTTTTTTACAAAAAACCAGTCACCCTACTCTGTGGCTCCGACCCTCACAGAGGGGAGCTGGTAATACCAATAGCCACTCCCCACGCCCGTGGGGTGAGTGACTACCGGGTCCGCGAATCGTGTGCCCTGAGTAGACGTAATGAACCGAGGATGACAGCCTTCTGCATTCTGCCGGCTAAGATCTCTGCCGAATCTCGGCATGCCGGTATGATCTTTAGTTCTGAAAGCAGCGTCTGTCTCATTCCACCGAGGGCTCCTATAATCAGTACCACTATTTTAACAGAATGGCCTGGATAAAGCCTGCGGAGTTCGAAGAGCAAATCTCGATATTTTGTCCGTTTTTCCTCCTCTTTCAAGACAATGTTGCTCTCAGCGGGAGCTGAGAATTCCACGACATACATTGTCTTGAGTTGGTGGTCGAGGAGTACTATGTCAGGCTTGTTGGCTTGTATTTGCCTGACGGTGGGAAACGAGTAGTTCCAATAAATTAGGCACTTCTCATTCCCCACAACGGACTCAATATCCCCCGGAACGTAAGGCAGCACTGGTGTTTCGTCTATCCCATACGAGTGCCTTAGATGATAGTAAAGCACTCGTAATGCTGCGTTGTGTCTATGAATATAGGCCGAGACTGCGTAAGTCGGGCAAGCCGACAGTAAGTGCATTACAGTCTCCGGCGCCCTGCGGCAGGCCCTGCAGCTGACATCAGGGACCTCCATACCCATGACACGACGTCGATAGACGAGAGTGTTAAATACACCATCCTGGCAAGCCATTATGAATCCCTCGGTCTCAGACTTCAGCCCAGCTGACCTTAAGAAGGCGAAGGTCAGCCTTTCGGATAAGCCGAGGTCTTCTATATTTTTATAGAAGATCCCGTGCAATGGCTTATCCTTATGGAGCTGCAGAAGGATGTTGTGTTCTGCAGCTCTAATGTGGGCTTTTAGTCGAACGGGTTCCAACTCGGTGACAGAGTCGGGGTTTACCCGCTCGACGTCGAAGATGAGACCAAGTTCATCGGCTGCTCTGCGTGCTGCCTTAAAGAGAAAAGCTCCTACCTCTGCATTTTCATGGTCTCGGACCATGCAGAGGAGGGGATCCGAACTCCTGATGACCTTACATGCTCCATCCAGAACCATCCTGCTATGGAGACTCTCCAAGCTCAAGAGTCCACGGCCTCCCCGATGTCGTGGGAGATATAACCGTGGAACGGACGATTTAGGATGCAAGCTCCTATTGAGATGCATCTTCTTGCGGGTTACTACATCGAGTTGACGCAGCTCTTCTCTAGTCCACTTCACTACTCCGAAAGAGTAGAGAAGGATCGGAACGGCAAGCATATTTGTAGCAGACACCTTGTTCTTCCCCGACAGTTCTGAAGACCAGATCTGTCGGAGTAGGTGCTGATACTTGCCGCGGAGAGCGTTTTTCACTACACTCACTTCTTGGGTGGAGCGTTGCTCGACACCCAAGTAAGTGTACGAGTCTCCGGCATCTAGATGGTGTAAGATGCTTCCGTCCACGAGCTGCGCGTCCTCTCCGTAGTCACCGCATCGTCCTCTCTTGAGATGGATCAGTGCGCATTTGTCCAACCCGAACTGCATACCGACAGCCTGCGTGTACTCCTGTACCACCCTAAGGGACTGCTGGAGATCCCTCTCTCCAGAGGCATAAAGTTTAAGGTCATCCATATAAAATAGATGGGTGACCTTATGCCTCCTGTCGCCGGGGGTACCGCAGTTGTAGCCACGGGTTTTCCGGAGCGAGACGGATAATGGCAGTAGTGAGATGCAAAAGAGAAGGGGGCTGAGGGAATCTCCCTGAAATACTCCTCTTCAGAATGTTACCGACTCTGTTCGGACTCTATCGTTACCCGATGTTATGGTAAAACGAGTCCTCCAGAGCGGCATCAGTTCTTCAATACATCTCACTACGGGGCCTGGTACCACAAGACATCGGAGCAAGTGAACAATGAGCTCATGCGATGTCATGTCAAATGCCTTGCGGTAGTCGATCCAGGCCATAGAGAGGTTCCGCTTATACTGCATGGAGTCCTGCGTGACACATCTGTCGATCAGCAGGTTTTCCTTGCAGCCAGCGACACCTCTCTTCGACCCTCGTTGCTCATATATCCGTTCGTAAACCGGTTCAACTGCGTGGAGCACCCGCATGTACAAAATGCGTGTAAACACCTTGTAGCATGCGTTTAGACAGGTTATCGGTCTGTAGTTCTTTGGGTTGGACAAATCTCCGTTCTTGGGGATCAGCACTGTCCGCCCCTCAACAACCCAAGAAGGGATTTGCTGCTCCCCATTTAACCAGGAATTAAAAATTCTGGCCAAATGGTGGTGGGTGCTCGATAACTTTTTCCACCAAAAGTTATTTATCCCATCGGGACCTGGAGCAGCAAAGTTCTTAGAGCCCTCAAGAGCCCTACGAACCTCTTCTGGGGTTATTGGTTCGCACACTTCCTGTGGTTGCTGAAGCCTTTGACAAAAGGCTTCAAAGTGTGCAAGGGCAGGAGAATCTCGGTTGAGTGGAAGCCTCTCCTCGTACAGCGTTTTCCAGAAGTTCTCCACCTGATCTGCAGTCGGCGGATTGTCTACAACACGCGGAGGCGGTTGGAAAAGGCGCGAGGGCTTCTCGCGGAACAGTTTATTTTCCGCAAGCCCTCTCGCCCGCCTCACTAGTGATTTTTTACAAGTCACTAGCATCCGTATCCTGTCGAGACAGTGCTGTTTGGTGGTTCGTAGCACTGCCTCATTGAGTGTGTGATGGACGCGTCTTAGGTTGGCGGCTAATCGACGCACTTTAGGCGTGAACGGCCTGTTGGCCGCCATATAGTCCATCACACATTGGATACGGGATGCGTGTTGCCTCGCCGACCGGATCTTGGCTTCCATCTTTTGTATGCGCCGCTGCGCTCTCTCCTGTGGGGAAGAGGTATTTCGCCTCTCCACCTGAGAAGAGCGTTGAGCAGCGGCATACACGGCACAATTTATGTGCCAGATGTCAGCCTCTTCTGGTAGCGCTGTACGAAGTTCAGCGTCCACTCTGGCCAGGTCTTGTGGCCCGGGGGTTTTCAGATGGTGTAACCCCCTTCTGGTACTGAGGCCCTCTGGTATTGGCGGAACGAGGAGTGCTACGTCCTCAACCGGTGATTGTGGCGGCTCTTCGGCCACCTCATTCACCGGTCCAGGAGCAGCCCTCACGTAGCCCCTACTACGAAGGTGGGATACATAGTCACGCAGATTTTGTGGCGTGAAGGCGCTATGCTCTGGTAGCCTCTCACACCACAGAGCATGCATCCGCGCCATGTATCCCCTCCGCGCGGGCTCACTGCTTTCATAGCAATGCAGAAGTTCATCTCTCAGTTCATCTGTCCACTCAAAGCGTCCTTGGACATTGCCAATTTCGTCAACGGGCGGTCCGTCCGGTTGGGCCCCACCACCTTGCCCTTGACCCCTATCCGCACGGGGTCGATCGTGGGGGCCCTGTCTTCGGCCTGCCGGAACCAAAGTTTAGGGTCTGTGGGTGGTTAGCCCAGCAGACCCACGACCGACACCAGAGGGGAAGACGCTTTCCCCTCCCGGGTGCACTAGGGCTGCCGGTTCGGTTTTGCACCCCAGCTGGAGTAAGTGGTGGCGCTACTCACCAAAGGCTTGATAGATGGAAGTCAGCCCCTCCTTATTATTATTATTATTATTATTATTATTATATTTTCACGTAACATTATTTAAAATTTAACATAATATGTAGTTACATAATGGTCACTAAGATTCTCCAAAATTAGTTCATTGACAAACATCGAGTTCTGAAAGGTTAAGAAAAGAACTTTAATCCGAAAACTCTTTGATTTCAAAATAATGAAAACAATATTTATTAAAAATAAATGTGCATACAAACATCATAGTATTTACTCCTTTAATTTTTGCACTTATGAAATCAGGATTGGTACAAAAAAATGCTGTCATCAGGACTGCAACTACTTTAGGCAAATTGTCCGACTGGACTTGCAAAAATCCCGTATCCATCATCGCTTAATTAAAATAATCTTCAAACTCCACAAAACAGTCAAAACACTACAATTAGCCCTTCTTGAATAAGTAAAAACACACTTTTACTGTGCTTTTCTAATGCTGCTTCTATTGACATACCCGTATTTTCTAACTTGCAACGTCACACCAATAAGGAACCCGTCTTCAGTCACGTGGTTTTGTTTACATAAAAATTAGAATTTTAAAGTCGAATATTTATTGAGTAATTTTTTTTAAATTACATTTTCAACTTATCTAGTACATATTATGGAAAAATAATTAATTTAAGCATTTTTAAAATTCATGCATCTTCCTCATGTCGACATTATTGTTAATGATGACTTTCTATTAAATAATGGTGGAGGTGTGTTGTATACTTTACCCGATAGAAGCGAGTTTTCTATGATACCGTTAATTTCATGGAATAGAAACAAAAGCACCTTTTACTTAGACAAATAATTAAGGAATCTCATAATTTTTACTGTTCGATAAATCATTCTTGTAAATAGCACGATTTTAATTAAGTTAACACCAGCGCAGTCGCCAAATTTTCGAAAATTATTAATATGGGGCTCACCATCATAACATCAAACTTGATTTTTGAATGGAACGCCCTCTATATTTTATTATTTTTGGAATTTACGAATCAAATTCTATCTGACTGCTTTCATATTTTCACAAAAATTATTGTAAATTTTTTAATTTAATTTTTTAACCAAGAAGGCTGTGGCTGGGTAAAATTGTTCTATTTTCACTCCGTCAGGCCCACAAACAATAACTCCTGATAGTAAATTAATATCAAGTGTTATGTGGGCCGATAAATTGTAAATTTAAATACAACATGAATGAGCCATTCTCAACGTTGTTAAATAAATTTTTTTATTTCGAATACGACGAAATGCGATATGTCTAGTTTTAGTTTCATTTAACATTAAATAAATATATATACAGGGTGGGGCAATAGTGCGTCGGACCTCGATATCTCGAGTTCTACGATAGCTAGAAATTTTTTAAAAAATTGCAAGTAAACCAGAAAAAAAGTCTATAACTGGAAATTATTTTCGAACATACAAGGCGAGCTAAGACGAAATTACAGGACCAAGTGCCTTTCTTTAAATGGAATGCTATGTATATCAGTACATTTTTTTGCAGCCTCTTTTTCATCTCTATTCATTCCTATATTAGCATTGAATATCTCCCAACCACTTGGATGTAATTAATTTTTTTATTGAAATAATGCAATCTGCAGATAGACATTAAAAAAATCACCACAGTCACAATTATGGGTTTTAAGAAAAACTTATGTGAATGCCAGTTACGAGAATTAATGTTTGTGAATCATTTTCATTTCTTGTAAGTACTTCTCTATGGCTAATTGCAACCATTTTCGTTTTATAAATAAATAAGTGTCAAATTCAAGAATAAACTCTTAAAAAAAGAAGTTCCCTCAAATAATTCATTAGAAAAAATCATAATAGGTGTTCGACGTGTTACCCGTTTTGATTGACACACGTCTTTATGCAATTTTAAAATGAGGCCATTTAGTGAGACCATTTCTTCCAATCCATTGAAATGAGTAAATAGTATTTAACCGTTCCTTTTGTCTACGAAAACGAGGGTTGATGTCTACGATTTTGAGTTGTTGTAAACAGTGGGCCCCACGTTGGGCGCCATGTCTACGAAAACGTAGGGTGTGGTTGTGAAAAAATAAAAATGTTTTTTTATCGGAGACTGCGAATTTTGAAGTTAATGGGCGCCAGCAGCCTCGATAGTGGTGTTCTCGTAGATCTGGATGTTGGACGAGCTCTCAGGGCCGATTTTTGGAATTTTGTAGACTGGTTACGATTTTTGAAGTGTCGGTGGGTATTGCTACTACCCCCTTGTTGCAACTTGTAAGCTGTCATACACATGCACCGCTTTTGGTGCAAGGTACCCCACTCTGTGCATATGAACAGGCGCTTTTGCCTGGTAAATATAAGATAAGTCTGTGTTCCAATTAATAGTAACGTTAAGCAGAACTCTGTCGACGTCGTTGCACAATTTGGTTTAATTTTGAATTTATCCCTAACTTTACTAGCTAACACAAATAAATAATATCGTTGAACGGTTGAAAGTCGCGTCGCGGTGACGGAGATGGTCCTTCTCCTAACGCTAGCAGGGTTCAAATACAGTGCAGGGACTGGTATGTGAGACGCCGTACTAGGTATCGGTTCGTCGGATGACGTTCTTGAAGAATGGTTGAAGTTCTTGTAGACTGCTTGTTGATGTTTACTCGTTGAGCACCGGAACTGGACTGACTGCTGCTGAAACCTCGCCGCGATCCTGTAGACATCGGGGCGGACGGAGCTCTGAGCGTTAGGTCGGCTGGCGTTCTGAACGTCGCGCGCCGAATGAGCGGCTGGGACCGCCTACTGCGTCGTGTCGTCCCCGCCCAGTCATGCCAAGGCGGACGGGATCCTAAGCGTTGATATAGTCTTGGAGCGTTTATTGCGTCGTATTTATTCCGCGCTGTGATGCTAATGTATGAACATGTTAAAAAATATAAATTGTGACTTTTTTTATTAATTTAAAATTATTTTTGCTGGTCTTTTTTGGCTTCGACAACACTTTACTGTAATGTTTTTTTGTACATTTTTTGTTGTTTTCGTTATTTGACAAGCAATAAAACCTCAGGTTGGTATGAATTGTCGTGCACAAAGGAACATTTATCGCACTTATCGGTCGTTACAATTTGTATTGAATTTAAAATATTTGGAATTTTACTATATGAATTTTAATAAAGCGAAACTTGTAGACATGACTTTTGTTTTGGGCGAGCCAGACAGAAATTGTTTACTTGCCAATAGAATTTATCAACAACGTTATCCTGAAAGAAGAATTCCTGATGTTAGCAGCTTCCTAAACCTTCTCCATAGATTTCCGGAAACTGGAAATGTGGAATATAAAAAAAGTGAAAGAATAAAACGTGTAGTGAACGAAGAAAATAAGTTTCCTGTAGTGCTGGCAACGGTTGAGAATCCCCATGTTAATCAAAGACAAGTGAGCTCATTAGTAGGAATAAGTAGACAGTCTGTGGGTCGAATCATAAAAACAAATAAGTTGGATGCATATCATATTCAAATGCACCAGGAATTATCTGATGACGATTTTCAAAAGCGCCTACAATTTTGTAATTGGGCCAGAGGTGAAATGCAACATGATATCAATTTCTTCAATACTGTTTTATTCAGTGATGAGGCAACTTTTCATAAAAATGTATTTGTTAATAGGCGCAATTTCCATTATTATGCTTCGGAAAATCCTCACTTTTTATGCAAGTTGATAACCAACACAGATGGTCTATTTGGAGAGGAATTATTGGAGAACATGTAATAGGGCCACATTTTTTTGATGTACATTAACTGGAGCTATTTATCTTCATTTTTTGGAAAACTATCTGCCACAATTATTGGTAAATCTCCCTGAAATAATTCGAAATAGGATGTGGTTTCAGCAAGATGGTGCTCCACCACATTATTTAAACGCAGTTAGAAACCACTTAAATAATACCTACCCTAATCAATGGATTGGAAGAAATGGACCCACTAAATGGCCTGCTAGATTCCCAGATCTTACAAAAATGGATTTCTTTTTATGGGGATATGCGAAGGAAATTGTTTATAGAGACACACCAACAACAGTACAAAATATAAAGGAAAGAATAATAACTGCCTTTACATCTATCACACCGGCAATTTTAGGAACAGTGGAAAAGCACATAGAGATGTGTGTCAATCAAATGAGCAACATGTGGAATATTTGTTATAATTTTTTCTACTGAGTTATTTGAAGAAACCTCTTTTTTAAGTTTATTTTTGAATTTTGTAATTATTGCTCAATAAAACTAAATTGGTTGCAATTAGCACTAGGAAAGTACTTACAAAAAAGTTTCGTTTTTCATTTCTACATCACATAGTCGAAAAATATACAGGGTGTTCTATTTGAAAAAAATTGAGAAAATTCAATTTAAAATGTCCTTAATTGAAACATAATTTTTGGCCACCCTGTACATTTTTAGGAAATGAAAATGATTCAAAAACATTAATTAGATGTCTCGTAACTGGTATTCACATAAGTTTTTCTTAAAACCCATAATTGTGACTGTGGTAATTTCTTTAATATCCATCTGTGGATTGCATTATTTCAACAAAAAAATTCATTACATCCAAGAGGTTGGGAGATATTCAATGCTAATATAGGAATGAATAGAGCCTAGAAAGATGCTTAAAAAAATGTACTGATATACATAGCATTCCATTTAAAGAAAGGCACTTGGTCCTGTAATTTCGTCTTGGCTCGCCCTGTATGTTCGAAAATAATTTCCAGTTATAGACTTTTTTATCTAATTTACTTGCAATTTTTTTAAAAATGTCTAACTATCGTAGAACTCGAGATATCGAAGTCCGACGTACTATAGCCCCACCCTGTATATAATAAAAAATATCTCATTGTCTATCCGAAATAAATTTCATATGATAAAATTATTGATTTATCCATTCTGAAATTCAAATGTTTGTTTTGCCAAGACATTATATTAAAGTGAAAAAATTATCATGAGAAACCCGTATCAAACTTCTGCTCCTACAAAAATTTCAATTTAATATTTAATTATATAATTGATATGTGTAAATGCTTTTTTATCCTAGGTATATCGCATTACAACAGATGATGATCACACACATTATACACATAACTTACATGTTTCGCTTCGCCGGTTAGCTCGGCTGAAAGGATCAAGTGCAAATGAAAAAACTCGTTTATACATAATAACGCTATATTTAATAGCATCTTTAATCATTATACTTTATAAATTTACGACACGTCAAGCTCTTTGTGTTCATTGCCTTTGTTTCCTCTCCGTGCATAATTGTCCTAGGCCGAGTTTTCTCCTGAAGATTCATTTTTAGAGGAAAATTTATATAATTTGAGATTCTACGCGTCGATGGGCCAAACGCTTCTTAATAGCTGATTAAAATGCAACTATCATTCAAAATTCTGGTCACTTCCGTTCGTAGGTTAGGGCTAGTCTCGATTAAACTGCGCTTTAGAAAATTCCGAAGGGAAATTTATTGGTTTTTCGTACCGGTCCAGTGACTTAAGCACAATTTGAATAATATTCATCATAAGATGTACATACTTTCATTAGGTTCTTGTGGTAGGTTTTCGTGAAAAAAATTAAGCAGCCGAAGAAAAGTTTATGAAAATATAAAAATATAAAAATTACAATATTTCAACCTATCTGCTGTAAAATTACTTACTCAGTGATGATTATCGACATTATTTTCGATTTGGATTGTTTTGACACTACCGAGAGATGGCGCTAGTTACGCTCTACTGCTGTGGAACTTAACAGTGTCTATGAGATGCGACCCAGGTTTATCGAGGGTATGCCCACTTGCACTGCACTGACGAGGCTCAAAATTAGGTCGAAACCGTTCTGCAGTTAGTGACATCCTGAGATAAAGAGGCCTCGCATCTTCCTCGTAGCAAGATACGGCAAATTTCACCATTTAATTCAGCGCTCGTCGTCTGCATGTATCTGGGAGAATGAATGTTAATTTTCAGGTTATTGCTAGCACACGACTGAACTACTTCATTAAGATCATTTTGCAGTGACATACAGCTCTCAAAGTTATCAACGATATTAAAAATTTTCAGGTCATCTGCATATAATAATTTAGGCGCTTGAATAGCCTTAACAAGATCGTTAATAAAGAGCGAGAATAATAATGGGCCCAAATTACTTCTTTGGGTGACACCACTCGTTACTGCATAGGATAATGACCTTTATCTTATGTAGTCGATATATTGCATCCTATCAGTTAAATAAGAGTTGAAAAACGTTATTAGATAATTCGAGACACTGTAACTACGCAATTTACGATGTAAGGTAGAGTAATCCACCTGATCAAAAGCTTTTAGTATGTCCGTATATATAACATCAACTTGCCTTTTGTCATCTAGAGCGCCAGGGTATAATGTGTAAAGTTGCAAAGATTTGTATTAATAGAACGACCTTTCATAAAACCATCTTCTTCTACTGCAATATAATGTGATATATGATTGTACAAATAACATGCAATCATGGATTCCAACAATTTGGCGAAGTTGCAAATCACGCCAATAGATCGATAATTTTCTATTTGACACTTATTACCTGTTTTGAACACAGGAACTACTAAAAGTCGCAGATTTGAGACAAAGATTATAGATATAACAGAGGGGTTTAACAAAACATGAAATACAGAATACAGTGCTTTATAATAAAGACCACTGGACCCATAGTTAATTTAGGTTTAAGCTTCTTCGTTGCTTCAAGAATGTTGCACGTATGTCTTAAAATATTTCAAACATTCTGAACGTAGCGTATTATCGAATGAGTTTTAATTTACATGCATTCGGTCCATTTAGCCTGGAAAAGTGAGAGAAGCTGTAAGGGAATAATCAGGAAAATCATAAAAAATCTGCAATGTCAAGGATTTTTCCTCCCTCCTCCCACCCCATTCGTATATCCTCGTATTGGCCGCTCTCATTCGAGGTCCTACATGAGGTATAAAGGTATTTATGGAGTGCTGTTTACTATACTTCTCTACCTCTGTTAGCTTTGCACCCAATCTATGAATATTCCGTAAGCTACGCTATTTTGATTAAATTTGACACATGGATCCTTCCTTAGCATCAGTATACGATGGGGAGCCTATATAGTTGCTTCTAGAAAATTCAATAAGGGATGTTGCAGGGGATGTGATTTAAAATATTGAATAAATTTTTCCTCAAAAGCGGCTCTAACGATTTTGATCAAATTTGGCATATGGATACGTCCTTGGTCAGTATAAGATGGCAAGGCTAGTTGCTTCTAGAAAGTTAAGAGATGGATGTTGCAGGGGTGTAATTTAAAGAATAAAATTTTTTTTCTAAAAATTATGAAGGAGAGGCATTGAGGAATACAGTTTAAAAAAATAAATAATTTTTCTTAACAGTGCAATAACAATTTTCATTGAATTCAATATATATGTACTCCATTAGAATAATATGTGATGACGTGACTAGTTCCTCCTAGAAAATGCTGGAAGAGAATCTGTAAGGGAATGGGTTAAAAAAATAATAAAAACAAAACTCATTAAAAAATTATGGTGGGCGCAGAAATTCAACTTGGTGCCTTTAAAAATTGTGTGATTAACATTTTCTCGCTAGTAGCTAGTATTTACAAAAGTAAAAAAACAATAACAAAAAAGCTAAGCAATGGGGCTGGAACGAACATCTAGGTAGACTCGTCTCTAAATTTATCCCACACAGTTCAGACTTAATTCCCGAAAAATTATTAAAAAGTATTAGCTGCAGCTGTGAAAGTGGTTGTAATAAACAAAGACGTGGCTGACGAAAACACAGCTTAAACCGTACCAATTTATTCAGTAATTATCATGAAAACAGTTCACATAAAGAGAAAGAAATATGTGAAGACTTAAGTGATTCGGAAGAGATCATCTATGAAGAGCCAGCAAAGAGTCTCGATATTGAAATTGAAGAGGTCGAAGACGTCGATAATACCGAAGATCCTTCGGAATTTGAAAGTTTTATTGAAGAAGAAGAAGAACCACAATGCAAAAGATTTAAAATTCATTAGAATTTTATAATTTTTTTATTTTTATAAACAACTGACAAAACAATATTATTTTGAAGACGAAGCGAGTCAAAATTTGTAAAAATATATCAGTAAATTAATTGTTTTACTTAATAGTTATTTGTTCAAATATACCTAAAACAGATTACTCATCGTTATACCAGTTGTTTAGCGAAAAAATAGTAAAATATATATTAATAAAAATCCACATCGGGCCAGTGAGTCTTAACTCTAGCTTACGACATTTAGTACGGTACGGTGGTTTGCCATGAAAAACTTAAGTTTCAGAATGATTCCCCCACTTTCTTCATTTCAAATCATTCAACTTTAGTAATATTACATTGAAGTAAATTCTGTAATTGGAATTTAATCCATTATTTACGTAAATAATAAAAAACAATTGAAAATTGTGAAATTAGTGATTTGAAGTAATATTTTTTGTTTTCTCAATTACTTCCACATCCAGTGGAAGTATAGTAATGCAAAAAAAAATATTATTTTTTTGCTGTTGAAATAGGCTTAAAATGTCATGAAACGTCGAGATTTTAAATTTGAGCGAAAAAAAATTTCTGTCTGTCGGTCTGTCTGTAACTTTTTTTTTTTTTTTTTTTTTGCGAATGTTTACTCTGGAACCGATTATGATATTGACTTGAAATTTGGTATACTTATATATTATAATGAGATCTGGAACTAGATTATATTTTTATCTAATCCCTTTGAGGTTTTCGGGGGTAAATGGGGTAAATAAAGGTAAATAGGTAAAGCAAGCGGGTAAGTGTCCATAAAATTGCCGTTTAGTTCATGCACGAAAGATCAAGGTCTCAAAAATTTTTTTGGCATCAGCCACTATCACTCCCAATACCACCCCCACACTATTATGAAAGGGAGTAAAAAAATAAAATGTGATTTAATGTGTATACAAGAACGAAACGCCTCAAAAATTTTTTTTTGCGTTAGCTACCCCCTCCACCACCCCACCCCCATTGCCACCCTCACCCTATTATTAAAGGGAGTAAAAATTAAATTGGCATTTAGTGTGTGTACGAGAACCTATTATTAAAGGGAGTAGAATATTACACTGGTATTTAGTGTGTATAAGACTTGGAAACAAAATCTGGATGTTTTTTTATACATTTATTTAACGTCGGCCTATTTCCGCTACACCGACGCCTGTAGACGAGCTACCCCCAACCAAAAATTTTGCCGAACCTCCTCCCTTAAGAAGAGTAGGGATCTTTTACTTGCCTAACATTTAATAGACAACGGGCCGACGGTTTTACATCTCCTCCAAAGGATGGTACATCCCCTATACAACCCTCGCCTAAGGTTGTATAGCTTCCGCGCATATACTGATATACAAGCCTCTGGAAGATGTGTGAGGCGAGGACGCGGTCTTCATTGGAACGGTCACCCATCTAACTACTAACCGTGCCTGACGTTGCTTTACATCGCATATCGAAGTATGCACATAGTAAAGACGCACCTACGCTCGCCCCAAATCTGGCTGTGGAACTAGTGATTCCTTGGGCGGCGGTTTTTAAGCAGTTTCATTCAAAATAAACCATCAACATATATAGACCATTTTAAAGCAGATATTTCAACAGTTAAAATGAGTCTGTATAGAATATTTAAATAATAAAAAAACGCAATAAAGTTTTTCGTGAATGATTTTTTTTTCTCGAAAAACGTAAATATCTCGGAACCTACTCGTTTCCCAGATTTAAAAATACTCATGCTTATTCAATTAATGCAAAAAAGGTATACTTTCACACAATTTCATGTAAATTGAATTGCGGAAAAATTAGTTATGTTATAAAAATACCTTATTTGAAAGTTTTAGATTTTTTCATTATTTACAACTTTTGTAAAGAATATTTTCCGCTAGGAGGTCACGTTTAGCCGAAAATCGCAAACAACCACTTTCAACCCCTAAACATCACCCCCATTTTACAATATCACTTTATCTCGTGTTTAATTTTTGTTTTTCTCTTAGTTATAGCCTTAATTAAATCTTTCAGCTGGTCCTTGCCTGTTAACATATATATTTTTTTTTTCAAAAAGTTATAGGCACCAGCCTATTAATAGTAATTTGCATTTTCGTCGTATTCTAAGAAATG
The DNA here is from genome assembly GCA_963675555.1 of Leptura quadrifasciata. Lineage (NCBI taxonomy): Eukaryota > Metazoa > Arthropoda > Insecta > Coleoptera > Cerambycidae > Leptura > Leptura quadrifasciata. Next base: position 159,807,975 of record OY776675.1, read on the forward strand.
GCGAAGGATCTGGTGATTTTAAAAACCGTAAAACCTACTTTTCTTCATTAAGAAAAAATTACCATCCTAAATATTTTCCTTGTAATTCCGACTTTTCGCTTTCCTTACTGCCTATTCAATAAATTCACAAGAATGTTAAAAATTAATTATTGTATTATCGTTTTACGGCCAGCCAGCGCCGAAGATGCGCACGGTTGTAAAAGCACTTGTTTGTAAGAATTTTTATTTGAACAGGCAACATTGCCGAGTCAACGTGGACTAGACAAGTACCTGTCAAGCGGCAAATTAGGCGGTGCCGGTCGATCCCGGTCGGGGCATTGGCTGAGAAAGGCGTGACGTATGCTGCGAACAACCACGTGGTTTCACTTCTCCCGCCGCTTAAACAGTCGCGGCAGATGAGTTGAGTCTCGCGAGTTGCGATATGTCTGGCGGATTCGTTGTGTTCTTGCGTTTACAATGGATTGTGCGCGGTACAAGTGGCGAAACCTCTTGATATTTTTGTAAAAATTCAAATCAGAATGCTCTTTCCGATTGTGCCGACGGTCTGGAGGATCGGATCCGTGTGATTTGTTCACAGTTTACCTGATTGTCGAACAGCTTAGTTCCATGCGATGCCTTTTAGGTTATAAACAGAGCGCAGTGTGCTGCGGTTAGTGTTTTGTTTGATTGTTCGGTGTGGATGGCGTTGGATTTCTTAGGTGTAATGATTTGTTTTGCTTTGGTGGTGTTGTGAGTGGCGTCAGAGCGAGGTTTTCAACGAAATCCATCCCAAGGACCCCGGCCAGAATGTACCCCGCACCGGCTCGACACCCATCTGCCGCGGTAAGTGGTTGTTTAGGTTCGCATCCCTCTCCCCGCTCTGCCGGCATGTTCGTGTTCCACCCCCGCTGAACCGTATTAAGCGGCAACAGAAGGTTCTCCCGTCTCACTCTCTCTGAGCTAATAATGTTAAATGGCAATTAGGTCCCGACTGCCAATCAATTTTTCCTAAATTAATATTTTTAAACTTTTCTAATTGATTTTCGATTATCGTTCATTGTAATTTTGTATTTAATATGATTAACATGAAAGCTTATGATTCTCATATCACTCAAATGAAACTAGTTTTCTTACGTTTCAGTTAAGTTATTCTTCATCAGAGGCTAATTATTTTAAATGTTTTCCAGAAGCGAAATTTATTGGTTTTAAGCGTGCATTATCTGCGTTGGTTGCTCAAGTGTAGAGTAAATGTTTAAATTAATTGTCTACCTGAAGATGCTTCTAATTGCTTTGTCAGAGATGCATAACAAGCACTTATAGTCGAGTTTATCAGTTCCCGATACTCAAAAAACGCAACAAAAACTTTACGACCACATTAAAATACCGGTACTCTCTGTACTGCCGTTCGCAAATTGACTCGCTTACCTTTATAGGTTTTTAATGTGCGTCGGCTTGTTTGACGACAGCATGCCGCTTGGCCCAACGGCGATAATAATAATGTCTTAAAGTTCCGTTGCGTATTTTGAGTGCCGGAAATTGATGAACCCGACTATGCCAGTATTCTTAAAAAACCTGAAGGAAACTGGCAACTTTGCTTAGGTGTGACGGACACCACTATAGTTGACGTATATTTCGTTAACCGTGTCATCATCTGGAAATGACTAAACTTGCTAATGTTGTATTCACCACAGGATGATGCCAACGTGACTGGCGAAATATGCCTCTTGTATAATATTTGAATGCACTCTTCATGTACTTTGCTATGTGTGGAAATGCTCTTCAAGGTCATTGATGGGTGAGAAAATATTTTTTATTTCAGAGCTGATAAGCTAATGTCTTAAATAAAGTTGATTATTATGAAAGTGTAGACAATGTATATTTGAAGAAGAAGATGAAGAGTTTTGTTACAAGAGGAGTTTTAACATTTTAGTGTTTTCTTAGTTGATTCTTCAAAGAAGTGCTGTTATAAAAATTTGGTGTAATATATATACTTAAATAAGTATGTTATGTTTTTCCTGTTAATAAAAAATTGTTAACCTTCCATAGAGAGTTATTTAGTCCATATTACTTAGTGAACGTTTACTTAATCCAGGTAGGCTCTGCTAAACATAATATTTCGGCAACTGTGATAAAACGCATCAAGTTCTTAACTCTACTGATACCTACTTAATGAATTTTTGGTATCAGAAGAGACCAGTGACGCTGAATGTAACTTTGAAATCCAGATGAATATGTGATAAAATCTTGGTTAAAATACAGTACAATCTGAATCACCATTGAACAGTTCACAACATATTAGTGAAACGAAATATTTTAGCAGCCATGATAGAGCGCTTCAAGTTCTTAAGACTATAGATACTTAATAAATTTGTGGTAACAGAAGAGACTAGCGACGTTGAATGTAACTTTGAAATGCACATTAGTATGTGTTAAGATATAATACAATCAGACTCACCATTCAACAGCGTTTAGTAAGAGAAGTCAAAGAAATATTTAGTCGAAGGTACAATAACAGGCGTAGTAATCATGTGAATCCCAGAATTTCGACAATTCACGGTAAACTTGGTTACTATTTTGGAGTCAATTCAAATGAATACATGAGGATATTGTTCAAAACGAAAACAAGTTTGTGTTTTTTACAAGCAAAATTTCGGAATTGAAAGCCATCCCCATATCCGTGACAATTACATAAAAGTAATTGAATGTTCGATTCGAATCGATTTGGAAGACACTATTTTTTTTGGTAGGTCTTTGTTAAAGGGTTATTGGAATTAGTTCCTAGTAATTTGAATTTTGAAGTTACAATTACAAGCTTCAGAGATTTTGAGGGAGACATCTGATAAATGTGCTACCATGGTGTATCAATTTGTGAACTCTTGCCTTCCAGAAGAGCTGTTAAGTGTTTGGCAAAGAAACCTCTACCATGGGGCCTAAATCCAGTTTAGAAAGTATAATGCCATTTTCGAGAAAGGAAGTTCAAAGCGAGGAGAGGTCAGGTTTTGATTTAGACATTAATGATAATGACGAAGGTGCCTCTGCAGTAGCAGGTTTAATCAGGTTTATAACGCAAAGAGCATTTCCTATAGTGTAGCTCACTCCAGTAAAAATTGCGTTAAGACACGAAATTGATCACTATCTGAAAAACCCAAAATGCTAACTGAAAATAGAAATTGTTTTTCTTGAGGAAAATATGATCACTTAACTAAGGGTCGTATTAGATTGTTTCAACAAGTGTCTTAATTATGTGCCTCAAAGCGCAGGATAAAATTGATGGATTTTTCCAAACCTATAAGGTCACAAAAGTCTGTTAGAATACATTGTCCTATAACATCTATGCTTAATAAGACATTAGTGGCCAAATTAAGTGAACTTAATGAAAATTAAATGTAAGAGCTATTCGTTCGCAGAATGTTGCACAACTGAAGCCGCTGTTGAAGAAATTGATTATCTATTCGAGAAATAAATATGATTCATTCCCTCTTTGGAGGTTGTCAAATGGCTACATGTATGAATCAGGGTAGATAGTTTGGTCTACCTTATGTCTTTTTAAACATTGGACCAACCGATTATACATTTACCTATATAGGAAAGTCCCCGGATATCCCAAATATTCAGATAGGTATTAGCAGGTAATCACATTACAGATTATTAAAGTTTTAATCTATGCTGATAGCGTAGGTAAGTTATAAACTGTTAAACGTCATTTGTTGACTTGTGATTTAGTAGTCACTATGAGGTTGGACTTTTTTTTTTATACATTTATTTAACGTCGACCTATTTCCGCTACTGAGGCCTAACACCGACGCCTGTAGACGAGCTACCCCCAACCAGGAATTTTGCCGAACCTCTTCCCTTAAGAAGAGTAGGGATCTTTTACTTGCCTAACATTTAATAGACAAGGGACCGACGGCTTTACATCCCCTCCGAAGGATGGTATATCTCCTATACAACCCTCGCCTAAGGTTGTATAGCTTCCGCGCATACACTGATATACAAGCCGCTGGAAGATGTGTGAGGCGAGAACGCGGTTTCCTTGGAATGGTCACCCATCCAAGAGGTTGGACTTCAACTGCTGAAAACCTTATTAATATAGTGGCCATTATAGAAAACTTGCTAAACGCCAGGTAAATACTAAATATGGCCCGTGAAATGAAAAATTGGCTTGAAAAGTGCTACATTATTACTCAGTTAAAAAAAAATAGTTTCAACAAATCTATCAGTTGCATCCTAATTATACTGTGATTATGCCATTGTTTCACCGTTTGGTAGTGAGATATCTGCGAAAATTAAGTTTATATTTATTAAGCGTCAGCACGTGTACAGGATATGTCGCTTAGACTCAAATAGGAAGAAGAAAAATCTGTTCCAAAACTTGACTTAATAGCGGCAATAGAGAAAACTACTCCTAGTTCTAGTTTCCTGCAACCACAGCTTCCGTGACAACCTGTGGTACATACGAAAATCATTTTTTTCAGCAACATCTTTGGTACAAGAGGTTCATTCGTGGAATTAGCTATCAATCCATATTTTGATTTTTTTCAACCCCAGTGAAGAGGGTTTAAATGCTTACCATTCCACTGCTGTATTTGAAAATATGACCTTAAGCCGTGCTGTTTAGCGGCATCACGCGTTGGCTGTAATTAGGCCAGAGAAAATTTTGCACTTATTGATAATTTGCAAAAAATTTGGAAGCGACAGCTACTAAGGGTCTTATTCAACTTTGCCCCATACATCATAATGTATGTATTAAAGTTGGACTTATACAATGGCAAAGACGTTATATTATGAACCGCGGCGCCTCCTGCAAAATATCGACAATAGATTAGCAATTTTTAAAAAAAAAATTATTTTATCCTGATGATCCTGGTGAGGACATTAGGACAAAGTTGTCAAATTATTGTATTATCATCGGTCCTTGATAAGTGTGCAAAGTTTCAGTTTAATCTGACGTTTTGAAGTGGGTGAAAATTACGTTCAAAGATTGAAAAAGTTACATACATATAAACAAACAAACATACAGGTGAAGCTAAGATAAAGCGTGTAAAAAGGAGAAATTTAGGATTTATAATACAAACGCATGTGTTAAATGCGATTTGAATAGAACACGGAGGTAAAGTGTATATGAACTTAATTGAAACCATATAAAAACTAAAAGCCGGTAAAAACAGACGGCATCTTTTTATTGTGCATGGGCGGAGGTAAATAGAAATGCTTGTCATAAGAAAATGATAAGATTTTCGGGCGTTATTATATTATCCTTTGTTTCAAATGGTCTCCAAAAAGCTATGGTAAATTAGTAAATAATTAAAATATTTACCTTTTATATAGTAGTAAATATTTATAAATATGAACAATAACTAACTAAATTCCTACTCTCGATATTATAACGGATATTTATGCACTGCACTGGCACATTGACAGCACATCTCATAAATCCACCGTTCACTACTGAGAAACGATTTATGAGTTTTTTTATGCTAGTAGGCCTGTCCGTTTTATTATCTTTAAACCAGTGCAGTCATAGATGGTTCATTCAGGCTGATTACATTGCCAGTCTCGGACTCGCCTGCACAGTTTCAACTACCATTCAAATCTCGATACCATTGCTAAATATATAGGACAAAATATCAAGTTCAGTGCGCACGGTCCTGTGCTTTAACATTGACCAGTTTCAATTGTCCTCGTATAAAGTATACCTACTGGGAAATATTATAGGCGTCATAATTGCTCTGCTTTCTTCTTGTTTTTACTCACGACAACGATTACTACAAAACGCTAACTGTTACTGTTTCTTACATCTAGTGCATTTGCTCGCTCGAAGCATTCTTTCAGCTCAAGCTAATTGCAGCGGGAATCCTTAGAATCCCCGGACGGCATAACGCGGAGATGAAACGTTCGGCGTACAAACAAGACAAAATGAAATACTGTTTAGGTGAAATAAATGAAGACAAACTCTGATCATTCATCTCTCGGCGCAGTCACTGACCTTCCCGGGAATGTTAATCAGCAAAATTTCGAACTGCATTCGCATGTAATTTTATATACATATATGTTTATTGACCGCCTGCAACGGCTTTGTGAAGAAGTCTTAAGCTATTATCCGCTTTTTGTCCTCGGGTCGGTTGGTTATTCGAGGCGAATAGAATAATAACGATAATCACTGTAATTATTATTGACTATAGGAAGAAACGTTACAAACTGACACACCTGATCAGAATATTGTTAGATATGCACATAACTAATAATACAGGGCGATTGAATCACCACGACTTAAAAGGTCTTTTCAGTTAGCAGAACACAATTATGTCATATGGAGAATAGACATCGACTTAAAACTATTGGTATTTTCGAAACTGTTAAGAGTAACAGCTAGTAGATTTTGCATATGGGTATAGAAACTCTAAACATTTTACAGAAGAAGTTTTACCTTGGGACATCTCCAGCGATGTATACAGAATTTCGTTTACTGAATTCGTCAAAAGTTTGAACAAAAACGGTGGTCGCGGATGAAATATAATCTGCAATATCTGATATGGACAATCTTTATAAAAGAAGAGCAGAAGAGCAGGGATTTAAATTATAAAATCAATTTCAAATAACGACAGTAGCGCTAGTGACGTTCTTAAATTCTAATAAGGGTAGCTGAAAACAAACTATTAGCTATACGTAATGCTTATTTGGCCGGAAAAAGTGTTCCAGAAAAATTGCTATTGTAAAAACTGTATATCAGTATTGGATTATGTAGAAATGATTAACTCAATCGGTAATCATCTTCAGATAATGCCAACATGGTTAGCGAAACTCTCATCCGGTATTATAGCAATCGAGTGTAATGTTCAAATGTTCTGGTGTTTTTGGAAACAACAAATAAATACTGTTTAAACTCTATTTTTTATATGTGCTGTACTATTTACAATGACGTTAGAATGTAGAATAGAATAGGATAGGATAAGATAGGATAAGATAGGAAAGGAAAAGAAAGGAAAGAAAAGAAAAGAAAAGAAAAGAAAAGAATCGAAATATCGAAATATATGCCGTAGAATCTAAAAATATAAAAATATACGGGGTGTTTAAAAAATAATGAAGACAATTACCTCCTCCGTTGTAACCGAATAATTTCGAAAATATAGATAGTTTAAGGTTGTTGTGAAATGTCCTGTATGCAACATAAAGAAGTTAATATAAAACATGTATTGCAAATATTCATCTAAATGTACATACAATTTATTTTATATAAAATTTCTATCAAAGAAATTCAAGATCACAATCAAATAAGTAGATAATTTCTGGGATATCTCGTTTTGTACAATTCGCATAAGCGGTTACGTAACCTTATTTTGCATCTCGCACCGCCTCGTATGGAGGTATGGGTTTGGTCCTATTATATTAACTTTATGGCAACCAACATCAATATTTGAGATTTGATGATTTGAATAGTTTAACATAGGGTTGAGTCGGGCTTTATTAAAGTACATATTTATGCATATCGGGATAAAACGCCGTTGGTGGCAACATCTGGGTTCTTCAACAACTCAACCCGCCCGCGCCTAGAGACAATTCACCATAGACGGGTAGAAGCTCATCTCAAGGGTTTACAAACGAGAGTAATCGATCGACTTTCCTTACAATAATTTTGGAGAGTTGATGGCATTCCGAATGTTAAACTTATTTTGTGATGTTTCCATTTAAATTACTTCTAAAAATTGTTGTTAATTTTCCTTTTTTTGTTGAAAAACTCCACATAGCACAACCTCCTCTTACTAAATCAGTTCTAATGAAGATTTGAATCATAGTTGAATGACTATGTTGTTGACTATATGGTTGCACTTTATCATAGTGTAGTTATTTCCGCAGTAAATGATAGGTACTGATTTTTGTTACTCTTAAACACGAGACCTTCCTAAAAAATT